>CM057345.1:111447895-112647895 GCA_030015575.1 Agapanthus africanus | reverse complement strand
TCATGGACCTTTCCTGTTGTCTATCCAGACAATCCTGCTGTTACCCGATCCTGTGTTGGCATTAGTTCTTGATTACTGAATACCTGACTCGAGATACATAACTTGGGGGTATGGGGAAATCAAAGGTGAAACTGACTTGTAACTCAACAGTTCGATACCTGTTCTAATCAGTCTTACGGGCTAGGCCAGCCCCGGAGTGATGATGCTGACATCACTCGCCCATCCTGCTACTTATTACTGCCTAGCGGCACGTCTCGGATTCAGCCCCGAGAATCTTGACCGTGGTCCCGGGCACGCACGGGATATTATTGATTTACATCGACGATTCATCAATTGATTTCAAAGACTTTAGAATAGAAAACCTGATAGAACAATTTTGTTACCCACTGCACACTACCCTGCACTGCTTGATTCACATTATTTGCTACTCTCGTTTTATTCATGTTTATTTTGCATTGCCTGTTACACTGTTCATATTATATTACTTGATGACATGACGCGCTGACGTCTGGGTTTTGTATGACTCAGATTCTGTACCGCTGTCGTAGTCCGAGCAAGAGTACTTCAGCCAGCAGGCTGAGCTGTGAGGTGTTAGTATTAGTTAGTTTTTATTTCCTGCATTTATTTCCCGATGTGAGCCCGAATTATGGGACATACTTTTCAGCTATTTGTATTGGATCATTTGCTTCCGCATTTATTTATTATTGACTCCTGTTATTCTGGATTATGGACATGCTTTAGAAAATTTTAACTTGTTCTTGATATCTCTACAGCCGTAATGTGACTGTGGATGGATACTTCCTGCCCACAGGTAGCATGGTTGGCTATGTCACGTGCCCAATCTAGCATACTCTGGGAAGCGGGGCGTGACATGGTTCTTTTGGTATCAGAACCATAGGTTAGTTGGGTTGATTCTTTTGTAGTTGGGTATTGCACCCAATACACGAATCAGAATACCCGTGTTTAGGAAACATGTCCTGCCACTTTGCCATTTACCAGTCTTGAATTGCATTCTTCCTGATTATATCTTTTACAACGTGCAAACTTACTTTGCATGTCGACTCGAAAACCTGATCTTTTGTTATCCCTAGGACTTAGGCGACTTGGGTGGAGTTAAGTAATTGTGGCTATGATACCGCGGCATAGTTACAATGCAGTACTCTATTTATGTATCTTAGAGTTCTAGCCTTGATCTATATATCTAATCCATCATCATGCTAATGTTGTGTGTTTTTTTTGATTTTAGGAATATGGCAGATAAGAATCTGAAGACGTACCAGAGGCGTGTGGACGAAGCCGCCATGCTTGGAGTGATAAGGGGAATGCTAGTGAATCAAAAGAGGCAGACCGAGCTGATCCAGCAGCAAGCAGACTCGTTTCAGGAAAGTTTGCAGATCGTTCAGCAGTCTATAAACAACGTTGGAGCTAAACCAGTTGACCGAGTAGGGACCGTGGCAGATTTCAGACGTTTGGGTCCGTCTACATTTACTGGTTTGGAGGAGCCGTTGCCAGCTGAGTAGTGGCTAGTTGACACGGAGAATTTACTGATTGCGGCACAGATTCCAGAGGACAAAAGAGTTGATGTGGTGCGCATTCAGCTAGTGGATTACGCCCGAGAGTGGTGGCTTGTGGAAGAGACCCGCTTGACCAAGCCGATCAGTTGGGCGGAGTTTTCTAAGAGTTTCCTAGAGAAGTTCTTCCCGCGGACTGCACGGGAGGAAATGGAAGAGAAATTTATTGGGCTGAGGCAGAATGGAGCACCCGTGGACGTGCATGCAGCAGAGTGGACGAGACTCAGTCATTTCGCTGGGCCTTTAGTCGCCAACGAAGCAGGCAGGGCACGGAGGTTCATGCGCAGCTTGGATGTGGACATCCAGAGGCAGATTGTCTCCCTGGGTTTGACCACTTTCTCACAGGTTCTTACGGCAGCTCGGGATTAGCAGAGTTTATCTGGGATGAAAGGGAGCTTGCAGCAGACAGCAGTTGCGGCAAGGAAGCCCGCATTTGTACCTAACAGAGCTCATGGTCGCAGAGGTATTCCAGTAGACCGTCGAGGTGTAGCACCCATGAAGAAGCCTGTGATCGTTGATCAAAGAAAGAGCGTGATTTGTGACTACTGCCATTTACCTGGACACGTGCAGAAGGGTTGTCGAAGGAGGCTGGGACTTTGTTTGGTTTATGGAGCGGCTGATCACGCAGTTGGTGCCTGTCCTTCAAAGCTTCGTACAAGGGATGATATTCAGAAGCCTCCGCAGAAACCGTTCCAAGGGCAGAAACAGCCGACTCAAGGACCTAATCAGGCTCGAGCTTTTACCTTGACAGCTGAGGAAGCTAAGGCATCAGGAAAAGTGGTTTCAGGTATTCTACTCGTTCATGGTTTTCCCGCAGTGGCATTATTTGATTCTGGTGCATCCCATTGTTTTATGTCATCCAAGTTTATAACTACACACTCGATTACCTGCACGACCCTGTCTAGTTTCTGGGACATACACACTTGGAATGGGAAAATTATATCTAGTAGGGAATGTAAAGACTGTTCAGTTGTTGTGTGCGGACGGGAACTTTTTACAGATTTCTTGGTGATTGATACGGGCAGCTACGAGGTCGTCTTGGGAATGGATTTTCTTGGTACTTTCCACGCTCACATTGACTGTAGGGCAAAGAAAGTAATTTTCCAGATTCCCGGACATCCTGAGTTTACCTTCACTGGAGGAAGCAGTTCTGTCGGGCCAGTCGAATTTAGGGCTAGGCCGACAAACAATGTTCTTGCAGCATTGGAAGTTGATAGTAGTGAAGAGCCGGCAGTTGTTCACGATTTTATGGACGTATTTGAAGATATATCGGGTTTACTGCCGAACCGAGACGTGGAGTTCGCAATTGACCTTATTCCTGGTGCAGCGCCAGTATCTAAAGCGTATTATCCAATGGCACCAGTAGAATTGGAAGAAGTTAAGAAACAGGTTGCTGAATTGCTTGAGAAGGGTTGGATTCGAAGCAGCAACTCGCCTTGGGGAGCTCCAGTCCTTCTAGTAAAGAAGAAGGATGGCACGAGAAGGATGTGCATCGACTATCGAGAATTAAACCGGATGACTATTAAGAACAAGTACCCGATCCCTCGCATTGGAGAACTTTTTGAGCAGCTTAGTGGCGCGAGGGTATTCTCGAAACTGGATTTGCGATCCGGATATCATCAGGTCCGAGTGAAAGCAGAAGATATTTGCAAGGCGGCGTTTTGAACTCGGTATGGACATTACGAGTACCTAGTGATGCCCTTCGGAGTAACGAATGCGCTGGTAATATTCATGGATTTGATGAACCGAATCTTTTCACCGTTCTTGGACCAGTTTATTATGGTATTCTTTGACGATATTCTGGTTTACTCGAAGAGTTTTGAGGAGCATGCCGAGCATTTGAAGATCACCCTGCAGACATTAAGACAGGAGAAGCTTTATGCGAAGATGAGTAAGTGCGAGTTTTGGCTGGAGGAAGTGAAGTTTTTGGGGCATGTTGTGTCGGGCGATGGAATCGCCGTCGATCCCGAAAAGATTGCAGCAGTTCGTGATTGGCCAGTTCCAAAGAATGTTGCGGAGATAAAAAGCTTTCTTGGACTCACCGGGTACGACAGAAGATTTGTGGAGAACTTTGCTCGTCTGGCAGAGCCGTTAACCAAGCTTACGTGCAAGGAGGTACCTTTTGTATGGACGGATAAGTGTGCGTTAGCTTTCGAGACGTTGAAGCAGAAGTTGATAACCGCCCCTATTCTGACCGTGCCAGACAATTCCGGAGGATTGGTGATTCACAGCGACGCATCTGGGAAAGGATTGGGATGTGTTTTGATGCAGCATGGGAAAGTTGTAGCGTACGCATCGAGACAATTAAAGACCCATGAGAAGAATTATCCCACTCACGACTTGGAGCTTGCGGCTGTGATCTTCGCTTTGAAGATTTGGAGACACTACCTTTTGGGCGAGAGAGTTGAAGTTTTTACAGATCACAAGAGTTTGAAGTATGTGTTCACTCAGAAGGAGTTGAATATGAGGCAGCGTAGATGGTTGGAGCTGATGGCCGACTACGACCTTGATTTTAAGTACCATCCGGGGAAGGTTAACGTCATGCCGAATGCGCTTAGTCGGTTACCAGCAATTCAGGTGTTAACTACACAGAGGGAGATCATTGCAGATTTTCGAAGATTTGGCTTGAAAGTTGTGCTACCGCGTTCTATGGGACAGTTGATGCAATTGCATGTATAGTCGTCTTTAATTGAGAAAATTAAAGCAGCACAATCGCAGGATCCTAGAATGCAAAAGTTTCGAGAGCAGGTTGAAGCCGGACTACGGATGGATTTACTGGTCCACGAAGATGGTTCGTTGAGGTATGGTAGCCGTTTGTGTATGCCAAAGGGGGATGTTCGTGAAGAGCTTATGAAGGAGGCACACAGTTCAGCTTATTCTATACATCCAGGAGACACAAAGATGTACCGTGATATTAGACAACATTTCTGGTGGGAAGGCATGAAACGGGAGATTGCTCGCTTCGTGGCTAAGTGCTTGGTGTGTCAGCAAGTCAAGGCTGAACACCAAAGGGTTGCTGGTTTGTTTCAACCACTTCCGATTCCTCAGTAGAAGTGGGAACATATAACCATGGATTTCGTGACGGCTTTACCGCGGAGTCCAAAGGGCAACAATGCAGTATGGGTGATTGTTGATCGGTTGACCAAGGCAGCTCACTTTATCCCTTTCCGGGTTGGTCAATCAACGGAGACTTTGGCAGAGCGGTACATACAGGAGATTGTAAGATTACATGGCGTACCGGTGAGCATCGTGTCCGATCGGGACACTCGGTTCTTATCACACTTCTGGAGGAGTTTACAGGAAAGTTTGGGGACTCGATTGAAGTTTAGCACAGCTTATCATCCTCAAACTGATGGTCAGTCGGAGAGAACGATCCAAACTCTTGAAGACATGTTGGACTTCAAGGGTTCGTGGGAGGATCACCTACACTTGGTGGAGTTTTCTTACAACAATAGTTTCCAATCAACTATCCAGATGGCTCCGTTTGAAACTTTGTATGGTCGTAAGTGCCGTTCACCTGTTTGTTGGGATGATGTTGGTGAACGAAGATTATTGGGACCAGATTTGGTGGTACAGACAGTTGAGAAGGTGAACACA
This sequence comes from Agapanthus africanus, assembly GCA_030015575.1. Classification (NCBI taxonomy): domain Eukaryota; kingdom Viridiplantae; phylum Streptophyta; class Magnoliopsida; order Asparagales; family Amaryllidaceae; genus Agapanthus; species Agapanthus africanus. The sequence continues at coordinate 112,642,727 of CM057345.1, read as the reverse complement.
ATCAGAAAGCATATGAAGGCAGCTCAAGACAGACAGAAAAGTTGGGCTGACACGTCAAGAAGACCTCTAGAGTTCGCCATGGGTGATTTGGTATTCTTGAAGATATCACCGACTAGAGGGGTGATTCGTTTTGGGAGTCGTGGAAAGCTTAGTCCTCGATTCATTGGACCCTTCGAGATTTTGGAGCGCGTTGGAGAGGTAGCGTATCGTTTGGCGTTACCGCAGTCCTTGGCGGGTGTGCACGATGTGTTTCACGTATCTCAACTACGAAGGTATGTTCGAGATGAAACACACGTCTTGGATCATTCGAAGTTAACAGTACGGGAAGACCTGACTTTTGAGGAGCGACCGGTTGAAATCATGGATCGAAGGGAAAAGGTTCTTAAGAACAAGGTTATCCCCCTCGTGCTCGTTTCTTGGGGTAATCGATCGCATGGAGAGTCCACTTGGAAACGAGAAGATGAGATCCGACAGAAGTTTCCTCACCTTTTCCTGTAGTTTTCTATCCTGTATTCTTGGAATTTCGAGGACGAAATTCATTTTGTAGTTGGGTATAATGTAACACCCGAGCCCAATACTACTATTTTCTGTTACTGGTTGAGCATTAGATATTACTCATTTCATTTATCTTGCTTGTTTGGGTCTTACTGTAAAATTTTATCTGGCAAAGTCATTTCTGCATATAACAAATTTTAGCATCTAAAGTGAAATTAAAAATATCCATCTTGGCCTACTTGACACCCCTAGCCGCGTGGTAGCGTCCGTGCATCGAGTTCTCGTCCCGTTCGGTGAAACGGGCGAGTTTGGGCGACTATGCGCGCGTACAGGTGGCCGACTTGGGGGTATGCTTTTTAATCATAAAACATTTCATTTTAAAATTTGGAACCCGCTTAAAATCCTATTATTTGAATTTCAAATTTTTGGACCCAACCCGGGCGCAATTTGGAAATGTTTAATTTAGCGCCAAAATCCCAAGTTAATAAAATATTCGAAACCATATAAAATTTCGTTATAATATAATCTTACTGCTACTTATAATTTATTAAATCTTTTAGTATTTTCTTTTAAGCTTTCCTCAGCCAATCACGGGGTTCTTAACCCCCGTGGGCCCCTCCAATATCTCTTTCTCTCTCTTTGACGATTCTCTATCTCTCTCGTATCTCTTCCCCTCTCTCTCTAGCTTTCTCTCTCTAACTCTCTTTCTCTCTCTCCCTAATATATAAATTCCCCCCTTCATTTTTCCTTCTTCACGTAGCCCACGCGAGAAAACCCATCGCGAACCCTAGCCCTAGCAGCCTTCACCGTCGCCGCCGCAGCTCCGACGCCGTCGCCAGCGCCACCGTCGCCCTCGCCTCCGCCTCCTCGTTCCAATCTCAGCATCTCCTCCTTCTCCCCGTGTGCACGGTGCGACAGCAACCCCGGATACCCCATGCCTTCTCTGTACGGCCTGAGACGTCGCCGGCGACCTTCGTCATCGCCACCCGCGCCACCTTCAGCACCTCCTCATCACCTGCGCACTCCAGCCCCGACCACCTCCTCTCCCTCTCCGCCTTCTTTCCCTTTCACTGAACTTCCATACCCGAGCCCTAACCCTCACCGCTACAACCTCCTCGCCGGCGCCCCACCGTCGTCGACCTCATCGCTGTCACGCCCTCGGCAACACCGGTAAGCCTTCTCTTCCCTTCCCCTTCCATTTTTCCCTCTGGTTTATCCCTTGGCCGTGCACTAATTTTTCTGGTTGTTTTTGTCGCTGTTCGCCGGAATCCGGCCGTGCCGGCGACGGGTCCCGACGATCCAGCGGAGTGCTCTGACCCGTGAGGTCCCTTGGTCCGTCGTTTGGGTCCAATCCGTGAACCGTGCGTCCGTCGCGTGTTTCCCCGCCGACGTTACGTTCCGTTTTTCCCGGTTCGCGACCCGTCGAGGCAAGTATTCGATACTTGCTACATGCTATTGCTACTTTATAACTTGCCTTAACATTCATGTGTGGTTTAATGATATATTATTTAGTAAATCACCTTACGTACCTTGCTTCAGGTTTAACCCTAGTAGCATGTCAAATAAATTATTTCCTGATAAACCCGTACATGATAGATTGCATTTGATTCACTGCTATGATGCTTTATTTCCAGTTTAGTTTAACAAATATGCATAACCGGCTAAATTACAATTGCATTCTTTAAACAGATTATACTTGTCGTGGCATTCTTGGAATACTCAATATATTATTAACCTGACTACAGCAATTACGTTCACCGTCCTGTATTCACATGATACTGACACTATCTATTTAACGCAATTGAAAATTGTACAGCTAGATAATAAATTCGATTATTATTTAACGCGTTGATTTGGACATGATGCTGCTTATATATCTGTTTGTGAGCACACCCACGATATCGTTACATCTTGATTGACATTGTCACACATGGTATTGTACCGTTTACTATTGACTTGACCTGATGTACCATGACCTGACCTGTTACCTGATCTCGTGCCTAATACCAACAAACCTGACATGTAGTCCTCATGGACCTTTCCTGTTGTCTATCCAGACAATCCTGCTGTTACCTAACCCTGTGTTGGCATTAGTTCTTGATTACTGAATACCTAACTCGACATACATAACTTGGGGGTATGGGGAAATCAAAGGTGAAACCGACTTGTAAATCAACAGTTCGATACCTGTTCTGATCAGTCTTACGGGCTAGGCCAGCCCCGGAGTGATGATGCTGACATCACTCGCCCATCCTGCTACTTGTTACTGCCTAGCGGCACGTCTCGGATTCAGCCCCGAGAATCTTGACCGTGGTCCCGGGCACGCACGAGATACTATTGAGTTACATCGACGATTCATCAATTGATTTCAAAGCCTTTAGAATAGAAAACCTGATAGAACAATTTTGTTACCCACTGCACACTACCCTGCACTGCTTGATTCACATTATTTGCTACTCTCGTTTTATTCATGTTTATTTTGCATTGCCTATTACACTGTTCATATTATATTACTTGATGACATGACGCGCTGACGTCTGGGTTTTGCATGGCCCAAATTCTGTACCGCTGTCTCAGTCCGAGCAGGAGTACTTCAGCCAGCAGGCTGAGCTGTGAGGTGTTAGTATTAGTTAGTTTTTATTTCCTGCATTTATTTCCCGATGTGAGCCCGCATTATGGGACATACTTTTCAGCTATTTGTATTGGATCATTTGCTTCCGCATTTATTTATTATCGACTCCTGTTATTCTGGATTATGGACATGTTTTAGAAAATTTTATCTTGTTCTTGATATCTCTACAGCCGTAATGTGACTGTGGATGGATACTTCCTACCCACAGGTAGCATGGTTGGCTATGTCACGTGCCCAATCTAGCGTACTCTGGGAAGCGGGGCGTGACAGAATTTTTGGAGTTCTGAGGTGTGAGAATTCACTGATTGAAGGTCTTTATTTATAAGGTTTTTTTCCAACCATAAAATCCAAAACTGTTAACATAATCCCCCAGAAAATCCGCAGCCAATGATTGCCCCAATAATTCCCCGTGATTAGCCACCGCCGCCAGTGCTTCGTGGCCGTTGGATCTGCATCCAACGGCTTACGAGACGCCGTCAGAAGCCACGCGTCCGCGCTCGAGTCTGCGTGTGGGGACCACGCGTTTTCGCGTGGTCCCCACCACATGGGCACCGCCGCGAGACTCTGGGCCGTTGGATCTTTGCATCCAACGGTCCAGGTTAAAGGGATTAATTTTTTTTATATAAATACTAAACTGTTTTATATTTTAAAAGTTGAATTTGGTTTAAAAAATTGTTAAAAATAGTTTAAAATATAGGAAAATTATCGGAAAATTTCAGAAAATATATTTTATTATTTTCTTTGGTGTAAAAATAATTTTGGGTTAAAACTAAATAATATATCCATATCTATGGTGTTAGCTAGTTATTATAATTATTTAAAATCTAGTTTATCCTTGAAATTATTTTTGATTATGAATTAATTATTTTAATTGATAATAAAAATACGTAGATTATTTTAAGGCATCAAAATTTTTTATTAAAATATTTTAAGCCTAGAAAAACAAGAAATAGATTTTAGAAAATTCCTTTAATCATATTTCAATGCTTTGAAAATTATTAACGTTACATTAAAAATATTTTTCTATCAACGAGACACGTAAATAATTATTTGATACTAGAAATTTAAATAGAATATATTTTATTAGGTATTAGAAATCACGGTTGTTACAACGGGGATAGAAAAGATTGGATCATTGATAATGATGAGCTAACTAACTTCCAGCAAACCATTCAGAGCGTAGACTCGGTAAAATGGTTGGATGCAATGCGGGCCGAGATGGAGTCTATGTACACCAACAAAGTATGGACTTTGGACATTGCTCCAGAAAGGGTAAAATCCGTAGGCTGCAAATGGATCTTTAGAAAGAAGATTGGTGTAGATGGACAGATTGAAACCTATAAGGCTAGACTTGTTGCAAAAGGATTTCATCAAAGACTTGCTTTGGACTATGATGAAATCTTTTCTTCAGTGACTATGCTCAAATCCATTCGGATCCTTCTTGCCATTGCCGCCTTCCACGATTATGAGATTTGGCAGATGGATGTAAAGACCACTTTTCTAAATGGAAATTTGGAAGAGTGCGTCTATATGGACCAGCCAGAGGGTTTCATTCAGAGTGGGAGCAGCGGAAAAGTGTTCAAGTTACTTAAATCTATTTATGGATTAAAGCAGACATCATGGAGTTGGAACATCTGTTTTGATGAGATGGTCAAAGAATTTGACTTTATCAAAAATCCAGATGAACCATGCATCTATAGTAAGATTGTAGCGAGAACTGTAGTATTCCTCGTCTTGTACGTGGATGACATTCTCTTGATAGGAAATGACATTCCTATGCTACAATCTGTCAAAGGATTCTTGTCACAAAGGTTCACCACGGATGCCTCTTACATTCTGGGGATCCAGATATATCGTGATAGATATAAGAGGATGTTGGGACTTTCACAGTCCAGGTACATCAACACCATACTGAAGAGATTCAGTATGGAAGATTCAAAGCACGGTAATTTACCGGCTTGTCACGGAATCACCCTCTCCAAAGAGATGTCTCCCAAGACTGATTTGGAAAGGGATCGCATGTCTATTATACCCTATGCTTCTGCGTTAGGCTCTATAATGTATGTGATGTTGTGTACCAGACCAGATGTTGCTTATGCACTAAGCGTGGTAAGCCGGTATCAGTCAAACTCTGGGGAGAAGCACTGGATAGCAGTAAAGAACATTCTCAAGTACCTGAAAAGGACTAAGGAGATGTTCTTGGTGTATGGCGGAAAAGACCTCCAGATCGAGACCTTTGCTGACTCCAGCTTCCAGAGTGACAAGGATGACTCCAAGTTCATGTCGGGTTATGTCTTTACCCTCAATGGAGGGGCGGTCTGTTGGAAGAGTTCCAAGAAGGACACCGTTGCTGACTCGACGATGGAAGCGAAGTATATCGCAACTTGTGACGCCGCAAAAGAAGCCGTTTGGATGAGGAAGTTCTTAACTGAACGTCAGGTGGTTCCATCCATTGTTGATCCAATACCTATGTATTATGACAACAACGGGGCTATAATTTTAGCAGAGGAACCCAGGTCCCATCAGAAGTCCAGACACATCTTGAGGCGGTATCACCTGATCAGGGAGATCGTGGATTGCCGGGAGATCATGGTGCAGAGAGTTGCTACGGAGAACAACACTGCAGATCTATTCACATAAGCCATCCCTTAGACGCAGTTCGAGAGGCTATTCGAGATGATAGGTCTGCGATATGCCAGCACATGGCCTTAGTGCAAGTGGGAGATTGTTAGTGTTATATGCCTTAGAGGCTCTTATTGTATAGTACTAGTTTTTATATTACATTTTGGAAGTTTGGGATATATACACGGATTTATGACAATCTTGCTCAATAAGGTAGTATGCTACTTGGTTTGTATCTATCTTAATATGTGTATATGTTTCTTTTAACGTATCGCTAATACAAATTGATAGAGCCCTTAGGACCTTTGCTTGACTACCAGTGTTGTGATGGCAGTCACACTAGTGGGGGCTGGGTAGTCTATAAGCACATCCTTATACTGGTCCCTAGTCGTAGGATTATCGAGACAGGGCATCGATACTCCAGAATAGACTAATGTATACGCTTCTCATCCCAGCAGGGGAGATGGTCTGTCCCACAACCATCAGTACGTCGTACTGGAGATAGTATGCAGGTGCTCATTAGGTTATAAGTTATACTGAACGGACTCGTGGGGTACTGCTGGTTGGTACTATACCTATCATTAGGCAGCAGTTCCTAGGTGACATGAGTGCAGTATAGTCCGTTGACTTGACACAGCTGCTTCGTCTTAAGTGTGTTCCCACCGTTCTTAGATTACTACCCTACCATAGCTCTATTGAGTCGTGCAAACAGGTAGTAGTTGGGTGCAGTCCCGAACCACTTGGAGGCAGTGGCGGTTAGATAGGATTCGTTTCTCCCGGTATTGGGGTTCGATGTCGCGCTGTGTTCGGAGAGCCATTACACAAAGTCCCTGGCCAGGGCAAGCGAGATTTACTGGTAGGTACACCAGTAGTTTCTCAGGGTGTTTTGGGCTATACTCCGACACGACTTATTGCGCTATTAGAGGTCTGACATTTACCGCCCCTAGGCCCGATATGCGATACTCTTAGACAAACAGACCAGACTGTATGGAGATTGCCACAGATAGACTTAGTAGGAGTTCGGTTGAGTTTGCTCATCGTCCTTCTTATTGATAGATACCTGGGTAGCCGTTACATACAACTAGTACCAATGACGTGCTTTTGGTTAAGCCCACTGCCAGCATATTGTCGAGTCTTCAGAGTCCCACATAGAGGGTTTCCTTACTTCGGGCGAAACGATGTAGAGATCGTATGGTTTTACGACAGGGTTCGTTCACATACGTGTACTTGTGCACATATGATGTTCGGGCGGATAATACTAGTGGGCTTTGGTTTAAGCCGGATCCTGGTATTAGATTATTGGATTAGTTTCGTCTCATTGTATTCATGTTTCTCGAAACACGGATACGGGTATGTATATACGGATGAGAGGGGCATTCTTGTAATTACTTAAGATTGCTATTAGAAGGAGACACCTCATTAGGATTTTGGTTATTTACTTGATTAAAAAAATTATGAGGTGGAGAAAATAATTTGTTATTTTTATAAATGATAATTGAACTATGGACACTTGGTTTGACTATTGAGACTTGGGTTGACTTAGATATTTTGTGAGATATTTTGCGGCACTAGATATTTTGTGTGAGATATTTTCTTGCCATGCTTATAGTCTAATCAAGAGCCATTTCCATTATCATTATCAAAAACACATTCTCTTTCCTCAAGCTCACTCTCTATTTTTTCTTCTCAACCCTTATTGTCTCATGTGTTGAGAATCCAAGGGTTAGTGAGACTTAGGTACCCAAAATCACTCTCTACTCACTCTAGGATACTTAGTTTAGTACACCAAGTACCCTAGTTGTCTCATCTTAGAGGTTAGAGCTCAAGGTAGACACTCTCGGGTGGATCTTCTTTGATGTGGAGAAGCCGACGAGGAGGCGCGATCCACTTACTCCAAGGAGCTCACGACAAGGAGAAATACATCAAGGAGAAGAAGGACTTATAGCTTGAGGTATAACCTTCTTACATGGTAATTAAACCTCCTAGTTAGTTTGTTAGTTAGGGTTTAGTTACGATCCTCGAGTTTAGTTGATGTTACCATGTTTATAAAAATTATTTTTTACCTATTCCGCCTCTCCGTGGGGTGAGTGACATCGACTTACAAAGCGGTAGTTATAGGGTATGTATGCACCAAGAGATAAGCTATGCAATGATTACTGGGTAATCTATACGACGTGGCAACGTCACATTATTTCTTGGTTTGGCCTTATTTTCATATAAGGAGTCAAATCATGTAATGTGGATACACTTAAGAGTTATATCTTCATTGAACCGGGATTTGAAGAGTGCTGCTCTAGTTAGACTGTAGAGCGACGGCCGTAGGCAGTTACATGTTTTCTACTCGATATAAGAAACAGTTAGTTATGCGGAAAGCGAATGTTTTGACGTTTGATAGTACGTTTGAGCAACTGAGGCATATGGTTTAATCGTCAGGGGTGATAGAACCAAGAGCGCTGCTGATATGTTGATGAGGTTAACAGTGCATAAGGGCAGGTGTACTAACATAAGAAGAGTTCTATCGAACTACGAAACAGGAATAACGCGCCAACAACTTAAGTGATATGACATGGTGAAATGAGCTGGCAATAATGGATATAATAAGTTAAAGGTTTGACTGTGGGAATTTGAACCGCTCCACTCGTCAGGGTACTGAGTAGAAATATGCCTTCTTCTTGAAACAGAAAAGGTTGTGGAAGAAAATCATGTGTCGAGGATACATGAATCTATTCTGTATCGGGGATACAGATAGCTATTCATAAATAATCTTCTTGTCAGGGTACTGAGTGAAAGAAGGCCTTCTGCTGGGAGCAGAAAGTTTATGGAAGCAAATCATGTGTCGAAAACATATGAGTCAATTCTGCATCAGGAATGCAAATAGCTATCCATATCTTCCCGTCGGTTGTAGTTTCAGTCTCGGATTGTAATATTTGGATAGCTTAATTGGACAATCTGTCTAATGAGTTCCTTATGGTTTTGAGTATGACCCTTCTATAAATGTTATGAAAGGCATGGTAGATTAGGTTAATAGATAGATGTGATGACTTAACTACCTGGGGTGGATGAGTTGGCATTTGAGCCAAATTCAAACCATCTACTTATGAGAGTTTCCTTGGAGGCAAAACTATCAGAGTAAAACCATTTGGATATCCATTATAGATAATTCACTCCGATAGGTACGGACCAATAAACAAGAAGACACGTAGTGGAGTTTCCTAATTCAACACCTTCATTAACAACTACTTAATATGGCTTTTGATCTCACACGGGACTAAAGCGTTGATTTGTATCAAACGTGGTATTAGTAAAGTGAAGAGCCAGTTCACGCAAACAGGGTTGTGCGTGTTTTACGGAGCAGTTCTGGGAACTGTAAGCAAGCTATGAGTATTTATTTTAGCAGTTCAGGGAACTGAATGAAGGAAAAAGAGTCGTCAGATAGCTGACGATATCGTAAACTTTGCAACAAAATGGTGTTGTAAAGAGGAAAATTAGGAAATCCTAAATATGATAAAGAACATGATGGAAAGGGCCAATCTTACATATTGTTTGGGAGATGCGCTGTTGGCAGCGGCTTATGTTCTTGGTCATGTGTTTTCAAAGACAATATAGTCAACACCTTATGAGTAGTGGACGAATGAGAGATCTGGTAGGTCACTTGTATCCATGAGTTTGTGATAGGACTGTGACCGACATTTGGTTGTGCGATGTTGATTTTCTTAAGGAGGAAACAGCGAACGATTTCCACGGGGAGGAAACATCGAGCGATTTCCTCACGAAGGAATTTTCGCAAAAGGCAGAAGTAGGTCAGGATTTAGGATTCCGTGAGATTGAGGAGTCTTAATCGGTGAGCGGTGCAGAAGGAATTAGTTCCTTTCAGTGGCTAACGACAGTGGGAGCGATATTTTGGTTGATGGCTCGAAGCCAATCACAGATCCTCAAGAGACTTGTAGATAGTGCTATAGATTGACACCCCGATGATGTTTAAATATCAAAGGGGAGACGTTTATGGTAACTCCGCATTGGTTGCGGAACCCAAATCATTTGTGGACGCTATTTCTGGGCCTACTGCGAAAGAGTTAATAATGACAATGGAAGAGGTGCAAGAGTCAACGTTAAAAGATCAAGTATGTGATTTGATCGATTATCCTACCAGATGCAAGAGTATTGATGAAAACTAGGTTTTTCGAGGCTTTGCGAAAGGAGGAGGATATTGTAGAGAGATACAAGACACACTTGTTGGGAAAAGGATTCACCTAGTCTAGTGGACAACGAATAGACACTTTTCACGCGGGGTAATGATTGCGTCTATTTCGCCTTCCTTAACAAATCGTTGCACGTAAAGATCTTGAGCTAGCCTGGGAGACTTAGATTGTATTGTCGGTAGATATTTGGATAAGAAGATCTGGGAGATCTGCCTACTGGTTTCAAATCCAAAATGACTCAAGTTGACTTAAAGAGTCCATTTATGGCTTGAAATACTTATCTAAGTAGTTGCTGGTTTGATATCATCGATCTATATTGGATATGGACCGACGATGATTGAATGCGACAACTGTAAGTTTAGAGATCTTATTGTGAACGATGTTGTAATGACCAAAAGTGACTTGGAGACAATGAATGCTACTTAGAGTGGATGTTCTCGCTATAGAGCACATGAGATGTTGAGTTTGTGCTTGGGAATTAGATCCATGAGGAGTCGTTTCAAGTGCATCTTATGTTTGTCTTCGAAGACTCATATGAGGTATGTCTTAGAACGGTTCCGTCCGCACAGTCACTTTCCAGTTTATTACTCCAATCACTAATGGACATGTTTTTAGCCTTAATCTTTACTATAAGACTTTTGACACAGAGAGACAGATTTTGTTGGTTCCATTTTGCATAGTCAGTAGTCAAATGTATGCATGGTGTGTACTTGACCAGACATATAATCCTTACCGATTGGACTTAGTAATAGGGTCTGCTTGTTGGGATGAAGTGACGAGGTTTTTCAGGTACTTATGTGGGACGACCACAATACATAGTGCTATGAGGAATTAGGCTTGCGGTTATGTGGACATACAAGTGCTGACTGGGCTGACAATCTGGGTATACGAACATCCATATCCGCACGTGCTTTCATGCATAATGGCAGGGTCATCACTCGGAGTAGCAAGAAACATGAGGGGAAGCTTTATCACCATGGGGGTGGAATATGCGGCTACCTCAGTAGCACCAAAGGAGCTACTAGGCTGAGGTGATTTCTTAAGAGTTTGCGCATGATTTTGCATGCAAGAAAAATAGGGTTTCTCTTTATCGTGACATCAGGTCAACGATAGCATACTCAACCAATCCCATATATATGGGAAGTTGAAGCACTTACAGTTTTAATGACACTTTATCAAGGAGTAAGTGGCATGAGAAAGTGGTCTATGCTTTAGGTCAGACGATCATGGATCCGATGACGAAGAAAATGACCGAGTAATGCTATGTGCGTTTGGGCTTCGTCCTGGGTGACGTATTGCATTTCAGATAGCTTGATAGACTTTACTCTTTTGTTTGATATTATTATTATGGATGGCGACTTTTTATAGATGCATATTTTAAGATTGATGGTGTATAACTTTCTTTCTTATATGGGATGGATATTTCTATATTTTGTTTGACTATTTCAGGAATGGAGTACAAGTGTACAGGGTACACGATGGGTGTAGGGAACACATTTAACAAGGATACGTTAGCAGGTAGGAACTCTCCCTCATACGAGAGATCCCCTTTATTCTAGGGAAGTATACGAAGGTGAGACTAAGTGCTAGACGTCATCTTCCCGGAGCAGTGACTATTTTGTTGCATACTGGATATGGCAACAGTGGGAGCACTTAATAGAGTCGCCCTGACTGGGTCAGGATGAGTTTGCCATATGCTATAGGCCAAGCGACCAAGGTTGTTATCCCAAGGCACTTTTACCTGTTTACATAAAGCCGGACTAGGGGTCTATCTCGTCGTACGGGATGCGAGCTTGTCGGAAGATCCCAGGCATTTCGTAGGGCAATATGGTCGGGCAAGTCAATCACAGGGTGATTGGACTTGGGTCCGTACGATATAATTTTAATGGCGTATGCTCTCAGGGAGAGAATTTTATACCATAGCACGTTGCCATACGATGTGCGCTTGGATCGTACACATAAGGAGGTAGAAGGATGGATCCAATCCCCCTCACTGTATGAGCCCTTATGACGGCTTCCTTCATGGAAGGACGGTCAGTCTATATCCTTAGCGACACTGAGCTGTCTATGTTGGGTTTCGGTGCCTGCGCCACGGAAACCGCGGCCGAGGCGGAAGCGAAAACAAAATTTTTAGCGAACACCTAATACCTGTAAAACCCAAGATTCGATCCATAGACCTAAACTAACCAACTAAAAATGCAATGGTTGAGAAAATACTACTTTTGTCGTGTGTCCACCCAATGGTGGAAGACCCCTCTAAGCTCGTAGCCGTCGGGATCGCGCTTGAGAATTGACCACCCTTGCCGAAAACGATCCACCCGAGGTAATCCAGAGAAGGCTCTAACCGATGATCCAGACTTGCTAGGTTTGGATGGTCGGTGATGTATGAATACTTCACCAAATTTCTCTCTCTAAAATCTATCCTCAAAATGAGAGCACGAAGGAGAAGGAGAAGGAGAAGGAAAAGAGGAAGTAACCATGAAGCATGAGCTCAAGTGAGGAATGAAAACATCAAGTTCAAAAATGAAAGAGAGAATGGCTACATAAGCTTGCAACCATGATGCAATAGTGCACAATAAATGCACATCACCATGCTTCATCAAAACCCCAATTTTCACCTCATTTCCTTATTTGTTTTTCTAAAAAAAACAAGTATGAGGTGTCCTTCTTCTAGAAGCATTCCCGTATAAATACGAAATACTTCACCTGGTATATTTATCGCTACATATAAGCGTATCCGTATAAAAATATGTATAGCACCTAAGAGAGAAAATAAAAAATGAACAATAATACTATAATATATGTATCAAAATACATAACTAAATCATTAAATCAAAACCCGATTTAATAATCCGGCTTAATCCTAAGGCGGCTAGTATTATCAACCGCCCGATTAAAGTCCGTGCATCACATACACGTATTTAATCGGACTCCTGCACGTACTAACGTACGGCTCTTACATCTGTTGCCTGAACCGAGAAAACCCTCTGTATGGGACTCTAAAGACTCGACAATACGCTGGCAGTGAGTTTAACCACAAGCACGTTAGCGGCACTAGCTGTACGTAACGGCTACCCAGATACTTCTCTAAAGGGGGGCGACAATCAAGTGCGTCTATACCCTAATGAGCCGAAATGTGACAATTTCCATACAGTCCGGTCTCTTCGTCAAAGAGTATCGCATATCGGGTCTAGGGGTGGATAACGTCAGACCCCTATTAACCCGATAAGTTGTGTCTGAGTCAACCTCATCACCAATAGAGATACTACTGATCAACTATCAGCAAATCTCATCCACCGTGTCTATGGATTTCTGGTGACAACTAATTGAACACAGTGCTACATCGACTCCTAATACCAGGAAAGACGAATCCCTGACAGTTGACTACTGCCTCTATGTGGCTCGGGACTGTACCCAACTAAAACCTGTTTGCACGACTCCTTTGAGCCATGGTAGGATAGTAATTAAAGTACAGTGGGAACTCACACGAGACAAATGACGACTTCAGGTCAAAGGACTAATCTGTACTCATGCCACCTGAGAACTTCCATCTGACGATAGATATAATACCATTTAGAAGTTCTCGGCGTGTACTCACCTCTAGTGAGCACCTGTATACTATCTTAGGTGACACAACACTAATGGCTTGTGAGACCGGCCTCGTCGGGGTCTAGAAGCGTATACACTAGTCTACTCCGGAATATTAATGCCCAGTCTCGATACTCCTATGACTAAGGACACTTAAGGATGTGCTTATGGACAACCCAGCTCCCATATATATGATCGCCATCACAATGCTAGTCGTCAAGCAACAATCCTACGAGCTTCATTAATGATGAAGATAAACCAGATAACATGCTATCATCTCAAGTAAGATTGTTATACATGTATAGGTCCTCCCTCAATTATTATAATCGCCTACTTGCGATCACAATAATTTCCTTGAGGGCACCATATCCAACAATCTCCCACTTGCACTTAAGGTCAATTATTGCGGTATCGCGTACCCATATCTCATGTGCTACCGAATACCTAACTTCTCTACTAATCAGTTTCACAAACCATGTTTGTGAAACTTAATTTGGTTTAGAAATAGTCTCAGTGAGTGGATCCGCTACAATATTCCAACTTCATCTCTCTGTATCTCAACTTTACGAAAATTAACAATCTCCCAAACTGAGCGATACCCCTCTTCAAGAATTTTTCTAGATACTTGATGGGACCAAGTTTATCAATGAACAACTCCATTCAACAAACTTCTTGGGCTGTATCCTCTGTTGAGTTATAACCGGCATCTTGCACCATGATTACCTCGGTATCCCTATTGGAACACTATTTAATATACTGATCCTCAGAAGAGGCTAAATTCAAAACCCTGACAGTATCTCTGTCATTCAGGTCACCTTGGAAGCCTGGGCCAATAACCGCCTGTCACAGGAGGCTGTCGTTATTTTATACCAAGAACATCCTCTTATGTTCATGTTAGCTTCCCTTTGTTTCTCCAGGATTGGATTAATATATGCTTATTGCAGCTAGTGCAAAAGCAATATCTGGTGTTGTACAAGACATTGCATGATTGATTCAATTGTCTAGGCAAATGATATGTCATTCATGCCAGTCCCTCTCTTCATCAGTCTAAAAGACATCCCTTTTAGAGAGGGTGGCTCCATCACCTGTGGGTACACCACCACGCCAGGAGTCATCCATTCTAAAATACTTTTAGAATACTTTCCAAGTACCCGATTGGGAAACTTCCCAAATCTAGATCTAAAACCAGAATCCATGATACATTATCCATCTAGTTTTGTACAAGACATTGTATGATTGACTCAATTGCCTAAGCAAATGATATGTCACTCATGCTAGTCCCTCTCTTCATTACTCTAGAAGACATCTCTTTAGACAGGGTGACTCCATCACCTGCGGGTATATTACCATGCCAGGAGTCGTCCATTCTAAAATAATTTTAGAATGTTGTCTAAGTACCCGATTTGGGAAACATCCTAAATCTAGATCTAGTCACCAGAATTCCTGACATACTATCCATATCCAACGTGGAGAAAAAATTATGTGACAACTAAAGTTTGACCGATTGTAGTATAGGAACATCACTTCCTATCTTGAGTATGTCATCCAAATACAAGACTGTACTCCCTACATCTTTCTTACTAGGTTCATCATTTGTTTCGATGAATTCAATCACCTTGACTGTCATATCAAAACTAATGATCTATCTCAGCTTCCATGCTTCAGTCTACGAATAGACATAAGTATCTTACACACCTTCCGTTGCTCCTACTGATTACGATAACCCTCTAGCAGAGTCAAATACACATGCACATCCAAAATCCAATATGGAAAGACGTTATAGTCACCCACCTGCCTGTCACGACACAAAAATTTAGTTCATGACCGGCACTTAAATCATGCAACGTCTAAAGGCGTAACATAATTCAAGTAAGCCGAAACCCAGAAATCTAAAGCTTTTAAAGAAAATAAAAGAGGTGAAGTTTTGAAAATAAAGGTATGGTGAAATCAAACATTTTCTTAATGCATAAATAGTGGAACATGAAAAATGCAAGTGGAATTTATTAGTTGAAAAACATGTTTCGTCTTTTAAAAAATTTGGGCAACACCTCCTTTGTATATTTTGATCCAAAACCACATATACAAGATAATATAAAAGGCATCCCCAAGCGGGAGCTAGCTCTTCGCCAATCGGCGGAATCACAACCACACAAGATAGAATATATGTATACGACGCTCAACGACGAAGATCAACACAAAAGATAATAAAATAAGCAAGACATCAACCCACCAAGCGAACATATAACCCATCGCTCAAGTCTCGCAACTATACTAAGTCTTACTACTCATACAAATACTAGTTTCTGATTGATGGAGTTAACTAGATACAACAGGAATAATAAATACAATAGTGGTACGATCCAGCCTGTACCACCTACCAAAGCAAGTCACCCGAATGCAGGCTGTGTGCCAACGATGCCGCTACCGATCCATGCAGTCAACCTGCAAGAACTGTGGCACAACGGGGGTGAGTTGCCAACTCGTGAGTAGAAAACATCATCAGGTAGAAATCGAATAAACAACGATTCCTAGGTCAACTATATCATAAAGGTAATACTGTGATATCTAGGGTGACCGTATCTGTATATGTGCCAACAACATAATCAATGCCTGTATGCATGTGGATCTCATCTACGTGTCAACCAATGACACAACAACATCATCCATGTAAATATCATGAAAGCATATGCATGTAAATATGAGGATATAAATCAACGTGTGTCCATTAATGACACATCAAAATCATGGAACCTGAGTGTCCAACATCGACACTCGAAACATCATGAAACCCGTGTCCAGCATCGACATGTAAATCCTCATATCTCGGGCTCCGTCAGTCCGGATCGGCCCACGGGCTCCGTCTGTCCGGATCGGCCCTCGGGCTGCGGCAGCACGGGTCGGCCCATATCCATCTCTCGACTCCGGTCGATATCCTCCGAAAAACCGCCAGGTCCAACCAATCATCGGTAGGTAGTGTTCCCTTTGCCAGGCTCAACGGCTAATCCATCGACATACCTTTCTTGCACCGGGATACAATACCGGGTCCACCATGAACCCGCAAATGGATCATCCAACTCCTCGAATCGGGTTTCACATATCACACGTCTCAGAACCGAGAAAACGCATGGTGGACGCACTGAAATATCATATCAAGAGAAACTGAGTTTTATTAAAACAATACATACTTTCTTTTGAAACATAACCACAGTTCTCAAATCCAGAATCTCATGAAAACAGCATCTCAATGCGTATAATCGTAAAGCATGATGTATGCGACATATAAAATAAATGTAAGCATACACGTATATCATGCAAAATGAAACAGTGATGTGAACATAGCAAGTAAATCATGCAAAGAGTCATATCATGATGCACCAATTCTACTGTGTAGTGACATAGCAATTATCGATGATGAAAGTGTATGAGCCGTCCAATCTGTGTAAGTGTAATATACGCATCATCGATAATGGTATAGGTGTACTAGCACAGGTATATGTAATGCAATGAGAATGACATGAACGTAGCATAAGTACATCATCAGCTAAATGCTATAAGGTATACGTATCTAACATGACCGAGTCGGTGAATCTATCAATCGGTATCCAGCCTCACAACATCACGTACGGTATAATCCATCATATGGCATCCTCTAATCAAGGGTATGGATCATACATCATAAAACTCATCACGTACGGTAAATCATCGTACGGCGGCATTAAACCAGTAGGGATCCTATCAACCTATATGACACTGAGGGTATGGACCCAACGTCTCGTAGGGCATATTACTCATGATTCACAACATTATATATATCTATGTACCTATATCCCAGGTCGCATCCATAACAATCTCATATCAAGGGACCAGCAAAGGTATCAATCCTCTCATATCGACTCGCATCCATATATCGACATATCAATCAAGTCATCATATCATATAGTACATTCTATTCATCATATTTATATCCCGCATTAAGTCATTTACATATATATATATATATATATATATATATATATATATATATACTATCTTATAAATCTCATGTCATGCTACTCTAAATCTCATACTTATTCTCGTGCACTACCTATCTATATATCGTGATTCACGTCCACTTATCATATCCTTATATATGTATCAATCCGAGACATCATTTCTTTCATATCATGTCACACTAAACCTTTAATCACATCCATAGGTTCCTAGACTAGGTTTCTCTAACCATATCCTATATATCGGTTTCCATCAAAATTTACGGGGGTGCTATACGCCATCCACCCGACTTCCCACGTAGATATAAATCTACTCACCTATGGAACTCCTTGTTCAGCCGTAGTCGATGTGCTTCGTCGTCTCGAAATCCACGCGAAGTTACCTACAATAAATACATAGTTGCAATGCTATTAAAATCAAGTCCGGAAGACCAATACGGCACACGGTGCGCTCATAGGTTAGAACCTATAGCCTACGCATTCAAAACAATCAAATAACCCTTGTTGTTGACGTACAAACGCCCAACAACCAAATACAAATCCAAATATCAAAACCAAGCATTCAAAACTCGTAAAACATAGCCAAAAACACCCCAATGTGCTCCCAAATTTTGGTTCAGGTCAATTGGAACAAAACTAGCAAGTATAGGGTGTTGTATATGGAGTATGTGAGATACTGAACCAACCTAGACACCAAATACTAAAATTTGGCCATCTACATAGCCACCAAAATAGGCCTGCTCGGCCAATACTGCTCCGTTCTGGTTCGTCTTCTCAGGGTGGTCTTATATGGGTCTAACTAGGTCTCTGGAGTTGCTAGTTTTTCTCAGAAACTTCCCGGGTCATCCCAGACTTCCTGTAGTCCCCAATTTGTACACAAAACCGACATGGAACAAATCTTAAGTTCGTATTCTCTGTTCTTGGTCCACAAAGCGATCTCTAAGGTCTTGTACACACTCACTACAGATCACAAGTCCACAAGTCACCCAAACCCTCTCTTGAATTTTCCAAACATCACGTACCCTAACCAAATCACCTTCTAAACTAAACTAGGGTGCGAGAAACTAAAACTAAACTAAATGAAAGAAGATATACCTCATTTGGGCAACTCAAGAAAAACCCTAGCTTCTCAAAGTCTCCAAAATCCCAACTTGCAAGGTCCAATGTGTTGAGGATGAAGTGGGCATCATTTTTAATGAAGAGGGTGTAGGGTTTTGATGAAGATTTGGAGATGATATTTGGAGGTGGAGGTGGAGGTGGAGGTGGAGGGAGATGAGGAGGAAGAAGATGAAGGAACCATGAAAGATAATGAATGAGGGCAGCCCCCCCCTCTCTCTCTCCTACCCCCACTCTCTCTTATTCTCACCCTCTCAATCAAGCTATGTCCCACTCTCTCTCTCCAATAATTCACTTTCTCTTCTTTTCTTTTCTTAAAACCAAATACCAAAAATGCAAATGAAACAACAAGTAACATGTCATGGTGCACTAACCATGGAAAATGTAGAAACACGGATTTGGCTTAATCGCGATTAGTAGTGCACTAATCAAGTTAAATTTTAAACTTGCATATAATTAATTATAAAAACGCCAAATCCAATAAATATATTTTTAAATGAATAAATCATTTTAATCTCCAATTATTTCACAATTATTGGTATATATTTATACCATTTTACAAAAACCCCAATTTCGCAAATCGGGTAGTTTTCGCAAAATATATTACTTTAATATTAAATTCCAAAAATAATATTTTATATTTTACGAAATGTTACAATCTCCCCCCTTAAATAAATTCGGCCCCCGAATTTAAATTTAAACCCCCAAATACTAAAACATTTCAATAATCAGCTCAAATCAACGGGGCTCCGAAATCACGGAAGATACAGAAATACCACAGCGCATCCTATGCGCCTGAAAACGAGCATGAAACTCAATATCGAACTCCGTCAAGCGTTACGCAAACCATTGTATTTGCACGCATATCATCGGAGTTACAATGAAGATACATACTCGAAATCCACTACTGAAATCCAATATGCACAAGTCAAATACTATAATACGTGTATAGTACGCATCCTTGGAAAAATCTCCTAAAAAAGAATAAAACACATGCAAAATCTTTTTTGAATAGCCTCGTGATGCTTAACTCATGGCTCAAGTGACGGATGCTCTTTTGTAAAGTAATAAATATATGTTCATATATGTTTTGCTCAAATATACGTCCCGCCCTTTTAAAATATCCCAAAAGGTTTTCATTTGTAAACGTTCGTGTCGCTCAAGGACACGTAGGAAATATCGAGACTATAGCTCCTTCTTGAAAACCTCTTGTTAAACTTTTAGTGCATGCAAAATACTCAGGTACTGTCCTCAGATCAGTCCTGTTCGGCCACTACATAAAATAGTGCCCATCATGAAAATAAGGTGCTCAAGAGCAAAATTAGCCCCAAAAGGCATGTCCAACAATCACGTGCGTCTGATGCGCACGGAAACCAAAGCCAAAAACAAGTGCTACAAATGTGCACAAAACCAAACTAAGTGCAACGGGTGTGCACGAAAGCATCTGTCCAGTGCAATGGATGTGCACGACATTATCTGTCATGTGCAACGGGTGTGCACGACAACAACATTTAGTGCATCTATAGTGCACGAAAACCTTAATCTAGTGCAACTAACATGCCTGAATGAAAATCTCAATCGAGTGCATCCGGTGTGCACAAAATCACTTCTCATATCATGTGCCCAACATGCTCGAAAATCCAAGTCAAGTGTATCCGTCATGCACGAATGAAATCTAAATCAAGTGCATCTGACATGCACGAAAAAAATCTAAATCAAGTGCATCCGACATGCACGAATAAAACCGAATCCAACATGCATGAATGAAAATCTCACTCAAGTGCATCCGATGCGCACAAAATCCAATATCAAGTGCCTAATATGCGCAAAAATCCAACCCAAGCGCGTCAGGTCCATATAAATGCCCAGTGCGGTAAAACGCACGAAAAATGAACGTCAAGTGCAACGCGCACAAAAACATAAATCTGGTAAAACGAATGCTCAAAGACAAAAATCGTTGAAACCAATGTACAGAGTATAAATCTAGTGCAACCAATGCTCGAAATACCGATCTGGTGCAACCAATACATGAAATACCGATCTGGTGCAACCAATGCACAAAATATAAATCCAGTGCAACAAATGCACGAAATATAAATCTGGTGCGACAAATGCACGAAATGAAAATCTAGTGCAACAAATGCACGAAATGAAAATCTAGTGCAACAAATGCACGAAACACAAATCCGGTGTATCCAGTGCACGAAATACAAATCCGGTGCATCTAGTGCACGAAATACAAATCCGGTGCATCTAATGCAGGAAATACAAATCCGTATCAATGCACTGCAAGCATATGTGAGCTATACCGAGTGTAAAAATCAAATCGAGTGCGTACCACATGCACAAAATCAAATCAACCGTATGAAATCCACGAAATCATGAACACGTGCTACTAAGGTACAAAATCGACATCAAGTGCAATAGATATGCACAAATCATAAACAAACACAACGGTGTGTACAACGCATATCAAGTGCAATAACTATGTACAAAAATGTAAATACCCAATAGGTGCAGCCACGGTGCACGAAAACAATATCATTAAACTCAATCATCAAAACCCAAATCCAAGCGATATAAGCGTGATACTCGGATCACAAACACAAATCGCAACAAATGACATTGAGGGACACCTCCTACAATGTCGAAAAATGTCGGTGTGCCCAAAACTGGCAGAGCAAGAACATCTGCTTGCCTCCTGCTCACGGTCTGGCTTCTTCTGTCTCTGGGTCTTCATTTCTCTATGGAATACCGATCTTACAATCCATCAGCTCATCGGCCCGGTCCGGTGTACTAACGGAAACGATCCGCTCTAGTACTCCTCTGGTCAACTCTCGGCCAATTAGCATGACCACTTATAAAGCAGCACGTCGCTGGCGTTGGTCTCTGGCCATCTAAATACACGTGGCAAAATTGATCCTGGGTGCAAATCTTATCGCAGTAGTGTCCTGAAAGGAACCTACTCAAGTCCTCTTCCAATCTCGCTTATGCCGAACTATACGGAGGCTGGTACTCTTACATAATCTTTTCTCGTTTTCTGGACATCTGCGTTCTCTGCACAGCATTTCTTCGGGAACTGGCCGTATCCCAACGCCTCTGTATACATATCAGATCTCTAATCTCAACAGGGAGTAGCAACCACTCGTTAATATCTCACACGAACCTCTTGTTCCACTCGTCCTTTTTATCATCCACTTCGACGTCATGTCATGATATCTGTGTACTGCAATTGTTCTCGGCTACAGTCAATCCAGAATCTTTCACATGGACTCGAAATTATGAACTCGGTATCTTCATCACTCTGTAGACGATATCTAGACGAACACATCCTCGGGAACTCGTCCCAACCATCGGACGAATACTCAATACTCGTCCGTTCTCGATCAACTCATAACGCATCTGGGTGAGGTCCTCTATCTGAAGCTGATCCACTTACTGATCTCCTATCGGATCATTCAACGAACAACATCCTCTCTGGATCGATCTACTCTAGATCCGAATAATATTCTCCACACTAGAAATCTTCAATTCAACTGGTCCTGCGTCGGTGGATCAAATCTGACGAATCACCTTCGTCTCTCAACTCAAGATAGATTAGCTATCATCTGTCGCATCTCTTCCTGAAAGATCCAGCGATCTCAGCTCGTAAAGTCTGGAAGCGGCATCCCATCAATCTCAGCAACAACTGGGTCATCTTCCAGCAAGGTAGACGACATCACAATCTCTAAGGTAGGATGTATATCAATAGTCCTCTCCCAACAGGTAGCCTCTATCAGTGGCCCGATCATCCGGTGCAAAACCGAACACTCGCCTCCATAAGAGGTCACAACACAAATACAAAATCGAGACGTTCTCATGTCACCCAAAAACACGATGGTCAGTCCTCATCCATGACGAGCTCACCCTGACCGCATCACTAGCAGCAACTCAATCTGCGCTCAAACCATGGTGACAAGAACATCAAGCATGTATCGATGAAGATAGATCAAAGGAATGAAAGGAATCAACAGATCCCGAAATGGATACATGATCATAAGGAGGAACGGAATCAATGAGAGTATGATCATAGAAACAAATAGAATCAAGGATCTCAAATGGATGTATGATCAAGAGAACGAAGAGAATTACAGATCTCAAAATATGTACATCCTAAGGTTTCTTAAGTGGAGTATCGTATCGTAAATATGCCGCGGAACATACGTACGGTACGCCACTCTACTCAAGCTATCTACTCCATCAATCAGGGTCAACCTATGTAACGAAAGTTTGGGTCTAATACCCCCCTGTTCAAGTCTAAGTTCCGTATGGTCAAGCCTAGGTTCCGAAATAAATTACGCCCCAGACTCCACATAGTCAAACCTAGACTCGAACCAAGGTTAAACCGAGTGCTCTGATACCAACTTTGTCATGACCTAAAAATTTAGTTCGTGACCGGCACTTAAATCACACAACGCGTAACATAATTCTAGTAAGCCGAAACCCAGAAATCTAAACCTTTTAAAGAAAATAAAAGAGGCAAAGTTTTGAAAATAAAGGTATGGTGAAACCAAATGTTTTCTTAATGCATAAATAGTGGAACAAGAAAAATGCAAGTGGAATTTATTAGTTGAAAAACATGTTTCGTCTCTTTAAAAATTTGGGCAGCACCTCCTTTGTATATTTTGATCCAAAACCACATATACAAGATAATATAAAAGGAATCCTCAAGCGGGAGCTAGCTCTTCGCCAATCGGCGGAATCACAACCACACAAGACAGAATATATGTATACGGCGCCCAACGGCGAAGATCAATACAAAAGATAATGAAATAAGCAAGACATCAACCCACCAAGCGAACATATAACCCATCGCTCAAGTCTCGCAACTACAAGTCATTGCTAAGTCTTACTATTCATACAAATACTAGTTTCTGATTGATGGAGTTAACTAGATACAACAGGAATAATAAATACAATAGTGGTACGATCCAACATGTACCACCTACCAAAGAAAGTCACCCGAATGCAAGCCGTGTGCCAACGATGCCTCTACCGATCCATGCGGTCAACCTGCAAGAACTGTGGCACAACGGGGGTGAGTTACCAACTCGTGAGTAGAAAACATCATCAGGTAGAAATCGAATAAACAACGATTCCTAGGTCAACTATATCATAAAGATAATACTGTGATATCTAGGGTGACCGTATCTGTATATGTGCCAACAACATAATCAATGCCTATATGTATGCGGATCTCATCTACGTGTCAACTAACGACACAAAAACATCATGCATGTAAATATCATGAAAGCATATGCATGTAAATATGAGGATATAAATCAACGTGTGTCCATCAATGACACATCAAAATCATGGAACCTGAGTGTCCAACATCGACACTCGAAACATCATGAAACCCGTGTTCAGCATCGACACGTAAATCCTCATATCTCGGCCCACGGGCTCCGTCTGTCCGGATCGGCCCACGGGCTCCGTCTGTCCGGATCGGCTCTCGGGCTCCGGCAGAACGGGTCGGCCCATATCCATCTCTCGACTCCGGTCGGTATCCTCCGGATAACCGCCAGGTCCAACCAATCACCGATAGGTAGTGTTCCCTCTGCCAGGCTCATCGACTAATCCATCGACATACTTTTCTTGCCCCGGGGTACCATACTGGGTCTACCATGAACCCATAAATAGATCATCTAACTCCTCGAATCGGGTTTCATATATCACACGTCTCAGAACCGAGAAAACGTATGGTGGGCGCACTAAAATATCATATCAAGAGAAACCGGGTTTTATTAAAACAATACATACTTTCTTTTGAAACATAACCACGATTCTCAAATCTAGAATCTCATGAAAACAACAACTTAATGCGTATAATCGTAAAGCATGATGTATGCGACATATAAAATAAATGTAAGCATATCCGTATATCATGCAACATTAAACAGTGATGTGAACATAGCAAGTAAATCATGCAAGGAGTCATATCATGATGCAGCAATTCTACTGTGTAGTGACATAGCAATTATCGATGATGAAAGTGTGTGAGCCGGCCAATCTGTGTAAGTGTAACATACGCATCATCGATAATGGTGTAGGTGTACTAGCACAGGTATATGTAATGCAATGAGAATGACATGAACGTAGCATAAGTACATCGTCAGCTAAATGCTATAAGGTATACGTATCTAACATGACCGAGTCGGTGAATCTATTAATCGGTATCCAGCCTCACAACATCACGTACGGTATAATCCAACGTACGGCATCCTCTAGTCAAGGGTATGGATCAATCATCATAAAACTCATCACGTACGGTAAATCATCGTACGGCGGCATTAAACCAGTAGAGATCCTATCAACTTATATGACACTGAGGGTACGGACCTAACGTCTCGTACGTCATATCACTCATGATTTACAACATTATATATATGTATATACCTATATCCCAGGTCGCATCCATAACAATCTCATATCAGGGGACCGGCAAAGGTATCAATCCTCTCATATTGACTCGCATCCGTATACCGACATATTAATTAAGTCATCATATCACATCGTATATTCTTTTCATCACATTTATATCCCACATCAAGTCATTTACATATATATATATACTATCTTATAAATCTCATGTCATGCTACTCTAAATCTCATACTTATTCTCGTGCACTACCTATCTATATATCGCGATTCACGTTCACTTATCATACCCTTATATATTTATCAATCCGAGACATCATTTCTTTCATATCATGTCACACTAAACCTTTAATCACATCCATAGGTTCCTAGACTAGGTTTCTCTAACCATATCCTATATATCGGTTTCCATCAAAATTTGCGGGGGTGCTATACGCCATCCACCCGACTTCCCCCATAGATATAAATCTACTCACCTGTGGAAATCCTTGTTCAGCCATAGTTGATGTGCTTTGTCGTCTCGAAATCCACGCGAAGGTACCTACAATAAATACATAGTCGCAATGCTATTAAAATCAAGTCCGGAAGACCAATACGGCACACGGTGCGCTCATAGGTTAGAACCTATAGCCTACGCATGCAAAATAATCAAACAACTCTTATTGTCGACGTACAAATGCCCAACAACCAAATACAAACCAAAACATCAAAACCAAGCATTCAAAACTCGGAAAACATAGCCAAATACACTCCAATGTGCTCCCAAATTTTGGTTCAGGTCAATTGGAACAAAACTAGCAAGTATAGGGTGTTGTATATGGAGTATGTGAGCTACTGAACCAACCTAGACACCAAATACTAAAATTTGGCTGGCCACATAGCCACCAAAACCGGCCTGCTCGGCCAATACTGCTCCGTTCTGGTTCGTCTTCTCAGGATGGTCTCGTATGGGTCTAACTAGGTCTCTGGAGTTGCTAGTTTTTCTCAGAAACTTCCCGGGTCATCCCAGATTTCCTGTAGTCCCCAATTTGTACACAAAACCGACATAGAACAAATCTTAATTTCGTATTCTCTGTTCTAGGTCCACAAAGCGATCTCTTGAGTCTTGTATACTCACTACAGATCACAAGTCCACAAGTCACCCAAACCCTCTCTTGAATTTTCCAAACATCACATACCCTAACCAAATCACCTTCTAAACTAAACTATGGTGTAAGAAACTAAAAATAAACTAAATGAAAGAAGATATATACCTCATTTGGGCAAATCAAGAAAAACTCTAGCTTCTCAAAGTCTCCAAAATCCGAACTTGCAAGGTCTAATGTGTTGAGGATGAAGTGGGGATCATTTTTAATGAAGAGGGTGTAGGGTTTGATGATGATTTGGAGATGATATTTGGAGGTGGAAGTGGAGGGAGATGGGGAGGAAGAAGATGAAGGAACCATGAAAGAAAATGAATGAGGGCAGCCCCTCTCTCTTGCCTACCCTCACTCTCTCTTATTCTCACCTTCTCAATCACTTAAGCTATGCCCTACTCTCTCTATCCAATAATTCACTTTTCTCTTCTTTTCTTTTCTTAAAACCAAATATCATAAATGCAAATAAAACATCAAGTAACATGTCATGGTGCACTAACCATGGAAAATGTAGAAATACGGATTTGGCTTAATCGCGTTAGTAGTGCGCTAATCAAGTTAAATTTTAAACTTGCATATAATTAATTATAAAAACGCTAAATCCAATAAATATATTTTTAAATGAATAAATCATTTTAATCTCCAATTATTTCACAATTATTGGTATATATTTATACCATTTTATGAAAACCCAATTTTGCAAATCTGGTAGTTTTCGCGAAATATATTATTTTAATATTAAATTCCAAAAATAATATTTTATATTTTCTGAAATGTTACACTGCCAGATATCATAGCCATGAACTGCATCAACACCAAATCATATCCATATGGATTTCAGCATAGACACTGAAATAAAAGTCACATCACAATTCACAACGGGTATTTAATAAAAACTCTTTACAACAAGTCTAACCTTGTTAGGTTAGTACCTTTCCACCTGCATAGATCTTGAAAGATCTACTTGCTCCTCATGGGTTTTACCCCTTCAGGAGCACTCAGCACAGTCCAAAATCCATGACTTGCTGAAGTGCGTGGAGTCCATCTCGGGTATGAAATACCTGGTCACCTGGAAGTTACCACTTCCTATGATCTGCTGATAACAAGTAGGGGGAGTAGCAGTGCTAAGTCATATCCATATGGACTTCAGCATAGACACTGAAATAAAAGTCTCATCACAATCCACAACGGGTATTTGATGAAAACTCTTTACAAAAAGTCTAACTTTATCAGATTAGTACCTTTCTACCTGCACAGATCTCGAAAGATCTACTTGCTCCTAATTGGTTTTACCCTTTCAGAAGCACTCTGCAAAGTTTAAAATCCATGATTAGCTGAAGTGCATGGAGTCCATCTTGGATACGAAGCATCTGGTCACCTGGAATTTACCACTTCCTATGACTTGCTGACAACTATTAGGGTCATCATCACCATGATGCTGACCTCCCTGTCACCGTTTACGAGAAAACCGAAGTATCTCTCGGGCGTCTGAGATCACATACTAAAATCTGCGGAGTGGCTAACGGTTTGTCAAGTCCAATTGAATTCTTAGGTTCTACTAAATTTTCGGTAACCATTTGTGGTTTTAAAATCACTTCTAATTCTACCATACTCCCACTAGTTTCTTTTGCAAAAAGATCCTTTTATAAAATGGTGGCGAGTCAAGAACAATGTAACTATTGATCTTGAAAATGGTAGGAAAAAATCCTAGCGAATACTTGAGATAATCCACAAACTGCAATTACCGAAGCTTGCCTCAAGTTTGTCTGTGCTTTTAAACAGAAACCAGATAACTCCATATCTTAACAATTTCAAGATACATAACCATTCTATGTCCATATAGAATCAAGGCACTAATTTAGATGGAACCAGATTCAAAAGTCTCATATCATAATTTTGCACTTTTGTACCGCCCATTCTTGATCGCATTGCATATAGGTAGGTACTTTTGATCCGTGTTTGCTAAATAATTGCAGGTTACATGTTCTCATCTCAAAACAATGAAAATCAAGAGCAGTCATGAAAAATTCAGGACAACTGCCAACAACAGATAAAATGGGAGTTTCCGCTCGCCATCCGTCAGGTGTCGTCTACCAGTTCGAGATTCCAAATGTCAATCAAGGGTCATTCATGCACAAAGCATAAGGAGGCGGCACAAGAATTGAGTTAATAACGCGGAGCTCAAGAAAATCAAGGCAAAAGTCAACACTCTTTCATCTTTTTGGACTGTTGAGAATCTGGGAGAAAAATGAAGTGATTCTGAAAAGCCAAGTGTACTAAACAAACAAGAATAGCAACATGGAAAATCTCAGAAAAAATGACACAAAAACTCACCCAAAGCGCCGCGGAACCGCGCGGTCGATGTAGCACTTATGCGGCGGTTTCGCAGCCGAGTTGACTCGGAGACAGATGATATTTTTGGGGTGTTTTTGTAATTTCATGTGGGCTCATATTTTGGCCCTAGGGTTTTATGTATCTGTCTATAAATAGCCCAGTTTTAAGCCAAGTAAGGGGATTATTCTTGTTTTAGGATTTAGTATAATTAGTTGTAACTTCTTCTTCCTCTTCATCTATTCTCCATTAACATTGTAGTGAGCTCTTGAGTGAATGATGAATAAAGAAAAGTATTTTTTTTATATGCATGTCTTATAAATTAGTTCTTATATTTGTTGCTTGTAATTCTCTTTGTTAATGTAGTTGTTGTTTGTTTGTTTGTTCTTCTTCTATTTTCTTTTATCCTTACAATCATGATGCTTAAGTGCGATCCTTGCCTAAGTGAAGTCCCAAATAGCTAGTTGTGATTTTCTACCTCCTTTCTTTCATCTTCTTTGTTTGTTTTATTTTATTTTTTTCTTTTTTAACGAGTGAGTAGTTTCTCACTTGTTAGGGTAGGATAAGGAAAGTTTGAGAGAAGGAAATCTTTCTCTCTTTTCTTTGCCCAACATTTTGATTCGAACTCCCGTAAAGGCAACCACAATCCGCTCCCTATGGCACCCTATCCTACATGATAGCGGTGACACCTTAGTGAGACCGGTTATGGTTGAATTGATCGGAAGTTATGGCTAAGAGCCAAGAACGGACGGACA
Organism: Agapanthus africanus; assembly: GCA_030015575.1. NCBI lineage: Eukaryota > Viridiplantae > Streptophyta > Magnoliopsida > Asparagales > Amaryllidaceae > Agapanthus > Agapanthus africanus. Next base: position 112,613,444 of record CM057345.1, on the reverse strand, counting down.
AGAACCAAAATGAAGGAACTAAGCGTTGGAAAGCCTAGCTTATACTTGCAAGTTTTCTTCCTAGTCGTGCTAATTCTCGTTGTTGCCGATTACCGTAACATCAATATTAAAGAGTGGCAAACGAAAGAAGTGAGCGAACTCCTAACTCAAACTAACCTAATCCTAACCCTAACAAGCTCTTTTATCATACATATTTAGCACATAGTTAATCTTAATCAAACCTGGACAATTTGGACTTAACTCGTTAAAACACTAAGAAAAAGATTCCCATCTCTCTGTGGACCGACCCGTACTCATCGGGCTAGCTACCAAGCGAAACCGTCTTGATTGCGGTAATTAAAATTTGCACACTAAAGTCTATATCAATCAAATGGCGCCGTTGCCGAAGAGACGGTAGTTTATTTCTTTGTGTCATTTCGGGTTAATTTGTGAATATAAAAAAAAACTATAAAAACCATCTTGTTATTTTTTGATTCTTTTTGGGCAAAGTGTGTAGAACATAGAGAAGATCAAGTTCAGTGCCAAAGTCGTGGGGAGATAGACCCATATCTCGCGGCTACACCGCAGCGGATCAAGACGAAACCACGGCTAACCGTACAAATTCTGGAGCAAATCCAGTGACCAATTTAAGACAAAAGGGCTCTAACCAAGAAGAGGAGATTGAATTTAGCACAGGGATGAATTTTGAAGCTCCAAATCGACTATTGAGCCGCGGAACCACGGAAAAGGTTTACGTTTTGACCGCGGAACCGTGGTCAAACTGTGAAATCAGCACCCAAAATCTGTTGTGAGTATTCCAATCTTCTTTTCACCCTCTCTGAACTCCACTGAACTATTCTTTCTGTAATATTCTATGCGCAAACTCTCTTCCCCTCTCCAATAAAATAGCTTTTGCAGCATTCTTTGCGCTGCCGCCAAATAAATTTTTGCAAGTGTTTTAGATTTTTGTTTGTTATTGTTTTGCATAAATAATACGGACTTTAAGGGGCTATAACACCAATTCTGATTGGGTGGGGATTTCATCACCCTTCCTAAGACCCCAAAAATCACTAAAAGCATACGCATTATCTTTGAGCTTAATAAAAAATATCTAGACTCAGCCAACTAAGGACTTGTCGTGCTCAATAGGACAAAGGAAGGTTGTGGGCATTCGGTCGTTATCTAAACTTGACTTTGTGGTGCCTAGACTGGACAAGTGAGGAGGTAATTTTAAAAGGCCCGTCTCATGGTGATTCGTGAGTGGAACCCTCCTTACCTCACTTGTGCTTACCTGGCCACAATTGGCAGTGAAGAGATGATTTGAGGGTTATCTCACAACTTGTCACTTTGGAACAGTTAGGAGCAGTCTAGTGGACTTTGAAGACCATAGCTCTTGGTGTGATTGTGCATGTTGTGACTGTGATTGTTTGAAGTTGTGTCATAAATCCGTATATATTTTGCAAAACTCTCTAAAAAAAACAAAAACTTTTATAAAAGCTTGCCATTTGTCACCAAATTTCCATTTCACCTACCTTTCACCGACGTTTCTCCATTGACGTTTTCTTACCCTCACATTCTACGCTTTGACTACACTAAACTCGTTTAGTGTATGTCCGGTTGGACTCGGGACACTAGTGCCCGCCTAGTCCGCGTTACGTTAGTCGCTACCGATTACGCGATCGACTCCGACGTCGAAACTCCTTCCACGCCTCTTTCACCCTTACCTTTGCCGGCCAACTCCGACGTTGATCGCGATTCTGTTCATACATCTTCACCTTCACCTTCACTTTCACCATTACCAAACTCTTCTAACGAGATGTCGGGATTTCCTCCTAACATCACTTTACTTCGCCTGGGAATAATTCCATCTCCATTAGGTGCGAATAACCCGCGACCACCTCTTGTTGAAGCACCATAGAGAATCGCGCTCCAGGATCATTTCTATCCCACCCACGCTGCACTTCCGACTTGTCTTTCACTTTCACCGGCCAATGGGGATTATTTCGAAATTAAGCCCCACTTTATCAACATGCTGCCCAAGTTTCACGAGCTTGAATCCGAAGATGCCTACATCTTCATCAATAAATTCCAGAACGTATGTGCGATGATGAAGACAACCCAACTGTCTGATGATGCTATACGGTTACAAGTTATTCCTTTCACCTTGTGTGACCTTGCTGAGAAATGGTTGTATAGCACCGCATCTCATTCGATAACCAGTTGGGACGAGTTAGTAAAAGCGTTTCTGAAGAAATTCTACCCAAATCATAAGACCGCACGGATCCGAAACGAAATAAACCAGTTCACCTAGCTTCCAACCGAACCTTTTTGGAAGTGCATTGACCGGTACAAGGACCTCCTTGTTCAGTGTCCTCATCACGGTATAGAGAAATGACAACTTTGCCAAACTCTGTACAAGGGCCTGAATCCAGCAACCAGACAGTTGATGGAGACCATCTGTCAGGGCCACTTTCTATCCAAATCTTACGAGGAGGCTTGACAATTCTTTGACGATCTCGCGGAACAAACGCTGCAGTGGGAGAGCACCCGACCGAACACCTTAACAACTTCTTCTTCTTCAGGTATCTCTAGGACAGGAGTTCATTAACTCGATATCTCAATTTCAATGAAAGCCGAGATGGAGCAATCACGCGGAAACTGAAAGCAATTGAGAGCAAATTTTCATCTCCTTCTCCTGCCTCTGTTCCTCCCCCTCGTATCATTTGCGCTTGTTGTTCGGATCCATCTCATTTGACTGAAAAGTGTTCATACAACCCACCATCTCAAGGACAGGATCAAGTTAATGCTGCATTTCAGCAAAGACCAAGAAATGATCCATACTCTTCCACATACAATCCCGGTTAGGGGAACCATCCCAATTTCGCCTGGAATCAGAACCAGCATCATTTCCAATGCCAAAACAACTTTCAGAGGCCTCCTCCTCCTCAACAAAAACAATTTCAGCAGCCTTTCCAACCCCAACCTTTTCAAAATCCGACGAACAACTTTGCACCCTGCAACAATTCTTTTCCTCAAAACAACTTTATTCCATCAAATAACGATAAGGTTTTCTCGCTAGAACGAAGTCTAGAGGTTTTTGTGAAGCAATCGACTCAATCCACCGCAAACATCTAGTCTTCTATTCAGTCTCTGGTACAACACACCGCTGCACACGGGCAAAGCATCAAGACCATCGAAGCCTAGATTGTACAGCTAAACGTGGCTTTAAGTGAGCGAGAGAAAGGAAGGCTTCCATCTCAACCACTCCCAAATCCTGGTCATCCATATAATGTACATGTTGCTCTTGAACAACAGAACCATAATGTGAGTGCCGTGACTACATTGAGATATGGAAGAATGCTGAACAACAACATCGGCACACAAATTGATGATGATGATGACACCCCGGCCGTTTCTTCCTCTACTCCTTCTTATTCTTCTGAGCCTATTCTCCATTCTTCAAAGGCTCTTCTTCTTCAAACGCTGCTCCGAACGGAGCCACATCTCACTCCACTCAAACTCCAGTTTTGGGTTCCGTTCCAACTCCACAATCTCCTCCACAAGGATTGGACTCAACCAATTTCAAAAATGTTCCATTTCCAAACCGATTGAGGTCCAATAAACAAAACCCATAAATGGAGAAGATTCTGGAGTTGTTCAAACAGGTTAACATCAACATTCCCCTCTTAGATGCAATTTAGCAAGTCCCGTCTTACGCAAAAATCTTAAAAGACTCGTGCACTAAGAAAAGGAAATCTCAGGTACCAAAGAAAGATTTCTTGTCTAGTAACATGAGTGATGCTCTTACCCAAGATTTACCATAAAAATGGAAGGACCCTGGCTATCCTACGATTTCAATAACCATTAGGGATAAGAACATCAACCGCCCTCTTTTGGATCTTGGTGCCAGTGTTAACCTTCTTCCTTATTCAGTATATGAGCAACTCGGTGTAGGAGAACTGAAACCTACACATTATACTCTTCAAATGGCTGACCGATCTATCACCCATCCTAAGGGAGAGCTAGAGGATGTGTTAATTAAGGTTGGGGACTTCATATTCCCCGTTGACTTCATTGTTTTAGATAGACAACCTGTAGCTAACCCCGGAATCAAATTCCGGTGATTCTCGGTCGCCCATTCCTTGCAACCTCAAATGCTGTGATCAATTGTCGAAATGGTTCCTAAACCTATCTTTTGGCAACATGAAAATTGAACTTAACATTTTTAGGTTAGGGAATCGGCCATCCGAACCGAACACTCATATACTAGATGTCTGTTCCATTCAGGAGATCGCCCCCGAGGACTGTGAATTGGAAGAATTCTTGTTTGATCATAGTAATCTTGACGCCACTAGTGCGTTCCTCTTTGAACCTACTGCTTCCAATTCGAACAACGATTACGAGTGCTTCACATTTTCAAACGATATTGTCTTGTCGCCGCCCGAGTTTTAATCTTTTGAATTTTCGAATGCGTGTGTTGAACCATCCGACTCGATCGCATACACCCACTTTGAGCCTCTGTTGGAATCCTTTGAGTTCGAGACATTTTCTCCAATCTTGCCTTCAGTCGTTTTACCTTCGACGCTCGAACTCAAGCCTATGCCATCTCACCTCAAGTATGCTTACTTAGGTGAGAACGAGACCCTCCCAGTCATCATCTCGGCTTTTCTATCTCTAGAGCAAAAAAAAGCCCTTCTCACGGTCTTGCAATCCAATCGGCAAGCATTCAGCTGGACGATGGCGGACATCAAGGGGATTAGTCCCCTAATCGTTGAACATCACATTCATATGATGAATGATGCCAAACCAGCTAGGAATCCCCAGAGGCGATTAAATCCAGTCATGAAGGAGGCTGTGAAAAAGGAGATAGTCAAATGTCTGGATAGTGGTATCATTTACCTTATTTCAGAAAGCCAGTGGGTCAATCCTATACACGTTGTCCCTAAGAAGTCGGGCATTATGGTCATCACAAATGAGGAGAATGAGTTGATCCCTACTCGCACCCAGACCGGGTGGAGAGTATGCATTGATTATCGAAAACTCAACGCCGCAACGCGGAAGGATCACTTTCCGCTACCATTCATTGACCAAATGCTTGAAAGATTTGCTGGACATGAGTATTACCATTTTCTGGACGGCTACTCAGGCTACAACCAGATTCCCATCGCCGAGAAAGACTAGAACAAAACCACTTTCACTTGTCCATTCGACACGTTCGCATATCGCCGCATGCCTTTTGGGATATGCAATGCTCCCGCTACTTTTCAGCGGTGTATGATGGGAATATTCTCTGAAATGGTTAAGAAATTTCTGGAGATATTCATGGATGATTTCTCCATCTTTGGCGATTCTTTTGACGAGTGCCTGCAACATCTCGATGCTGTCCTTACCCGATGTAAGGATAAAAATCTCACTTTAAACTAGGAAAAATGCCACTTCATAGTGCGCGAAGGAATTGTCTTAGGACATATCATTTCGGGAAATGTCATCGAGCTTGACAAAGCAAAGATTGATGTCATTTCCAACCTCCTTCCTCTTAAATGAGTTAGAGATATCTGAGCTTTCCTTAGCCACGCCGGTTTCTACAGACGGTTTATCAAGGACTTTAGCAAGATTGCTAGACCCTTGAATCTTCTTATGGCCAAGGATACCACGTTCAACTTCGACTCGAGCTGTTTGACTGCTTTCGAATCACTGAGAAGCTCACTCACCACTGCTCCCGTTCTTTCTTCACCTGACTGGACGCATCCTTTTGAGATTATGTGCGATGCATCCGACTTTGCTATCAGTGCGGTCCTAGGACAACACATCGATAAGATGCCGCACGTAATCTACTACGCGAGCCGGACCCTGAATGATGCACAAATGAATTATACGACAACCTAGAAAGAGTTCTTGGCGGTTGTATTCGCTTTGGAAAAATTCAGGCCATATCTCATTGGCTCCCCAGTTGTTGTCTACATCGATCATTTTGCTCTGCGACATCTTTTTGCGAAAAAGGATGTAAAATCTCGGTTAATACGTTGGATCCTCTTACTTCAAGAATTTGACCTTGTTATTAAGGACAAAAGAGGATGTGAAAACGTAGTGGCCGACCATCTTTCACGACTTCCTTCTTCACGGACACTTCCTTTCACAATTAACGATGTTTTTTTCCTGATGAGCAACTCTTGACAGTATCTTGTGAACATTGGTTCGCAGATATCGTGAACTATTTGGCGACATGACTCATACCAAATGAATGGTCGAGACAGGACAGACTTAGATCTTTATCCCAAGTAAAACACTTTTACTGGGACAAACCCTACCTATTCAAGTACTGTCCAGACCAAATCATTCGTTGGTGTGTTCCTGATAATGAATTTAAGAGTGTGCTGTCATTTTGCCACGATCAAGCGTGTGGCGGGCATTTTGGCCTAAGAAAGACAGCTGAAAAGTCTTGCAGTGTGGCTTTTACTGGCCACAACTTTTCAAAGATGCCCATGTTTACTGCAAGACTTGCTTTCGGTGCCAACATTTGGGCCGGATATCCAGGAAAAACGAGATGCCGCTCCAACCAATCTTGGTTGTTGAGATGTTTGATGTTTGCACTACTACAATAGGGGGTTGCCCCTTAGGGGCAGATTTATTTTGGCCCTACGGACTAATCCGTAGGTCCCGACGGTTGCCCCTACGGTTCCCAACGTTTTAATTTAAAAATATTAAATCGTAATTTGTTGTTTTCCCCTACGGAGCCGCAAACCAATGACCTACGGACTAATCCGTAGGGACATCTAAATAGGAATTTAATTAAAAAGGCACAGAAATGCCCTATGCTGATCATCTCTCTCGCGCGCGTTAAATCGCAAAATTCCCCAAATCCCTAAATCTCTCGTTCCCGCCGCGCCGCCATTCTCGTCGCCGTTCTCATCGTCGCCACTGCCCTCGTTCTTCCTCGTCGCCGATTGCGCGCGTTGTCGACCACCGATCGAGCGTCTCTGTCGTCTCCTACACCGCCTACAGGTTAGCAAATCTTCAATTAAACATAATTTTGATGATTTTAGGGCTAGGGTTTAGGGTTTGGGTACTGATGAAGGTTACGGTTAGGCATCGGTTGGGGTTAGGGTTAGGGTTAGGGTTGGGGTTGCGGTTGGGGCGGGGCTGGGGTTGCGGTTGGGGTTGGGGTTCGGCTGGGGTTGCGGTTGGGGTTGGGGTTCGGCTGGGGTTGCGGTTGGGGCTGGGGCTGGGGTTAGGGTTAGGGTTAGGGTTGGGGTTCGGCTGGGGATAGCGTTGAGGATAATGAAAATTTTGTATAGAAAATTACAAAGGTTTATAGGCCTATAATCGATGATGGAGCGACAGTTTGCCTTTTTGGGAATAAGACAAACGAGAGTAGAATTAACAGCCTTAGGCACCTCTTTATGTTTGAAAAAATATTTCCCGACTTTAGGAAAAAGCTTTGCATAATGCATGTTGGCCCTGTACATATCAATATCCCTTTGTAAGTCTATATAGAGAATCATTTCTCTGTGCCCCCACTTTGTTTGTGGGCGTGGGCTATGGATTGATGTATGACAGGAATATTGGCCATGGAGTGAGGAGCGAGATGCTATCGGAAAACTCTAATTAGAGCGAATGTCGACGTGTTGGCTGCTAACTTATTATTAGGTTGAAAAAAGGTGTGCCTATAGATGTGAGAGTGGAAGTGTCAAAATGATGAGTGTGTAGTGCAAGTCTTGATTCAACAATTTTGCTTGGTTCTGCGATAAACTGGAGTGGATACTGGACTATAACCCTAAACCTAACCGTTTACCCAGCGGCAAGATTTCATGATATATGCAAATTACAATTTGAGAGGAAAATAAAAATATTACATGCACTCTCAAGATGGCCAGCATACATGAAAACACGTGTGTGAAGATTATACAAACTTAATCATACATATAGGCAGAATGCGCTGTTTCAAGTAAACTTACCCAAATTAACCTAATTAACCCTAACCAACACCCTAACCCTTTCAAATTATCAATAATTAACCAAAATTAACTCTAGCCTCTAATTAACCCTAGGCTCTAACCCTAAACCTGATATGTCTGAAATCATATTAGAAATGATATGTCTGCAATCAAATTCTGCATTTATATTTTGTGAAGTAAAAGCTTTTTCAAAATGAGAAGCTGTCATATGAACAATTTGTTTAAGCTCCTCAAAACAAATGCCTTCTACATTTTGCAACTTTTTAATTCTGTTTTGACATCTTCTTACATTAACCCAACAATGAAAGTATTTGGTATTTTTATCACCATCTGAAATCTATTTTTTCCTTGATTTATGTCTCCAAAAAATTGATGAAGGTTGTGTTTTTTATATCAAAAATCTTTTTGTTGAACCCATGTAACAGGTGAAAGTTTAGAGTTGTTATAGATAGCTCTTACATGTTGTTTAATGCATGTACCATTGTTAAGAGAGTGCAAGGCGGAGAACAATAATTTGTTTCAACAACACATTTTTCAAGTTAAAACCAATATATGGTATTTGATGATAATATGAAACTTTTATATTCTCATCGATACTCATATATGAAACTCAAAGTGCCACTTAGTCCCCGTCTATCGGTTAACATACGTTCGATATTCGTCGTGACATAGAACTATACGAAGGATGTTAAATATCGGACGGTATAGCTTGATACTAACAACCGTCATATAGTCTATGTGATGAGAAGATTCAATCGTATGATAACTGATAGATTTGTCCCGTGTGGACAAGTTAGGAATGTATAAAGCAAACACCTTCATTCACTTGTGTTTTCATCCGTTTCGAGATATTTCGTCGGTACCTTTCCGCTGGTTCTCCGTGTACAAAGATAGATTAGATGTTCATTTCAACGTTGTTTCACAGCTTTGAAATGATTATCTATTCTATTACAGTGTACTCGGAGAACAGCGGGGAGGTGCTGCCGAAATTTACTTGAAACGGTTGAACGAATGGGCGTTCGCTCTATACATTCTTAATGGGATAGAAGCCTTACCCCCGACAGCCGAAACACACACATACAAAAAGAATACACAACAAACGCATCATTAGAGAGTGATTCAAGATGTTCAATTTAAAACCAATATATGATACTCGATGATAATATGAAACTTTCATATTCTCATCGATACTTATATATGAAACTCAAAGTGCTACTTAGTCCCCGTCTATCGGTTAACATACGTTCGATGTTCGTCGTGACATAGAACTATACGAAGGTTGTTAAATATCGGACGGTACTAGCTCGATACCAATCATACTTTATGATACCTCTTCTTATCGACAGACCAAACTCACCGGGAAACAATATCGATGTCTATCTCCGATCTCTGATCGAGGAGTTAAAATCTTTGTTCATTGATGGTGTAGAGACTTACGATGCAAACACAAATACAACCTTCATACTGCGTGTGGCTTTAATGTGGAAAATTAATAACTTTCCTGCGTATGGAATGCTATCAGGTTGGTCCATACATGGTCACAAAGCATGTCCTCATTGCCATCAACACACAACATCAAAATTCTTGAATTTTAGCAGGAAGGTTTGTTATTGTGGCCATCGACGTTTCCTGCCTCTAGACCACCCCTACAGGTTAGACGATGTTCACTTTGATGGTCATCAGGAGCTTCTTGGACCTCCAGCCCCATTTTCCGGAGAGAACGTGACTGCTCAGTGGGATGGTTACAATAATGTGACCTTCGGGATGGATCCGACAAAACAGGTCAAACCACCATTTTGGAACAAGTTAAGCATTTTCTTCGAGCTTCCGTACTGGTCAACAAATTTAGTGTGTCATTGTCTGAACGCCATGTATATAGAGGAGGGAGTATCAGAGCACATACTCAACTTACTTCTTTGTAAAGACGGGAAATCGAAAGACAACCTAAATGCTCGAATGGATCTACAGGAGTGGGAAATAAGAAGTGAATTGCACCCTAGACTGTAGCGGGTAAACCAGGCAAGTTTGTACTTCCCAATGCCGCTTATCATATGTCACAACCGGAGAAGAAAAGATTCCTCCAGGTGTTGCATGATTTGAAAGTTCCCACAGGTTTCTCAGGATCATTCAGTAAGAAGATAAAAATTGTGAAAGGCAAGATCGATGGGCTGAAAAGTCATGATCACCATGTTATCATGGAGAACATTCTTCCATTAGCCCTCAGGTCTTCTCTCCCCGAATTGATTGGTCTAGTAATCAACGACCTATGTTGATTTTTCAGAGAGTTGTGTGCTAAAACACTGGATGTTGTGACGGTGGATAAACTAGAAAATTCTATTGCGTTGATACTTTGCAAGTTTAAGCATATTTTCCCACCGTCATTCTTCGATATCATAATACACCTGACGGTTCATCTTGAAACTGAGGCTAAGTTAGCCGGACCGGTGCAATATCGATGGATGTATCCCGTCGAGAGGTACGTGGAATTTTTCATTTCGTGCAATTTTTAAAATTATTGTTGTCCTGTATGCTCGTATTTATTTGTTCAACATATTTTCTTTAGGTACCTCTACACTCTTAAAAAGTATATACGCAATAGAAATCGACCAAAGGGTTCCATCATGCAAGGTTATCTTCTTGATGAAGCAACAACATTTTGTTCCCGCTATATGGACGAGAACATTGAGACGAGACTTAACCGGCCTCGAAGAATTCAAGAAGGGCCATATGGTAAAGCCGATTATAAAAGGGTAGACACTATGTTTATCAACAAGATATACCGGTTTATCTTGCTTAATTGCGCATGACTTGAAAAAATTAGAGAGTAAGTTTTTTTGGATTAATTGTTATATTTGTGTTTGTGTGTGTATGAAATGATATAATATTAATGTCATAATTTATTGACGAAAACAGAATTCATTTTAACGAGGTACGTGAGGGGCATTTTGATTGGAACGATGAACGATTGGAAAAATATCATCAGGATAATTTTTGCGATTGGGTTACAGATCATGTAAGTTATTCGAATAACATGTTATTGCTATCAGTTTTAATCTAAACTTATATCGTTATGTATTTGTCGTAAAATTTGTTTTGTTAGATCCACGATCCGAACTTGTCTGCATCATTTGAGAGTGATTCAAGATGTTTACTTCAATTTTCTAGTATGGAGGTTGCATATTATAAAGGATTCGGTGTCCTTGGATACAAATTCGAAGTTAAGGATATAGAAATATCTAGAACCACTCAGAATAGTGGGATTGCGACGGTAGGATCGGACGGTGTGATTTATTATGGATACTTAAATTGTATACTCGGCATCCACTATCCCGGATGATCAGAACCCTTTTATATATTCCAGTGTACTTGGTACGATACGCGAACCGATACGGATAAGTGGAGAAGCAATCTTGGGACTTGGAAAGATGAATATGGATTGACCAGTGTGAACACACTTCGATTTTACGGTCAGGAAGATCCGTTTATCTTTCCGAACCAAGCATTCCAAGTATACTACTCACAGTGTTTGAAGCATCCGGGATGGAGTGTCGTATTCCTTTGGAAACCCAGGGATGTCTACGATGTCCCAGAATTCGAGGATGAAGAAGAGAGAAGACTTAGAATGCTCCGACCATCTGTTTCGAAAGACGAGTTGTCTTCGGCTGATCATGAAGTTACATGGGTTAGAAATGATATCGATGATGAAATCCAAGTAAATATGTCTAATGCGCCCACGAAACGAAAAAGGTTATCAGTAATGTTATATTATTACTTCACATTTTACGATCTATACATATATAGTCAATACTTGTAATGATTTTCTAATGCATCCATGAACCATTTATCTAGATTTGATAAAGATGACGGGAGGAGCGAGGGGCGGCAGGAGCTCCAGCCGCGGCACCGGCAGAGGTAGAGGCAGAGGCAGAACGGTTCTGCCGCCCGGAGAGCTGCGTAGGGAGCTTCAGAGGGCCGGTCTTGCACCCTGATCGGAGACCCCTTCGGATGCCTCCTTCCGTGTGGATTTTGCCACACCTCCAGGTATATTGCACTCATATTCATTTTGAATGTAATATTATAGATATAGATGCATGTTCATGTCAAAATTACTTATATTATCAATGTTTGATTGTCTAGTTGTTGGTGATGCATCCACATCAGGGACAGAGGCCACTCCCGCACCTCCAGGTATGTTTATATATCATATAGTGCATGTATATTGATTTATAATGCTATATCATAAATATACATACATTCTTTTTGCTCTTACGTACTTGCATCAGGGACAGAGGCCACTCCCGCACCGCCAGGTATGTTTATATATCATATACCTGCGGGTATGTTTATATATCCTATAGTGTATACATGTTGATTTAGAATATTATATTATTGATATACGCATTCTTTTTGCAATTACTTATATAGCTGATACATGATTGTCTATTTATAGGTGGTGCGTCCTCGTCTGGTGCAGAGGCCACTCCCGTCACTTCCATTCCCTCCGCTCAGTCTGCAAGTTTGTATGAATAAATATAAAATATTTATTCATTTTACATATCCTTTAAGAATAAACATGAACTCCATATAATTTTATCGATGTTTATTTTCTAGTTGGAGATGCGTCCACGTCTGGGTCACCGGCTGTTCCTCACCGGAGGAACTATCGTCCCGCTCGTGCTGCTGCCCGGGCCCAAGCTCGTGCTTTAGTCACCGGAGGTATATATCACACTTCAATTTTCGTTAAACCTTAATTTCTTAATACAACTTTGTCTTAATATTGATTGTCTTGATATTTCTTGCAGACGCAGGGCCTTCCCATCCCGAGAGGGGGACTCGAGGCCCGAATCAGTCCCACAGGCTGAGGCCCGACAGAGCTAGGGGGAGGGAACATTCCCCCTCTTTTTTACCCCTGATTATCGCTATACCGGTGATCATGCCGAGAGGTTTGGCTGGTATATGGGGGATGAGAGCCGGCTCGTGAAGAACTATCCACTTCACGTTGAGTGGGGCGACCAGCACCGGCGCTCATTCGCCTTCTTCTGGGATCAGGCTCGGGTATTAATATATATTTTCATTTGATTTATCCAATATATTTATTATTAACACTTGCAATCTAATAACAATGTTTTTTTTGTATTTTCAGTTGGATTGCGATTTTCAGCCTGTACCCGACCCTAATCACCCTGGGAGGGTGCTCGATCTTCACGCTCTGTACAATGGCCTGATGAAGAACATGCAGACGAAGGTCCGATACAACAGGAATGAGCTAAAGACCGACTGCTATTCCCTGTGGATGGAGACTCCCGAGACAGAGAAAGCGGCCCTCCTATCTACTCCGGCCTTTGCGAGAGTCGATGTAGATACATGGCCTCTATTGTGCGAATATTTCGACTCTCATCGCAAACAAGTATGTAATTTAAATGTAATTCATTGTTTAGTATATAATTTATTTTTTTGTGTTGCTTAATTAGAAAACTAAATGTGAATGTGTTGTGCAGAAACAAGCCGATCAAAATAAAGAGAATAGGAAGTCGGCGAAGAGGGGTCGCCCCACTTATACCGGTGGCTCGAGGAATATTACTCGTGCCATGGAGTTATCTGTAAATTACAATAGACCAGCCTTTGTGATATAATGTAATATTAAGAGTTATTTTCTAATATATCTAATATTAAGAGTTATTTTCTAATATTGCAGAGAGCTCAGACCCTGGCTCAGGTGGTACACCGAGCGTGCTGTCCGCATATCTTGCCGTCCACGGCACCTCGACAGATCCCGCCATGGGCGAGCTTCGATACCCCGACGCCGCTACCCAGGAGTATTGCGTAAGTGTTAATATTTATTCAACCCCTATTTGAAATTTTAGTTTTGAAAGGTTCAAATTTTAATGATATACTTATATTTTATTGGTTAATGTGGGTGTAGGAGCGGGTGGTTGAATAAGCCGAGGCATCGGGGATCGATTTTACTGGACAGAACGATCCGATGCTGTTGATCCCAGTCTTGGACGCCGCACACGGAGGGCACCACGGAGGTTGGGAGAGAGGCCGAGGACTGGGCCCTAGCAGGGCCCATATGAGGTTGGACTCCACTCCGGCGGTTACTTCCTCCGTCTCCAGTGAGCGACGTTTCCAGCAAGAACTGGAGAGCTAGAAGGCCACCGTTCAGGAGTTGAAGGAGATGTTGGTATGTATACTACTTAATAGTAAAATATTATGTCATATTATAGATAGTAACATATCCAATATTAGTACGTATCCTGAGCTTATTTGGTTGTAGACTTAGCTTTGATTAATTATACATATATATCTAATTAAAATAAACAACGGTTTTCCAAACTAGATATCCAAACGAGGCCTAAGTCCCTAAGTATACATAGATTAGGGTTTCACAATAACTTGATAATGATATGAATTTGACTAATACACAGTTCTTACTCGTTTATTACATACGTAGGTTCAGACGCGACAGGGTACATCGGCCGAGCCTCCACATGCATCTCATTCGGCTGCGGCTCCGTAAGCCACTACCTCGGCCGCGGTTCCGCAGACAGCTCCTATAGCTCCACTGCCTGCTCAGACTCCCGCAGCTGCGGCTCCGCAAGCCACTACCTCGGCGGCAGTTGCGCAGACCACTCCTACAGCTCCACAGCCCGTTCAGACTCCCGCACACACCGCATTGCATGATTTATTGACTCAGGGTATATCCGAGGAGCAGGCGCGCCAGATTATGGCGTTTATCAGAGGTGGAGCTGGACCGAGCTAGGGTTGCTTTTTGATTCTTATATTTTAAACATGTATTTATTTATATGATACATATTGTACTATATTTTGGATATTGATATTGGTGGTGTTTGTGTGTTTATATTGATATCATATTCTGCTTGTTGATTTCTTTTGTATATTATGCGTGAGATGTGATTATGAATACTGCGATATATATTCTGCGTGTTGATTAATTTTATATATGATGTATATATTATTGTGCACAGGGCGAGAAAAAAATAGGCAGTCCCTTTTAAAAAAAACCTTGATAATATGTACCTACGGATTAATCCGTAGAGCCCAACATTGCCCCTACGGATTAATCCGTAGGGACCTTCTTTGCCCCTACTGATTTATCCGTAGGGGCAAAATATCAGGATACCTGATATTTTGCCCTCGAGGAACCACGGGGCACTCCATACAGAGCAAGCAAGTCTTAGGGATGAGACGCCCGCGCCCAACGAAATCCTTCTCTTCTCGTTCTGTCTTTCCGTTTCACTTCTAGGCGCAAGAAGTGCAAATAAGGCCGTCTTGATGCAACTGCCAAAGGACTTTGAAGAGCTGCTGAAAGAGCCATCGAAGAAGTTGGGCCCGAACTCGCCGAGAAAGAAGGCAAAAGGGCTAAGTTGTCTACGTCGGTCACTCAGCTTGAACGGATAAAGCAGCGCTTTGGAGAATGAATTACTTTAGTAGTAGTAGATGGCCTAGGAAAGACGGATGAAAGAGACTAGATTCACACCTGCAGCTCCAGTAGAAGAGAAGGCCTTGGCTCTGGGGTACGAGCCTCTTAATCTACATCTTCCAAGGTAGTTATGTGGGCGACTTCACATTCGTGCTTTGAGTAGGTAAACGGGGAAGACCGAAAAGGGTAGGCTTTATAGCCAGAAGCAGCTGTGGGCTAATGGGGCAAGTATGTTTCTCATTGTGGTTCACCTTCATATTTTTCGTGGTAGTTTCATCGTCTCCAGTTCACCGCAAGCTTACGCGGTCTGACTCAAACTTTTTGGAAAAAAGCGGTTACCCTAAATCAATAACTTACGCATTGGCGTAACACATGCTGCCACAAGAGCATTCTATTTCCTCTCTTTGTTTAGTCTCCGTCCCTCTCTTGCAAACATTGTGATGAAGTGCCTGTTCCCAGCGGGCGTTAGCCTTCTTCCAAATCGTTCGATCGATCAAATGCCGCCCTCATCACATCAGGGGTGGTCAGCAAACCCCCACGACGCCACCTCCCCATGTCATGAATGTCGAACGAGTGGAGCGTCCAAGTCACACGTGAGACTTCACATTGGCCACAACCTGGCGAACTGAAACATCTTAGTAGCCAGAGGAAAAGAAAGCAAAAGCGATTCCCGTAGTAGCGGCGAGCGAAATGGGAGCAGCCAACGCTGCCTCAGCTCCGCTAGCTCGGCTGGTGCCATTCGGTAAGGTGCAAAAAAGAGGGCAAAGCAACTCCCACAGGAACTGCCAGAAATAGGAAACAAAGAAGAAGGAGTTGGGGCTGGCAGTATCATAGGCCTAGAATAGAATCCGGTCTAGTTGAAAGCGAACAAGTTTTGACGCCTAATAAGTCTCGCCCTAACGCTAGCCAGCGCAAATGTCCACGTCCCGTAAGCCCGATAGAAAGAAAGAAAAATCCTGCTTTCCCGTTAATTAAGTGTGAATAGTTCCAATAACCAGTGCCCCCGGTTAAGCGAGACAGAGCAAGGTTGCCGCAATATCCTACTCAAAACGGAAACCTATGATCTCAGTAATAGGGTTTATACATGTCCCTACGGATATATCCGTAGGGGCAAACAAATGCCCCTACACATGTACCCGTAGGGCCAAAATATCAAGATACGTGATATTTTGTCCCTACACATCCAGACCTACGCACTTATCCGTAGGGGCAACTATTTGGCCCTACGGATACGTCCGTAGGGACACCTAATTTATTTTATAAACCGATAAATTAAATAAATTTTTTGTCCCTACAGCTTAATCCGTAGGGACAACTGGACCGACATATTACGCCGTAGGGGCAAGTTTTTGACCGTAGAGGCATGTTTAAGGCTAAGACTTGCACCTACGGCGTTTGCACCTACAGGGTAATTTATTGCCCCTACGGATATATCCATAGGGGCAGTGGTTTGCTCCTACGGATAAATCCGTAGGGGCAACCCTTATTTGTAGTAGTGTTGGGGAATTGATTTCATGGGACCATTTCCTAACTCTTTTGGGAACCTGTATATTCTCTTAGCTGTTGATTATGTCTCTAAATGTGTCGAGGTAGTTCCAAGCCGGACGAACGACAACAAGGTTGTCGTTACATTCCTAAAAGAACGCATCTTTTCTCGGTTTTGGCACCCCTGCGCGATCATTAGCGACAATGGGACACATTTCTGTAATAGGTCTTTTAAGGCCTTGATGCGGAAATACTCAATTAATCATAAGCCATCCATGCCCTATCACCCACAAACATGTGGGCAAGCCGAAGTTTCAAATCGGCAGATCAAGCAGATTTTGGAGAAAACGGTTTCCAAAAACCGTAAAGATTGGTCTTTGAAACTAAATGATGCCCTTTGGGCATTTCGAACTGCGTACAAGACTGATCTTGGAATTTCTCCCTATCGGCTTGTGTATGGAAAGGCTTGCCACCTCCCTGTGGAAATCGAGCATCACGAATTTTGGGCAATCAAAGAGCTGAACTTCAACCTTAAAGATGCGGGCAGCTATCGGAAGCTGCGGGCAGCTATCGGAAGTTGCAACTTAACGAACTGAACGAGCTTCGGGATGAGGCTTACGAGAACGCAGTTGTTATAAAGAACCGAATGAAGGTGTTTCATGACAAACACCTTACGCGCAAAACCTTTACGCCTGGACAACAGGTACTTCTTTACGACACCCGACTCCATTTCCATCCCGGTAAGCTTCGATCCCGCTGGAAGGGACCCTTTCTTGTGCGATGTGTATACCCGCACGGCCCAATGGATTTGGAGAATCCAGAGAACGGTTCACTATTCAAAGTGAACGGACACAGAGTAAAACCGTTCCTCACCGCAGAACCATCGGAGGAGCTCCTGATGTTGCGGGAGCCGGTTTACATTGACTAATCTTCCCCCGTTTACCACCAAACTTCGGTTATCCATCCATAAACAGTGGAAACACTGTTTCAAATAAGTTTGGGTGTATGTATATACCATCTTGTATATATATAATGGATATTCTTGTCCGGTGCATATCCATTTTGTTTTTGTGTCGGGATATTTCTTGCCTGGTGAAATTCCCATTTGTAAAAAAAAAGTAAAAAAAATATAAATGGGGTATATTTTTGTAAATATTCTAAAATATCTAAATAAATAAAAAAAATTAATAATAATAAATATAATATATATAATTTTGTAGGAGGTCTTTTTTGCAAAATGGGTCACTCTTTGACCACATCTTGACCGCCCCCTTTTACATAAGCCTCCTCTCCTCTTCTGTAATCCCTGAGACTTCATAGAAACCCTCAACCGCAAACCCTAGCCACCACTGCAAACTCAGCCAGAGATCTCTCCAAATCACCGCAGAAGCGCCGCAAGGAAGGGATTCTCGCCGCGGAACCGCCTCGCCACTGACGCCGCTCCCTCTGAATTTTTCAGAGGAGGTTTGAGTTCCTTTTACCCACTCTTTAGCACTGCAAAATTTCTGTTTTTCGTTCATGGCTCATAATTTCCAATTTGAAAGAGATTTCTCGCAATTATTCGCCCATAACATTTATGGTAGTTATTTTGGTGATGAGATCCGGAAACGTGGATGGAATTTCCTGTTGTATAGCCATCCGAACGCGTTCGCAATTCCGGATCTCGTTGCATGTTTCTCTGAGAGCATGGAGGAAGGTTGTCTAGAAAAATACGGGGTTTTACGCTTGTTGTGGGGGGATCGGGAAATTATTATAGATATGGACTTCATTCATGAGGTCATTTGGATATCCCGTATCCCCGCACACGACCAACCCCTCCGCTTTGAGGATTACATGCCGTTAATGGGCGATAGTTGTTCTAGGGAACCTAGGAAAGGAATTCAGGCACATACGCTGTGTGCGAATATCTTAACCGTATGCCATTGGGCGTAATACAATATCTTTGGAAGTTCACATAACACCACCTTTTTGACTCCATCCCTACATATTGTGAACACTTTAATGACGAAAAACCCCAGCTATGACAAGTGCACCGTGCTTTTCCACTTGATTGGCACCGGCAAGGGGGCAGCCAATTATCCGTGCCCAATGTTAGTGACACAATTGTGTTGCATTTCCTTTCTATTGAGGAGTTTGATGCTTTTATGCATGGTGGGGTTCCCATTCGATCCCTGCTTGAGGGTGTCTCCACGTCATACACTAGACTTCATGGGTTATGGTCGCGCATCGAGCCGGCCGAGGATGTGATGACAAAGACGCCCAGCTCGAGCTCCACAGTGAGCGATGAAGAGCTGAACCCCGCCGAGCAAGCACGCTTGCTGCGGCGTACTCATAAGGGGGTAGAGAGAGTGTTGAGGATGCTAACGACTTTTGATCAGCGTTTGACGAATCTTAAGCAGGGGATGTCCACCCTGTTAGCATGAGGAGAGAGAGCAAGATCACGGGGTCGTGGTGCAGACATGAGTGGAGCTGGTACGAGTGATACTGCGACTGGTTCTAGGAGACGCAGTAGGCGGCAGTGAGGGCACTGCTGTGAGTCAATTTGGGGGCGGGGTTTTGTTGTAAATAGTTATCTTTGCATTCTGCATTTGCACATTTTTTTTCTTTTATTGTAAATATTTGTTCTTTTACTTTGCATGTTTAAATTCCGCATCGCATTTTTTTTAAATATTTCTGCATTGCATTGTTTTCCCATAATATATATATATATATAATATAATATTAAAAAAATAAAAAATATATAAAAAATAAAATTTTTCAATGCTAGCCATTTAGAGTCAAGTTCGACATGACGGTTGACTAGTTAGAAATAACTAAATTCTATACTTAGTAATTGAAAACCCAAAAGAATAACCTTCCTTGAAGTATAACTATAGCAAATATACGTCCTCGAAGTTTGTTTAGAAATAACCAATTTTGAGTTCAGTTCTTGGGCTAAGTTGAAATGAAGGAAGAGTATTGAAAGTTCTATTTGAAGAGTAAGTCTGAAAAATAGTTCCGAATCTTGAGTCCAAATTCTGAAAATATATATATCATACAAATCGCATATACACGCACCCTAAAACTTGGGATAGTAGAGAATACCTAGAAATACTCTTGCCTGAAAGTCTAATATGAAAGAAAAAACGGTATTTAAAGCTAATCACCAAAAGAGCATCATTGAAAAATATATCCGGTCTTGAAAAGAGAAAGAAAAAAAAAAGAATACAAGACCTGGAAACTGCTATTTACGCTTTAAGCTCACACATTCAGTAATCGGCTGATTAATGCCTCAGAAAGCTGTAATAGTCGCATGAAAGATGTGTGAGCGAATCCGTCCATCATTAATAAAAAGAAGTAGTACTAGGTATTAAGGCAAGGGTATTATAGCTTGAATTGAATTTCCAAGTGTAGGGATGATATTTACACATGTAGGGGTATATGATCGAAGTTTGGAGGAGAGATAGGAATGAAAAATAAGGCTTATATGTTCCGTAGAGATGATAAAAATTCCGGATTTGAGATCGCGTTTTAGAAGGAAAACTCAAGAGATGCTGAGAGCTTTATAAACTAGAAAAACATATAAGATCTAAAGTTAAATGAATAAGAAGTGTGAAGAATAAGGAATGAAGAATTCTAACTTAGGATGATAGAGTTTCTTACTAGAATGCTGAACTGTAGGATTAGGGTCGATAGCCAACTTGATCGGATTTTGTGGGCAGTATCCGCTGAAAACCCTCAGGAGACAAAACTCTTCCTCTAGGGCAACCTAGGGCTTTAACGGCTTGTTGCACGAGCTCAGTGCAATCGTGTTCCCTGCGAAAGTGAGGTTGGGACTTTTTGTGAATAATCGGTTTTGCTCAGGATGAGCAAAAGATAAGTTTGGGGGTATTTGTTCATATCAAAATTTTGCACTTTTGTACCACCAATTCTTGATCGCATTGCATATAGGTAGGGACTTTTGATCCGTGTTTGCTAAATAATTGCAGGTTACAGGTTCTCAGCTCAAAACAATGAAAATCAAGAGCAATCACGACAAATTCAGGACAACTGCCAACAACAGATAAAATGCGAGTTTCCGCTCGCCATCCGTCAGGTGCCGTCTACCAGTTCGAGAGACAAAATGCCAATCAAGGGTCATTCATGCACAAAGCACAAGGAGGCATCACAAGAATCGAGTTAATAACGCGGAGCTCAAGAAATTCAAGGCAAAAGTCCACACTCTTTCATCTTTTTAGACTGTTGAGAATCTGGGAGAAAAATAAAGTGATTTTAAAAATCCAAGTGTAATAAACAGAGAAGAATAGCAACATGGAAAACCCTAGAAAAAACGACACAAAAACTCACCCAAAGCGCCACGGAACCGCGGTCGATGTGGCACTTATGCGGCGGTTCCGCAGCCTAGTTGACTCGGAAACAGATGATATTTTTGGGGTGTTTTTGTAATTTCATGTGGGCTCATATTTTGGCCCTAGGGTTTCATGTATCTGCCTATAAATAGCCCAGTTTCAAGCCAAGTAAGGGGATTATTGTTGTGTTAGGATTTAGTATAATTAGTTGTAACTTCTTCTTCCTCTTCATCTATTCTCCATTAACATTGTAGTGAGCTCTTGAGTGAATGATGAATAAAGAAAAGTATTTTTTTATATGCATGTCTTATAATTTAGTTCTTATATTTGTTGCTTGTAATTCTCTTTGTTAAAGTAGTTGTTTGTTTGTTTGTTCTTCTTCTATTTTCTTTTATTCTTACAACCATGATGTTTAAGTGCGATCCTTGCCTATGTAAGGTGCCAAATAGCTAGTTGTGATTTTCTACCTCCTTCTTTCATCTTCTTTGTTTTTTTTATTTTCTTTTTTTCTTTTATAATGGGTGAGTAGTTTCTCACTTGTTAGGGTAGGATAAGGAAAGTTTGAGAGAAGGAAATCTCTCTCACTCTTTTCTTTGCCCAACATCTTGATTCGAACTCCCATCAAGGCAACCACAATCCGCTCCTTACAGCACCTTATCCTACATGATAGCGGTGACACCTTAGTGAGACCGGTTGTAGTTGAATTGACCGGAGGTTATGGCTAAGAGCCAAGAACGGACGGACAAGGACCAAAAGGAAGGAACTAAGCGTTGGAAAGCCTAGCTTATACTCGCAAGTTTCCTTCCTAGTCGTGCTAATCCCCGTTGTTGCCGATTACCGTAACATCAATATTAAAGAGTGGAAAACGAAAGAAGTGAGCGAACTCCTAACTCAAACTAACCTAATCCGAACCCTAACAAGCTATTTTATCATGCATATTTAGCACATAGTTAATCTTAATCAAACCTGGACAATTTGGACTTAACTCGTTAAAACACTAAGAAAAATATTCCCATCTCTCCATGAACCGACCCGTACTCATTCGGCTTGCTACCAAGCGAAACCGTCTTGATTGCGGTAATTAAAACTTGCACACTAAAATCACTATCAATCACAGCGGTTTCCAGTGCATATTACCTAATGGAAAAGGGGCCAATACAACATTACTTATCATGGAGCGCGTCCACGGATGAGTAACCTGTGAGAGAATCAAGTTCTGAATATTATGATGGAATACTTAGCATAAGTATCTATATCTTCGATCACCTCGAAGAATCCTGATACTTATAATGTATGGTTCTCTACTTTATTCTTATACATATAAACTTCTCAAAATCTTTGACCTTGCATTACTACGAATGCATGTCCAAAACCAGAGAACTCATAGGTAAACCTGAATGAAGTAAGAATACCAACCCCATGTCCTGAAGGTGTCACGACCCAAAAGAGCACGTGACTGGCCCTTGAACCATATGAAGTCTATAGGACTCCATCTGATCCAAGTAAGCCAAAAGCCCAGAAACCTAAAACCATTTTAAGGATAAATAACCAACAAGCAATACACTATACAACGCCGAATGGCGAGGATCAAAATTTAAAAGGAACCCAGATAAGCATGAAAACTGCAACACTATAAGCGCGACTCTAAGGTCGAAATAATACATCACTAGTGTCGGAGTCAGAAACAATATACAAGTCTTTGGTTGATGGAATTTCTAGATACAAAGAATAATACAAGTACAACGGCGGGTCTGATAGAAGGAACCCACCTGCCAAGCAAATCACCCACAAAGGAAAGCAGTGTGCCAGAAGTGCCGCTATGGAACCTGTACGGCAAGCCCTGCAAGAACTGTGGCATAACGGGGGTGAGTTGCCAACTCGTGAATAGAAATATCTACAAGCAGAAATCGAAAGGAATACATAAACCTAGGTCAACAATCAGTAATATAAACCACAAGAGTGCGTCAGAAGCATGATAAGGTGGCAATATGACATCTAAACATGTATGTAGTGCCAAGTACTCAGGTAATAACATGTCATCAGTATAAGGTATGTCTGCATGAAGTAAATATGATGAAGTATCAAAGGATATCAATACGCATATATTAGCGTCCCATACCACTAATATTGGTGTAAGGGTATATATAACAGCGCCCTCATACCCTGTTATATATACAAATTAAGTATGATCAATGTAAATCCAGTCTGTATGTGATCAAGTCTGTAAAAACGTGGAACCCGTCCACCCGTCACCCAATGACAATAAGCATCATGCATGTAAATGTCATAAAGCATATGCATGGAAAATATGAGGATATAACCAAAAGCATGGAACCTGAGTGCCTAGCATCGACACTCGAAAACATCATGAAAACCTGTGCCGAGCATCGGCACGTAAATCCTCACATACCGGGCATCCGTCAGTCCGGGTCAGCCCTCTCTCAATATATCGGGCATCCGTCAGTCCGGGTCAGCCCTCTCTCGATATATCGGGCATCCGTCAGTCCGGGTCAGCCCTCTCTCGATATATCGGGCATCCGTCAGTCCGGGTCAGCCCTCTCTCGATATATCGGGCATCCGTCAGTCCGGGTCAGCCCTCTCTCGATATATCGGGCATCCGTCAGTCCGGGTCAGCCCTCTCTCGATATATCGGGCATCCGTCAGTCCGGGTCAGCCCTCTCTCAATATATCGGGCATCCTTCAGTCCGGGTCAGCCCTCTCTCAATATATCGGGCATCCGTCAGTTCGGGTCAGCCCTCTCTCAATATATCGAAAATATCATAGAAACAACCTGTCTCAATGCGCAAATCAGAAAGCAAGATGCATGTGACAATATAAGTGAAATGCAAGTAACAATATATCCTGCAGCATGGAATAATAGTATGCGCATATAACATATGCAAGCAATGCGAATAGCATGAATATGCGGAAATCAATTAATCAACACCACAGTGAAGAATCTACTATGCAACTATAGATCTAAGTATCAGGTCAATCAGGAGAGGTATGGAAACCACCTAAATTTGAGTCGATAAATATATAGATATATAGTCGGTGATCCGCCTCAACAACATATCGTAGGACATCCTCGAGTTATGAGTGCGGATCTATCATCAATATCGGCTCGTACAGTAAATCATCGTACGGCATCCCAATAGCTGGGTACGGGTCAACATCTCACTATCTCATCACATAACAGGTATCACTATCATCAGATCATATAATCTGGGGTACTACTCTATGTCTAGTACAAATCGATACCATCAATAAAGTATGCATGCGGGGGTAAACACACATCCCAAGCCCGCAAGAATCACAAGTCATATCCCAAATATGAATCATATCAAATCACCGATCTCGCGGCACAAAGCCCACATCATCGACTCATCTCCAAAGTCATCCCATATCATCAAACACAGTGCAAGTATAATGAATATGCAAGGTTGTGCGTGCTGGTGTACCTCTATCCTAGAGCTCGCAACTAGGAACTACGCTAGTTATTTCGATCACTAACTAACCATAACACACTACAACTATCACGTAAATAAACTACATAGTATACTATCTACGGACCGCGGGGGTGCTATACGCCATCCACCCGACTTCCCCCTGTAGATATAATCTACTCACCTTGCATCATCATTTGCGGACATCACCACACATTTGCTTGTCGTCCCGAAGTCTTCATGAGTACCTACACATCAAAGTGTCGTATATGCGCATTAAAACCAAATCCAAGCTAAAACGGCACACGAAATCCAAAACGATACGATAAGGGGCCTATAGGTGAGAACCTATGGCACTCCTTCAAAACCATCAATAAATCCTCTATATCGTCGTATAAACGCCAAATAGTCGAGGCAAAACACAATCCACAATTGCAGAATTAAAAAATACGGAATACGGAAACACGAATCCAAAATAGCAACTTAGGATATATGTCCCAGATTTTACTCTAGATGGAATCAGTCAAAACTAGAAGTACCCTGGGCCAAGAATAGAGGAAATGGGGGCATGCACGCAAAATGAGGCAAATCCCCTCTGCTCTGGCCGCAAATTGCGGCCAGAATGGGAAAATCGGCGGCCTCACTTTGGAATGGGGAGCTAGGGTTTGGGGTGATGGTTCTCTGGTGCCTGCACATCTCACTGTCAATCTTAGTTTTATTTTAGGGGTCTCGGGGTGATAGCAGATTCTTAAAAACTCTCCCAGATTCACTGTTTTCCCCGATATCGGTTTCTAAAATCCGTATTCTGGTTTAAGCTTCAGGTTTTGGGTTCCAATTCATACACTAGGGTGATGGTATAACCTCCACTAACCTCAATTTCACAAATTTTTCCTATTTATTTGCATTTAATAATACCAAAATATTAAAATATTCAATAAAATAATATTAAATTATAAAAATTCCCAAAATTAATATTTTATCTTTTCGAGATGTTACAATCTACCCCCCTTAAAGAAATTCGGTCCCCGAATTTAAATTTAAACCCCCAAGTACTAAAACATTTCAGCAAAAATCCAAATCGTCGGGGCTCCTCTAACAACAATTTTAAGGCGTATATAAGAATACCCCGTGCGTCAGGTGCGCACGGAAAACAAAATCCACCTAAGTACCATACAGGTGCAACGGGTGTGCACACAACATCTGTCATAGGCAACGTGTGTGCCTGACAGCAAAACCAGGTGCATCTGACATGCACAAGGAAACCCGATTTAGTGTATCTGGTGTGCACCAAAATCGTACCTCAAAACATTAAGGGTGCATCCAATGCTAGCAGCGCAAGATATCTACTTGCCTCTTGCTCACGGTCTGGCGTCCTCTGACTCTGGGTCCTTATCTTCTCTGCGGATTACCTATCTCGCAGTCAATCGGCTCATCAGCCCTGTCAGGTGTGCTAACGGGGACGATTCCGTTCTGGCACTTCTCTGGTCACCTCTCGGTCAATCCTCACGACCACTCATAAAGTATCACGTCACTGGCATCGGCCTCTGGCTCTCTGAATGCACATCACACATCTGATCCTGGGTGCAAGCATCATTGCAGCAGTGTCCTGGAAGGAATCCTGCTCGAGGTCTCTTCCGATCATGCCTATGCCGATCTGTACGGAGGCTAGTACTCTTGCATAATCTCTTCTCACTCGATAGACATCTGTGTCCTCAGCACAATATTTTCTCAGAAATTGGTCACGTCCCAACGCCTCTGTAAGCATATCAGGTCTCTAGTCTCGACGGGAAGTAATGACAGCTCGTCAGCGTCTCGCCCGAACCTCTGGTTCCACCTGTCTCTATCGTCGTCCACTATAACGTCACGCCATGCATAACTACGCACTGCACTGTTCTCGGCCACGGTCAATCTGAAGTCTCTCACACGGAGTCGAAATCGCGTACTCTGTAGCTTCATCATTCTGTATAAGATGTCTGGCCAAACAGGTCCTCGGAAACGCGTCCCAACCATCGGAGGAATTCACAATACTCATCCATTCTTGATCAATTCGCAATGCATCTGGGTAAGTTCCTTTATCCGAACCTGGTCAACTACCTCGTCGACGATGCCGAACTCTGGCCTGCTGGTGTGCGCAACATGACCACCCCTGGGTCTAGGTCTTCTCGTATCGTTTTCCAGAAGGGTCCTGTCGAGGTCTCCCTCTCAAATCTCAATCCTGCCGAATTGCCCGGAAGTCACCATCCATTGCTGAAGCAATTTCTCATTCCGGAACGGCTATATACTTATCGCGCTTCTTTCTGGAAGATATATCCATATACAACGCCTCTGGGTGCGTATCACATCTCTGATGTCAGCGGAGTGGGACGTCATCTCGTCGAAATCTCTTGCGAACTCTTTTCTTCACTCTGCTTCAATGTCGACTTATTCGGACTCGTCTCATCATGGCTGCATGGACTATGCTCCAACGGCTATACTCGTATCTGGAGTCTCCCAAGCAAAGCATCCCATCACATGATATCCGAATGATGTCGAAACATTCGATCGACTCGCCAGAACCATATAATCCCCCAAGAGATCAACACCTTGAGTACAGTTTAATAGTATCGAGTACATGCCACAGCGTCGGTGGTCCAGCCGTAGAAGGGCAAACCCAAGCCTCACTAATGGAGCCGCGGAAATTGCCGCAAACCCTAAGGTTCAAAGGCTTTCACACGGTCATTAAGTCGAGTTAGGGTTTCATTCTTCTAGAGGGTCAATAGAATCACCTGCATGTCTTTCCGTATACTTTAAACTTGGAAAATGGGCTCCTGACATTTGATCGTCTCTGTCGACTCTCCAAGAACCTGCGTGAAATCGTCTCTAGCTGGAAACAATCTATCTGATGACCTCGCATCGGTAAACTGACGAACCATATGTCCTAGTCATTCATCCTCAGGTGACTAACGACTCACTATCATCTCTCTAAGTATGTACTCATGCTGCAGTAGCTCCAAACGTCTGGGCGATATCTCGTCATCTGCAGCAACAACTGGCTCATTCGCCTGTACGCCGAACAACGCCTCAATCCTCCAGGAAAGGCGACACATTGGCGGTCATCTCCGAATCGGTCTGCTCTAGATCTGAGTAAGACTCTCCACACTGGAAATCTTCAACTCAACTGGGCCCGCTCCGGCGCATAAATCGGACGAATCTCCTTCGTCTCTCTAATCGGGTAGACAAGCTATCATCTGTCTCATATCCGCTTGGAAGCTCCGATAATCCCAGCTCGTAAGCTCCGGAAGCGACATCCTGTCAATCTCAGCAACAGCTGGTCCATCTGTCTGCACGGTAGGCGACATCATAATCTCTGAGGTGTGCTGTACATCAACAGTCCTCTCTCAATTGGCAGCTCTAACAATGGTCCGATCATCCGGTGCAAAACCAAGCACTCGCCTCTACTAGAGGTCACAATCACCAATACTAACTCGAGACGTTCCCATGTCACCAGAAAACACAATGGTCGGCCCTCGTACCAGACGAGCTCGCCCTGACCGTAACACTAGCAGCAGCCCAAACTGCGCTCAAACATGGTGACAGGAACCTCAATCGAGTATCGAAGAGAGCAGATCAATGGCAAGAAAGAGAACAACAGATCCAGAGTGGATACATGATCATAAGAGGGAACAACATCAATGAAGGAATGATCATGAAACTAATAGAATCGGGGATCTCAAATGGATGTGTAATCATGGGTATGAAGAAAGTCACTGATATCGAAAATAGGTACATCCTAAGGTTCCTTAAGCGGAGTGGCGTGTCGTAAGTATGCCGCGGAACATACCCACGGTACGTCACTCTACTTTAGTTACCTATTCCATCAACCAAGGGTCATCCTACGCGACGAAAGTTCGGGTCTAATACCCCCTCGACCAAGGCTAAGTTCCGTAAGGTCAAGCCTAAGTTCCGTATATATATAAACGCCCTAGGCTCCACATAGTCAAACTTAGACTCGAACCAAGGTCAACCTAGCGCTCTGATACCAACTTTGTCACGACCCAAAAGAGCACGTGACTGGCCCTTGAACCATATGAAGTCTATAGGACTCCATCTGATCCAAGTAAGCCAAAAGCCCAGAAACCTAAAACCATTTTAAGGATAAATAACCAACAAGCAATACACTATACAACGCCGAATGGCGAGGATCAAAATTTAAAAGGAACCCAGATAAGCATGAAAACTGCAACACTATAAGCGCGACTCTAAGGTCGAAATAATACATCACTAGTGTCTGAGTCAGAAACAATATACAAGTCTTTGGTTGATGGAATTTCTAGATACAAAGAATAATACAAGTACAACGGCGGGTCTGATAGAAGGAACCCACCTGCCAAGCAAATCACCCGCAAAGGAAAGCAGTGTGCCAGAAGTGCCGCTATGGAACCTGTACGGCAAGCCCTGCAAGAACTGTGGCACAACGCGGGTGAGTTGCCAACTCGTGAATAGAAATATCTACAAGCAGAAATCAAAAGCAAGACATAAACCTAGGTCAACAATCAGTAATATAAACCACAAGAGTGCGTCAGAAGCATGATAAGGTGGCAATATGACATCTAAACATGTATGTAGTGCCAAGTACTCAGGTAATAACATGTCATCAGTATAAGGTATGTCTGCATGAAGTAAATATGATGAAGTATCAAAGGATATCAATACGCATATATTAGCGTCCCATACCACTAATATTGGTGTAAGGGTATATATAACGTCGCCCTCATACCCTGTTATATATACAAATGAAGTATGATCAATCTAAATCCAGTCTGTATGTGATCAAGTCTGTAAAAACGTGGAACCCGTCCACCCGTCACCCAATGACAATAAGCATCATGTATGTAAATGTCATAAAGCATATGCATGGAAAATATGAGGATATAACCAAAAGCATGGAACCTGAGTGCCTAGCATCGACACTCGAAAACGTCATGAAAACCTGTGCCTAGCATCGGCACGTAAATCCCCACATACCGGGCATCCGTCAGTCCGGGTCAGCCCTCTCTCAATATATCGGGCATCCGTCAGTCCGGGTCAGCCATCTCTCGATATATCGGACATCCGTCAGTCCGGGTCAGCCCTCTCTCGATATATCGGGCATCCGTCAGTCCGGGTCAGCCCTCTCTCGATATATCGGGCATCCGTCAGTCCGGGTCAGCCCTCTCTCGATATATCGGGCATCCGTCAGTCCGGGTCAGCCCACTCTCGATATATCGGGCATCCGTCAGTCCGGGTCAGCCCTCTCTCAATATATCGGGCATCCGTCAGTCCGGGTCAGCCCTCTCTCAATATATCGGAAATATCATAGAAACAACCTGTCTCAATGCGCAAATCAGAAAGCAAGATGCATGTGACAATATAAGTGAAATGCAAGTAACAATATATTCTGCAGCATGGAATAATAGTATGCGCATATAACATATGCAAGCAATGCGAATAGCATGAATATGCGAAAATCAAATAATCAACACCACAGTGAAGAATCTACTATGCAACTATAGATCTAAGTATCAGGTCAATCAGGAGAGGTATGGAAACCACCTAAATCTGAGTCGATAAATATATAGATATATAGTCGGTGATCCGCCTCAACAACATATCGTAGGACATCCTCGAGTTATGAGTGCGGATCTATCATCAATATCGGCTCGTACGGTAAATCATCGTACGGCATCCCAATAGCTGGGTACGGGTCAACATCTCACTATCTCATCACATAACAGGTATCACTATCATCAGATCATATAATCTGGGGTACTACTCTATGTCTAGTACAAATCGATACCATCAATAAAGTATGCATGCGGGGGTAAACACACATCCCAAGCCCGCAAGAATCACAAGTCATATCCCAAATATGAATCATATCAAATCACCGATCTCGCGGCACAAAGCCCACATCATCGACTCATCTCCAAAGTCATCCCATATCATCAAACACAGTGCAAGTATAATGAATATGCAAGGTTGTGCGTGCTGGTGTACCTCTATCCTAGAGCTCGCAACTAGGAACTACGCTAGTTATTTCGATCACTAACTAACCATAACACACTACAACTATCACGTAAATAAACTACATAGTATACTATCTACGGACTGCGGGGGTGCTATACGCCATCCACCCGACTTCCCCCTGTAGATATAATCTACTCACCTTGCATCATCATTTGCGGACATCACCACGCATTTGCTTGTCGTCCCGAAGTCTTCATGAGTACCTACACATCAAAGTGTCGTATATGCGCATTAAAACCAAATCCAAGCTAAAACGGTACACGAAATCCAAAACGATACGATAAGGGGCCTATAGGTGAGAACCTATGGCACGCCTTCAAAACCATCAATAAATCCTCTATATCGTCGTATAAACGCCAAATAGTCGAGGCAAAACACAATCCACAATTGCAGAATTAAAAAATACGGAATACGGAAACACGAATCCAAAATAGCAACTTAGGATATATGTCCCAGATTTTAGTCTAGATGGAATCAGTCAAAACTAGAAGTACCCTGGGCCAAGAATAGAGGAAATGGGGGCATGCACGCAAAACGAAGCAAATCCCCTCTGCTCTGGCCGCAAATTGTGGCCAGAATGGGAAAATCGGCGGCCTCACTTTGGAGTGGGGAGCTAGGGTTTGGGTGATGGTTCTCTGGTGCCTGCACATCTCACTGTCAATCTTAGTTTTATTTTAGGGGTCTCGGGGTGATAACAGATTCTTAAAAACTCTCCCAGATTCATTGTTTTCCCCGATATCGGTTTCTAAAATCCGTATTCTGGTTTAAGCTTCAGGTTTTGGGTTCCAATTCATACACTAGGGTGATGGTATAACCACTACTAACCTCAATTTCATAAATTTTTCCTATTTATTTGCATTTAATAATACCAAAATATTAAAATATTCAATAAAATAATATTAAATTATAAAAATTCCCAAAATTAATATTTTATCTTTTCGAGATGTTACAGAAGGACACTGGACAACATACATTACCATGTATAAGTCTCGAGAGTATACCAACTCAA
The DNA here is from genome assembly GCA_030015575.1 of Agapanthus africanus. NCBI lineage: Eukaryota > Viridiplantae > Streptophyta > Magnoliopsida > Asparagales > Amaryllidaceae > Agapanthus > Agapanthus africanus. Next base: position 112,581,753 of record CM057345.1, on the reverse strand, counting down.
ATTCCGTGTTTTTTAAATTGAAAACTGTATATTGGTTAAGAATGTCTTACACCGTTATTCAATGCATCTTACCTTATCATCAACTGATAAAGGTAAATGTCTACAACCCAATTTTCAAAATATATATCTCACTTTATAAAATAAAGGTAAAAATATTTCATTTTAAAATTTGGTGCATAACAACGATTATTCGAAACCAAATATTTGCCGATAAGCAAAAGCCAGGCGATTTAATCCAATATCACCAATTGCAACGAATTTCGATATTGAGGATCAAATCGCCCATTTTCCAATATTCTACTCCTACTCATCATCTATAACACCGTACAGATTGAGATCCAAATCTGCTAAATACATACTCTGGAGTTAGAATTGATTGGGAAAACAGTTCTCTTTTACAAGTACATAGAAATACTGAAACATGAAAATGTTTCATAGAGGATGGTCAGGTATTCCTAGTAATCCCTTTTTCATTATCCAGATTCATGACAGTAGTCGTAATTTCCTTTTCCCTCACTTTAGTCTCTTTATATGTCTCTACATCTTACCTTCTGCACACCGTCCTTAGGCTAATTGATTTTCTTCCTTCCCTACCTTTCGGCACCAGCCTGGGATTTAGAAGAAGACTATCCAATAAGCGTAACAGGTGCACTCTCCTAATACAAGGAGCTCTCTCAACCTGAGAGAAGATAAAGGGAAGAGGCAACCGAATAATCCTATTCAATTTCTTCAGAGCTTGGGGCCATCCTCAACTGAAGTAACTTCTTCGAGTTTGTATGTAACTATATGATGGCCGTTCCAAGCAATATAGATCATCGTAGTGATACGACGTATTCTAAAGTGATGCAAAGGGTAGAGTAGGAGTGGCAGGGATATATGAGACATTGTTGCGAATCATGACAATCCAAAACCAAAGGGTGTAAAAAGGTTCGGTCAAATTAGTTAATGAGTTTTTAGGGTAAGTCATGGGTCGCTGTACTAGAGAGAGAGAGAGAGAAAAAACACTCAGCGTGCACTCTATCAAGATCAGATTGGTTATCACTTTATCTGATCAGGATGGCTCCCACTGTTTCCTTGAATTCTCCTTCAAACCCTATAAGGAGAACTAGTCGGGATCATTTACACTTTACAAGTTCGCTAAACCGTTCAGCCAGGACGGTGTTAGTACTCCGAGGGAGGCCCCCCGTGCTTTTGGACGGACCTAATTAATAACCTCGTTTCCGTAGAGGAGTAACCTCGTTAGCACTTTCTAGATACCTAATAGATTAGCTAATTGTGAAGTGAAAAATCTTCCGAGGAGTAATACATACTCATCAGTAGGAATCGGGACCCAACTATCAATGTGTGATAACTTTGACGGAAACCGACCAAAATTACCACACTCTAGAAGGTATGCGCAAACCAGGCAAGTTTCCCGTATGTTTGAAACTCCCGATAGGGTTTTTGCCCGAAGCATCTTATGATCTTGACGAAGGCCAACAAATCATAAGTCGCAAGTCAGGTTCTACCCGTCATTGTCCTGATTAATCTAAACCCACCCGTACTCGCCCTGACGAAGGCCAACAAGGCTGTATGACTGTCCTAGATTAATGCATATCCATGCAAGAGAAAAATAACACATAACTACCATATACTATGCCTTGACGAAGGCCAACAAACATAGCATGAATACTGCGCTACCCATCCGAAATGACGGAGGCCTACGGCTGGTTTTGGCGAAAAACCTTTAACGCAATGAACTTGATATTGTTGAAGGAACTCGAGTGGCTTTGAAATGGAGTGGTTTAAGCTCCGCATTTTAAAACTAGTAACATAAACTTTTGCTTAAGAGTGAACTCCCGGTGAAAGGATCAAGGCTCTTCCTTCATAGAATGAGGTGCGGGATATTCCTAACCGAATACCTTTATGCAAAGCAAAAGAAAACGACTATGAGTTTTGAAGAAAACCGAGTAGTTATAAAATTAGTTCCAACAACATCATTTAGGTTTATTTTTCCTTACATTATTCAGATAATACGTTCCCATCATTTTATGTTTCCAAGCCACAAAAGAAACAACCAAAATAACATGCTTTTTATATGCCATCCGCAATCGCCATAGAGCCCCGTCATGCACCGTTAGGTTACTTAACGAACGGCAGAGCGGGGAAAGGATTAGCGCAGATGCAAAACATATAGAAGCTTCTACTAAATATATAATATAATATATATATATATATATATATATATATATATATATATATATATATCGCAGAAAGATAATAGTCAACACAAGTAGATAAAAATCATCACAAGCATGCGAACAACAATATAGAATAGCGGATAATCTAGGAGCCCCGCATTTCATATGAGCCATAAATGATACGCGACATTTCTCGGGCGTATGGATAGCCAGTGCAATGAAGATCCTAGACCCCGTACGAGTGCGGAAAGTTACCCGCCAATCTTCGAAGTAAAGCAACCCTAATCAACAAAGTGAATGTGCCACCCAACACTTCACGGAATCCGGTAACTTGAGCACCCCTCTGTGGGTCAACCTATAGACCTTACGAGTGCGGCAATTAGCCTGCCAATTCTAGAGTAAGGCCCCTCGGTCTCAACGCAATAAGATACGTGCCTGTTGCCCTCTAGAACCCGGATATTCGAGCACCCCTCCGCAGGGTAATCCTAGTACATAAAAGAAAATATATATACAACGGTGCCATCGATCTCAACCCGGTCATGCCCCAATAAAAGAATGTACATAACCGACAGCGACGACAGTTCACATGTCGGACGCTCGCCCCCACAATAAACAATATACAAATGAATCTGAACTGTACATTTAACATTGCACACAAGGCTATCCATCACGAAAATCCATCCATAACATCAGTGCAACACAGAACATCAACATGAATATCATGTTCGTAAACCCGTCTAATTGTACATATAGCAACCAGTCAGATTGTACCACGCAATGATATTCATGACCGCAGAAAATAACATATGCACAGAAAAACACGAATTCAAAATTTCGATCGATTAAAACTTTCTGTATTGGCCCCAAGTACAAACCAGTACTCAAACAAATCTGGGCCAAAACTAAACATCCCAAAAATCACATTTTCTTATAATAGAGCAACTGAAGAAAATTATGGCACAACGGCCCCAAGATGACCGCGGTACTGCGGCCAAATGCTATGATAGGCGGCGGTTCCATGGCCAAATATTGGGTGTTTGTTCTCTAATTTATTCCTAACCTCTATAATAGCCTGCACATAATTTTAAGGCAACGAGAACAATTTTTTGAACAACTTTAGAATTCGAACAACAAGCATGTAATCGGAAATACGATTCGGAAAATTTCGTCGATCGAGATTTTAAACTTGTGCAAACTAGTTAATTAAGGCTTATGGAGTGGCTCTGATACCATGTTGGGTTTTGGTACCCGCGCCGCAGAAACCGCGGCCGAGGCGGAAGCGAAAACAAAAATTTTAGCGAACACCGAACACCCGCAAAACCCAAGATTCGATCCATATACCTAAACTAGCTAACTAAAAGTGCAATGGTTGAGAAAATACAATCTTTTTCACGTGTCCACCCAATTAAGGAAGACCCCTCCAAGCTCATAGCCGCAGGGATCGCGCTTGAGAATCGACCACCCTTGCCGAAGATGATCCACCCGAGGGAATCTGGAGGAGGCTCTAACCGACGATCCAGACTTGCTAGGTTTGGATGGTCGGTGATGTAGGAATACTTCCCTAAATTTTTCTCTCTAAAATCTATACTCAAAATGAGAGCAAGAAGAAGAAGGAGAAGGAAAAGAGGAAGCAACCATGAATCATGAGCACAAGCTAGGAATAAAAAACATCAAGTGCAAAAATGAAAGATAGAATGGCTACATAAGCTTGAACCATGATGCAATAGTGCACAATAAATGCACATCACCATCCAAACCATCTCCCATCACCATGCTCCATTAAAACCGCAATTTCCACCTCATTTCCTTATTTGTTTTTCTAAAAAGAAAAACAAATATGAGGTGTCTTTCTTTTAGAAGTATTCCCGTATAAATACGGAATACTTCACCCGGTATATGTATCGCTACATATCCGCGTATCCGTATAAAAATTCGGATAGCACCAAAGAGAGAAAATAAAAAGTGAACAACAATACTAAAATATATGTATAAAATTACATATATAAATTATTAAATCAAAACCTGATTTAATAATCGAGCTTAATCCTAAGCTGGCTAGTATTATCAAATGCCCGATTAAAGTTCGTGCATCATGTACACGTATTTAATAGGACTCCTGCATGTACCAACATACGGCTCCTACATCTGTCGCCTGAACCGGGAAAACCCTATGTATGGGACTCTAAAGACTCGATAATGCGCTTGCAGTGGGTTTAACCACAATCACATTAGCGGCACTAGCTGCACGTAACGGCTACACAGGTACATGTCGAAAGGGAGGTCGACAATCAAGTGCGTCCATACCTTACTGAGCCTGAATGTGAAAATCTTCGTACAGTCCGGTCTCTTCGTCAAAGAGTATCACATATTGGGTCTAGAGGGTGGATAGCATCAGACCCCTACTTGTTGGGTTTCCTAGCACGACAGCAAAGTTTCGGGAGGCATCATCCATGCCGTTTTCAAAAATTTGCCATGCTAAATAACCCAAACCCTAGAATCTTAACTAGAGAATTAGACGACACAAGATTGTAAACAACTTTACATCAAGTGAACAAGGAATACAACCTTTGTAGACCGGTCCTTCACTTTACTTGCTCCGTGTAGTAGTCCCGTGACTCCACTAGGCTCCTTTTGAGGCTTTGAACGAGCTTCCTCTGATGACCTTCGTGCCGAAGATGATCCTCGCGAAGTCCCTCCAACTCAAGCTACCTTTACACTAAACTCTTTAGCGTAGGAAACACGCTACACTCGATCGCTGGTCAAGTGTAGGATGGTGAAGTAGGGGATGTTAAAAGCTCACAAGTTTGTGTTCAAGCTTCATGGTTCACATCACATGTGAGGGTTGAAGCTTGAACCATGACATGAGGAGGAAGAAGAAGCTAGAGAGCAACTCAAGAAAAATGGCTTAGTGTTGAGAATGAGCTAGAATGAATGGCAACTCTTGACCCCTCACCCATTCAAGTATGGAATTATGCAATATAAAATTGCAACCATGCTTGAATAGTGAGTCAAGATGAATAAACAAAAGTAAATCCCATGCTTGCAACCATGCTCTCACTTTCCACCTCATTTCTATTTTCACAAAATAGAAATTCATATGCCATGCTTCATTATTATATATATATATATCATATATATTAATATATATATAATGAAGAATAATTAGTGAGCTAATGATATCAGTTAAGATATAATTATATCACATATAATATATATATCACATTATTAAATCAACACTTGATTTAATAATCCGGTTATATCATATATGACCGACTAATATCATTTATCTGTATATCATATTATCAAATCAACACTTGATTCGACAATCTGGTTATATCATATATAACCGAATCGATAACAGATAACTGCCAGATTACAATACGGTATCGCATACTCGTATTTAATCAGGACCACACACATATCACATATGTTTCTTATTACGTTTCGCTTAAATTAGGGAACTTCTGTGTGGGACTCTAAACACTCGTCAATACGCCAGCAGTAGGTGATGATCACATCAGTCACCTACAAGCCGTTAGCGGTACTAGCTGGACGTAACGACTACCCGAGTAATGAGCGATATGAAGATCAACAAGCAAGCCTGTTCACAGTCTCCATGAAGCCTATCAGTAACACTACCGTACAGTCCGGTCTCTTCGTTTGATATGCCGCATATCATGTCTTGGGGTAGAAATCGTCAGACCCCAGTAACGTGATAAGTCATGCCGATTTCTGGCCTATAATGGTTAGAGAAACTACTGATGACACTTATCAGTAAATCTCGGCAGCAGCCCTGGCCAGGGACTTCTAGTTATAGCCAATCGAGCATAGCGCAATATCCATCCCCAATACCAGGAGAGACGAAACCCTTCATATCGCTCATTGCCTCCATGCGACTCGGGACTGTACCCAAAATCCACCTATTTGCACGTCTCCTTTGAGCGTGGTAGGGAGGAAATCAAAGCACAGTGGGAGTCGCACAAGACTCCATGACGATTTCGGGTCTAGAGACTAACCTATACCAATGTCACTAGAGGACTGCTATCTGACGATAGGTATACTACCACATAGGAGTCTTCGGCGAGTCTTGTTCAGTGTACCCAGTCTCCACTGAGCACCCGTATACCATTTTTGATGTCAAACACCAATGGATGTGGGATCATCCATCGCCCATCATATGGGTCAAGAAGCGTATACGCTAGTCTACTCTGGAATATTGATGCCCTGTCTCGATATACCCTCGACTAGGAACAATTAAATGATGAACTTTTGGACTACCCTGGCCCCACTAGTATGATCTCCATCATAGTCCTGGTAGTCAAGTACACATCCTAAGGGCTTTATCAACATGTAAGAGCAAGACAGTATCCAATACAAGTCTACATGTTAAGACAAAGAACAACTAGATAACATACTATCATGTCTAGCAAAAAAGTCCTCTCTATATATGTCTAAGAATCCACTATATTATACATCATATGTACAATAATGGCCTCTAGGGCATACATATAACTAACAATCTCCCACTTGCACTAAGGCCATGTGTCGTAGTATCTCATACCTAACATCCCAAAAAGTCTCTCAAATTGTATCTGGGGGAGGGCTTTTGTGAGTGGATCCGCTACGTTGTCTTTCGTGTCAACTCTCCTGATCTCTATCTCCCGGCGATATAGTATCTCCCGGATCAGGTGATACCGCCTCAGAATATGTTTGGATCTCTGATGGGACCTGGGTTCCTTGTCCAAAACCACCGCTCTATTGTTATCACAATACACAGGTATTGGATGCTCAATGGATGGAACCACACCAAGCTCCACAATGAACTTCTTTGTCCAGACAACTTCTTTGGCAGCATCATTGGCAGCGATGTATTCAGCCTCTATCGTTGAGTCTGCTACGGAGTCTTGCTTGGAACTCTTCCAACACGCCGCCCCTCCGTTGAGGGTAAAGACAAAACCCGAGACCGACTTACTGTCGTCCTTATCACTCTGGAAGCTCGAATCAGTAAAGGACTCCACTTGGAGTTCACCGTTACCATACACCAAGAACATCTCTTTAGTCCTTCTCAAGTACTTGAGAATGTTCTTCACAGCTGTCCAGTGGTTCTCTTCTGGATCTGCTTGATACCTACTCACTACACTTAGTGAGTATGCTACATCGGGTCTGATACATAAAATCGCGTACATGATAGAGCCTACTGCCGAAGCATAGGGTATCCCTTGCATGCGAGCTCTCTCCAAATCAGTCTTGGGAGACATCTCTTTGGAGATAGTGAGTCCTGAGATCGTGGGTATATTCCCAGGCTTGGAATCTTACATACTAAACCTCTTTAATATGGTATCAATGCACCTGGATTGAGACAATCCCATTATCCATTTAGATCTATCTCTATAGATCTTAATCCTAAAGATGTAGGAGGCATCACCTAGATCTTTCATTGAGAATCTTTGTGATAAGAAGAGCTTGACCGAGTGCAGTATAGGAACATTATTTCCTATCAAGAGTATGTCATCCACGTACAATATGAGGAATAAGACCTTACTCACTGCCACCTTCTTGTATATACAAGGTTCATCTATATTTTTGTTGAAGTCAAACACTTTGACTACCTCATCAAAACAGATATTCCAACCCCGCGATACCTGCTTCAACCCGTAGATTGATTTAAGCAGCTTGCACACCTTTCCGCTGCTCCTACTGTCCACGAAGCCCTCTGGCTGAGTCACGTACACGTTCTCTTCTAAATCACCATTTTGAAAGGCGGTCTTAACATCCATTTGCCAGATTTCTTAGTCACGATATGCAGTGATGGCAAGTAAGATCCCGATGGACTTAAGCATAGCCACTGGAGAAAAGGTTTCATCATAATCCACACCTGGTCGTTGACGAAACCTTTTGCAACAAGTCTAGCTTTGAAAGTCTCAACTTTTCCATCTACACCAAGTTTCTTCTTAAATATCCATTTTCTTCCAACGAGTTTTACCCCTTCGGGTGCAACTTCCAAAGTCCATACTTTGTTGGTGTACATGGATTCCATCTCAGATGGCATTGCATCCAGCCATTTCACAGAGTCCCCACTCATGATGGCCTGCTCGAAGCTAGTTGGGTCATCATCTTCCATTATGCAATCATCGCTCCCACCATCAATGAGAAAACCGTAGTATCTCTCAGGTTGATGAGGAACCTTACTAGATCGGTGGAGAGGCTGAGATTCGTTGGGAACTATCGAATCCTCTGGTTTCACTAAATCTTCTGTTGCAGTTTGTGTAGCCGGAATTTCTTCCAGTTCTACCTCTTTGCCACTAATTTCCTTTGCAAGAAATTCCTTTTCTAAAAAAGTGGCATGTCAAGAAAAAAACACCTTTTGTTCTTCGCTGTGGTAGAAAAGATATTCATGTGAATGTTTGGGATATCCCACAACCTTACAAAGAACAGACCGTGCCTCGAGTTTGTCCGGATTTTGCGTTTTGACATAAGCCGGACAACCCCATATCTTAACTCGTTTAAGACATGGTCTCTTCCCACTCCATATCTCATATGGTGTGGAAGGTACAGATTTAGATAGAACTTGATTCAATATGTATGCACCTGTCTCAAGCGCATAACTCCAAAAGGAAATAGGTAACTCAGCGGTGGTCATCATCGAGCGCACCATATCCAATAGGGTGCGATTCCTCCGCTCTGATACACCGTTTTGCTATGGTGTATACGGAGGAGTAAGATGAGAGAGAATCCCATTCTCTTTTAGATAGTCACGGAATTCCGTGCTCAAGTATTCTCCTTCCCGATTAGATCGAAGAATTTTAATACTTTTACCCGTCTGGTTCTCAACTTCATGCTTATATTCTTTGGATTTCTCAAAAGCTTCAGACTTTTGTTTCAACAGGAACACATGACCGAATCTTGAGAGATCGTCAGTGAATGTAATGAAGTATAAGGAACTATTCCTGGCATGTGTAGACATGGGACCGCATACATCACTATGTATTAGTCCCAAGAGTTCCGTAACTCTTTCTCCGTGTTCTGTAAATGGAATTTTGGTTATCTTGCCTTTGAGACATGACTGGAAAGTTTCATAAGATGAAAATTCGAACGGATTCAAATATCCATCCTTATGTAACTTAGATATTCGTGTCGCATTGATATGACCTAGTCTACAATGCCACAAGAAGGATTCGTTCATTTCTGAACTCTTCCTCTTGTGTGTGTTCTGTATGTTAAGAACTGTGTTTTGATTCAGAACAAATAAACCGTTACATAACGCACCAAACTCAATCAACACTTGATTTAAGTAAATGTTCATAACATTATTCTCTACTCCAAAGTTATATCCTTCTTTATCTAATAAAGAAATTGATATTAAATTGCATATCATAGAGGGTACGTAATAACAGTCGTTCAAGATCAATGTATTTCCATATGGTAATACAAGGTGATATTCACCAACTGCTTTGGCTGCAACACTTACACCATTCCCTACTTTTAGAGAATGATCACCTTTTCCCAGTTCTCTACCTTTCCTTAGCCCATGCAACATATTACATATGTGGGATCCCGATCCGATATCTAATACCCAGGACGTAGAGTGTACTGAGAAACAGTTCTCGGTAACTAACACACCCGAAAAAGATGCATCAACATGCTTATTCTTCGTTTGGGTGGCGTGGGAATCCGGATATACCCCTATTTACTGCTCAGTCTTATAACAATTATAAGAAAGAACGGAACCAACGTTCCCCTGCTCAGTTTAACAAGTGGGTTCGGTCAATACATCCATATTATTATCTTGATTAAGGCATGACATGGTCGCTACCTGGAGAGAGAGAGAGAAGAAAAACACTTAGCGTATGCTCTTGCAAGATTAGATTGGTTATTATCTTATCTAATCAGGATGGTTCCCACTATTTTTATCAAACCTTCTTTCAAACCCTAAAAGGTAAGACTAGTCGGGATTAATTACACCTTACAAGTTTGCCAATTTTTCAGCCAGGCCAGTGTCGGTACTTTGAGGGAGGTTCCCCGTGCTTTCGCACGGACCTAATTAAAATAAACCTCATTTTCCCAGAGGCATAACCCCGTTAACACCTTTCTAGTCACCTACTTGATCGGCTAATTATGATGTGTAAAACTCTCCCAGGAGTAACTCTTACTCGCAGTGGGTATCGGGATCCAACTATCTGATAGAAGGTATGCAATCTCATTGCAAATTTCAACTCTTGAAATTCCCGATAATACTTTTGCCCTTAACCTCCTATGATCTTGACAAAGGCCAACAAACCATAGGATGCTAGTCAAGTTCAACCCGTAAATTTCATAATTGAATTAAACCCACCCGCACGACCCTTGACAAAGGCCAACATGGTCGCACGACTACCCTAATCCAGTCACATCACAAGCTTAAGCGGATAAGCACTAGTCGGCTACAGCACACTACTCCTTGACAAAGGCCAACAAACGCAGCACGAATACTAAATAGTCCTTATCTGAAATGACGGAGGGCTACGACAGGTTTTTAAGAAAACCTTTTCCGTAATGAACTTGATATCGTTGCAAAATCGAGTGATTTTTGAAAAGGAGTGTTTTTGAGGCTTTTGCTAGTTTTGCTAAAGAGGTCACTCCAGGTGAAGGGATCTCGGCTCTTTCCCCATCGAATGAGGTGCTGGATATTCTACAAGGAATACCGCTATGCAAAGCAAGAACTATAAAGGCAATCAAAAACAAAACCGAGTGGGTTGTAGCATCTGCTAGCTTTTGCTAAAGAGGTCACTCCCGGTGAAGGGATCTTGGCTCTTTCCTCATTGAATGAGGTGCTGGATATTCTACAAGGAATACCGCTATGCAAAGCAAAAACTATAGCTACCCTTTTTGAAAATTTGATTCTACAACATCTTTAGGTTTATTTTCTTTTCATTAATCTCATTAATGAAGTCTCGTCATTTATGCTTCCTAAGCATCACAGAAGAAACGAAAATACAACGTACGCTTATGCCATCCGCATTCGCCACAGTGTCCCGTTATGCACCGTTAGGTTATTTAACTAATGACATAGCGGGGCGGACTAGCGCGAATACAAAACATAAGCAACGTTTATTTAATAATAAAGCATTCGCCTCACGCATATAAAGTGATCACATTACAGAATATCAGCAGCAGAAGTCATCATATGAAATATTGGATTTACTAGGAGGTCCGTGTTTTATATTAAGCCAGTAAAAAACATGGATTCCACGGTCGTGATCCATAGCCAAACCCACATCCCTAGACCCCTACGAGAGTGACAAGCAACCCTACCAATTCTAGAGTTAGGATACCCGAACTCGACTCCTCGAGATGGTCTCCTACTGGACTCTAGAACCCGGTTACTTTTGCTCCCTACCTTGGGTCTATCCTAATGCGGAAAAGTAAATAATATACAACAAGGATGACATCATCCTCAACCCGGAAGTGCCCCAATAAAAGAATATTACATACAAGTTTTTACATGAATGAAAATGAAAAACTCTCACCTCACATAAAAAAATCCCGGCTATTCAAAACACGACGATCAATATAACATATCCCAGCAACACATAACATCACATGTCATCAATGTAAGTATATATGTGTATCCCAATTGTCGTTGACATATAGCAACGAAACCGGCGATACACCACATATTACACTTACGGTCCCAGAAAAGAAAATGTCAAACCACAACATTTGGAATCCGTAACCTTTTTAGACATCATAAACCCGAAATATCGCATACTTCGGATTTCATGCCTAACCATTCGAATTCCAAATATTGTATCACACTCCACAAATAGTTAGACGATGTTAAACATTCCGATCGAATCAACAAACACCCAAAATTTTCTAAATAGCTCAACACTTGAACACAGTTTAAAAAATACTCATAACATGCCACAATGCTTATGGACCAACCGTAGAAGGGCCAACCCTTGCCTCACCTATGGCGCAGCGGAACAACCACAAACCCTAGGGTTTGGTGGCCGTTCCGACGGTCATAGAATCGAGTTAGGGTTTCGTTCTTCTAGAGGGTCCATAGAATTACTTGCATGATATTAGAATGTTTTTAACTTGGAGAAAATCCAACTCTTGGAAAATTTCCAGCGAGGGTTAAAGTGGGTATTTGATATTCATTCGAACTTTTTAACTACGTCTAAATTAACCCGAAAAACTTTTAAAATTACGACTACGAAACACTCCGTATTAGCCCCAATAGTATTGTTAACATCACATGAAAACTGGGCTAATCAAACAATACCAAAAACCCAAAAATCAAGCACCGAGAACACCAAATAGGAGTTAGCAAAACCGGCGACGCCGCATTTTTCATGAAAGTCGCCGGCTAAAATCCGGTGGTTTTGTCTCGAATATCTCCAGTGTTCTAATTGTATCACATACAACATTCTGCAGTTGCTAAAATAATTTTTTAGATCATTTTAAAATCGACAGAAACTGGATTTTAGGGTTTTGTTGTTTCGGAGTATTTCGGTTTCGTGATTCTAAAAACATCGTCTAATTCTTTAGCTTATCTTTGATACCACTGTTGGGTTTCCTAGCACGACAGCAAGGTTTCGGGAGGCATCATCCATGCCTTTTTCAAAAATTTGCCATGCTAAATAACCCAAACCCTAGAATCTTAACTAGAGAATTAGACGATACAAGAGTGTAAACAACTTTACATCAAGTGAACAAGGAATACAACCTTTGTAGACCGGTCCTTCACTTCAATTGCTCCATTGAGTAGTCCCGCGACTCCACTAGGCTCCTCTTGAGCCTTTGAACGAGCTTTCTCCAATGACATTCGTGCCGAAGATGATCCACGCGAAATCCCTCCAACTCAAGCTACCTTTACACTAAACTCTTAAGCGTAGAAAACACGCTACACTCGATCGCTAGTCAAGTGTAGGATGGTAAAGTAGGGGATGTTAAAAGCTCACAAGTTTGTGTTCAAGCTTCATGGTTCACATCACATGTGAGGGTTGAAGCTTGAACCATGTCATGAGGAGGAAGAAGAAGCTAGAGAGCAACCATGAGAGCAACTCAAGAAAAATGGCTTAGTGTTGAGAATGATCTAGAATGAATGGCAACTCTTGACCCCTCACTCATTCAAGCATGGAATTATGCAATATAAAATTGCAACCATGTTTGAATAGTGAGTCAAGATGAATAAACAAAAGTAAATCCCATGCTTGCAACCATGCTCTCACTTTCCACCTCATTTCTATTTTCACAAAATAGAAATTCATATGCCATGCTTCATTATTATATATATTTATATATATTATATATATTATATATATATAATGAAGAATAATTAGTAAGCTAATGATATCAGTTATGATATAATTATATTACATATAATATATATCACTTTATTAAATCAATACTTGATTTAATAATCCGGTTATATCACATATGACCTACTAATATCATTTATCTGTATATCATATTATCAAATCAACACTTGATTCGACAATCTGGTTATATCACATATAACTGAACCGATAACAGATAACTGCTAGATTACAATACGGTATCGCATACTCGTATTTAATCAGGCCCACACACATATCACATATGTTTCCTACTTTATTTCTCTTGAACAAGGGAACTTCTGTGTGGGACTCTAAACACTCGTCAATACGCCAGCAGTAGGTGATGATCACATCAGTCACCTACAAGCCGTTAGCGGTACTAGCTGGACGTAACGGCTACCCGGGTATTGAGCGATATGAAGATCAACAAGCAAGCCTGTTCACAGTCTCCATGAAGCCTATCAGTAACACTACCGTACAGTTCGGTCTCTTCGTCTGATATGTCGTATATCATGTCTAGGGGTGGAAATCGTCAGACCCCAGTAACGTGATAAGTCATGCCGATGTCTGGCTTATAACGGTTCTAGAAACTACTGATAACATTTATCAGTAAATCTCGGCAGCAGCCCTGGCCAGGGACTTCCAGTTATAGCTAATCGAGCATAGCGCAACATCAACCCCCAATACCGGGAGAGACGAAACCCTCCTATCGCTCATTGCCTCCATGTGACTCGGGACTGTACCCAATATCCACCTGTTTGCATGTCTCCTTTGAGCGTGGTAGGGAGGAAATCAAAGCACAGTGGGGGCCGCACAAGACTCTATGACAATCCCGGGTCTACAGACTAACATGTACCAGTGTCACCAGAGGACTGCTATCTGACGATAGGTATATTACCACATAGGAGTCATCGGCGAGTCCTGTTCAGTGTACCCAATCTCCACTGAGCACCCGTATACCATTTTTGAAGTCAAACACCAATGGATGTGGGATCATCCATCGCCCATCATATGGGTCAAGAAGCGTATACGTTAGTCTACTCTGGAATATCGATGCCCTGTCTCGATATACCCTCGACTAGGAACAATTAAAAGATGAACTTGTAGACTACCCTGGCCCCACTAGTATGATCTCCATCATAGTCCTGGTAATCAAGTACACATCTTAAGGGCTTTATCAATATATGAGAGCAAGACAGTATCATAATAGAAGTCTACATGTTAAGACAAAGAACAACTAGATAGCATACTATCATGTTGAGCGAGAAAGTCCTCTCTATATATGTCCAAGCATCCACTATAATATACATCATATGTACAATAATGGCCTCTAGAGCCTACATATAACTAACACTACTAACCGATAAGTCGTGTTTAAGTCAAGCATATCACCAATAGATATACTACCGATAAACTATCATTAAATTTCATCCACCGTGGTCACTGATTTCTGGTTATAACCAACTAAACACAGCGCGGCATCGACTCCTAATACCAAGAGAGACGAATCCCAGACAGTAGACCATTGCCTCCATGAGGCTCGGGACTATACCCAACTAAAACCTGTTTGCATGACTCCTTTGAGCCTTGGTTGGGTAGTAATCAAAGTATAGTGGAAACTCACACGAGACAAATGACGACTTCAGGTCAAAGGACTAACCTATACTCATGCCACCTAAGAACTTCCATCTGATGATAGATATAATACCATTTAGAAGTTCTCGACGAGTCCATCCAGTGTACTCACCTCCAGTAAGCACCTGTATATTATCTTAGGTGATACACACCAATGGCCTGTCAGACCGGCCACCGCCCCTCGTCGGGGTCTAGAAGCGTATACACTAGTCTACTCCGGAATATTGATGCCCAGTCTCGATACTCCCACGACTAAGAACATTTAAGGATGTGCTTATGGACAACCCAGCTCCTACATATATGATCGCCATCACAATGCTGGTCATCAAGCAACAATCCTATGGTCTTCATCAATGATAAAGATAAACCAGATAGCATACTATCATCTTGAGTAAGACAGTTTTACCTGTATAGGTCCTCTCTCAATTATCATAATCGCCTACTTACGATCATAATAATTGCCTTGAGGGCACTATATCCTACAGTCTAGATAGACATGTTATGAGCATCTTCTAGTTTGGTTGCTGTTTCGTGATGCGATGACAATATACCGCACATACGGGGTAGTGTCAGAAAAGTGGGTGAATTATAGATCTAACTATTCAGAGCCAGAGGAAGATCGATTGGAATGTCTCTTGATTGCATCGTATGGCCAACTCTTCTTGACGCCGTGGTGGCGAAGTTTATAAGTACGATGAATCAAGAGGTACACCTAGGTGTTCAAGTATGCTTCTGAGAGGGATCGAAGCTAATTGAGTGGACATGTCTAATCGTATCTGGGATACGAGATTTCGCGAGCCTAACGTATTTTTGGTTTATGTTTTTTTCTTTTATGGAGATCCTTGTGTCGATCCTAACGGATCTGGATGCAAGGCTATCCGCTTATGGGTTCTCAATGGTCCACGCCGCACCAACATATATGTATGGGTAAGAATGAGGAAGAGAAGAAGATTCTCAGGGAGATATATGATTCAAGGAATCAATGGTTCAGAGAACCAGCTAAGGGAGCTATGGATGGCACCCACTCAATGTGTGAGTGGGAGTATGTTAGTCATTGGGCCTGATCCGGCCCAATACCCTCCCACTTAAGTGGGTTCCATATATATTCATATATAGGAGGGCTAGGATTTCATACAATATATGAGACATATAAGAGAGATTACTTGATAATACCTAGAGAGTTTTTTTAAAAAGAAAAACTATTGTGCCGTCGTCTCCTTTTTCATCCTCTTCTACTTTCGGTTGGCTTGCGGGGTGATCAAGTGGGGGATTCTCGATTTCTTCCAAAGTGCGGTTTTCCTTCGGCGTTACTTAGAGGTGTTGGAGATAGTGCCCTCAGAGTCAATTATTGGATCACAGGCACGTGATTGCAATGATTGAGGGAGGACCTATCCCGGTAGGACAGTCTTACTCGAAATGATAGTATGCTATCTGGTTTACCTTTATCATCGTGTACTGCTTCAGGTGACCTTACAAGTCGCTATTACACGCTGATAGAGCCCCTAGGATTCTTGCTTGACTGCCAGCAGTATGATGTCGATCATATACGTGAGAGCTGGTGATCTATAAGCGCATCCTTAAAAGGTCCATAGTCATGGGAGTTTCGAGACAGGGCATCGATTCTCCAGAGTAGACTAGTGTATACAGTCGAGACCCCGACGAGGGGCGGTGGCCGGTCTCACAAGCCACTGGTGTCAGTTGGTTCACCTAAGATGTATACAGGTGCTCATTGGGTTATGAGTACACCGGACAGGACTCGCCGGGAACATGCTAGTTGGTCTTATACTTGACGTCAGATAGCAGTTCCCTGGTGACATGTGTACATGTTAGTTCATCGACCTGAGATCGTCATTTGTCTCGTGTGAGTTCCCACTGTACTTTGATTACTACCCTACCACGGCTCAAAGGAGTCGTGCAAACAGGTTTTAGTTGGGTACAGTCTCGAGCCACATGGAGGCAGTGAGCGGATCTTCAGGGGTTCGTCTCTCCCGGTATTGGGGGTGAGGTCGCGCTATGTCTAGGAGAGCCATTACATAAAGCCCTCGGCCGAGGCAAGAGATTTACTAGTAGGTATTCCAGTAGTATCTCAGGGTGTTCTGGGCTTCGCTCCGACACGACTTGTACCACTTTTGGGGGTCTGACTTTTACCAACCCCCTAGGCCCGCCATGCGATACTCATAGACGAACGGACCAGACTGTACGGATATTGTCACTGACAGGCTCAGTAGGGTGTCAGGATGAGTTCGCTCATCGACGTCCCTTTTGGTCAATAGCTGGTGGCCCGTCACGTATTGGCTTATACCTCTGACGTGCTAGTGGTTAAATCCACAACCATAGTATTGACGAGTCTTTAGAGTCCACCACACTTTCAGTTACTCAAGTTTCGGGCGAAACGCTGTAGAGGCCGTATGGAGATATGGCAGGGTCCAATCAGATACGTGGTAACCTAATCCTTCCGTACGACCGTGGAACCGCGGCCTTAACCCCTCTTTGGCCGCGGTTCCGCCGCAGGAAGTTGGAATCACTTCACCATATTTTTACAGTGGGCTTGTGGGCTGAAAATAAGGGTTTTGGTATATTTTGTTTGGGCCCAGATTTTCTGTAAGTGCTACAGTAATGCTTTGGGGCCCACTTGGTATATTTTGTTCGATCGGATATTTTAAACTTGCTAGTTCACAGTATTTACATTATATCTGCGACCGTGAATGTCACTTGATCGGTAAATCCTGTCTAACTGCTATAGCCCGGTTAGATGGATTTGCGAACGTGACTTTCACATTGATGTTCTGTGTTTATGCTGTGATGTTGCGGATCGGTCATGGGGATAGCCTGGTTGCAGTGGTAGTACAGTTTTGTTGTATTATGTACATTTGATATTGCGGGGCGAGCGTCCGACATGTGGACTTCCGTCACTGCCTGTTTGTATTATTATTTTGGGGCACGACCAGGTTGCGGTCGATGCACCCGTTGTATGTATATTTTACTTTCTGTACTAGGATTACCCCGCGGAGGGGTGCACGGATAGCCGGGTTCTAGAGGGCAACGGTCCCGCATCTCATGGCATTGAGATGGAGGGGGCTTCACTCTAGGATTGGCGGGTTATTCGCCGCACTCGTAGGGGGTACAGGTTGACCCAGGAGGGGTGCCCAAGTTACCGGATTCCATGAAGTGCTGGGTGGTCCATTCACGGTGCTGAAGGGGGCTGCCTCGCTTTAGGTTTTGGCGGGTGACTTGCCGCGCCCGTAGGGGTCTAAGATTTCATTGCACTGGATATCCACACGACCAGGGGAACGTCGGGTTTCAGCAGCGGCTCTGTGAAACCCGGGGCTTCCAGATATCTGTATTGTTCTGTGATGCTGTATATTTCTATGATGTTGCATTTTATCATGCCTTGAGCGAAATATAATATATTGGTATATATATTAGTAGATGTTGTATATGTTTTGCATCCGCGCTAGTCCAGTCCCCGCTCTGTCGTTAGTTAGCTAACCTAACGGGTAATGACGGGACCCAGTGGCGAATGCGGAGGGCATATACGTACATCAGTATATTTTCGTTCTTTATTGGTGTGATCAATTGATGGGACTGCGTTGATTCGGATCAATGCAAGATAAACAAACCTACTCTGATGTTGTTGGATCATTTTTCAAAAAAAGCTGTTATTGCAAGGGCGTTCTCTTTTGTTTTGCATCGTGGTATTCAGTTGTAATATCCTGCTCCTCAGTAGACGAGGCAAGGGCCGAGATCCCTTCACCGGGAGTGACCCCTTGGACAAAAGTTTGCGTCAGGCCAATAACTTCACTATAGCCGATTACTTTTGCTTTGCATCGTGGTATTCAGTTGGAATATCCTGCACCTCATTCTACGGGGAAAGAGCCGAGATCCCTTCACCGGGAGTGACCTCTTTAGCAAAGGCTTTCGTCACTATATTTTTATAAAAACTATGCAGTTCCTTCAACGATATCAAGTTCATTACGTTAAAGGTTTTTCACCAAAAACCAGTCGTAGCCCTCCGTCATTTCAGATTAGTATTGCTTAGTATTCGTGCTACGTATGTCGTGCTTAGCCGAGGCGTAGTGTTCGGTAGCTATGTAGTGCTTTTCTGTTGCATGGATATGAGATTGGTTAGGACAGTCGTGCGGTCATTTTGGCTCAGTCAAGGACTCGTGCGGGTGGGTCGAATACAATCAAGATAATGACGGGTTGAACTTGACTAGGATCCTTTGATATGTTGGCTCAGTCAAGGTCACTTGGGTCCTAGGGGTAAAAATCACATCGGGAGTTTCAAAAGAACTGAAACTTGCCAGACATGCGCATACCTTCTGGAGTGTGATAATGTGAGTGGATTCCGTCACGTTGTCATGCGATGATAGTTGGATCTCGATTCCCACTGATGAGTTGGTTTACTCCTCGGGTGATCCCGACTAATTCTTCTTTCAGGTTTGGAGAAGAATTTGACGGTACAGTGGGAGGTTTCCTGATTAGATAAAGTGGTAACCATTCTGATCTAGGTTAGAGTACACGCTGAGTGTTTCTTTTCTCTCTCTCTTTGGCAGCGACCATTGACCCGACCCTAGACTATGACTCGGTGACCAAGTTGACCGAACCTTCTTAACACTGGCTTTTGGATTGTCAGAGTCGCTAACCTCATTGCCACTCCTACTTTTACTCTTTTCTCCAGCACACCCCGTATTACTACGAACGTCCACTTCCATTGGACAAAACCATCGTATGGTTATATACGAACTCGAAGGAATTCGAGGATGGTTTCTGGTTCTGGAGAAAACGAATAGGACTATTCAGTTGTCTTTTCCTTTTACCTTCTCTCAGGTTGCGAGTACTCCTTGGTTTAGGAGTAGTACACCTATTACGCAAATTGGATAGTCTTCTTCCAAACCTTAGGCTGGTGCCGAACGGTGGGGAATGAAGAAAACCAATTAGCATAACGATGGTGTACAGAAGGTATTATGTAAAGACAAAGAAAGGGATTAGTAAGAGGGCAAAGTAAATTGCGACTGCTATTCACGACCAAACCAAGTATTTCTTCGCCAATCCTAAATCACCTTTGTATTTCTCCAGGACACTCCGTATCACTACGAAGATCCACAGTTTATTGGATACTCCATCGTATGGTTATATACGAACTCGAAAGAAACTTGTTCCAGTTCGGGGATGGATTCTGGTTCAGGAGAAATAGGAATAAGGTTTATTCGGTTGTCTTTTATCTTCACCTTCTCTCGCATTGCGAGTGCTCCTAGGATTAGGATAGTACACCCATTATGCTTATTGGATAGTCTTCTTCCAAACCATAGGCTGGTGCCGAACGGTAGGGAAGGAAGAAAACCATTTGGCCTAAAGGGGTGTGCAAAGGTAATGACTAAAGACATATAAAGGGATTTGGACAGATGGCGAAGAGATATACGGTTATAGTTTTGAATCTGGATAATGGTAGAGGCATTACTAGGAATACCAGGATACCCCATCGAAACATTTCAATGTTTCAGTTCAACTGTGTACTGTTAAAAGAAAACTGATTTCCCGATTAGACACTTGCCCCAGGGTATGTATTTGCCAGGTTAGATTCTCACATCTGTATGGTTTTACAGATGATGAGTGGGAGTAAGTTATTGGGAATTAGGTGACCATCCTCATTATATCGGGATTCGTTGTAATTGGTGATATTTGAGAAAGCCACCTGGGTTGTTTGCCGGTCGGCAAATATTTGGTTTTGAATATCCGTTGCTATGCACCAATTTCAAATTGATATATCTGTACGTTTATTTTCATAGAGTTAGATATACCTTTTTGAAATTATGTCTATGACATTTACCTATATCAGTGGATGGTTAGGTAAGGAGTATTGAACAGCGGTGTAATTCTTCTTAACCATAAGTATAGTTTTCAACCTACGACACACAGTGAATGAGTTATCAGACTCAAGGGACTTGTACAGAGTATTGTATGTTGTCCAGCGTCCATCAGGACAGAGGGGTTGGTCCTCGTACTATATTCGGTTTACTTATGACTTCTCTAGTTTTTAGACAGCTGTTTCGTGGAAACACAGGGTCCGAATTTTGAGAAGTTATAGGTATTTGAATAAAGTAGAGAACCAAGTATTGCATGTATCGGGATTCTTCAAAGTGATCGAAGATGTAGATACTTGTGTATGGTGTTCAGTTGATAGTAATGATTAAGAGAACTTGCTTCTCTTTCAGGTTACTCATAATTGGAAGCATTCCTAAGTTGAATAACGCTGATCGGCCTCTCTCCATTTACTTGACATGCACTGGAGACAGCTGCATGATTTGAATCTGGTTCAATTAAATCAGTGCCTCTGTTTCTGTATTGGATATAGAACAGTTCATATCTTAACGATGTTAAGGTACGGGGGGTTGTCCGGCTTATGCTTAAAACCAGACTCTGGATAACTCAAGGCACGTTTCTGTAATGGCTGTTTGTGGGTTGACCCAGGCTATGACGAGGGTTGATTTTCTACCATCTGGAAGATTAATAGTGATATTGTTCTTGACTCGCCATAGTTTTAACAAAAATGGATTTTTTCAGAAAACAGCAGTGGGAGTATGGTAGAACTGGAAGTGATTCCAGAACCGCAAACGATTACTGAAAATTTGATAGGAACCTAAAGATTCAATCTGGCTTGACATTCCATTAGCCACTCCGCAGATATGGTGGGTAACCTCAGGCACTCGAGAGGTACTTCGGTATGCTCAAGGATGGTGGCAGGGAGGTTCTTGTTTACCCACACTTGCCATTGATGTTGTTCCAGACTGTGAGACTCGGCATGAGGATGAGTATAGCGTCATTCTAAACTGACTTTAGAAGCATACGTCTATATGACTCTGCCAGAGGGTTGTCGTAGTCAGTGGGAGCAGCGGAAGTATTGGTGGACAGTTGGCTTATGTCTATTTATAGACTGAAGAAGATATAGCGGAGATAGATCATCTATTTCTGATGTGAAGTCATAGGTTTGACGTCATTAGAATAGGGGATGGATCTGTTGAGAAGGTAGTAGGGTGTGATGTCCTAGTTTTGGATGACATACACAGAGTAGGAAAGGAAACTCCTATACTACGATCGGTTATACTTTGGTTGTCACACAGTGTTTTCTCCACATAGGACTTGGATATTATATCAGACATTCTGGTTACTAGATCTATGGCTTTAGATCTAGATTTGGGTGGTTTCCTAATCTGGGTACCTTGACAGCATTCTATGAGTATTTAGAATGGACGACTCCTGGCACGGTAGTATACCTGCAGGTAATGGAGTCGCCCTCTCTAAAGGTGTCTTATAGACTAAAGGGGAGAGGGATACGCATGATTGACAGATCACTTGCTTAGGCAATTGAGTCAATCATGAGATGTCAAGTACCACACCAGATGTTGTTCTTGCAGTAGGTGCAATAAGTTGATATTGATCCAATCCTGGAGAAACAGTCGGAAGCAGTTTTAGAACATAAGTTGATGTTCTAGGGATATGATAACAGCATTCTCCTTCGGGGGACAGTTATCATTCCAGGCTTCCAAAGTGACCTGGATGGCAGAGTGGCTGTCAGAGTTATAGTTTTCCCTCTGACGAGGGGCAGTATTTTGGACAGGTGGTCCAGGTGGATACTGAGGGAAAGGCATGGCGCAGGATACTGATTAAGTTCAGTTGACGATACAGTCTAAGAAGTTTGGATTTGGAGTTCATTTATGAGCTAGGTCCCATCAGATATCCAGACATACTCTAAGACAGGTATTGCTCATTTCGGGAGATGGCTTTCTCTGCGAACTTGAGATATAGAGAGACATAGAAAGAAACATCACAGCGGATCCACTCACTGAGGCTATTCCTCGAATGCAATAGTTTCGCAAACGAGCTTTGTGAGACTGACCAGTAGAGGAGTTGGGTGTTCGGTATCACACGGGCTGTGAGTATGCGACATCGCAATAATTAGCCTTGAGTGCAAGTGGGAGATTGTTGGAGATAGTGCCCTCAGAGTCAATTATTGGATCACAGGCACGTGATTGCAATGATTGAGGGAGGACCTATCCCAGTAGGACAGTCTTACTCGAGATGATAGTATGCTATCTGGTTTACCTTTATCATCGTGTACTGCTTCAGGTGACCTTACAGGTCGCTATTACACGCTGATAGAGCCCCTAGGATTCTTGCTTGACTGCCAGCAGTATGATGGCGATCATATACGTGAGAGCTGGTGATCTATAAGCACATCCTTAAAAGGTCCCTAGTCGTGGGAGTTTCGAGACAGGGCATCGATTCTCCAGAGTAGACTAGTGTATACAGTCGAGACCCCGAAGAGGGGCGGTGGCCGGTCTCACAAGCCACTGGTGTCAGTTGGTTCACCTAAAATGTATACAGGTGCTCATTGGGTTATGAGTACACCGGACAGGACTCGCCGGGAACATGCTAGTTGGTCTTATACTTGACGTCAGATAGCAGTTCCCTGGTGACATGTGTACAGGTTAGTTCATCGACCTGAGATCGTCATTTGTCTCGTGTGAGTTCCCACTGTACCTTGATTACTACCCTACCACGGCTCAAAGGAGTCGTGCAAACAGGTTTTAGTTGGGTACAGTCCCGAGCCACATGGAGGCAGTGAGCGGATCTGCAGGGGTTCGTCTCTCCCGGTATTGGGGGTGAGGTCGCGCTGTGTCTAGGAGAGCCATTACACAAAGCCCTCGGCCGAGGCAGGAGATTTACTGGTAGGTATTCCAGTAGTATCTCAGGGTGTTCTAGGCTTCGCTTCGACACGACTTGTACCGCTTTTGGGGGTCTGACTTTTACCAACCCCCTAGGCCCGCCATGCAATACTCATAGACGAACGGACCGGACTGTACGGATATTGTCACTGACAGGCTCAGTAGGGTGTCAGGATGAGTTCTCTCATCGACATCCCTTTTTGGTCAATAGCTGGTGGCCCGTCACGTATTGGCTAATACCTCTGACGTGCTAGTGGTTAAATCCACAGCCATAGTATTGACGAGTCTTTAGAGTCCACCACACAGACAGTTACTCAAGTTTCGGGCGAAACACTGTAGAGGCCGTATGGAGATATGGCAGGGTCCGATCAGATACGTGCGGTATTGCACGGATCAGGATCGGACGGTTTGTACTAGAGGCCGTATAGATATATGGCAAGGTTCGATCAGATACGTGCGGTATTGCGCGGATCAGGATCGAACGGATATTACTAGCCGGCTTTGGTTAAAGCCGGATCCTAGTTTAGTACAGTGTAGATTTTGTCTCATTGCATTTGTATCCGGTCGGAATACAGATGCGGGTGTGTATGCACAGTATCGGGGTTTTCCTGTAATTTATTACAGGACCAGTTTTCTGGAGTTGCCAGTTTGCATTCCGTTCCGGCCGGTTTTCCTTTGTTCTTTCCCGGCCGGACTTTTCCGATGGAGGGGGTTATTTGCAAGTTTGCCAATAACATTTGTGGAGGGGGTTTCTTGCATATGGATTGATTATGATGGCTTCATGATTTGACTAGTATCATGAGATCCTTTTTCTTTCTTATCCTTTGCTTTAATGGGATAAGAATGGATTAGAGTTGATTTGGTCTTTGATGTGAGATTTGCTTTTGGGGTGTGGTCACCCATTCTCTTTTCCTACACTCACCTTCCTTCTTGTTTTGGTTTTTCCCTCCACCACTTTGGGTTTTGAGGAGGGGCTGGCCACTATAGAAAAGAGAGAGAATGAGAGTGTTCATTTTTCTAGTATGGTATTTATTCATCTCTCATTTTCTTCATGCTTGAATAGATGAGATACCTTCATCCTCTTCTAAAAGTTCATTCTCCTCTCCATCCATGGCAACTTCACCACCCCAAATGAGACAACCATTCTACACTAGCCTACAGCACTTCTTGGACGTGTCGGCTAGCCAACTTCGCGCCCGAGTTGCCTCGGTCCAGAGGTGGGAGCCCGTAAAAGAATCCGGCTACGTGGTGCCCTTTCCGACGAGAAGACGACGAATGGTGATTCCGCGGGAGATCGGGACGACGACGAGAAGACCGAAGGACACGGATCGCTCGGTATATCTCTCACCCCATCTCTTGTTAGCTAGTATCGGTTAATGGTTACGATCCGGGTATATTGTCCGCGGTAGCGCCAGTTTAAAAGTTAAGAAAAAAATTTTGATTCCGCATTTTGGCCTCGGATAGACGGCCGGGGCGCTGCCGTGGCGCAACAAGAGGCGATAAAGATCAGATCTTCTACAGGACGTGGGCGTGGAACGATCCAACCAATCGGATCAGGTATATCGTAAACATTTAGAGTAGATATATGTATTTCCGCTGAGCATGATTGCTTGTTATGTATCTCGTCACTTAAAATGTATAGTTATCGATAGATGTGCCCTCTTGTAACAAGTAATGCATAGATTTGAGCTCATGATATCGAAGTTTAGTTTATGAAATGATTCTACAAGTGGCGACGACCAAACTTGAAATTTACTGTACATGTCGTTTCGTAAAATTCATAGTAAATTCAATATAAATTATTTTGTGGTGTTCTTTGTCTTGTATTAAATCCAACTAGACAATCTATAAAACCATGTTACTTTTTACTATATATTGTGTTGTTACGATAATGAAAATTGGAGAGAAATAAGACTCTCGACTGTATTCTAGAGCAGTACTTTCTGTTGATGTCTTAATTGAAGCATCCATATATCTCTGTACAACTCTAATAATTTGTGTAGATTCCTATCATTACGTAGATAATAGAGTTAGCTAACTATTGGTACTAGTTTCATTAAAATTTATTGCATTTTGGTATTTTAAAAGTATTTTAAATTGTCGACACGTTCTGATGTTTTCTGCAGTGACAATTTTTATGTTTCAAACGTAAAATGTCATAACTCCCTGTATGCAATTGATATTACCGATCCATCTGTTGCGTTGGAAATTTAACTGGTATATCTAGATATTATTGAGCTGTAGTGGTCCTTAATTCTGAATGTAAATCATATCAAAGTGCGCTTGAATTTGGACTTCCAGTTTTGAAACCGGAATTTCAACAGCTTACATCTGTTTTAAAATGAATATAACTTTCTAACCAGAATGCTTATGAGATGAAACAAATTTTACTGGTTAGATAAATGAGTTTACTTTTATTTAGTTGTTGTTCATTTAATGCGTTTCTACCATGTCGTTTGATTTCTTTGCACCTATTGATTATTGACTATTTATATTGATACCCTAGTGAATGTAATGCATTTTCGAGTGATAAGTGCTATCGATCGGAATGTAAAAAGTACGTTAG
This sequence comes from Agapanthus africanus, assembly GCA_030015575.1. Taxonomy (NCBI): domain Eukaryota; kingdom Viridiplantae; phylum Streptophyta; class Magnoliopsida; order Asparagales; family Amaryllidaceae; genus Agapanthus; species Agapanthus africanus. The sequence goes on along the minus strand of CM057345.1, from coordinate 112,555,322 downwards.
TGAAAGAGATTAAAAGTGAGCCTGATATAAGTGAAAGCGTGATTGAGTATTGAAAATGATATGTACTTGTACACGACACGACTAATCTGATACAAGCACATATACCATAACCTGGGAAAAATGGGGAAATTGAGATGGAATTGAACTTGTATTTAACAAGTTTTAGCGATTTAGAGGATGATCATTCGATATCAGCGATGTATATATATTTAGGTAGTTTGCCTAACGGCAGGGTTGCAGGGTTATGTCCTGGGCATAGTTTTGACCGTAGTCTTAGGCATACATGAGACCCTTGTTAAATATGAGAACACATTCCACCGATCGATTTCAAATTACGTAGAGACTGATAGGCTTAGTGACATACATATTGCCTAGATTACTGTCATGATTCACATGTATACTGCTTACCATTCATGTTTTTCCACACAATGTTATTACCTTATGATTTCCGTATCTTGCTCATGGTTATTGCACAAAACATATATATTATCTATATTGTGTCGCCCTAATGACCTGAGTATGAAATCTTAGAAGAAGAAGTGGACCTAGCACCAAAACCAGACGTGCCATATGAGCTTGCGGAGATATAGACCAGCGATGTCTGCTCATCGTTTCATTTGCTTTCGAATAAAAGAATAAATTTGTTATAGGTGGTTAGTTGTTTCTTTAATGTTAAAGATTTTTATTCCGTTGAACTCTGTTCCAGTTAAATGTAATAAAATTTAGTGACTGTATTTCTCTTTATCTGTGCTGTGTTTACTGCTTACCATGTTATGCTAGAAGCCGAAGTGTGACTACGACGGGATTATTCCTTGACAGTAGGAGCATGGCTGGCCTGGTCACCCATCGCATTCCGTATTTTGGCAAGCGAGGCATGACAAATAGTATTATCATTAGTTGCTCAGCAAGCTTCTTAAAGTACTCTTTGTCTTCCTATACTAAAACCAAAGTATCTGGACCATGCAAAACCCAGACGTCAGAGTGTCGAATATATATATTCATAATGAACATAACAAAAAAAGTGTCAAGTGAGCATAACAAGTAACATAACATAGTAATGTATCATGTGAGTGAACTATGAAAAATACAATATCAAGTGATGAACAATCAGGATATAGTCAATACAATCATGTCGTGTTACTCCTATGGGTTCATGTCGCTATGTTATCTAACATATAGGTATTTGAAACCAATTAAAGCAATCCTCATTGTAACTCAATAGTATATATCTCGTTCTTTCACCATGGGACTATAGTACAATATATCCCGTTCTTCCCCAAGGGACCACGGTACAATATATCCCGTTCTTTCTCCATAGGACCCCAGTACAATATCAATCAATAATGGTATTCCGTTCTTTCCCCACAGAATCACGGTACAAAAATATCCTCTTGAGTTACGTTTCGGTTATATTCTTAATTTTCCCTTTTTCCCAATTTCAACTCATATCAATATCAATATATTGTGCTCCTAATGCCAACGCAATAACAATCAATGCATATACAGGTCTTACCAATCGATACAATTAATTCAATTAATCAATAACAATGGATTGTTGGCATTTCGGAAAATATCACAATCAGGTACGGTAACATGGTAACAATAATCAATCAATCATGTTTCAAGTAAACAATCGATAACATGGAAATTTAGAAATATCGTAACCACAACAATTACTTGATCAATTTTAATACTCAATAACATGAATGGCATGGCAATCAATATATATATAAAAGTATCATAATTCATTTCAATAACATGTTCAGGCAATGTATCATGCATTTGTGAACTAATAAAACGTGTTCAGTGTCATTACATGTTCAATATCAAGTTCAGTTCAGTTTGAGATGGATCAAGTGTTATATCTAAAACATTAATTACTATCTGGGTATAAAAGATGACTCAAGGGGGTCTTGAGACGGCTCAGAGCTGTCTTAAGAAGGTTTAGAGTTATATCTGAAGCAATATTAAATTCACTGTATACATGAGACGGCTTAATTTATGTTGAAACGGCTCATGCTTAATTTGAGACGGCTCATGTAATGTTGAGACGTCTCGTGTGTGTTAGACACGCTCGACTTTGGAGACCTTTTTGGAGGTTATAAACTCAGTACTAGAAAGTATGGTAAATATGAAAGTTTTAATTCTCGAATAGATCTTTCCAACGAGTCCAAGATCATCAAATTCCGATTATCGAGTACAAAGTTATGATGGTTTTACTATGACCGATCTGTCCAGTCAGTATGAGACGGCTTAGGCAATATTTAAGCCGGCTCAAACATGCCTGCAACGAATATTTATTTTCTCTGTTGCTATGAGACGGTTCAGGGTTGTCTTGATCCGGCTCATGGCCCTAACACTGATACAATTAGGTATTAAAATTACGGTTTTCACTCTATACTTCATGCTTATGATAACTACAATAATTAACTCGATTTTCGTACGTTCTATGCCTTCAATTAACAATATAAAAGTGATATTTTTAGGGTTTTATGTTAACTTACATCTCAATCAAGATTGTCGATATATCGTGATTGAGATCTGGATATCGTTAATCTAGGTTTAATAACAATGGATCAAATACAATTTGAATGCTACAATGTAATACAATAAAATAACCATGATACAATAATAGCACAACAAGATCCAATCTTATTGCTAGCATGTAGCAAGTATTGAATACTTGCCTCGATCTCGATGAATACAACAACACAAGCGATAAAGGTATGATCTCTCAATGAAACGGATGCAAAAAGAACGAAAGGAACAAGATGATGGCAATGAATCTACGCATGCGGCAACGATGTTGATGGCGATCTCCTTGATACGGTATAAACGATGATTATGATGATTGATCTTGATGCAAACGGTGAGATCGGCTAGGGTTAGGGTTCGGTTCTGGAATATGGATAAGGGTCGGCTATGATGATGAGGAATAGAGGTGAGGGTTTCCATGATAAATAAAGAAAATGCTTATATAGGATAAGTGATCAATTGGGCCGGATAGTTCACAATATCAATATTAATTGGGATTAAGGATAAGGGAAAGGTAGAATATTAATCCCAAAGAAACCATGCACATTATAATCAATATAATATTTTACCATAACCTAACTATCAATAACAAAGCCAAGATAAACGATAACAGGTCAAACCATGTCAGGAAACCAATATCAGCCGCAACTCAGGTTGATATGGCTCAATAATAGCCTAAGCCGACTCACAAGCTTATCAAGATAAACAATGATTATCTGGGTGCATGAGACGACTCACATCAATCTTGAGCTGGCTCAAGATGCCCCAAAACCCAAACTCATTATAATCAGCACAATCAATCAATTTAATTTTTTAATATAAATACGTACGATCGTTCTACGGTGTTACATTTTACTCAACTATAAAAAATTTTGTTCCCAAAATTCACTAAGAACGAAAGAACAAGAGCAAGATCGATAACAAGAACAAGGACAATATTAACGAGAAAACAAGTACAATCAATCTCACGATCAAGGAAATAAATTTAGAAACTTCTGTCGCATATTCTCTTCATGTTTCTATGTCGATTCTCTATGTGAATGACCTCTCCATGAAACAAGCACTAACGTAATCACTTTATTCTTGAGAACTTTCTCATGTCGATCCAATATAGCAATCGGTCGCACTTCATACGACAAATGTTACGCCCCGCTTCCCGGTATACGGGCAAGGAGACGCGATGGGTCACACGACGTATTTACTCAGAAGTAAATACGCTAAGCGTATCTAAGTAATATAAAGTAAAAGTACAGAAGAGACAGGAATATAAATGAACATCAACTTTATTTATTAAATTTTCTTTTACAGGTACAACTGGAAATGTAAATACATGAATGAAAAGCAATGCCTAAACAATGACATAACTGAAATGAAAAGTCTATACAAGTGCCACAGCTCTGGGTCGATAGCAAACTGCTCCAAGTCCTCAGCACTGGGCTCGGTCTCTAGGGCGTCCAAATCACCTGACAACATTCCAAAGAAAGAACAAAATGAATGTCGTCAGCGAACAATCGCTTGGTAAGTCCCAAAGATGAGTAGAGATAGAATAGACAGAAAGAGAATATGACTATTAATGTTTGATTATATTGTTAACGCAGTTGTTTGTAGCTTGGTACAGAATAGGCCAGTGTATACGAGAGGAGTCCCACTACTCCGGAGACTAAGGTATACGAAGCACAAGGAACCGTTCGACTACGGTACAACGGCAATGGATATTCAGGTTAAGTGTATTAAGGTTACAGCCTCGTGCCACTTTTAACACATTCTGTACCAATCTACCTCTTAAAAACCTCGCGATGTCTTTTGTATTGATTGTATTGTTTTGTTATATAGATGGATGACTTGCCGAAACCATGATATCAGCAAACAGAATGAATATAAATGGAGAGTCATGTAGACGGAGTATATCCATGGTTCGGTTCAGTCAATATAGATTGATATAGATTGAATAGACGGTTTCATGGATTCCTGTTGTATTGTAGTTTTATACTTGAATCACATTCAAGTCAGATTGATTAGATTGAGACACGGTCTGAGTCATACACTTTGAAAAGAAATTGAAATCTTGAATTAGTTTTGATGTTATCGGTAACTGTTGCACATGGCCGGCAGGATTTGTGTCTTTTTCCAAGACAATTACCGTATTGATAACACCATTTGTTAGATTGTCTACCTTAGATAGGCAAGTACCCACATTCTCTGGCACCCTGAGGCTCAAGAGAATTGGTCCCACTTAAACCTATATTTACTAGGGTCCTTATTGCAATTTAGTATACTTTGAGGGGGGTTTATGTAAAAATAATTTTGATATAATTTCAAAATACACCTCAAGCAATTAATTATCATCTTTAAGGTTTTCATAGATGTAACTTTTATAAAAGTGAAATTTCTAATGAGCAGAACCTAGTTTTCATAGTATATGGTATTTTATTGAAATATCAGTATTTTGCATTGAATTGTAATAGTATTTTCCTGTAATGGTGATTCCTTTGATTTAGAAAACTTGGAATATTTATATAATATAATTAAAATAGATATTTTGATAATATATATATATATATATTTAATAAAAATAAATTTTATTTATTTTTGTAGAAATCTCATTTTCTAAAGAAAAATGCATTAAAATTCCATCGAGATCGAATGCTCCTTTCGGAGGTCTACATCTCACTGTACTGGGCCTGAGGATGCACGATAATCCGCACCATCCCGAACGGGGTCCCCAAATGTGGGTTGTAGAGGCGCAATTGTAAGGAATTGATAAACACATTTTTTAAAGAAATGGTTTTTTTTGCAAGTTGATGGTATTTATTTGTAATGTCGTATTATCCCATAACTATATTCCCAAAAATTTCCTTGTGCTATGTCAAGGATGTGTGTTGTGATGAGGTAGGTCATTACCTCATGAGTTATCTAAAGGTAATACAAGTATTATGTTGATTTGTGTCGAAAATAAAGTATGAGGTATTTTACCGTAAAATACGATAAAAGTTGCATAAAAGATTCTTTTGAGATGAAACTTATTTTAATGTTTTTGTTAATGTTTGTCAAACATTATATGAGAGTATGGTATTTTATTGATTAAGAAAAATAGAAATATTAAAGAAAAACCGAATCGGAAGTCGGATTAACTCCGCTTCCGTCGGGTTTTAGAAATGAAAGTTTTTAGAATAGAAGATGAGAAGGGGAGAGGGGAATTACTGGCTATTGAGGAATAAGAGAGGTAGGAGAAGACTAAGGAAGCGTCGGGGCATCGTTTCGTCACCGGAATCTCCTCGTAATTTCGCCCTTTGCTAACTCCACTTGCACACTATAAAGACTTGAGAATTTTTGAAAGTTTTGGCAGGGAATTTCTGAGTGGGGATGGGTGAAATGGAGTGTGGTATTTATATGGAAAATTGGGGTTTAAAGGGTTAAAGATTGCATTGAAAATTTGCATTAAAAATTGGATTAAATGGGCATTTTAATTCTCTGGATATGATTGTTAAAGATTTTGCGTGCTTAGTTTTAATTACCGCAATCAAGATGGTTTCGCTTGGTAGCTAGACGGTTGAGTACGGGTCAGTCCACGGAGAGATGGGGATCTTTTTCTTAGTGCTTTAACGAGTTAAGTCCAATTTGTCCAGCTTTGTTTAGTTTCACTATGTGCTAAAATATGTATAAAGAGAGCTTGTTAGGGTTAGGATTAGATTAGTTTGAGTTAGGAGTCGCTCACTTCTTTCGTTGCCAATCTTAATATCGGTGTTACGGTAATCGCAACAACGGGTATTTGCACGACTAGAAAGGAAACTTGCGAGTATAAGTTAGGCTTTCCAATGCTTAGTTCTTCCTTTTGGTCCTTGTCCGTCCGTTCTTGTCTCTTAGCCTTAACCTCCGGTTAATTCAACCACAACCGGTCTCACCGCTATCATGTAGGATAATGTGCCGTAGGGAGCGGATTGTGGTTCAATTAATAGGAGTCTGAATCAAGATGTTGGGCAAAGAAAAGAGTGAGAGAGATTTCCTTCTCTCAAACTTTTCTCATCCTACCCTAACAAGTGAGAAACTACTCACCCATTAAAAAGAAAACAAAGAAAGAAGATAGAAATATATGAGTTTAGAAAATCACAACTAGCAATTTGAGACCTCACTTTGGCAAGGATCATACCTAAGCATCATTGTTGTAAGGATAAAGGAAAAGAGAAAAAAAGAAAGCAAACAAACAAATAACAACAACTACTTTAACAAATGAAAATTACAAGAAAATATAACAACACAATTACAAGACATGCATGTTAATAAAAAGAACTCTTCTTTTATTCATCATCACTCATGAAGCTCACTACAATATCAATGGAGAAAGATGAATAGGAAGAAGAAAATACAAACTCTTATCCTAAAATCTAATACAAGAAAAAGCACCCTTTACTTGGCTTAGAACTGGGCAATTTATAGGCAGATACATGAAACCCTAGGGATACAATCTGAGAAAAAATGAAGTTACAAAAATACCTTCAAAACTCGAGCCAACACTGAGTTGACTCGGCCGTGGATCCGCGGCCTAAGTACCACATTGGTCGCGGATCCGCGGCCCTTTGGTCGACTTAGAGGGTCGTATTTTCTGGGGTTCTTCATGCTGCTGTTCGCTTCTGTTTGATACACTTGGTTTCTTAGAATCTCTTCAATTTTCTTCCAGATTTTCAGCAGTCCAAAAAGGTGAAATGATGTGGACTTTTGCCTTGAGCTCCGCGTTGAAGTCTTGGATCTTGTGCTTTGTGCATGAAATGACCAATGATTTGCCATTTTTTCCCTTGAACTGGTATGCAGCATCATACGGATAGTGAGCTGAGACCCGTATTTATCTGCTGTTGGCCATAGTCCTGAATTTGTTGCGACTTTTCACGAATTTCACTATTGAGAGTTGAGAACCTGTAATCTGCAATTATTTAGCAAACACGCATCAAGAGTACCTACCTATAAACAAACGAGCATAAAAATGGGTGGTATTAAATGCAATATTCTGGTATGAACAAATACCTCCAAACTTAACTTTTGCTCGTCCCGAGCAAAACCAATTATTCACAAAAAATCCTAACCTCACTTTCGCAGGGAATGCGATTGCACTGAGCTCTTGCAACAAGCCGTTCAACCTCTAGGTGCCCCTAGTAGGAGGAGTGTTGTCTCCTGAGGGTTTTCAGCGGATACTACCCACAAAATCCCATCAAGCTAGTTTCATAAGCTAACGTCGATCTACTCCTACAGTTTAGTATCTTGGTTAGAAATTCTATTATCCTAAGTCAGAAATATACAATCCTTATATTTCACGCCTCCTATTTATTTAACTTCAGATCCTATACATTTTACAGTTTCGAAAGATCTCGGTCTCTCCTGAGTTTTCCTTTTAAAGTGCGGTCTCCAATCAGGGATTTTTATCAGTTTTACGGAAAACATAAGTCATATTCTTTATTTCTATCTTTCTCCAAACATCGATTGTATACCCCTACGTGTGTATATTATTTCACCCCTACATTTAAGAATTCACTTCAAGCTATAGTACCCTTGCCATAATACCTAATACTACTTCTTTTCGTTAATGATGGACGGTGTTGCTTACACACCTTTCATGCGACTATTAATGCTTCTTGAGGCACTAACCAGCCGATTACTGAATGTGAAAGCTTAAAGCGTAAATAGCAATTTCTAGGTCTTGATTTTATTTTATTTTTTTCTTTTCAAGACCGGATATATTTTTCACTGATGCTATTTTTGGTGTTTAGCTTTAATTACCGTTTTTTCTTTCATACTAGGTTTTCAGGCAAAAGTATTTCTAGGTATCCTCTACTATCCCAAGTTTTAAGGTGCGTGTATGTGCAGTTTGTAGGGTATAAACTTTCTAAATTTGAACTCAATAATAGAAACTATTTTTCAGACTTATTCTTCAGTAATGCTTTCAATACCTTCCCTTCATCTTGACTTAACTCAAGAACTGAACTCAAGATTACCTACTTCTATAAAAAAAACCTGTAATGACGTATAATTACCAAGGTTAAACAGAATGAGGGTTATTTTTAAGGTTTTCAATTCCTAAGTCTAGAGTTTAGTTATTTCTAACGTATCAACTAAACTTTCGGAATAAAATCTAAGTTACCATATTAGCTAACTTGACGATAAAGTTTTTTTATTTTTGGAAAATTTTCGATTTTTATAGGTTTTAATAAGTATGCAAATGCAGAATATACAAATGAATGCGAAGATAGAAAGCTTACCGAGCACACCCCCAAACTTAAACTTGACAATGCCCTCACTGTCAGGCTACACCAAGAGGGTCAAAATTGTCAGCGCTCCCCTACTTCTTTTATATACAAAAAAGAAAAAGCAAACCAAAAATATATATACACAAAAAGGCCCCCCCAAACTTAAGTAAAACAGTGTTTCCACTATTTAAGCGGTGAATTTCAGGATTAGGGGGGAGAGAACAATATCAATCTATACAAGGCCTTACATAGGCCGAAAGTTAGCACCAACCATTCAAAAAAATTATCGGGATAATGTGCAGGTTGGTGAAAGAATACGGTGAGGAAAGAAATGGAGAATACGAGAGATCGTATGGGGATAGAAGTGGTATACGGTCCCGGTATATGAGAAGAAGAATTGCGGAAGGGAAAAAGAAATGGAGTACAAACTTGAGGGTGAAAATGGAGTGAATAAATTAGTACAATTTATGATGACCGATGTGTAAAAAGCGATTGTACTAATCTATCAACCCATCTAGAAATGGGGTCAAATACCTCAAGATTCGTAAGAAAACATGGGTAGACCGAACTTGGTAAACCAGACATAGGAAATGAAAGTGATACGGTGTCTTGCAAGGTCGGAACAATGGAAAGGATGGAGGGAAGTGATCGAGGAAGGGTATCAGTTAAAAGTTCAGGAGGGTGTACACAGTCAGTGAAAGGGACAGGATAAATTGGAAAACCCGACTCATCAAGTAAAACTGCTTCATCCTCAATGCTATCCTCAAAATTCTCCTCAAAAATCAGCTCGTCCATGCATGTATCATCAATATCAAGACGCATATGAAGTTCGGGAAAAACAGTTAATGACTCGGGATGATGAATTTGAGCGAAAAACTCATCCAAAACTGCGGGTTCATCATCCAAAATATTCCCAGCGTCAATATCCTTAATCAAGTGAAAGTAAAATTTCTCAGACACCTCATCAAAAGCATGGATATCAATCAATTCAAGTTCTATAGTGGAGATGTAGAGGTCAAAAGGATTGGGTGCGGTTTCACTCGAAAGGGACCCTTCACAATCGGGTAAATCAAACACTACAAAGTCGCACAACTCATTAAACATTCTATCTTCAATCGGTAAATCATTTGGGTCACTTGATAGACATTTAAGACTGGAGTTGTGCGATTTAATTTGGGACTGGTAGGTTTGATTTGGAAGGGGGTACAGCTCACTCTTACCACTCAAATTCTCAATCTGTCCTACCGCCTCATCATACATTGGAAAATGTGGAGCTAGTTGGAAACTAGCTACTGGGTCACTAGGTTGTATGAAGGCGGCCATGGACGTATTCAAATCTATCATCTGTTGGTATGACGCTACCCGAAAGTCCTCCAATGACTGTTCTAGACCAGAAATGGGTTGTGGAGGGGTTTCAGTAAAAGATTCAAAGTTTGGATACTGGAAACTCCCAAATGGCTGTTCAGAAGCAATGTCTAGGGAAGGTGTAAAAGTCGGGTAGGACTGGTAGGAATTGAATGGTTGGACAGGAGTAGGATCAACATTCGGATAAGAAGGTGATTGGAATTGTTGATCAAAAGAATTTGAAGTGGTGAAAGGATTGAAAGATCCGCTACGAGATTGTTCGATTCGGTCAGCAATAGACATAGGTCTTTGAGTTACAACAGGACTTTCAAAAGGGGTATCAACGTAGGAAGGTGGTGAAGGTTGAAATGGTTGATATAAAGTGGATTGCGGATTCCAGTTGTACGTCCTAGACGCTTTTATCCGATCTTTCAAAGAAATTTTGGGCATGAAGGGATCGTTCGACGTTCGTCCAAAACAAGAACCGTAAGAAGTAATGTCTTGTTGTGGGTACCAAAGTTCGGCAAGAGTTTTTCGAGGTGGGGTACCCATGTTAGAAGAGTGAAAAGGTAGGGAGCAAGGAAGTGGTATTTTTTTTAGTTTAAAAAAATATTTCTTTTTGGAGTTTTAAAAATTGTTTGTTCGGTTTAGGAAAGAATACGGAATTATGGGACTAAATTTTACATAAACACAATCACAATCACTATTTCCCCAATTAGAGCAAAGCTCTGTTCAGAATTCAAAATTTGAATTAACGTTGCGCTTTTATAAAAGCGCTGCGCTACAACTAGCGTACCCCGTGCAAAGCGCATAGGCGCTAGCGCTAGATGCGCTGCGCTCCAAGTAGCACACCACGTGCAAAGTACGTGTGCGCTAGCGCTAAGAGCGCTGCGCTCCAAGTAGCGCACCATGGGCAGAGCGCATAAGTGCTAGCGCTGGAGCTAAATGTTTCTCACCGTTGGATCAAATATCCAACGGATATGATTAAATCATCAATTAACAAGAATGAAATTCTGTTGAATCTTTCTAAACAGAAAAGATTGTGCCCTGAATTTGGAACACCATTGGATCACTAAAATACAGAACAAATTCCGTAAAGGGGAAAGATTTCTCAATCTTGTTAAAACAAGAAGATTATCTTCTGTAAACCAGAAGTCCTTGGATCAAAGATCCGACGGTGGGGAAATTCCCAAATCAATTAGAGAATAAATCTATTTAACTGATTCAACAAATCAGCCTCCCCTATATAAAGGACCCAAGACTTCAAGTCTTGTACAGAGAAACCCTCATAAACTTTGAGAAAATCTCAGAAAGAAGAGCCAAGCTTTCGATAGAAGAACTTCTTTTCTTCAAGGTAAAATATACAGAGAGATGAAATTATCTCGTAATTAAAAGAAGTATTTACTTCTTTCACAGATCATAGATCTATAAGAAAAATTATCTTTCACAAAAGAGGTTATGAACATCTCATTATAAAAGGGGGGAGAATTATTCAATTCTCTTAGGATCACAGATCCATAAAGGCAAAGCCTTTCATCAAAAAGAGATTGAAATATCTCCTATAAACAAAGAACTTTGTTCTTAAAATCTTGAGACAAAGTCTCTTATCAAAGAAAAGATAATTTTCAGAGCGCAAAGTTAACCTAAGAAGATCCTTAGCGCTCCTAATTTAAAAGTGCCTTAGTGCTCTTCATCTAGTGTAAAGCGCTGCAGTGTCATAGCACTTCAAACACAGCGCACTGCGCTCATTGGCTAGCGCTCAGCGCTAAGCGCGCCACGTGCTCTTCACGTGTGTGCTGCATTACTAAAGCGCTTTGCGCTCATTATATGGAACCAGCGCTAAGCGCCTCAACGCTTCAATTATAGTGCATCAGCGCTCTACATCTAGTGCAAAGCGCTAAGCACATCGGCGCTAAGCGCATCGGCGCTCTACATCTAGCGCAAAGCGCTAAGCGCATCGGCGCTCTTCATTTAGCGCCAAGCGCTATGCGCATTAGCGCTTCACATCTGGCGCAAAGCGCTAAGCGCATTAGCGCTTTGACCATAGCGCACTGCGCTCTTTGACTGGTGCAAAGCGCCAACCGCACCACGTGCTCTTCACGTGTGCGCTGATAGAACATAAATTGTTCTTTAATAAGCCCCAGAGCTATGATGAATGCTCAGTATTCAATAAAAGACAGAAATACTGTTGGAACTCTAAATCCATGCTCAGCAGGGGGCAAGCCCAAACAAATACTTAACAGCCCAAAATAAATGTTAAACATTTTAACTTGATTGGATTTAGCCCAAGACTGTCCATAAGTCCTCAATTCAGATTTAACTGAGCCCATGTGCTTATAATCTAATTAATCTTAGTCCCAAATTGGACTACAGATTTCCCAACCAAAATTGGTTCAAGGGTACATCTCTTCACTCCTTTGATATTTGTCGTTGTAATCCTTCAACGTCTTCAAAGAGGTGACGGGTCCCGACAACCAAACATTTCATGGACTGTGAGGTCTTTAAACTCACGGACTATGATGTCGTTAACCTTGACTGTGAGGTCTTTAAACTCACGGACTATGATGTCCTTAACCTTGACTGTGAGGTCTTTAAACTCACGGACTATGATGTCCTTAACCTCGGACCGGGATGTCCTTAAACTAACATTGGACCACCATGTCCTTAAACTGGTCATCGACCGCAATGTCCCTAAACTAAACAATTGAGTCTAAATGCTCTCTTGTTTGATCTAAATGATTCCGTTAAGTTGATCTTAGTCTAAAATTAGACTATGGTATCATTAACAAACGTTTATGTTGATCTTAGTCTCAAATGAGACTAACTTATCCTTAAACCCAAACCAAAACCCAAATCTAAGAAAATACGGATTTGGACTAATCCACGTCCTACGGGCGACAACATAAATTAGTCTCCGTATACAATCCACGGGCAACCAAAAACAAAACAAACACATACGACACGAAGTGACCATCGAGAGAAGGAGAAAGTGGTTACCGCGATGTGGTAACGTAATTAATTGCAGGGGCTTGCGCCTGCAGGGAAGAGCGTCCCCACAATAAAAAAAAAACCTTGAATGAGGGGGAATCTGACAAAGTCTGCTACATCGGTCGTATCCGTTTAAACCTCCGATGCATGGTGTCATAAATCAACTTGGCATCTTTGGAGAGGTGGACGCATAGCACCAATTAGCATCTGCCCTCAGAATTCAGGCCCCGACGTCCCAATGTCCCGGTCGCGTCTTTCGGCGGAGTACAATCACAATATGCACAAACAACACCTAGAGCTAGGGTCTTCCAAGTCCAACTAGACCGCTCATAGACTTCCAAGCGACAAGTTGCAAGATAACCATCGAATCGCCTCTTCACTTCCAAATGTGGCCAGGTAAGCACAAGTGAGGTAAGGAGGGTTCCGCTCACGAATCACCGTGAGACGGGCCTTTTAGAATTACCTCCTCACTTGTCTAACCTAGGCACCACAAAGTCAAGTTTAGATAAACGAATGATTCCCCGCAACCTTCACTTGTCCTAATTGAGCGCGACAAGTCCTTAAAACGTTTGGTCTATATATTTTTTATTTACTCAAGGTGATGCTTATGCGTTTTGTGATTTGTGGGGTTTTAGGAAGAGTGATGAAATCCCCATCCAATCATAATTGGTGTTATAGCCTCTTAAAGTCCGTATTATTATATGCAAAGCACGTAAACAAACAAAAATCTAAAACAAAAAAAAAATTATTTTGGCGGCGGCACAATTCTATGCAAAGAGACCTGCAGAAAATACAGTTCAGTGAGCTCAAAGAGGGGACTAGAGCAAAGAGAAGGGGAGTAAAAAAAATTGGGGACAGAATCCACAATAGGATCGCGGAACCGCCGCGAAACACCCTCTTTGACCGCGGTTCCGCGGTCAAATTGTTGAGTTGGCGCTTGAAACTTTGGTCAATGCATTTCCCTTTCTCTGTACACCCTAAAAAAACTTCTGTTTATTGATTCACTTACTGTAATTGCTCCAGATCGCCTGCACACTTGCACAAAAAATATATAAAAAAAACAAAAAGGTTTTTTTTATTGTTATATTTATAATTTTATATATATACAAAAAGAATATTAACCCGAATAACAAGAAAGAAAATACGTTATCGTCCTCCCGGCAACGGCGCCATTTGATTTTTAGAGATTTTGCCTGCTTAGTTTTAATTACCGCAATCAAGACGGTTTCTCTTGGTAGCTAGCCGGTTGAATACGGGTCGCTCCACGGAGAGATGAGAATCTTTTTCTTAGTGCTTTAACGAGTTAAGTCCAATTTGTCCAGCTTTGTTTAGTTTCACTATGTGCTAAAATATGTATAAAGAGAGCTTGTTAGGGTTAGGATTAGGTTAGTTTGAGTTAGGAGTCGCTCACTTCTTTTATTGCCACTCTTAATATCGGTGTTACGGTAATCGGCAACAACGGGGATTAGCACGACTAGGAAGCAAACTTGCGAGTATAAGCTAGGCTTTCCAACACTTAGTTTCTTCCTTTTGGTCCTTGTCCGTTCGTTCTTGGCTCTTAGCCTTAACCTCCGGTTAATTCAATCACAACCGGTCTCACTAGGGTATCACCGCTATCATGTAGGATAAGGTGCCGTAGGGAGCGGATTCTGGTTCAATTAACGGGAGTCCGAATCAAGATATTGGGCAAAGAAAAGAGTGAGAGAGATTTCCTTCTCTCAAACTTTCCTCATCCTACCCTAACAAGTGAGAAACTACTCACCCATTAAAAAGAAAAAGAAAAGAAAACAAAGAAAGAAGATAGAAAGAGATGAGTTTCGAAAATCATAACTTGCTATTTGAGACCTCACTTTGGCAAGGATCATACTTAAGCATCATTGTTGTAAGGATAAAGGAAAAGAGAAAAAAAGAAAGTAAACAAACAAATAACAACAACTACTTTAACAAATGAAAATTACAAGCAAATATAACAACATAATTACAAGACATGCATGTTAATAAAAAGAACTCTTCTTTTATTCATCATCACTCATGAAGCTCACTACAATATCAATGGAGAAAGATGAATAGGAAGAAGAAAATACAAACTCTTATCCTAAAATCTAATACAAGAAAAGCACCCTTTACTTGGCTTAGAACTTGGCAATTTATAGGCAGATACATGAAACCCTAGGGATACAATCTGAGACAAAATGAAGTTACAAAAATACCTTCAAAACTCGAGCCAACACTGAGTTGACTCGGCCGCGGATCCGCGGCCTAAGTGCCATATTGGCCGCGGATCCGCGGCCCTTTGGTTGACTTAGAGGGTCGCATTTTCTGGGGTTCTTCATGCTGCTGTTCGCTTCTGTTTGATACACTTGGTTTCTCAGAATCTCTTCAATTTTCTTCTAGATTTTCAGCAGTCCAAAAAGGTGAAATGATACGGACTTTTGCCTTGAGCTCCGCGTTGAAGTCTTGGATCTTGTGCTGCCTCTTATGCTTTGTGCATGAAATGACCAATGATTTGCCATTTTGTCCCTTGAACTGGTATGCGGTATCATACGGATAGTAAGCGGAGACCCGTATTTATCTGTTGTTGGCCATAGTCCTGAATTTGTTGCGACTTTTCACGAATTTCATTGTTTAGAGCTGAGAATCTGTAACCTGCAATTATTTAGCAAACACGGATCAAGAGTACCTACCTATGAAAAAACGAGCGTATGAATGGGTGGTATTAAATGCAATATTCTGGTATGAACAGGATAATTGCAGAGAAAACAAACAATCTAGGAGAAGTGGAGTAGGCCAAGAGGTGCCAGTGGGAAAATCTCAAAGTAGTACCTACGGGGGGGGCATGGCGGTACCGGTCTTCCTTGCACCCGTTGCCGGCCCAAATCCTGCGATGGAGGGTGGGATTTGTGCCACTTGTTGGTGTCGCATGGTTTTCTTCAGTGCACATGTTTGATTATTCTATAACTTATCATCGTACGTGTAGTGCACGTGCAAACCCTTGGGCTTCTAAAAGATTAAAAGAAAATTTAATAGAAAGATAATGTGGCTGGGGGTATTCGATCACAGGGCTACGTCACAGCAGTGTAAGGCTTTACCAATGAGCTACAAGTGTTTTCTTGTTGTTCAAAAGCAAATCAAATACTTATAGTGTACACAGGATTGCAAATACTCCATTTGTACATTAACTTTTAAACAATTTTCTGTACATTGAAATTGGAATTGTTACAACAAATCATTTCCCAATGTCAGTTCTGAGTGATCAAGGATGCGAGTCTAATTTCGAACATACTTGTGAAGTTGAGATACATGAAACACTTCATGTACACCCACCAAAGACGGTGGTAATGTCAATCGATACGCCACATCTTCAATACGCTCAATTATATCGAAAGGCCCCACAAATTGAGAACTAAGCTTACCTCGACTCCCAAAATGAACCACTCTTCTTTTCGGTGATATCTGTTAGGAATATGTATACCCTAGAGGCCATTATTGTATATTATAGTGGATGCTTGGACACACACACACACACACACACATAGATAGATAGATAGATAGATAGAGAGAGGACTTTCTTGCTCGATATGATAATATGCTATCTAGTTGCTCTATATCTTAACATGTACACTTGTTTTAGTTTACCATCTCATTGATACATGTTGATAAAGCTCTTAGGATGTTGGCTTGACTACCAGGATTATGATGTAGATCATACTGGTAGGGCTTGAGTAGTCCATAAGCACATCCTTAACGATTCTTAGTTGAGGGAGTATCGAGACAGGGCATCGATATTCCAGAGTAGACTAGTGTGTACGTTTCTTGACCCTGTATAGGGAGATGGTTGATCCCAAAAATATTGGTGTTTGACATTAAAGATTGTATACATGTGCTCATTGGAGAATGAGTACACCGAACAGGACTCGCCGAGAACTCCTCGTACCATACCTATCATAAGATAGCAGTTCTCTGATGACACTTGTACAGATTAGTCTGTAGACCCGAGATCGTCATAGTGTCTTTTGTGGTTCCCACCGTGCTTTGATTTTCAACATACCACAACTCTACTGAGACGTGCAAACAGGTGGTTGTTGGGTGCAATCCCGAGTCACATGGAGGCAGTGAGCGATAGGAGGGGTTTCGTCTCTCCCGGTATTGGGAGTTTTTGTTGACACAACCCGGTATTGGAACGTGACTAGAACTTGAATCACGTGAAGTCTATAGGTCCCCACTGTAACCCAAGTAAGCCAAAAGCCCAGAAATCTAAACCTTTTTAGTAAAATAGTGGAGGTGATGTTTTGAAATAAAGGTATAATGAAATCAAGTTCTTTCTTTAAATGCATAAGTAATGTTATATGAAAATACAAGTGGGTTGTATACTATAGTTGAAAACATTTTCGTCATTTGAAATTTTGCCTGCACCACCTTTGTAAATTTCAATCCAAAATCAAAACATAACAACAATAATATAGGCATCCCCAAGCGGGAGCTAGCTCTTCGCCAATTGGCGGAAACAACCATACGAATACAAATATACGACGCCCAAAGCGAAGATCAACAAAGAAAAGAAAGTAAAGAAACAAAACATCATCAAGAAAACCATAAATAAAGAATAAATACATATCCGTGACTATAGGTCCGAAAGAATATACAATCTGTGGTTTCTAAGTCTACTAAATATACATAGTCTGGTTGATGGAGCTTTTAACTAGATACAAGTGAATAATAATGTATACAAATGGTGGTCACGATTCAATGTGTACCCCACCTACCAATGCAAATCACCAAGAAGAAAGCTGTGTGCCAGCAAGCCGCTACTGAATCCGTGCGGTCGATCCTACAAGAAAACTGTGGCACAACGGGGATGAGTTGTCAACTCGTGAGTAGAAGACATCACCGGGTAGAAATTGAATGTATGACGATCTCCTAGGTTATACACTCTCGAGTGGTAACAAGGGTGATAGTGTAAACATAAGTATAATAATACTAATATAATCATGCCCGTATCATAATGTGGTACCATGTCATCTGTATCATATATATGTGTATAGGTGTATCATTCAACGTGTGTCCATCAACGACAAACCAAATAATCATAAAAAACCTGAGTGCCCAGCATCGACACTCGAAAACATCATAAAAACCGTGTCCAGCATCGACTTGTAAATCCTCATATCTCGGGAGCCGTCTCATTGGATCGACCCTCAAATCCATCTGATTACATGACTCCGGTCGGTATCCTCCAGATATTCGCTGAGCCAAAACCATCATCGGTCGATAGTGCTCCTCTGCCGGGCACAACGTATCTCTATACGATATTCTTGCCCCGGGGGACCGTACCGGGTCCACCTTGTACCCGCAGACGGTGCCTCCTCTCTCCTCGAATCGGGTATACACATAACTCAGAACCGAGAAAACTCATGGTGGACGCCACACATCATATCAAGAGAAACCGCGTTTTTAAAACAATCATAAGTTTTCAAATGTATCTGAGGTTTCTCAAATCCAGAAATCTTTTGAAAACCGAAATCACATAAGCATGAACCAATAATTAAACAATGAGTATAAGCACAGAACAAATTTGTAATGCATAACCAGTGTGTATATATGAGCGTGGCATCTAACTAGGTATGAAAATGCGATAACTGAACTAGTAAGCGTGATATGGATACTAAACAATAACTAAAAAGCTACAGGTTATTAAGTTATATGGTGAAGTAATGATTTCTAATGTGTACGAGGCATGTCAATTACCGATGATGAGTGTGTGAGCCGGTGAGTGTTAGCGATATATATGCCCTAGATGCCATTACTGTACATACGATGTATATTGTAGTGGATGCTTGGACATATATATGGAGGACTTTCTTGTTCGACATGATAGTATGCTATCTGGTTGCTCTTTATCTTAACATGTACACTGATTGTCTCTATGTTACATGTTGATAAAGCCTTTAGGATGAGTACTTGACTACCAGGATTATGATGCAGATCATACTAGTGGGGATAGTGTAGTCGCTAAGTACATCCTTCAAATGTTCCTAGTCGAGGGTGTATCGAGACAGGGCATCGATATACCAGAGTAGACTAGCGTATAGCTTCTCGACCCATGTAGATGGGCGATGGATGATCCCATATCCATTGGTGTTTGACATCAGAGATAGTATACGGGTGCTCAATGGAGACTGGGTGCACTGAACGGACTCACCGAGAACTCCTAGATGGTATTATATCTCACGTCAGATGGTAGTTCTCTGGTGACACTGGTACAACTTAGTCTGTAGACCCGAGATCGTCATAGAGTCTTGTGTGATTCCCACTGTTCTTTGATTTCCACTTACCACGTTCAAGAGAACGTGCAAAACGGTGGCTTTTGGGTACAGTCCCGAATCATATGGAGGCAATGAGCGATAAGAGGGGTTTCGTCTCTCCCGGTATTGGGAGTTGATGTTGCGCTGTGCTCGATTGGCTATAACAGGAAGTCCCTAACCAAGGCTGCTTCAGAGATATACTGGTAAGTGTTATCAGTAGTTTCTCGACCCGTTATGAGTCTCATATCGACACGACTTATTGAGTTACTGGGGTCTGACGTTTACCACCCCTAGACGAGATATGCGACATATCAGACGAAGAGACCGGACTGTACGGTAGTGTTACTGATTGGATTCGCAGGAGTGTGAGAAGGCTTGCTTGTTGATCTTCTGATCGCTCAATACCCGGGTGGCCGTTACGTTTAGCAGACCGCTTGCGGCTTGTGGGTGATTGATATGATCAGCACCTACTGCCGGCGTATTGACGAGTCTTTAGAGTCCTACACAGGGGTTTCCTGGCTCAAGAGAAATGGAGTAGGAGCACATATGTGATATTTGCGGGACCGAGATTAATAAGATATGAGATACCGTATTCAATTCTCGCGTCGTGTGACATCGGTCGGTTATATGAGATATAGCCGGGTTATCGGATCAAGTGTTGATTCGATAAGTTGTTACATTTGATATTAGTCGGTTATATGTGATATAGCTGGATTATTAAATCAAGAGTTGATTTGATAATCTAATGTATAATTATATATTTGATATATTACATTACATTAACTAGTATTAGCTCACTTATGATTTCTTTTCTCACTAGTTTGTGCACATTGTATATATATGATATATGCAAGTGTACATTATTTTGTGTCATGCTTGATGATACATGGACATGGGTGTGTGTATGACTTACACCATGTTAGGGTTGATCTAGGGTTTTATTTATTTAAAGTTATTCAAAAATGTGTTTGATTTTATCATGGCAAGAAGCTTTGAGAAGCTTAAGATTGCATTGACTTAGTCTTCCATTTTTGTTTAGCTTAAGATATTTATAAACCCAACCATCATAGCTAGCCATGGTTAACTCTCTACAAGGATTAAGGGATGTAATATACTCACCATGTTTTATTTTCTAACCTTATGATATTATTCTTTCATTCACTTGATAATCATGAGAGTTATCTTCTTCTTCTTCCTCAAAAGCTTTCTAGCTTCAATGGAGATGTAGGAAAAAGTGTGAGAAAATGAAATCTAAAGTGTGCCCACTTCCTACTTCATCATCCTCTACTACTTGACATTTAGTATAGGGTGTTTGCTTCACTAATTTCATAATTAGTGAAGAGATATCTGTAAGTGCACGGCGGTGCCCCGGCCGTCAATCCGATGGCCAAACGCGGAAACGGTGATAAACTTTAATTTTTGCGGACTTAGCAAACCGGCACCACCGCGCACAAAACCCCGGATCGTGCCATTAAACTAGTCTAAGCTAACAAGAGGATGGGTTAGAGATGTACCGACTGATCCGAGTCCTCCGGTCTTCATCTCCACTCCGATCTCCTCGCGGGATCTCCGGTCGTCGCCTCCTCGCCGGAAGGGCACCACATCGCCTGTAGCTTTTACGGGCTCCCACCTCAATACCGAGGCAACTCGGGCGCGAAGTAGGCTACCCGACGCGCCCAAGATATGCTGTAGGAAGTGTAGTGTAGAATCATAGTCTCTTTTGGGGTTTGTTGCCATTTGTGGATGATGGAGGAAACAAGGTAAGAAAAATGGTGCTTGCATTTTTCTAGCATCAAAAATGAGATCAAGAATGCTACTCTCTCAAAGATGAAGATGAAGTTCTCTTCTTCTCTTTTCTTCTTCTCACTTAAAAAAACAATGGTGGAGGAAAAAATGGAATCAACCATCATAAAAACCAAGAAGGAGAGTGATGGTAGTAAAAGTAGAAAGGTGACCATAAACAAAACATCATGATCACAAATTCACATCCAAATCAAATCCATTTCTAATCTAATCAAATCTCATTAATGCATGAAAAGCAAAGATGCTTATCATATCAAACCTTATGCAAATAAGTCCTCCACAAAGTGTTATTTGCAAACTTGCAAATAACACCCTCCATCGGAAAAGTCCGGCCGGGAAAGAACAAAGAAAAACCGGCCGGAACGGAATGCAAACTGGCAACTCCAGAAAACTGGTCCCGTAATAAATTACAGGAAAACCCCGATATTGTGCATACACACCCGCATCTGTATTCCGTCCGGATACAAATGCAAAGAGACAAAATCTACACTGTACTAAACTAGGACCGGCTTAAACCAAAGCCGGCTAGTAATATCCATCCGATCCCGATCCGTGCAATACCGCACGTATCTGATCGAACGCTGCCATATAACTATACGGCCACTAGTACAAAACCGTCCGATCCTGATCCGTGCAATACCGCACGTATCTGATCGGACCCTGCCATATCTCCATACGGCCTCTACAGCGTTTCGCCCGAAAGCTTGAGTAACTGAAAGTGTGGTGGACTCTAAAGACTCGTCAATACTATGGATGTGGATTTAACCACTAGCACGTCAGAGGTATAAGCCAATACGTGACGGGCCACCAGCTATTGACTAAAAGGGACGTCGATGAGCGAACTCATCCTGACACCCTACTGAGCCTGTCAGTGACAATATCCGTACAGTCCGGTCCGTTCGTCTATGAGCATCGCATGTCGGGCCTAGGGGGTTGGTAAAAGTCAGACCCCCAAAAGCGGTACAAGTCGTGTCGGAGTGCAGCCCAGAACACCCTGAGATACTACTGGAATACCTACCAGTAAATCTCCTGCCTTGGCCAAGGTCTTCGTGTAATGACTCTCCTAGACACAGCGCGACCTCACCCCCAATACCGGGAGAGACGAACCCCTGAAGATCCGCTCACTGCCTCCATGTGGCTCGGGACTGTACCCAACTAAAACCTGTTTGCACGACTCCTTTGAGCCGTGGTAGGGTAGTAATCAAAGTACAGTGGGAACTCACACGAGACAAATGACGATCCCCAGGTCGATGAACTAACCTGTACACATGTCACCAGGGAACTGCTATCTGACGTCAGGTATAAGACCAACTAGCATGTTCCCGGCGAGTCCTGTCCGGTGTACTCATAACCCAATGAGCACCTGTATACATCTTAGGTGATCCAACTGACACCAGTGGCTTGTGAGACCGGCCACCGTCCCTCGTCGGGGTCTCGACTGAATACACTAGTCTACTCTGGAGTATCAATGCCCTATCTCGAAACTCCCATGACTAGGGACCTTTTAAGGATGTGCTTATAGACTACCAGCTCCCACGTATATGATCGCCCTCATACTGCCGGCAGTCAAGCAAGAATCCTAGGGGCTCTATCAACGTGCAATAGCGACCTGTCATGTCACCTAAAGCAGTACACGATGATAAAGGTAAACCAGATAGCGTACTATCATCTCGAGTAAGACTGTCATACCGGGATAGGTCCTCCCTCAATCATTGCAATCACGTGCCTGTGATCTAATAATTGACTCTGAGGGCACTATCTCCAACAATCTCCCACTTGCACTCAAGGCTAATTATTGCGATGTCGCATACTCACAGCCCGTGTGATACCGAACACCCAACTCCTCTACTAGTCAGTCTCACAAATCCCGTTTGTGAAACTATTGCGTTCGAGGAATAGCCTCAGTGAGTGGATCCGCCTAGAAGTTTCTTTCTATGTCTCTCTATGTCTCAAGTTCGCGGAGAAAGCCATCTCCCGAAATGAGCAATACCTGTCTTAGAATGTCTGGATGTCTGATGGGACCTAGCTCATAAATGAACTCCAAATCCAAACTTCTTAGACTGTATCGTCAACTGAACTTATTCAGTATCCTGCGCCATGCCACCCTCAGTATTGCCTTGGACCACCTGTCCAAAATACTGCCCCTCGTCAGAAGGAAAACTATAACTCTGACAACCTCCTTGTCGTCCATGTCACCCTGGAAGCCTGGAATGATAACTGTCTCCCAAAGGAGGCAGCCGTTATCATATCCTTAGAACATCCACTTATGTTCTAAAACTGCTTCCGACTGTTCCTCCACGATTGGATCAATATCAACTTATTGCATCTAGTGCAAGAACAACATCTGATGTGGTACTTGACATCTCATGATTGACTCAATTGCCTAAGCAAGTGATCTGCCAATCATGCACATCCCTCTCTACTTTAGTCTATAAGACACCTTTAGAGAGGGTGACTCCATCACCTGCAGGTATACTACCGTGCCAGGAGTCGTCCATTCTAAATACTCTTAGAATGCTGTCTAAGTACCCTGATTGGGAAACCACCCAAATCTAGATCTAAAACCATAGATCTAGTAACCAGAATGTCTGATATAATATCCAAGTCCTATATGGAGAAAACACTGTGTGACGACCAAAATATAACCGATCGTAGTAAAGGAATATCACTTCCTACTACCTTCTCAATAGATCCATCCCCTATTCTGATGACGTCAAACCTATGACTGTCACATCAGAAATAGATGATCTATCTCCGCTACATCTGCTTTAGTCTATAAATAGACATAAGCCTGATGTCCACCAATGCTTCCGCTGCTCCCACTGACTACGACAACCCCTTGGCAGAGTCATACAGACGTGCACTTCTAAAGCAAGTTTAGAACGACGCTATACTCATCCTCCTGCCGGGTCTCGCAGCCTGGAACAACAACAATGGCAAGTGTGGGTATACAAGAACTTCCCTGTCACCGTCCTTGAGGCTACCGAAGTACCTCTCGGGTGCCTGAAGTTACCCACCTTATCTGCGGAGTGGCCAATGGAATGTCAAATCAGATTGAATCTTTAGGTTCCTTATCAAATCTTCAGTAATCGTTTGCGGTTCTGGAATCACTTCCAGTTCTACCATACTCCCACTGCTGTTTTTGAAAAAATCCATTTTTAATAAAACTGTGGCGAGTCTAGAATAATATTTCTATTGATCTGCCAGATGGTAGAAAGTCAACCCTTGTCATAGCCTGGGTCAACCCACAAACAGCCATTACAGAAACGTGCCTTGAGTTATCCAGAGTCTGGTTTTAATCATAAACCAGACAACTCCCCGTACCTTAACAACGTTAAGATATGAACTGTTCTATATCCAATACAGAACCAGAGGCACTGATTTAATTGAACCAGATTCAAATCATGCAGCTGTCTCCAGTGCTTGTCAACTAAATGGAAGGAGGCCGATCAGCGTTACTCAACTTAGGAATACTTCCAATTATGAGTAACCCGAAAGAGAAGCAAGTTCTCTTAATCATTACTATCAACTGAATACCATATACAAGTATCTACATCTTCGATCACTTTGAAGAATCCCGATACTTGCAACACCTGGTTCTCTACTTTATTCTTATACCTATAACTTCTCAAAACTTCGACCCTGTGTTTCTACGAAA
The DNA here is from genome assembly GCA_030015575.1 of Agapanthus africanus. NCBI lineage: Eukaryota > Viridiplantae > Streptophyta > Magnoliopsida > Asparagales > Amaryllidaceae > Agapanthus > Agapanthus africanus. Next base: position 112,530,459 of record CM057345.1, on the reverse strand, counting down.
CACTTGTCTAAGAACTAGAGAAGTCATAAGTAAACCGAATATAGTACGATGACCAACCCCTCTGTCCTGATGGACGCTGGACAACATACAATACTCTGTACAAGTCCCTTGAGTCTGATAACTCATTCACTGTGTGTCGTAGGTTGAAAACTATACTTATGGTTAAGAAGAATTACACCGCTGTTCAATCCTCCTTACCTAACCATCCACTGATATAGGTAAATGTCATAGACATAATTTCAAAAAGGTATATCTAACTCTATGAAAATAGACGTACAGATATATCAATTTGAAATTGGTGCATAGTAACGGATATTCAAAACCAAATATTTGCCGACCGGCAAACAACCCAGGTGGCTTCCTCAAATATCACCAATTACAACGAATCCTGATATAATGAGGATGGTCACCTAATTCCCAATAACTTACTCCCACTCATCATCTGTAAAACCATACAGATGTGAGAATCTAACCTGGTAAATACATACCCTGGGGCAAGTGTCTAATCGGGAAATCAGTTTTCTTTTAACAGTACAGAGCTGAACTGAAACATTGAAATGTTTCGATGGGGTATCCTGGTATTCCTAGTAATGCCTCATCCATTATCCAGATTCACAACTGTAACCGTATAATTCTTTGCCACCTCTGCAAATCCCTTCATATGTCTTTAGTCATTACCTTCTGTACACCCTTTTAGGCCAAATGGTTTTCTTCCTTCCCTACCGTTCGGCACCAGCCTATGGTTTGGAAGAAGACTATCCAAAAAGCATAAAGGGTGTACTGTCCTAATCTTAGGAGCACTCGCAATGCGAGAGAAGGTGAAGATAAAAGACACCTGAATGTACTTTATTCCTATTTCTCCTGAACCAGGATCCATCCCCGAACTGGAACAAGTTCCTTTCGAGTTCGTATATAACCATACGATGGATTATCCAATAAACTGTGGATCTTCGTAGTGATACGGAGTGTCCTGGAGAAATACAAAGGTGATTTAGGATTGGCGAAGAAATACTTGGTTTGGTCGTGAATATCAGTCGCAATTTACTTTGCCCTCTTACTAATCCCTTACTTTGTCTTAATCTTAATACCTTCTGCACACCGTTTAGGCTAATTGGTTTTCTTCATTCCCTACCGGTCGGCACCAGCCTAAGGTTTGGAAGAAGACTATCCAATTTGCGTAATAGGTGTACTATCTCCTAAACCAAGGAGTACTCACAACTTGAGAGAAGGTAAAAGGGAAAAGACAACTGAATAATCCTATCCGTTTTCTCCAGAACCGGAAACCATCCTCGAATTCTTTCGAGTTCGTATATAACCATACGATGATTTTGTCCAATGGAAGTGGACGTTCGTAGTAATGCGGGGTGTCCTGGAGAAAAGGGTAAAAGTAGGAGTGGCAATGAGGTCTGCAACTCTGACAATCCAAAAGCCAGTGTTAAGTAGGTTCGGTCAACTTGGTCACTGAGTCATAGTCTAGGGTCGGGTCAATGGTCGCTGCTAGAGAGAGAGAGAAAAGAAACACTCAGCGTGCACTCTAACCTAGATCAGAATGGTTATCACTTTTTCTAATCAGGAAACCTCCCACTGTACCTCAAATTCTCCTCCAAACCTGAAAGAAGAATTAGTCGGGGTCACCCGAGGAGTAAACCAACTCATCAGTGGGAATCGGGATCCAACTCTCATCGCACGATAACGTGACGGAATCCGCTCACGGTATCACACTCCAGAAGGTATGCGCATATCTGGCAAGTTTCAGTTCTTTTGAAACTCCCGATGTGATTTTTACCCCATGCTCTTATGACCTTGACTTTGGCCAACAAATCATAAGTCACATGTCAAGTTCTGCCCGTCATTCTCTAGGTTAATTTGAGCCCACCCGTACAAGCCCTTGACTTTGGCTAACAAGGCTATACGACTGCCCCAAACCAACGCATCTATCTATGCTGCATATGAATAACCAACAGCTACCAAACACTGTGCCTTGACTTTGGCCAACAAACACAGCTTGAATACTATTGACTACCCATATGAAACGACGGAGGGCTACGAATGGTTTCTGGTGAAAACCTTTAACGTAATGAACTTGATATCGTTGAAGGAACTGATAGCTTTTTAGAAAATATAGTGACGAAAACCTTTACTAAAGAGGTCACTCCCGGTGAAGGGATCTCGGCTCTTTCCCCGTAGAATGGGGTGCAGGATATCTCAAATGAATACCACGATGCAAAGCAAAAGTCATCGGCTATAGTGAAGTTAATGCCCTAACGCAAACTTCTGTCCAAGGGGTCACTCCCGGTGAAGGGATCTCGGCCCTTGCCTCGTCGACTGAGGAGCAGGATATTCCAAATGAATACCACGATGCAAAACAAAAGTGAACGTCCTTGCAATAACAGCTTTTTGAAAAGTGTTCCAACAACATCAGATTAGGTTTGTTTAACTTGCATTGATCCGAATCAACGCAGTCCCATCAATTGATCACACCACAAAGAACGAAAATATACTGACGTACGTATATGCCATCCGCATTCGCCACTGGGTCCCGTCATCACCCGTTAGGTTAGCTAACTAACGGCAGAGCGGGGACTGGACTAGCGCGGATGTAAAACATATACAACATCTACTAATATATATACCAATATATTATATTCGCTCAAGGCGTGATAAAAAATGCAACATCACAGAAATGTACAGCATCACAAAACAATACAGATATCTGGGATCCCCGGGTTTCACAGAGCCACTACTGAAACCCGACGTTCCCCTGGTCGTGTGGATAGCCTGTGCAATTAAATCCTAGACCCCTACGGGCGCGGCAAGTTACCCGCCAAAACCTGAAGCGAGGCAGCCCCCTTCAGCTCCGTGAATGGACCACCCAGCACTCCACGGAATCCGGCAACTTGGGCACCCCTCCTGGGTCAACCTGTACCCCCTACGAGTGCGGCGAATAGCCCGCCAATCCTAGAGTGAAGCCCCCTCCGTCCCAATGCCATGAGATGCGGGCTTGTTGCCCTCTAGAACCCGGCTATCCGTGCACTCCTCCGCGGGGTAATCCTAGTACAGAAAGTAAAATATACATACACCGGGTACATCGACCGCAACCAGGTCGTGCCCCAAAATAATAATACAATCAGGCAGTGACGGCAGTCCACATGTCGGACGCTCGTCCCGCAATATCAAATGTACATAATACAACAGCACTGTACTAGCATTGCATCCAGGCTATCCCCCACGACCAATCCGCAACATCACAGCATAAACATAGAACATCAACGTGAAAGTCACGTTCGCAAATCCGTCTAACCGGGCTATAGCAGTTAGACCGGATTTACCGATCAAGTGACATTCACGGTCGCAGATATAATGTAAATACTGTGAAAAATGTGTTTAAAATTTTCCGATTGACCAAAAAATAACAAGTGGGCCCCCAAGCAATACTGTAGCACTCACAGAAATAATTGGCCCAATTTTAATATTCCAAAACCCCTAATTACTATCCTGAAGCCCACTGGAAAAAGATGGCCCATTGACCTCTCTACACTGCGGCGGATCCGCGGCCTAATAGAGAGGTGAGGCCGCATTTCCGCGCTCTTGGTGAGAGATCACTGTGTCGAATTTTCCCAGAGTGCTTAGAACTCCCTGCACATCATTCTGAGACCATCTGAAAAATTTTTAGAGCAAGAAAAAATTCAACAGAAAACTGATGTGAGGTAATATGTAGATTTTGGAATTTTGGTCGATCGGAAACGCAAGACACATCAAACGAAGCTAGACGAAGTTAATGGCGAGGCTCTGATACCACTGTAAGTGCACGGCGGCGCCCCGGCCGTCAATCCGACGGCCAAACGCGGAAACGGTGATAAACTTTAATTTTTGCGGACTTAGCAAACCGGCACCACCGCGCACAAAACCCCGGATCGTGCCATTAAACTAGTCTAAGCTAACAAGAGGATGAGTTAGAGATGTACCGACTGATCCGAATCCTCCGGTCTTCATCTCCACTCCGATCTCCTCGCGGGATCTCCGGTCGTCGCCTCCTCGCCGGAAGGGCACCACATCGCCTGTAGCTTTTACGGGCTCCCACCTCAATACCGAGGCAACTCGGGCGCGAAGTAGGCTACCCGACGCGCCCAAGATATGCTGTAGGAAGTGTAGTGTAGAATCATAGTCTCTTTTGGGGTTTGTTGCCATTTGTGGTTGATGGAGGAAACAAGGTAAGAAAAATGGTGCTTGCATTTTTCTAGCATCAAAAATGAGATCAAGAATGCTACTCTCTCAAAGATGAAGATGAAGTTCTCTTCTTCTCTTTTCTTCTTCTCACTTAGAAAAACAATGGTGGAGGAAAAAATGGAATCAACCATCATAAAAACCAAGAAGGAGAATGATGGTAGTAAAAGTAGAAAGGTGACCATAAACAAAACATCATGATCACAAATTCACATCCAAATCAAATCCATTTCTAATCTAATCAAATCTCATTAATGCATGAAAAGCAAAGATGCTTATCATATCAAACCTTATGCAAATAAGTCCTCCACAAAGTGTTATTTGCAAACTTGCAAATAACACCCTCCATCGGAAAAGTCCGGCCGGGAAAGAACAAAGAAAAACCGGCCGGAACGGAATGCAAACTGGCAACTCCAGAAAACTGGTCCCATAATAAATTACAGGAAAACCCCGATACTGTGCATACACACCCGCATCTGTATTCCGTCCGGATACAAATGCAAAGAGACAAAATCTACACTGTACTAAACTAGGACCGGCTTAAACCAAAGCCGGCTAGTAATATCCGTTCGATCCCGATCCGTGCAATACCGCACGTATCTGATCGAACGCTGCCATATAACTATACGGCCACTAGTACAAAACCGTCCGATCCTGATCCGTGCAATACCGCACGTATCTGATCGGACCCTGCCATATCTCCATACGGCCTCTACAGCGTTTCGCCCGAAAGCTTGAGTAACTGAAAGTGTGGTGGACTCTAAAGACTCGTCAATACTATGGCTGTGGATTTAACCACTAGCACGTCAGAGGTATAAGCCAATACGTGACGGGCCACCAGCTATTGACTAAAAGGGACGTCGATGAGCGAACTCATCCTGACACCCTACTGAGCCTGTCAGTGACAATATCCGTACAGTCCGGTCCGTTCGTCTATGAGCATCGCATGTCGGGCCTAGGGGGTTGGTAAAAGTCAGACCCCCAAAAGCGGTACAAGTCGTGTCGGAGTGCAACCCAGAACACCCTGAGATACTACTGGAATACCTACCAGTAAATCTCCTGCCTTGGCCAAGGTCTTCGTGTAATGGCTCTCCTAGACACAGCGCGACCTCACCCCCAATACCGGGAGAGACGAACCCCTGAAGATCCGCTCACTGCCTCCATGTGGCTCGGGACTGTACCCAACTAAAACCTGTTTGCACGACTCCTTTGAGCCGTGGTAGGGTAGTAATCAAAGTACAGTGGGAACTCACATGAGACAAATGACGATCCCCAGGTCGATGAACTAACCTGTACACATGTCGCCAGGGAACTGCTATCTGACGTCAGGTATAAGACCAACTAGCATGTTCCCGGCGAGTCCTGTCCGGTGTACTCATAACCCAATGAGCACCTGTATACATCTTAGGTGATCCAACTGACACCAGTGGCTTGTGAGACCGGCCACCGCCCCTCGTCGGGGTCTCGACTATATACACTAGTCTACTCTGGAGTATCGATGCCCTATCTCGAAACTCCCACGACTAGGGACCTTTTAAGGATGTGCTTATAGACTACCAGCTCCCACGTATATGATCGCCCTCATACTGCCGGCAGTCAAGCAAGAATCCTAGGGGCTCTATCAACGTGCAATAGCGACCTGTCATGTCACCTAAAGCAGTACACGATGATAAAGGTAAACCAGATAGCGTACTATCATCTCGAGTAAGACTGTCATACCGGGATAGGTCCTCCCTCAATCATTGCAATCACGTGCCTGTGATCTAATAATTGACTCTGAGGGCACTATCTCCAACAATATCTTGTGTTAGTGTCTTCTCGACGTTGATCATCTTCGGCCTCGAAGTCTTCGAAGCAAGCATGTTCGTTTCTTCATAGGAGCCTCTCTAGAGTCCGGAGTTCACGATCTCAGCGAAAGGGACTACTACACGGAGCTATTGAAGTGAAGGACCGGTCTACAAAGTTTGTATTCCTTGCTCACTAGACTTGCAAAGTGTTTGCATTTATATTTCCGTCGAAGTCTAGTCAACGATTCGAAGTTAGGGTTAGCTAAAACGGCAAATTTTTGAATTTGGCATGGACGATGCCTCCCGAAACCTCACTGTCGTCTTAGGTAACCCTGCAGTGGTATCAGAGCCATGCTAGAAATTAATACGGATTTTGTTAAGATTACGAAACCGAAATACTCCGAAACTTGAAACGGGAAAATGAAGTTTCTGTCGTTTTTAAATAATTGTCAATTTTTTTTCAAAACAAGTACAGAGTGCTATATAGGATATAACATGAACACTGGTGAAATTTGAGGAAATTTTAGAACAATTTATCCGGCCACCACATAGGTGATCTCGGTCAAATCCGAGCACAACCCCTTGAAATTTTCCCAGTGTTCCAGTGACTTGGCTTTGATATTTTAGGTGTTGTTTATTTTTGCTAATTTTGTATGTGATGTAATCTTACACTATAAGCAATTCAGAGTGTTTCGTATTCATAGTTTTAACAATGTTTCGGGTTATTCACATATGGTCTAGGCGAAATTTAAAAGTTCGAACGATTGTCAAAAACCCATTTTTCCAAGTTTAACGTATTCGGAAAAACATGCAAGTGATTCTGTGGACCCTCTAAAAGAACGAAACCTTAACTTGATTATGTGACCGTCAGAACCGCCACTAAACCCTAGGGTTTGTGGTAGTTCAGCGTTGTCACATGTGAGGTGTTGGTTTGACCCTTCTACGGCTGGTTCATAGGTACTGTGGCATCTTCTGGGTATTATTAAAATTGTGCTCAAGTGTTGAGCTGTCGGGAAATTGTGGGACTTTAATGAATCGATCGAAAAGTTTAACCTCGTCCGGATATTATGTGATGGGATACAATATTTGGAATCCATAAATGTAATTACGAGATAACTAGTTTGAATTTTATAAATCTAGCAGTTTAGTCTCATTTTGATCGGTTGCCAAGGGATTTTGATGCGATCAAAAGTCCGTCGCAATCACGTAGCGTACGCGGATACTCGCCGGGTAAACTTAATACATAGCCACGCCCCATAGCCCCGACCAAGTGACTGTAGGAGAACCCCGTCGCCAAATGCATCTGTTCGGGTGTTTCGCGGTAGCGGTGTTCCGCCTTAGTGCACTTCGTCGACGACATCGGGGGGTACGACCGTCTACTAAAGTTTCCGACGAGCATTCGATCAGGATGTCGGGAATCTTATTGAATTGTTATTGAAAAGTGTTTTTGATATTTGAGACTAGAATGCGGCATTTATGATTGTTAGGCATGCGATGTCTAAGGAATTCATTTGGTTAGGCATGTGATGTCTAAGGAGGTTGCAGATTCCAACTGTTGTAGTTTTTCACTTTCTTTTCTGCAACCGTAAGTTTAATATGTGGTGTATAGCCGATTTCGTTGCTATATGTCAACGACAATTGGGATACGCATATTTACTTACGTTGATGACATGTGATGTTATGTGTTGCTGTGATATGTTATATTGGATCGCCGTGTTTGAATAGCCGGGGGTTTTATGTGAGATGAGAGTTTTTCATTTTCATTCATGTAAAATTCATTGTATGTAATATTCTTTTATTGGGGCACTTCCGGGTTGAGGATGATGTCACCATTGTATATTATTTACTTTTCCGCATTAGGATAGACCCAAGGCGGGGAGCACAAATAACCGGGTTCTAGGGTCCAGTGGAAGACCATCTCGAGGAGTCGAGATCGGGTATCCTAACTCTAGAATTGGTAGGGTTGCTTGCCGCTCTCGTAGGGCTCTAGGGGTGTGGGTATCCTATTCATCACGACCGTAGAATTGGCTATTCATCACGACCGTGGAATCCTTGTTTTATACAGGCTTAATTTAAAACACGGAAATCCTAGTGTATCCAATATTTCATATGTTGTTTTCTGCTGCGATATCTGTGATGTGATCATTTGATATATTGTTGAGATAGATACTGGATATAGTATATGTGATATATTATATAGACGTTGCTTATGTTTTACACCCGCGCTAGCACTGCCCCGCTCTGCCATTAGTTACCTAACCTAAAAGTGCACGAGGGGACATCGAGGCGAATGCGGATGGCATAAGCGTACGTTGTATTTATCTGTGATGTTTAGGTAAACTTAAAAGATGGGACTTCATTAATGAGATTAATGAAATAAAAGAAATCTAAAGATGTTATGGAATCGAATTTTCAAAAACAGGTAGCTCTAGTTGTTGCTTTGCATAGCGATGTTCCTTGTAGAACATCCAGCACCTTATTCGATAAGGAAATAGCAGAGATCTCTTCACCGGGAGTGGCCTCTTTAGCAATAACTGGAAGATGCTACAACCCTCGGTTTTGTCTTTTGATTACTTTTCTAGTTCTTTCTTTGCATAGTGGTATTGTGAATATCCTGCACCTCATTCGATGAGGAAAGAGCCGACGATCCCTTCACCGGGAGTAACCTCTTTAGCAAAACTAGTAAAAGCCTAAAAAAACACTCCATTTTAAATCATTTGATTCTACAACAATATCAAGTTCATTACGCTCATGGTTTTCTTTAAAAACCTGCGTAGCCCTCCGTCATTTCAGATAAGTACTACTTAGTATTCGTGTTGCGGTAGTTTGGCCTCCGTCAAGGCGTAGTGTATGGTAGCTAACTAGTGCTTATCTGCTAGCATATGATGCGATTGGATTAGGGTATTCGTACGGCGTAGTTTGGCCTCCGTCAAGGGTCGTGCGGGTGGGTCTAATTCAATCAGGAAATGTACGTGTTGAAATTGACTAGCATCCTATGATTTGTTGGCCTCCGTCAAGGTCATAGGACGCTAGGGGTAAAATATTATCGGGAATTTCAAGTGTTGAAATTTGCAATGAGATTGCATACCTCCTATGAGATAGTTGGATCCCGATACCCACTGCGAGTAAGAGTTACTCCTGGGAGAGTTTTACACATTACAATTAGCCGATCAAGTAGGTGTCTAGAAAGGTGTCAACGAGATTACGCCCCTAGGGAAAATGAGGTTTATTTTAATTAGGTCCGTTCGAAAGCATGGTGAACCTCCCTCAAAATACCGGCACTGGCCTGGCTGAAAGATTAACGAATTTGTAGGGTGTAATTAATCCCGGCTAGTCTTTCCTTTTAGGGTTTGAAGAAAAATTTGACTAAAACAGTGGGAGTCATCCTGATTAAATATATTAATAACATATCTAATCCTGCAATAGCATACGCTGAGTGTTTTCTTCTCTCTTTCTCTCCAGGTAGCGACCATGTCATGCCTTAATCAAGATAATAATATGGATGTATTGACCGAACCCGCTTGTTATACTGAGCTAGGGAACGTTGGTCCCGCTCCAAATTATAATTGTTATAAGACCGAGCAGAAAATAGGGGATTACCAGAATTCCCGTGCCGCCCAAATGAAGAAAGTACATGATGATGCATCTTCTTCGGGTGTGTTCATTACAGAGAACTGTTTCCCAGTGTACGGGAAAGAAGACGTGACGGGGCCACGACGTATTTACTTAGAAGTAAAGACGTTAAGCGTAAATAAGAAATATAAATGAATAACACAAGAATAACAATAGATGTAATATAAACAGCACCTTTTTATTATTATCCATTCTTTACATATAACTGAAAAGAAAAGTAAAATGATAGAAAGCGATGTCTAAACAGTGGAATATGAACTGAAAAGAAAATAAGTTCAAATAAAAGCCTAAAAGTCTGGCTCCTCGGTGAACTGCTCCAAATCGTCATGGTTGGGCTCGGTCTCCTGAGAGTTGGGTCCTCCTGACGAACGTTCCAAAAAAAGAAGAGACAGGAATGTCGTCAGCGAAATGGCACTCGGTAACTCACAAAAGACAGAATGGAATAGACAAGTAAAGAGAATAGAACTGGTAAATTATCTGTTTGTTATGCTAACGTAGTTGTTTATAGCTTGGTACAGAATGTATCAGTGTATACGAGAGGAGTCCAACTATCCCGTGGACTATGGTAACATATAAGTACAAGGCCCCGTCAAAACCCACGGGACAACGGTACAGGATGTTCATGTAGGTGTCTTTTAGTGTCTATTATCGTGCCACTTTTAACACATTCCGTACCAGTCTACCCCTTTAAACCCCGTAATATATTGTATTGAATAACAGTTTATAGTTATCAGACTTGCCGAGACCATGAATATAAATTGTTCATGTAAACAGTTTCAGGATGTATCAAGTAGTCATGTAATCAAGTCAAGATATAGCCATGGTTCGGTCAAGTCAAGCCATGTTTGCATGTTTGATAATGTTCTGATATTCATGTTCAAATTTAAGTATATATGTTTGGTATATAGGATTTATATTGATATGGATTCATGTGTGAGTTGGATTCAGATTTAGATTGGACTCGGACTTGAGTCAGACACTTTAAACAGCTTGGGATCCTGAATTAAGTTCGGGAGTTAACGGTAACTGCTACACATGGACGGCAGGATTTCTGTCTTTTTCCAAGACAATTACCATTGATAACTCCATTTAGTTTTTCTACCTTAAATAGGTAAGCACTCACTTTCTCCGGCTCCCTGAGGCTCAAGAGAATTGATCCCGCTTAAACCTATATTTACTAGAATCCTTAATGTAATTTTGTATAACTCGAAGGGGTTTTATGAAAAATATTTTATATACTTTCAAAATAAATCTCGAGTAATTATTTATGTTCTTTAGGCTTTCCATGGATGTGAATTTTAAAGAGTGAGGTATATTAGTGAATAGTAACTTAGCTTGAATAGTTCATTGTATTTTAGTGTAACTTGTCTTGTATTGATACTTGATGGTATTTTAATGAACCTTGTCATTCTTTTATTTTCTAGAAAACATGGAATTTTATTATATATTAAAAATATATGGTTTGATAATATTTATATAATTATTAAAAATTAATTTTATTTATTAAGTAGAAAATATCGTTTTTCTTAAAAATCGTATTAAAATTCTTTCGAGATCGTATGCTCCGTGAGAAGATCTGCATCTCGCTCTACTAGCCCGAGGATGTGCGATAATCCGCACCATCCAATAGCAGGTTCCTCGAAATGGGTTGTGGAGGTATAATCGCAAAGAATTTGATAACACCATTTAAATAAAACCGGTTTTTATACTTCAAGGTATTTTGGTGAAAGTCGTATTTTGCCACAAAAGTTATGTCTCAAGAGAATCGTGCCATGTTAATGTGTGTATGTGAGAGGTAGGTCATTACCTCGTGAAGTTTTCTAAAGGTATGCTAAGCAAAATGTTTAAAAGATAACGTATATAAACTTCATGGTATTTAAATGTTAAAGCTTAATTAAAGTTAATTAACATGGAGTTTTACAGTGAAAGTTGTTTCTAAACCTTTATAATTGTGTTACAAATATTGTGTAAAAGTTTTTTGAACAATATGTAAATGAAAAGTGATATTATAAAGTTTAGAAGATTTACATCGCTAATAACTCCACTTACTGATTCTTTGTTTTGAAAAGAGAATTTAGCGAACAGAGGGAGGAAATAGAAGGGACTTACAAGCTAGGAGGAGAGAGTAGAGGTAGAGGAAGATGTCGTATCCTTCGTGACGTCGTGGACTTGCCGGAATCGCCTCTAATTTTCGCGGAATTTGACCTTGGGCTACCTCCACTTGTACTCTTCTTGGACTTGAGAATTTTTGATAATTTTGACTCAATATTTCAGAATGAGGAGGGGCTAGGGTATGAGGTTGTATTTATAGGATGAAATTAGGGTTTTGGAATTCAAAGATCGAATTAAAAAGCATTAAAAATGAGATTAAAGATGAATTTTAATTCTCTGTTAAATTGCAGAGAAAACAAATAGAACAGGGATAGTGGGGTGGGCCAACGGGTGTTGTGTGCAAAGCATGGGCCTCATCCCCTACGGATGGCCCGATATCGCCGGCCTAAATGGTAATCCCGCCGGCTACGTGTTAGAGGTGGGGGGTTAGATTCTTGCCACGTGTCCATGTCGAATCTCAAGCGGATACTCCAAGAAGCAAGGAAACACTCACTAAAAGTGTGATATATCAATACATCCATCGCGAACAAAAGAGTGAAGCAGACCACAACTTCCAAATGGGTGAGAAAATACTTCCTCGCAGTCATAAAGCAAGAAAGAACAAAAAGAAGAAGAAAATTCGCAACGCCTCTCTCCCTATAGCCTTTGTGCCGGCTTCATCAAATAACCTAAAGGAGTCAGATTTCTTCTTACCTGTGCATTTTTACAATGCAAAAGTAGTCGATATGATGGTCATAATTGGTTACGATCTTAACGCCGGCATGACCCCAATTCCAACGCCATTTGAGTATATACTCTCTGAAGAACAGAAAGAAGCGCTTTATCAAAATAAACCAATACCTTATTCAAAGAAGAGCTTAGGTTATCAAGTTTGTGTAATCACTGATCACTATAATACAGATGGAGAATATTCGCCTCCTCCAATCAATAACAAATCTTTGAAAAACTACTACACCTAATTGGCTTCAAAGTATACTCCAAGCTCCACGAGTATAAACTGTGAGCCTCTTATGCCTCTTCTTCCTAAAAGGGATGGGGGCTTTGCCCACTCAAAGAATTGCACCGCATTTTCAATGGCGCTATTTACGCTTCATTTCAACGGCGCTCAATTTTGAATAGTGTTACCTACGCTACATTCATAAAGGTGCCCGATTAAAGACAACTTTCAACAGGCCTTCACAAACAGAGGCTCATTAACAACGATTATCTTTTCGGCTCTATTTGGCAACGACTATATATATGCCACTTTCAAATTATGCTTTCATCAATAGAGGCTTATTAACCAAACGACTATATAAACGCCACAGATATCATTCTCAAAATTTACACCCCATTGCGGGATGTAAGTATCATCTTTCTGGACAACGCGAAGACGTACTCTACTACTTTAACATTCGGCAATGAAGGCCCTTCAACATCGATTTATATTTATGCTCGGCCTCAACTACGCGAAATTAAATTACGCATGCGGGTCCAAACATGGGGGCTCATTGTAGACATCAAAAAAGGATTGGAGTCGAAATTGCTAAATACTACATCTACACTGTTGGGTCTCCTTTTAACATTTACAATTTACACTCGAGTATCAAACGCCCGGGTTTCAGAAGACGTTTGGGTTGAAGTTACCGACCGTTGTTTCTGAATCATTCTTCAGGCTAGTTTACTTCAAGATTAGCCCAAATGTTATTCCGGTCGGACTGGTCAACAACCTTCCCGGTTCTTTCAACGGCCGGTCAACTTCAACTTATTCCGACCCTTTAAAAGAGCCAATCAACTCATTCCTGGCCCCTTAAAAGGGCCGGTCAACTCATTCCCGACCACTTCAACGGCCGGTCAACTTATGGTCGGTCAATTTATTCCCGGCCCGCTCAACGGTCGATCAACCAAGACCTGAAGCTCTTAAAGTCCGGTCAACCAAGACCCGACTCTTTTAAAAGCCGGTCAACCAAGACTTGAACCCCTTAAAGTCTGCTCAACCAAGACCCGGCTCTTTAAACAGCTAGACAACCAAGAAGCTTGGACCGTTTAAAGTCCGACCAAGAATCCCGGACCCCTTAAAGTCTAATTGAGTGAAGCTCGGACCCCCATGGGGTCTAGCTACGATGGTGAACCGACCCCCATAGGGGCCGATTTGGTGAAGCGACCCTTAGTGGGGCCAGCTCGGTGGTCCGACCCCCTAGTGGGGGCCGTCTCGGTGGTCCAGCAACCTGGTAGGGCCATCTTGGTGCCACCGCCCCCCCTTCGGGACCGATTTTGTGTAAGTTGGACCAAAAAATATCATGACATGGTTGACACTTGTATATTTTATTTTACAAATTACCCCCTTCCATTGTCTTGGAGCGAGTAGTTACTATTTTTTAAATTCAAAGGGGGGGCTTTTCCCTCTTCTTTTATTTACAATTGTGCCACTCCCTTGTCCTATAAAAGGAAGGTGGATGCCTTCATTTTATACATACATTCTCAACACAATTCCTTCTACAAACTTCACATTTCTCATTCTCACTCTTGTACTCATTCATTTTGTGAAGAAATAAAGGAGAAAATGTGTTATTTCAATTCTTTCCTTGATTTCTTTTATAAGAGTTAGGATCGCAGGGTGACTACTGACAATTCTATCCTCTTCTCTCTTTTTTGTCTCTTTTATTTTATAAATTTCTAAGTCTCTATGCTTATGCGTGATCAAATGGAACACTAAAAAACAATGGACATATTTCTTTGATTCTTTTGAATATTGTTTCCTTACCTTAATTTATATTTTATTTCATTCCTTTTCTTAATCGGGGGTGTTCTTGAAAAAAATATAATTAACAAAATAATTTTGCAAATATATATAATTTACATCATGTTTTGAAAACGCTTAACCCAAGCCTTCTTTTTCTTAGTTTCATACAAAAAATACGGTTTTACGCAACCTCGCTAAAAATACGGTTTTACGCAACCTTATTAAAATACGGTTTTACGTGACCATATTAAAAACCCTACTCTATTGTAGAGATTGGCTATGTATATTTATAAAAGCCCTACTTTACATTGTATAGATTAGCTATTTAATTCCGATAGCCATACTTTATCGGTTAACACCGTTAAAGATTATCATCTTATTGTATTTCACCGTTATTTCTTTTCTCTTTAATTACTTTCCAATTATGTCATGGATATGGGTTGATGGTTCAATACCGAATAAAGAAAACCAAGCATGATTTTGTATTTTTTGTATATCGAATCAATTATATTCATTCTGTATGATTTTCATTCAATAAATTAAAGAGGATTAAGGTGTTGAGTTGTTTGGGTCATTTCTAAACAAGAGGAAAATTATTTCTCTACTTTGGTAATGGCTTAAGCACATTCAAACCATACACAACACGATCATACGACAACCGACCGTCGATTTAAGCACCGGTCCGCCTCTAAACAATGATCGATCTATAAATATTATGTTATCGTGTATTTTAGATTATCTTAATTATTAAGTGAAATTTCCTTTATTAAAACTCATATCTTACCTTCCCTAATTAGAAATCTATTTTGTCATGTTATCATTAGCCTAACTAGTCTCTTATCACCTTACCCTAAATCTATTCAAGCTGTCAACTATCATTATATAATTAGAGCATCCAACCACAAAACTAAAATAATAGAAAAAAGTGTTAGAGCATCCAACCACAAAACTAAAACAATACAAACCCTAGAAGAAGAAGTTAGCTACTCATATTATCAAAAGAAAAACTTTTTAATAATAAAAATAACTTAAAATTTATTTTGATCTCTCCCAACTTGAAAACCCTAAACAATATCCTATGGAGAGATATGAAACCCTAATGAACTATACAGAGTATTTATAGGACTTATGTAAAATTGGAACAAAATTCCTAAAATATACAGACAATCTCAAATTTCCATAAAAATCTAGACTCTAGATCCTTCTAAATTTCGGCCAATACCGGTGATATGATGGATTTGGCCAAAATTTATTGATATATGGATATTTGGCTTTTTTCTCTTATGTGATTTGATCTTGAGATTTCCAAGGTTTGTTCTAAATTTTCTAATTGATTTATGATATTTGATTATCTTTAATTTGATCTCCATTCCACGCACGTGATCTGTCTTTTGCAAACTTTTCCGTCTTTTTGTGTTTAAACCCAGTAATCTGTAATAATTCACAAAGACACCAAGAACAACATAAAATATGAAATATAAAAGACAAGTTAGAATATATAAATATGCAATAAATTATACCAAACATCAGCCCTGGGATGGCTCAAAAGTGTTAGAGACGGCTCAGGAGTCTTTCCCAATGTTTATCTCTTCTCTGGTTGCATGAGACGGCTTAAGACTTTCTTGAGCCGGCTCATGGGTCCATAAAATTTCCTTACTTTCTCTATGTGTATGAGATTGCTCAACACTGCCTTGAGCCGGGTCAACGCTGGTTTGAACCGGCTCAACACCTTTTTGAGAAGACTCAAGTTTACCTTGAGACGGCTCAACTTATGCCTGAAGCAATTATTTTATTCTTTGTCTCCGTGAAACGGCTCAACTACATCTTTAGCAGGGTCAACGCGGATCTGATCGGATTCCTGAAATTTTGCACAATTCTTTTCATCTCATAACCAACTAAATCCCTATTTAATGTTGGATATAGTGCCCTGAAGACAATTAATGTAATTGCCGATAGGCGATTATGATAATTAAAGGAGGACCTATACAGGTAGAACGGTCTTACTCAAGATAATAGTATGCTCTTTGGTTTCTTTTTATCAGTATATGTATATATTTTACTTATTATTACATGTCACTAATACATAGTGATAAAGCCCGTAGGATTCTTGCTTGACTATCAGCATTATGATGGCGATCATATATGTGAAAGATGGGTAGTCTATAAGCAGATCCTTAAATGTTCCTAGTCGAGAGAGCATTGAGACAGGGCATCAATATTCAGGAGTAGACTAGTGTATATGTTTTTAGATCCCGACAAGGGGCGGTGGCCGGTCTCACAAGCCATTGGTGTTTTGTCACCTAAGATAGTATACAGGTGCTCACTGGAGATAAGTACACAGGACGGACTTGCCGAGAACTTTTATATGGTATTATACCTATCGTCAGATAGCAGTTCTCTAGTGGCATGAGTACATGTTAGTCTTTTGATATGAGATCGTCATTTTTCTCATGTGAGTTCCTACTGTACTTAGATTACTACCCTACCACGGCTCAAAAGAGTCGTGCAAACAGGTTTTAGTTGGGTACAGTCTCTAGCCACATGGAGGCAATGAGTGATTGTCAGGGATTCGTCTCTCCTGATATTAAGAGTCAATATCGTGCCGTGTTCGGTTGGCCATCACCATAAATCTGTTACCACGGTAGATTTATTGATAAGAGTTCAGTAGTTTCTTGGTTGGTGATGAGCTTGACTTCGGCATGACTTATTGAGTTATTAGGGGTCTGAATTTATCCACCCCCTAGACCCGATATGTGATACTCTTGGACGAAGAGACCGAACTGTACGGAGATTGTCACATTCAGGCTTAGTAAGGTATGGATGGACTTGATTGTTGACCTCCCTTTCGGCAGATACTTGAGTAGCCGTTACATACAGTTAGTGCCGCTGACGTGCTTATGGTTTTGGATTTATCTAGTAAATCACTGCCAGTAAATTGTCGAGTCTTCAGAGTCCGGTTCAGGCGATATGATGTAGAGGCCATATATTGATACGTGTAGGGGTCCGATTAAATACGTGTGCTGGCCACACGGACTTTAATCGAATATTTGATAATACTGGCCAACTTAGGATTAAGCCGGATTATTAACTCAAGTATTGGTTTAATAATATATATATTCTAGTATTATGTTCACTATTCATTTCTTCTCTCTTGGCTATTCATATTTTTATACAGATACGCGTATATGTAATTGATATGTATACTGGGTTGTATTCCTTGTTTATACGGAATACTTCTAGAAGAAGGACACCTCGTTATTTGATTTTCTTTTTAGAAAATCAATTGGAAATGAGATGGCTTTGGGTATGATTTTGAGAATGGTAGAGAGGGATGGGCTTCTTTATTTATTCCAAAACGATTATGTCATTTTTTGATTTATGGTTGAAAATTGAAATGAAGCCATTCACTCATACATTCCCACACTTAGCCATTTTGAGAGATGGGCTTTTCTCATCCACTTCTTTCTCCTTCTTTTATGATTTATTGAACTTTCTTTTAGAGTGAAAATGATAATGGAAAAACCCTACATCCACACACTCCATTTTTAGCAAGCTTGGAGCGTCGGTTGCTTCACTAGGTGCAGTTGAAGCTTGGATTAATTTTCCTTAGGTGGATCATCTTCGGCAAGGGCGGTCACCTCTCAAGCTTATTTCCGACAGCCTACGGGGAGCTTGGAGGGTTCTTCCATGATTGGGTGGACACACATCAATGATTGTAATCCCTAAACCTTGCATATTTAGTTTTCTAGTTTATTGTTTGGAACGATTGCTAGGGATTAGTTTCTGGTGCTCCCCGTAATTATTTTTTTCAATTTCACATCGGCCGCAGTTGTAGCGGTAAGGGCACTAGGAAGTTTCATTGGTATCAGAGCCACCCAAACACTAGAACTAGTTGTAGACAATATTTTAGTTTCGACGCCGATAGTTTTGCCATATCGAGTTTCGAATTCCAAGTTTCTGTCCATTTTTTAAAACGAACTTGAAATTTTTTTGGAGTATGTAAGTGGAATATTTTTGAGGTATGAAAAGATGGTAAAAAACCCAAGGACCTAATTCAAATTTTGGGCAGGAGAAAAATTCGTTTTGGCCGCTATTTACGCCTAAAAATTGTCCTTAGGTCCCTGGGTTTTGGCGGTTACTTGGAATTTATGAAACTTGATATGTTTTTGCCCAGGTCTCGGTTTCTATGATCTGGAGTTGTTTTGGTTTGTCGGAAAACTTTCGATAGAAACTTTTCCATCGTTTATGATCCGTATTCGAGTGCGTGTGTTGTTAAACGTCGTCTAATTGCTAGATGTTTGATCAGACGGGTTTGCACACTTGTTGCTTACTGCTGTATATATATCTTGTGATGGTTTAGCCGGATTATCATGTTGGATAGCCCCTCGTGCAATGTGTTTGTACAGTTTTTATTAATATTGTTGTATTCATTTGTTTGGGATGAGCTCCAACTTGTGGCCGTCGTTTCCGTATTATGTAAATTCTTTATTACGGCTCGACCGGGATGCGGTCAATATCACCGCTGTATATTTTTTATTTCTGTACTAAGATTAACCCATGAGAAGTGCTCAAGTAGATGGGTTCTAGAGTGCGGTAGGTGGCCATCTCATGGAGTTGAGACCGGGCTATCTCGCTCTAGAATTGGTGTGCTGCTCGCCGCACTTACAGGGGATACAAGATCGACCCGTGGAGGAGTGCCCGAGTTACCAGATTCTAGAAAGGGACGGATGAACAAATCATAGTGTTGAGGGCGGGTTATCCAGTTTCTTGAATTGGAAGGCGGCTTTCCGCACTCCTACGGGGCTAGAATCGATGTTGCATGGGCTATCCACACGACCGGGGAAAGTCGCATCTCATTTGTGTTTCAAATGAAACGCGGGGATCCTAGTTTATCCGCTATTCCATATTGTTTGATTTATGCATGTGATGTTATTACATGCGTATGATGATATATATTATATATAGTAGATACTTTTATATGTTTTGCATCCGTGCTAGCGCTGTCCCTGCTCTGCCGTAAATTAAGTAATTTTACGGTGAAGACCCCGGGCTCTGTGGCGAATGTGGATGGCATATAAAAGTATGCTATTTTGGTTGTTTCTGGTATGGCTTAGAAATTTAATATGATGTGACTGCGTTATATATTTAATGCAAGGAAAACAAACGTTATATGATGTTGTCGGAACCAATTTTTAAAACTACTCGGTTTTCTTCAAAACTATAGTCATATTCTTTTGCTTTGTATAGAGCTATTTAATTAGGAATATCATGCACCTCATTCTATGAGGAAAGATACTTGATCCCTTCACGGGAAGTTTGCTCTTAAGCAAAAGTTTCTGTTACTAATTTTAAAAGCGGATCCTAAACCACTCCATTTCAAAGCCACTCAAGTTCCTTCAACGATATCAAGTTCATTACGTTAAAGGTTTTTCGGCAAAAACCAGTCGTAGCCCTCCTTCATTTCAGATCATTAGTACTTAGTAATCGTACTACGTTTGTTGATCATTCGTCAAGGTGTAGTGTACGTTAACTAAGTGGTGATTTTCTGTCGTATGGATATGTGGATTAGTTAGGACAGTCGTACGACTTTGTTGATCATTCGTCATGGGTCGTGCGGGTGGGTTTAATGCAATCAAGATAATGACGGGTTGAACTTGATTATGACCCTTTGATTTGTTGATCATTCGTCAAGGTCACTTGGGTCATAGGAGAAAAAAACATATCGGGAGTTTCAAATATAAATGAAACTTGCCAAGTTTGAGCATACCTTCTGGAATGTGGTAATTTTGGTCGGCTTCGGTCAAGATTATTACATGATGATAGTTGGGTCCCGATTCCCACTGATGAGTAAGAATTACTTCTCGGGAGATTTTTACTTCACAATTAGCTAACCTGTTAGGTGTCTAGAAAGTGTTAACAAGGGTACGGCTCTGCGAAAATGGGTTTATTAAATTTGGTCCGTGCGAAAGCACGGAAGACCTCCCTAGGAGTACCAACACTGACTTTCCTAAACGGTTAGCGAACTTGTAAGGTGTACATGATCCCGACTAGTTCTCCTTTTAAGGATTGATGGAAAATTCGAGGTTACAGTGGGAACCATCCTGATTAGATAAAGTGATTAACTAATCTAATCTTAATAGAGTACACGCTGACTGTTTCTTTTCTCTCTCTAGTTTGTGACCATGACTTACCTTAAACTAAAACTCATAAACCAAATTAACCGAACCTTCTAATATACTTTTGTTTTGGATTTTCATGATTCACATCAAAGTTGCCTATTTCCCTGCCACATCTACTATCCCTTTGCTTTCTCCAGAATACTCCGTATCACTATGATGGTCCACATTGCTTGGAATGACCATCGTATAGTTACATACGAGCTCGAAAAACTTTCTTCAGTCGAGTATGGCCACCGGTTTTGGAGAAATTAAATAGGATTATTCGGTTGTTTCTTCTCTTTACCTTCTCTCAGATTGCGAGAGCTTCTTGCATTAGGAGAGTACACCAGTTATGCATATTGGATATTCTTCTTCCAAACCTTAAGCTGGTGCCGAAAGATAGGGAATGAAGAAAACCGATTAGCGTAAGTGTGGTGCACATAAGGTGAGATGTAGAGACATATATAGGGGTTGAAGTGAGGGCAAAAGAAATTGCGACTGCTATCATGAATCCGGTTAGTGGAAGAGGCATTACTAGGATTACCGGCCACCCCCTTGAAACATTTATGTTTCTGATTTCTGTGATGTTATATTTGAAACTGTTTTCCCAATTAATTATGACTATAGGGTATGTATATTCTGGATTTGGATCTCACATCTGTATGGCGTTACAGATGCTGAGTATGAGTAGAATATTGGGAAATGGGAGATTTGATCCTCAATATCGGAATTCATAGTAATTGGTGATATTGTATTAGATTGCTTGGATTTACCTAACGGCAAATTTTTTATTTCGAATAACCATTATTATACACTAATTTTTAAAATTGAACATCTATATCATTATTATATAAAGTGAGATATAAATTTTGAAAAGTGTGTTTTAAACATTTACCTTTATCAGTTAAGGATAAGGTAAGGTGCATTGAATAACGGAATAAACTTTCTTAACCAAAATACAGTTTTTCAATTTACGACACATGGAGTTTGAGTTAATATACTCTTGGGACTTGTACATGATAATGTATATTGTCTGGTGTCCTTTAGGAAAAGGGGTTGGTAATCTTACTTCATTCAGTTTACCTATGAATTCTCTGGTTTTAGACACACATTCATTGAAATGCAAAGTCCAAAGATTTTGAGAAGTTTATAGGTATAAGAACAAGTAGAGAACCATACGTGGAAGTATCAGGATTTTTTGAAGTGATCAAAGATATAGATATTTATGCTAGGTATTTCGTTGTAGTAATATTGAGAACTTGATTCTCTCACAGGTTACTAATTTGTGGGTGCCCTCCTTGGAGAGTAATGTTGTTTGGCATTTTTCCATTTAGATGATATGCACTGGAAACAGTTGTATGACATTTGAATCTGGTTCCATCTAAATTAGGGCATTTGATTTTATATGGAAATAGATTGGTTGCATATCTTGAGATTGTTAAGATATGGAGTTATCCGGTTTCTGTTTAAAAGAAGAATCTAGATAAACTCAAGGCACGTTTCGGTAATGGCGGTTTGTGAATTATCCCAACCATTTGCTAGGGCTTTGCTTCTACCATTTTCAAGATCAAAAATTGGTTTGTTCTTGACTTGCCACCTTTTTATACAAGGAATCTTTTTGCAAAAGAAACTAGTGGAACTATGGTAGAACTGGAAATGATTATAAAACAATAAACTGTTAATGAAACTCAACAAACCTTAGACAATCCATAGATTTAGTAGGTGACCTAATCCACCCGAGAGATACTTTAGTTTCCTTGTAGACGGTGATAGGGAGGTCGGCATCATGGTGATGATGGCCCTACTAGTTATCAGCAGGCCATGGAAAGTGGTGACTTCCGGATGATGGTTGGATGCTTTATATCTAAGTTGGACTCCACACACTTCAGCAAATTATGGAATTTGCTTGGTGCTCCTAAGGGGGTAAAACCCATTAGGAGCAAGTACATCTTTCGAGATCAGTGCATGTAGAAAGGTGGTAACCTAATAGGACTAGACTTATAGTAAATGTTTTCATCAAATACCCGATGTTGATTGTGATGAAACATTTACTTCAGTGTCTTGCTGAAGTTCATATTAATATGACTTGTCACTTCTGCTATTCATGACTGTGATATCTGGCAGGTGGATAACTGTAACGTCTTTCTAATTAGGAATTTAGAAGTGCACGTGTATATGACTCTGCCAGATGGCTATCGTAGTCAGTGGGAGCAGCGGAAGGTGTGCAAGTTGCTTATATCTATTCGTAGACTAAAGTATCCATAGCGAAGACGGATCATTTGTTTTGATGTGACAGTTAAACTGATTGACTTCATAAAAACAACAAATGAACATAGTAAGATGGATGTAGGGAGTTATGTCCTGAGATTTTGATGACATACTCCTGATAGGAAGTGATGTTCCTATATTGCAATCGGTCAAATTTTGGTTGTCACAGATATTTCTCCATATAGGATCTGGATAAGATATCAGGAATTCTGGCGACTAGATTTATGGTTTTAGATCTAGATTTGAGAAGTGTTCTAATCCGGATACTTAAATCCATGTTATTTTTTTTTAAATAGAGGACTCCTGGTGTAGTAGTCTACCCGCAGGTAATGGATTCACCCACTTTAAAGAGATTTCTTTTAGACTGATGAAGAGAGGGACTTGCATGAATGACATTTCACCTGCTTAGGAAATTGAGTCAATCATGTGATGTCATGTACCAAACTAGAAGTTGCTTTTGCTCTTTATGAGATATCAGGGATTATGGTGACTAGATCTATATCGAATGATCTAGATTTGGAAAGTGTCCTAATTCAGGCACTTGGACACCATTCTAAAGTAGTTTAGAATGGATGACTCCTGGCATGATAGCCTACCCGCAGGAAACGAAGTCATACTCTCTAAAGAAATGTCTTCTAGACTGATGAGGAGAGGGACGCGCTTGAATTTCATATCACTTACTTAGACAATTGAGTCAATCATATGATGTCATGTACCAAACCAGACGTTGTTTTTTCACCTGCTACGGTAATTAGATATTAATCCAACCCTGGAGAAATAAAGGGAAGCAGTTAAGAACATACATTGAAAAGCATGGTTTTCAATCAAGTGAAAGTTAAAATTCTCAGACACCTCATCAAAAGCATGGTTTTAAATCAATTTTGGTTCTATAGTGGAGATGTAGAGATTACAAGGATTGGGTGTTTTTTCACTTGAAATAGACCCTTCAAAATCGGGTAAATCAAATTCTACAAAGTCATACAACTCATCAAACCTTCTATCTTCAATTGGTGAATCATTTGGTGTACTCGATAGATTTGTGAAACTGGAGTTGTGGATTTCAATTTGGGATGTAGAGGTTTGATTTGGAAGGGTGTACTGCTCTCTCTCACTACCCAAATTCTCAATTTGTCCTATTACCATATCATACATTGAAAATTTTTGAGCTAGTTGGAAACTAGTTGCTCGTTCGTTGGGTTGTATGAGGGCGGCCATGGACGCATTCAATTCCTCTATGTGGAAGCGCGACGCTACCCGAAATTCTTCCAATGCCCGTTCAAGACTAGACATGGGTCGGTAAGGGATTTCAGCAGAAGATTGAAATTCTGGTAGATAGGTAAAACTCCCAAATGAATGATTAGAAAAATTGTCTAGAGAAGGTGTAAAAGTCGTGTAGGATTGATAGGAATCGAATGGTTGTGAAAATTGGACAGGAGTAGGATCAACATTGTGATAAGAAGAATATTGATATTGGTTGGCGACTGGCAACAAATGTCATATACGCCACAAAACGAGTAGTAATATCTTCCTTAGAAAATGATGGTGTTTGTTGTCCTAATGGTTTGACCGAATTGAAACATTGGCTTTTAGCCCTCTCTATATGCTCAGCGATGGACATGCGTTTAGGAGTTCCCTTACACGCTTTAAATAGAGTATCTACATAAGAAGATGTAGAATTTTGATGCGGTTGATAGGACCTGGAGTGAGGTGTCCAACTGTTTCTTTCTACTTGCTCTATTCGATCTCTTAAAGACATGGTAGAGTCAGAATTTTGACCAAAGCAATTACGAAAACAAGAAATATCTTGTTCTGGATAGCAAAGCTCGGCAAGAGTTCGTTTGTTTGGATTACCCATTATAAGAAGATGAAAAAAAGAGGAAGGGGAAAGATTTAAGCTCTAATTGGATTGTTTTGCTTTGAAAGTGGGACTTGAGGTTTGATTTAACAAATCACAAAATGCACAAGCAACCCTAGAACTAAGGTCACCTAGGTCAAGCACTAGACCGCTCCTAGACTTCTAAAGGACAAGCCGCAGGCTGAATCCTCTAGCACCTTTTTATTACTCTTGTGGCCAGGTAAGTGCCAGGTGAGTGGGAGGTATCCGCTATATGAATCACCGAAAATAGCGGGCCTAATTAAGTAAACACTTTTCGTAGTCACACTTGCATTAGACACCAAAAAAATAATGCGGATAAGTGATAGATTACCCACGACCTTCCGTTGTCCTAATTGAGCACGACGGTCCTTAGGGTCTTGGTCTAGATATATTTAAATTAATATAGGGTTGTGCAGATGCTCGTTTTGTGATTTTTGGGGCCTGGGAAGGTGATGAAATCCCCACATAATCTGAATTTTGGTCTTGCCTCTTAATATCGGTATTAAAAATATGCAAAAACAAACCAATTAAAAAACACACAAAAAGATTTTTTGAGCGATATTGTGCAAAGAATCCTGCAGAAAATATATTATTAGATTTCTAGAGGAGAGAGAAAAAGCAGAGAAAGATCACCAGAAGAATTTGGCGCCCTAACTCAACAAGACCGACATGGTTCCGCGGCTAATTGCTTGATTCTGTCGCCGTTCCACCGCGCTTTGATGTGTTCGTTTGCTGAATTTTCTTATGTGGTTTCCTTTACTCCTCTGGTCCTCTCTAAAAGTCTCTGAATCTCGATTTCCTCGTTCAAGTTACTCCAGAATCCCTCACAAAAATCGCACACTAATCATTAAATATGCAAATTGCGGTTTTGTTTTATTATTATGATATGAATCGAATAAGAATTCAACACGAATTGCAAGAAAAAATAAAATTACGCACGTATCCCAGGAAACGACGCCATTTGATTGATTCTATGTGAAAGTGTGTGTAGTAGTAAGCGCAATCAATAACGGTGTCGCGTGTAGCTAGCCGAGATGAGTACGGGTCGTCCTCAGGGATGCATGGAACTTTTAATCTTACTTTAGACGAGTTGATTGAAGAATAAAAGAATAGGGAGAATAGTTGTAGATTCTAGATCTATATTAAATACGGATGTAGAATTTATATTTTTAAGATCTAATTTAAATATGGATATAGATTTTATAGGAAAAAGGCTTGTAGGGTTTATTAGGATTTAGTAGTCATGGATGACTAATAAAGATTACACATTTTATCTTTTAATAGATTTAAAACTAGATTGATAGTGATGAATGAGAATTAGGGTTCTTGGAAGAAACTATGGTTTATCCACAATTGACCCTTGTCCCTTCATTGATCTCTATTCATGTCTAGCCCTTAATAAAACAATTGTTAATCTTATCTCAAATCGCGGTCAAGACTATCAATAAATTGATAGTGCGCTCGATAAGGATGTTCACGATTCTTTTGCTAAAGTTTATAAACTTCATAAGACTTAAAAGAAGTTAAAATATTTTCTCATTCATTGTTCTACCCTAATCCGACGAACCCTATCAAACGGAGAATTACTCGCGCATGATGGAGATAGAAGAAGAACGGATAGAGAATGAATTCATAATGCAAATACAGAAAATAAATGCAAACTAATTAAACTAACGATCTACCTTTATTAATCAACTTCACAAATACAATTCTTCGAGTTTAGATTACAAGAGTAAGAAGAAGTTGCTTTCGATCTCTGCCTCGTATGAAGTAGATATTCCATCGAATTTCACGTCGCCTTATCACGTCGAATCGCAGATCTGTCGTGGATCACTTGTTCTTTGACGGTGATTTGCTTCGTGTAAAAGGTGATGATTTCTATTTTTAGCTCTTGGTCCTATTTATAGTCATAAAAGATACAAACTCTAGATTTAAAGTATTAGAGTTTGTTGAGAATATCATATCCACAAAATCCCACACACTAACTCCTTAGAACGGCGGCGGATCCATCGCAATATTCATATTTTGGCCGCGGAACCGCGGTGGGATGGGGGAATTAGGGCTTCAATTTTCTGGGGCTTATACATGTTGACACATGGAGATCTTCTAGATATCTGGAATTTGAAAATATTTCCTGAGTCTCTGCCAGTATTGATTCTTCGATTTTATTTAATTTCATCGGCAGATTTTTTATTCCCGATATCCCGATCTCCTGACCTGAGCTAAATCATGCACAATATCTCCATGAATAATATTAGTAATATTTGTTATAGAGATATTATTCTAACCATTTGTATGATTTTATATCATTTAAAGAATCTTAATTAGAATATTTGATATGATATGCATAGTAAAAATATTATATAAATATTATATGCATGTATTTTCCTTCATAATGTTAATTAATATATATAAACATATGGTAAATACTATTTTGCAAATAAACCCAAATATGTTTTATATTTATAATAAACACCTTTATATATTTAAGAAAAGTAAGAAAAATGTTATATCAAACGTGCGATATTTTTGACTGAACAAATACCCCCAAACTTAACTTTCATCGTCCCGAGCAAACTAGTTATTCAAGAGAAAGAAAAAAGGAAAACCTAAGTAGCACACTTTCGTAGGCAACACGATTGCACTGAGCACGTGTAACAAGCCGTTAAATCTCTAGGTGTCCCTAGTAGAAGGAGTGTTGTCTCCTGAGGGTTTTCAGCAGATTAAACCTACAAAATCCTATAATAAAAGAAAAAAGATGAAAGTTACATAGAAAGATAAGAATATATAAAATAAAGGACTTGAAAATAAGAGTTTTCAACTATACTAGCTTTTCAGTTGCCATGAGCCCTATCTTAATGGTCATGAAAAATGTTAGAAATCACATCATCTCTCAATAAAACATCGCTTTTAGTCTTTCTCCCTACTATTCATCCAAATATCGATCATATACCCCAATGTGTGTGTAAAAGACATCCCTACACTTAGAGAATTAAATTTAAGTTATCATACTCTTGTCCATCTTCCAAAGTACTTTATAGTCGGTGAATATTTTAGATGGAATTGCTCACATCTTTCATGCGACCGTTAATACTTCTTGAGGTATTAACCGACCGATTACAAAATTAATTTGTTCGCATATTTAGACGTAATTTCTCTTCTTGCAACACCTAAAGCTTAGCAGTGGCTCCCAAACCAGTTGGTCTAAGGCACTAGGTGATAAAACACCCTCGCTATATTTTTTTTATGCTGTCTTAAGCAATTACAAAAGCACTGTTCATTTTTTTTCTTCACCATTTATACTTTATATTTTTATTTTATTGTGCATACTAAGGCTTTTATACAAGAGCATTTAAGGTATCCTCTACTATCCCAAGTTTTAAGATGTGTGTAAGTGCGTATAGTAGGGTATCAACGTTCAAATGTTTGGTCTCAAGAATAGGGATTATTTTTCAGACTTATTTTTATCCTCAAATTAGCAATTTCCTTCATCTTACTAACCCTTGGGACAACGGCTCATAACTACTTATTACTAGTTTCGTTTAAGAAAATATCTAAATTTCTTGCTTTTCTTAAACTTTTCCTATCTTTCGAATGTAATTTTTCACTTTCAAACTTTCATTATCAATTTTTTTTATGCTTATATATAGTATAATGCGTAAATAAGCACAAACCTCCCCTAAACCTGTTTGTAGCAGTGTCATCACTGATATCATCTGTTAAGCTTAAAAATAATTGTAGACTTGGGAGGAAAGGTTATTAAAGGGGACGAGAATAAATGACAGTGAAATCCTCCCTCAAACTTATTCTTGGCTCACAAGTTTGTAAATTTTTTTTTCTTTTAAGAGCCAAAATATTTTTCTCCCCCCCCCCCCTCCAAACTTGAGTAAAATAGTATTAAGCCTTTAAGATTATAAGGGGGGTTAAAGTTATTGGTCTATGTAAAGCTTTACAAAGACCAAAACTCAACACCAACCATTAAAAGAATTTATCAATGTAACAATATAGTTGGTGGAAGATCAGAGATTTGAAGAAGTGGGGAGATAGGAGGTGGTATGGTTTACGTCTCGGTTGATAAAGACGGAACAGTAATGGTGAACGAAAATGAGAATGTGAATAATTAGGAATAGGTAGAATAGTCACATTCTCGTATGGGATAAGAAGAAATGGTGGTGGTTCAACTTCGTCGGATCGAGTTTGATTAATCACAAAATCCGTGTCGTTTAGGAATGCGAGTTCGTCGGCGAAAATATTTTCGAAACTTTCATCGATGGTCCGATTGAACGTTTCAATGTCAATAAATGTCACGCCAGAATTCAATATACTTGATTTGTCAAAAAATATAGAGGTGGGAGACTCGAAAAGCTCATCTACCTTATTCTTAAAAGGATCTAAATCAAGTGGTCTTTCAAGAATCATAGAACTCGAAATGTCGGAGTGTAAGTCATCAACACTCGATAAAATTAAAGAAAGATTAGAAGAAGAACCAAAGAAAGTGGGTGATGAAATGGCTAATCGGATTTGTGTGTCGAGCATTGTTGAACCAGATGTGGGAAATGAAGGTTGAATTTCGTTCTGCTTTACGGTCATGCATTTAGCATCAATTTCCAGACCCATATGGGATTTAGGAAAAACAGTTAAAGGTTCGAGATGATGTCCACACGGAAGTGAAAGGACCTGATGAATTGGTGAGGAAAACTCATCCAAAACTATGTGTTCATCATCCAAAATATCCCCAGCGTCAATATCCTCAATCAAGTGAAAGTTAAAATTCTCAGACACCTCATCAAAACCATGGTTTTCAATCAATTTTGGTTCTAGAGTGGAGGTGTAGAGATCACAAGGATTGGGTGTGGTTTCACTAAAAATAGACCCTTCACAATCGGGTAAATCAAACACTACAAAGTCACACAACTCATCAAACCTTCTATCTTCAATTGGTGAATCATTTGGTGTACTCAATAGATTTGTGAAACTGAAGTTGTGGATTTCAATTTGGGATGAGGAGGTTTGATTTGGAAGGGTGTGCTACTCTCTCTCACTACCCAAATTCTCAATTTGTCATATTGCTGTATCATACATTGAAAAAATTTGAGCTAGTTGGAAACTAGTTGCTCGTTCGTTGGGTTGTATGAGGGCGGCCATGGACGCATTCAATTCCTCTATGTGGCGGCGTGACGCTACTCGAAATTCTTCCACTGTCCGTTAAAGACTAGACATGGGTCGGTAAGGGGTTTCAGCAGAAGATTGAATTTCTGGTGGATAGGTAAAACTCCCAAATGACTGATTAGAAGAATTGTTTAGAGAAGGTGTAAAAGTCGCGTAGGATTGATATGAATCGAATGGTTATGAAAATTGGACAGGTGTAAGATCAACATTGTGATAAGAAGAATATTGATATTGGTTGGTTGGTTGACGACTAACAACAAATGTCAGATATACCGTAAAACGAGTAGCAATATCTTCCTTAGAAAGTGATGGTGTTTGTTGTCCTAATGGTTTGACCGGATTGAAACTTTGGCTTTTAGCCCTCGCCATATGCTCAGCGATGGACATGCGTTTAGGAGTCCCCTCACACGCTTTAAATAGAATATCAACATAACAAGATGTAGAATTTTTATGCGGTTGATAGGACCTGGAGTGAGGTTTCCAACTATTTCTTTCTGCTTTCTCTATCCGATCTCTTAAAGACATGGTAGAGTCGGAATTTTGACCAAAGCAATTACGAAAAAAAGATATATCTTGTTCTGGATAGCAAAGTTCGACAAGAGTTCGTCTGTTTGGGTTATCCATTATAAGAAGGTGAAAAGAAAATAGGAAGGTAAAAGATTTAAGCTTTAGTTGGATTGTTTTGCTTTGAAAATGGGACTTGAGGGTTGATTCAACAAATCACAAAATGCACAAGCAACCCTAGAACTAAGGTCACCTAGGTCAAGCATTAGAACGCTTCTAGACTTCCAAAGGACAAGCCGCAGGATGAATCCTTTACAACATCTTTATTACACTTGTGGCCAGGTAAGTGCTAGGTGAGTAGGAGGTATCCGCTATACGAATCACCGAAAATAGCGGGCCTAAATAAGTAATAACTTTCCATAGTTACACTTGTCTTAGACACCAAAAAATTAATGCGGATAAACGATAGATTACCCATGACCTCCCTCTGTCCTAATTGAGCGCGACGGTCCTTAGGTTCTTGGTCTAGATATTTTTTAATTAATATATAGTTATGCAGATGTTCGTTTTGTGATTTGTGGGGCCTAGGAAGGGTGATCAAATCCCCACCTGATCTGAATTTTGGTCTTTCCCCTTAATGTCCGTATTAAAAATATGCAAAAACAAACCAATTACAAAACACGCAAAAAGACTTTTTGAGCAGTGATGTTTTGCAAAGAATCCTGCAGAAAATATATTATTAGATTTCTAGAGGAGAGAGAAAGAGCAGAGAAAGATCACTAGAAGAATTTGGTGCCCCAACTCAACAAGACTGCCGCAGTTCCATGGCTAATTGCTTGATTCTGTTGCGGTTCCGCAGCGCTTTGACGTGTTCGTTTGCTGAATTTTCTTATGTAGTCTCCTTTACTCCTCTGGTCCTCTCTAAAAGTCTCTGAATCTCGATTTTCTCATTCAAGTGACTCCAGAATCCCTCACAAAAATCGCACACTAATCGTTAAATATGCAAGTTGTGGTTTTGTTTTATCATTATGATATGAATCGAATAAGAATTCAACACGAATATGAAGAAGAAGAAAAATTACGCACGTGTTCGCACGCTAAAAGCGTGTCGGATGTTCAAAGTTCTAAAGTTTACCGCGATCAGGACGGTGTCACTATGCAGTTAGCCTGTTGAGCACGGGTCGATCCACAGGGAGATGGTTGTATTTCCGTTCTTATCTTAGACGAGTCAATAAAGAATTTATATGTGTTTGTTCAAGTCTATCCTATGTGTATTATTTGCAAGTATAAAATTGTTAAGAAAAGATACGAAAATGTAAGCTAAAGAAATCCGTACTCAAAACCTTTGAGCCGAGTCTTGACCGATTGAAGCTAGAGCAATTGGCAACAATGTGGATTAGGGGATTTAAGCGCGGTATTCATGGAATCCGGCTTATTTACCCTTGTCCTTCCGTTCTTGTCTCTTGCTTTCGCCTCCGGCCAAACCGAACGCAACCGGTCGCAGTTAGGAATCACCGTTACCTTGTTGGGGTAGGGTGCCTAACGGAGCGCTTGCGTATGGTTTGGGCGGAGTTCAATGGAAAATAACGGGAAAAAGAAATGAGAAAAGAAAATCTTAACTTACAATACCGTATTTATTCTTAACAACGATAATTACATTCATTCACAAAACAAACCAAAAAGAGCAAAAGAAAAGAACAAAGAAAAGAAAAGATTACAAGTAATTAAGTGCATGAATATAAATTGCAAGAAAGTAAAGCAAGGTAATAAAAAGGAAGTAATAAATAAGCAATAAAAAGAACAAGAAACTAGAACTCAAGACAAGCATGGGATCAATAGCCAACCCTTAAACTTGCAAGCTCAATCAAGAGGTTGCAAGATCAAGAGAAGGGTAAAGAACTCATGTGAAGTGAAGAACCAATTCCATAAGAAAATACGACCCTTGAGATCAATAACAAACTCTTAACCTTTCAAGCTCAATGAAGAGGTTGAAAGATCAAGAGAAAGCAAGAATCTCAAGGGGAAGTTAAACAAAAGAGAATGATACAAAAGCCCTCATCTTCATTGATCTTCCACTCAAAAAGCTCTCACTACAATTTTCATGGAGAAAAGATAAAGAAGAAGAAGAAGAACTAAAACTAGCAAAAAGAGGCTAAAGAAATGACATGAAATTGGACCCTTGGCTTAGCTCAATTCTGGAGTATTTATAGGCAGAGGGTTGAAGATCTAGGGCAAGAATCTGTCACTATATGAAGTCCCCAAAATACCCCCAAAACACGACAAAGTGAGGAGCCCATACGGCCGCGGATCCGCGGCCTAGACCCCTATTGGCCGCGGATCTGCGGCCCTATGGTGGAGTTGGGTGGTCGGGTTTTGGGTGCTTTCCTGGTTTCATGTTGTCTGCTATGTGGTATATGAATTTTCTCAGAAACTTTTCACAATTATTCCAGAATTTTAGTAGAACAAAAGGTGATGTGATGTGGATGTTTTGCCATGATTTTCTCGAGCTCCGCGTAGATTTCTTGGATCTTGTGTTGACCTAGAGCTTTGTGCATGACATGACAATCGATTTACCATCTTGTCCCTTAAACTGGTATGTGGCAACACACGGATAGAGAGCGGAGACCGTGTTTTATCTGTTGTTGGCAGTAATCCAGAATTTGTCGTACTTTTTATGGATTTCACTGTTCAGAGCCGAGAACCTGTATTCTGCAAATATGTAGCAAACACAGATCAAAAGCACCTACCTATAAACACATGAGCATAAGAATGGGCGGTATAAAATGCAGTATTCTGTTATGAACAAATACCCCCAAACTTAACTTTTGCTCGTCCCGAGCAAAACCAATTATTCACTAAAATAAAAACCTAACCGCACTTTCGCAGGGAACGCGATTGCACTGAGCACGTGCAACAAGCCGTTAAACCTCTAGGTGTCCCTAGTAGGAGGAGTGTTGTCTCCTGAGGGTTTTCAGCGGATACTACCCACAAAATCCCATCAAGCTAGTTTCATAAGTTAACATCGATTCTACTCCTACAGTTTAGTATTTACGTTAGAAACTCTATCATCCTAAGTTAGAAATATCCAACCCTTATTTTTCACACCTTCTATCTATTTAACCTTGGATATCCTGAGTTTTCCTTCTAAAGCGCGGCCTCAAATCAGGGATTTTTATCAACTTTACAGAAAACACAAGTCTTATTCTTTATTTCTATCTTTTATCCAAACATCGATTGTATACCCCTACGTGTGTGTATATTTGCACCCCTACACTCAAGAATTCAATTCAAGCTATAATACCCTTGCCTTAACACCTAATACTACTTCTTTTCATTAAGGATGGACGGATTTGCTCACACATCTTTCATGCGACTATTAATGCTTCTTGAGGCACTAACGACCGATTACTGAATGTGTGAACTTTAAAGCGTAAATAGCAGTTTCCAGGTCTTGACTTTATTCTATTTTTTCTTCTTCTTTTTCTTTTTCTTTTTCTTTTTCAAGACCAGATATATTTTTCAATATGCTCTTTTGGTGTTTAGCTTTAAATACCGTTTTTTCTTTCATACTAGGCTTTCAGGCAAGAGTATTTCTAGGTATCCTCTACTATCCCAAGTTTCAAGGTGCGTGTAAGTGCAGTTTGTAGGGTATATACTTTCTAAATTTGAACTCAAGAAAAGAAACTATTTTTCAGACTTATCCTCCAGTAAAGCTTCAATACTTTCCCTTCATCTTGACTTGGCTCAAGAACTGAACTCAAAAATTGTAAGGACGTATACTTACCAAAGTTAGACAGAATGAGGGTTATTTTAAGGATTTTCAATTCCTAAGTCTAGAGTTTAGTTATTTCTAATATATCAACTAAACTTTCAGAATAAAAATCTAAGTTACCCTATTAGCTAACTTGACGACAAGGTTTTTATATTTTTGGAAAATTTTTTGATTTTTTTTATGGGTTTTTAATAAGGTATGCAAATGCAAAATATACACATGAATGCGAAGAAAGAAAGCTTACCGAGCACATCCCCAAACTTAAACTTGACAGTGCCCTCACTGTCAGGCTATACCAAGAGGGTCAAAATTGTCGGCGCTCCACCTAAAAACAAATTATATACAAAAAGGAAAACAAATATATATATATATATATACAAAAAAAAAGAGTCCCCCCCAAACTTAAGTAAAATAGTGTTTCCACTGTTAAGCGTTGAAATTCAGGATTAGGGGGAGAAAGAGAACAGTATCAAGCTATACAAGGCCTTACACAGGCCAAAAGTTAACACCAACCATTCAAAGATTTTATCGCTATAATGTACAGGTTGGTGGAAGAAGGCGTAGAGAAAAGAGATGGAGAATACGCGAGACCATATGCCGAGAGAAGCGGGATATGGTCTCGGTATATGAGAGGAAGAAGAATGGCGGAAGGGAAAAAGAAGTGGAATACGAACTTGAGGGTGCAAATGGAGTAAATAGATTAGCACAATTTGTGATGACCGATGTGTGAAAAGCGATTGTGCTAATATATTTATCCGTCGAGAAATGGGGTCAAATCCCTCAAGATTCGTGAGAAACCAAGGGTACGCCGAACTTGGTAAACCAGACATACGAAATGAAAGTGAGACGGTTTCTTGCATGGTCGGAACGATGGAAAGAATGGAGGAAAGTGGTTGAGGAAGGTTATCGGTTAAAGGCTCAGGAGGGTGTACACAGTCAGTGGAAGGGATAGGATGAATTGGAAAATCCGACTCATCAAGTATAACTGGTTCATCCTCAAAACTATCCTCAGAATTCTCCTCAAAGTTAAGCTCATCCATGCCTTCATCATCAATATCAAGACGCATATGAAGTTCGGGAAAAACATTTAATGACTCGGGATGATGAGTTGGAGAGAAAAATTCAGCTAAGTCTGTAGGTTCATCATCCAAAATATTCACGGCGTCAATATCCTTAATCAAGTGAGAGTCAATTTTCTCAGACACCTCATCAAAAGCATGGATTTCAATCGATTCAGGTTCTAAGATGGAGGTGTAGAGGTCAAAAGGATTGGGTGTGGTTTCACTTGGCACGGTCCCTTCACAATCTGGCAAATCAAACACTACAAAGTCGCACAACTCATTAAACATTCTATCTTCAACTGATAATTCATTTGGGACACTTGATAGACTTTCAACACAGGAGTTGTGGGATTCAATTTGGACCGGGTAGGCTTGATTCGGAAGGGGGTACAGCTCACTCTCTCCACTCAAATTCACAGCCTGTCCTACCGCCTCATCATACCTTGGAAAATTTGGAGCTAGCTGGAAACTAGCTACCGGGTCAGTAGGTTGTATGAGAGCGGCCATGGACGCATTCAAATCCATCATCTGTTGCCTTGACGCTACCCTAAAGTCTTCCAAGGACTGTTCTAGACTAGACATTGGTTGTGAAGGGGTTTCAGTAAAAGATGCAAAGTTGTTTGGATACTGAAAACTCCCAAATGGCGGTTCTAATGCAACGTCTAGGGAAGGTGCAAAAGTAAGGTAGGATTGGTAGGAATTGAATGGCTGGACAGGAGCAGGATCAACATTTGGATAGGAAGGTGAATGGAATTGTTGATCCCAAGAATTTGAAGTGGTGAAAGGAGTGAAAGATCGGCTACGAGATTGTTCAATACGTTCTGCAATAGAGATAGGTCTTGGAGTTGCAACATGACTCGAAGAAGGGGTATCAACGTAAGAAGGGGTGATTGTATGAAATGGTTGATACGAAGTGGATTGCGGAGTCAAATTGTTTGTCCTAGACGCGTCTATCCGATCTCTCAATGAAATTTTGGGCATGGAGGGGTCGTTCGAAGTTCGGCCAAAGCAAGAACCGTAAGAAGTAATGTCTGGTTGTGGGTACCAAAGTTCTGCAAGAGTTTTGCGAGGTGGAGTACCCATGATATGAAGAGAGAAAGGAAGAAAGGCAGAGAAAAGGAGGGGAAAAAGAATGTGATTTTTTTAATTTTTTAATTTTTAATTTTTTTAATTTATATATTAACAGAAGAATGAAATATACACGCAAAAAGAATATTGACAGAAACAATCACGACACAAAAATACCACACACCTAATCGTTCTAGGGTTCACCTAGGTCAACTAGACCTGCTCCAGAACTTGATTGTCGAAGTAAAACTGTGTCGAGAAACAGGCTCAAGATACACTGATCACGAGGCCAGGTAAGTGCAGAGATAAGGGGAGGTTTTCCAACGCTTTCGCGAAATTCCTTAATTAAATAACCCTTTCTCTTTTGGTGGTTTCGCCGTTAACACTTTCCTAGACACCCCGTAAACAATATACCGTTAAGCAAGGTTCTAAACACAGTTAACTTCTCCTAGTGAGCGCGAAGTTCTTAAGGCTTAAAGTCTAGTTTCTTTTAAATTTTGTGCGGGTAAACGTTATGCTCAAGTTCGTGATTTGTGGGCCACGGAAAAGGTGATGAAATCCTTTACCTTATATTGTGGGGTTCGCTTGCCCTTAAGTCCGTATTAATGTATGCAATGCGCAATTCAAAAAAATTCTATAAAGAATCAAACAATCGTTTTTTTGTTTAAGCGCGGCGCTGCAACAAATACTGGTTAGTCAATTTTCAGCGTTTGCTAGCGAACTTTCAAAGAATCCTGCAAAGAATAGTATATTGGATGCGTCGGATTTGAGAAGAAGGTGTTAGTAAAATACGTACCGTTAAGTTTTGGGTTAGGAAACCCCCGTTGAATCAAATCCGGTAAGCTTGAAAAGTTTGCTTGCACGGGTTAAACTACCCGGATCTTTGGCACTGTACTTTCGTAATCACCTTAACCTTGAACGTACACTTTGCTCCCCACAATTGCAGTTTGCAAATACGCAAAAATCTGCACACTTGCCCACAAAAATGATCCAAAAAAAAAAGATTTTTTTTTTATATACAAAAAGAATATTAACCCGAATAACAAGAAAGAAAATACGTTACCGTCTCCCCGGCAACGGCGCCATTTGTTCGCACGCCAAAAGCGTGTCGGATGTTCAAAGTTCTAAAGTTTACCGCGATCAGGACGGTGTCACTATGCAGTTAGCCGGTTGAGTACTGGTCGATTCACAGGGAGATGGTTGTATTTCCGTTCTTGTCTTAGACGAGTCAATAAAGAATTTATATGTGTTTGTTCAAGTTTATCCTATGTGTATTATTTGGAAGTATAAAATTGTTAAGAAAAGATACGAAAATGTAAGCTAAAGAAATCCGTACTCAAAACCTTTGAGCCGAGTCTTGACCGATTGAAGCTATAGCAATTGGCAACAACGTGGATTAGGGGATTTAAGCGCGGTATTCATGGAATCCGGCTTATTTACCCTTGTCCTTCCGTTCTTGTCTCTTGCTTTCGCCTCCGGCCAAACCGAACGCAACCGGTCGCGGTTAGGAATCACCGTTACCTTGTTGTGGTAGGGTGCCTAACGGAGCGCTTGCTTATGGTTTGGGCGGAGTTCAATGGAAAATAACGGGAAAAGGAAATGAGAAAAGAAAATCTTAACTTACAATACCGTATTTATTCTTAACAACGATAATTACATTCATTCACAAAACAAACCAAAAAGAGCAAAAGAAAAGAACAAAGAAAAGAAAAGATTACAAGTAATTAAGTGCATGAATATAAATTGCAAGAAAGTAAAGCAAGGTAATAAAAAGGAAGTAATAAATAAGCAATAAAAAGAACAAGAAACTAGAACTCAAGACAAGCATGGGATCAATAGCCAACCCTTAAACTTGCAAGCTCAATCAAGAGGTTGCAAGATCAAGAGAAGGGTAAAGAACTCATGTGAAGTGAAGAACCAATTCCATAAGAAAATACGACCCTTGAGATCAATAACAAACTCTTAACCTTTCAAGCTCAATGAAGAGGTTGAAAGATCAAGAGAAAGCAAGAATCTCAAGGGGAAGTTAAACAAAAGAGAATGATACAAAAGCCCTTGATTGGTGTGATTTAGCGTGCTTGCGCTTTCTAAAAGATAGATCAAAAATATTTGTAAACCGCAATCAAGAACGGCGTCGCTTTGCAGCTAGCCGGTGAGTACGGGTCGGTCCACAGGGATGTTGTGAATTTCCTAATCGCGCTAACGAGTTAATTCCGATGGGAGCCGGATTGATTATTAAATCCAAAAATTGAAGTTGTATGATACTAGGATTAGAAACTTGCTAGGATTAGGTTTAGGGAAAATTTGGTAAACAAAAATCTACATCTCTTTCCATTGCCTTTAATTAAAGATATCATATTAGTGTTATGGTAAATCTTAACAAAGGGGATTAGGATGATTGGGAAGATTGATTCTTCCTCTAGATCCTTGTCCTTCCTTTCTTAATCTTTACCCTAACCTCCATGGAAAACCTTAAAATCCGGGCCTTTATACTACGGTATCACCGCTACCTCGAGGGTAGAGTGCCGTAGGGAGCGGAATAAGAAGGTATGCATGGAGTTCTAATTTTCATAAAAGTTTGGCAACGTAAAGAGATGAGAGATCTTCATCTCTCAAATCCTTCCCTATTCCTAACCCTAACAAGCGAGAAAACTACTCGCTCATTGAGGGGATGAAAAAAGACATGATTTTATTAAAGAGAGAAAACATCGATTGCAAGTTAATAAAAGCTAAACTAAATTAAACTAAGGCGAGAAAATAATTTACCTAGAGCAGATATGAAAAACTACAACTACTGCAAGGAAAATAACCTACTTACTGATGCATCTCTCCAATCATCAACGCAGGTTTGTCAGATCTGAATTCATGAATTGAAAAGAAACACCGATGCTCTCCAAAAGAATTCTAAAATTTATTAATGAAGGGAGGCATAAGAAATTACAATGAGTAGAGTTCCTATTTATAGAGAATAGGAAACCCTAGGTTACAATTGATTTGCATGTCTACATTTACCAAAATATCCTTAGGAAGACCTAGTCAAAGTAGACTTCAAGCTTTGGTAAAATTTTATGTCTCTTTAAAAGAAAGTATTGGGCCTTGGATCTTTGGGCTTCCTTATTATTTGGTTCTTTATTAAAATAGCTTCTATGTTTCTTCCAGATCTCCAGTGAATAATTGCGGTGGACTTTTAACCGTTCGCTTTGTAATCTTGGACCTTGCATTGCCTTGTACTTTGTGAATTTTATCTTTGATATAGGCTTGATCAAGAGTCTTCTATTTGTTGGTCAAAGTCCACTTTTTCATCGTCTTTACATCGTTTTCACTGTTTTCTGTCTAAGAACCTGTAACCTGTAACATGTAGCAGACATGCGTCAAAAGCACCTGTTTATTTATAAAAATGAATAAGAATGGGGAATATAAAATGCAATATTATGATATGAACAAATACCCCCAAACTTATCTTTTGCTCGTCCTCGAGCAAACTTATTTTTTATTCATTACAAAAAACCTAACCACACTTTCGCAGGGAAACGCGATTGCACTGAGCACGTGCAACAAGCCGTTAAACCTCTAGGTGTCCCTAGTAGGAGGAGTGTTGTCTCCTGAGGGTTTTCAGCGGATACTACCCACAAAATCCTATCAATTCGGCCCATTAACTTTTGTTCTCTAATTAGGTTTTCTAACAAGGAATTCTATTATCTTTTACTCGCAAATTATCCACCCATATTCTTCACACTTCCTCATCATCTAACTTAAGATTATATATATCCTATAGACTTACTTAGCTTTCGGCATCTCTTAAGTTTTCCTTCTAGGGTTCCATCTCCACTTAGGAATTTCTATCAACCCTATTAAAGATACAAGTTCTATTCTTCATTCCTTTCTCTTATCTAAACTCTAATCACATATCCCCACGTGTGTGTAAATATCACCCCTACACTTGGAAATTCAAATCAAGCAATCGTGCTCTCGTCCATTGTCCAAAGCACTTGTGAAATTTCGCTTTCACATCCTTCATGCGACTGTTAATACTTCTTGAGGTACCAACAACCGATTACAAGATGCGTTAGCACTTTAAGGCGTACTTCCTAGTTTTGCAACACCCAAGGCTTTTAGCAGTGGCTCCCAAACCAGTTGGTCTAAGGCACTAGGTGATGAAGCACCCTCGCTAAATATTTTTCTATTTTTACAGCCTTAAGTAATCACAAAAACCAGTGTCCTTTTTTTTTTCTTCATTCACTTTTTTTTTTCTTTTTCATTGTGCTAAGGACTTTAGACAAGAGTATTTCAAGGTCTCTTCTACTAATCCAAGTTTCAAGGTGCGTGTTTGTGCAAATTGTAGGGTATACGTTTTCAGAATCTAGACTTAAGCTAGGAACTATTTTTCAAACTTATACTCTAATAAGAACATCAATACTCTTCCCTTGTTTCGACTTAGCCCAAGAAGTGAACCCAAAATTTTCCTATTTCTAAATAAACTACAAGGCATATACTTTCTACTGTTAAACTTTAAGGAATGTTATTTTTAGGGTTTTTAATTCACTAAGTCTAAGATCTAGTTGTTCCTAGCCAGTTAACCTATCTGTCAAACTCTAGTCAAATAGGCCAAAATTGAATACAATAATTTTTATAATTTTTGAAATTTTTCAATTTTTATGGGTTTTTCAAATAAATATGCAAATGCAAAAATATGTACAAATGAATGCGAAGGAAGAAGACGTATCGAGCATACCCCCAAACTTGAACTTGACAGTGTCCTCACTGTCATGCTAAACCAAGAGGGTCAAAATACCGGCACTCCCCTGTTTATTTATGTACATTTTTTTTTTATATTTTTAATGTTTTGAAATTTTTTTTTTATTTTTTTGATAGAAAAAGAAAACAAAAATATATATACGAATATACAAAGGTTCCCCCCCAAACTTAAGCTTGGCCTTACACAAGCCAAAGATTAGCACCAACCATTCAAAAATTCTATCGTGGTAATGGTCGAGTTGGTGAAAGAATGGAGTGGAAAGAAAAGAGATGAGAAGCACACGAGACCGTGTGGAGAGAAAGGGATAATATGGTCTCGGTGGAGGAGAATGGCGGAGGGGAAGAAGAAATGGTAGGGGTTCTACTTCTTCGAGTGGAAGTTGATTAATCACAAAATCCATATCATTTAAGAATGCGAGTTCGTCGGCGAAAATATCTTCGAAACTTTCCACGAAGGTCCAATTGAAAATTATCGAACTCAAACATTGCATATGTTGATACCACTTCTTCAAGTCCTTCTGTCACTCCTAGGCCGATGTCCATTGCTGAGCATATTGCTCAATCTCGTAGCCGATCTTTCAAAGATTTTCTTGGCAAGGAAGGATCGTCTTTAAATTGACCGAACGACGCAAAATTAGGTTCGGGATACCAAAGTTCGGCAAGAGATTTATAATGTGGGGTACCCATGATAGAAGAAAGAGAAGATGAAGAAGGTAGGTGGTGCAAGGATTTTTCAGCGACAAAAATTGCAAGTTTTTTTTTTTTTTTTTTTAAAAAATTCCTTTTTCTCTTTATTTAGAACTGTTTGCAGAAAAAAAAATCGATAAAGGGCTTAGACACAAATATAATCAACCAGAAATGCACAATCAGACCTAGATCTAGGGTCGCCTAGGTCTGCTAGACAGCTCCTAACTAAGGCTAGAAATAGGACCTCAAACCGCCTCTTCACCGACAAGTACGGCCAGGTAAGTGGGAAGGAACCACCACTACAGTGGGCCTAATTAATAACCACTAGCCTAGACACCGCAAAGTCGGTTAGGATAAACGGTCGATGCCTATACTAGTCTTTTTCCTATTGAGCTCGATGTCCTTAGGTTTGAGTCTAGTCTTTTTTATTAATTGTGGTCAATGCACATGCTTTAGGTGTTTTCTGGGGTCCTGGGAAGGGTGATGAAATCCCCACCCAATCTGAGTTGGTCAAAAGCCCCTTAAAATCCGATTAAAGATATGCAAAACAGTAAATCACTTGCAATCAAATCTTTTTTGTGAATTTTAAAATTTGCAAGTTCTCTAATTAAAATTTTCCTTTTTTCTCCTTGCTCTTTATTTGGAAAGATATTTTAGCAAAAAGATTAAGAATATGCAAATCAGAAAAGATCACTTGCAATCAATTATTATTTTAAGCATAGCACAACGAATCCTGCATAAGATTTATTATTTGGAAAGGAATATTTTTAAAGCGCAAAGAAATCCTGCAGGCAAATTTACAGAAGATATATCAAGATTTGCAGAAGAGGAGAGAGAAAACTTACAGATTTTTTTTTTTTTACCGCGCGTCTGCACCCTGTTTTTTTTTTTTTTTTTTCCCGAACCTACCGGGCCGCGGCGGTTCCGCGGCCAGAAGGCATGTCCCGCGGCGGTTCCGCGGCCGGAAAGTGCCGCCGGCTTTTTTTTTTTTTTTTTTTAGGCAGCTGCACTAGATCGCGCGGTTGACATGTTGACTCGGTCCTCTAAATTTTTTTCTGTTCCTCTGTTGTTGCAATCTTCTGTTGATAGGATCGTCTATTTGCTGTTTCGATCTTTGGAGATTTCCAGATCCGAACTTGATTGTAAATCCTGCAAAATTCAAACAACAAAGTACCCTTTCCAAAAATAACAAATGATATATTTTTATATTTTTTGGATTTTTCAGATTTTTATGATTTTTTAAATTTTATGATTAACCCGAAATTGCGAAAAGAAAAGTTCTACGCCATCCCCGGCAACGGCGCCATTTGATTGGTGTGATTTAGCGTGCTTGCGCTTTCTAAAAGATAGATCAAAAATATTTGTAAACCGCAATCAAGAACGGCGTCGCTTTGCAGCTAGCCGGTGAGTACGGGTCGGTCCACAGGGATGTTGTGAATTTCCTAATCGCTCTAACGAGTTAATTCCGATGGGAGCCGGATTGATTATTAAATCTAAAAATTGAAGTTGTATGATACTAGGATTAGAAACTTGCTAGGATTAGGTTTAGGGAAAATTTGGTAAACAAAGATCTACATCTCTTTCCATTGCCTTTAATTAAAGATATCATATTAGTGTTATGGTAAATCTTAACAAAGGGGATTAGGATGATTGGGAAGATTGATTCTTCCTCTAGATCCTTGTCCTTCCTTTCTTAATCTTTACCCTAACCTCCATGGAAAACCTTAAAATCCGGGTCTTTATACTACGGTATCACCGCTACCTCGAGGGTAGAGTGCCGTAGGGAGCGGAATAAGAAGGTATGCATGGAGTTCTAATTTTCATAAAAGATTGGCAAAGAAAAAAGATGAGAGATCTTCGTCTCTCAAATCCTTCCCTATTCCTAACCCTAACAAGCGAGAAAACTACTCGCTCATTGAGGGGATGAAAAAAGACATGATTTTATTAAAGAGAGAAAACATCGATTGCAAGTTAATAAAAGCTAAACTAAATTAAACTAAGGCGAGAAAATAATTTACCTAGAGCAGATATGAAAAACTACAACTACTGCAAGGAAAATAACCTACTTACTGATGCATCTCTCCAATCATCAACGCAGGTTTGTCAGATCTGAATTCATGAATTGAAAAGAAACACCGATGCTCTCCAAAAGAATTCTAAAATTTATTAATGAAGGGAGGCATAAGAAATTACAATGAGTAGAGTTCCTATTTATAGAGAATAGGAAACCCTAGGTTACAATTGATTTGCATGTCTACATTTACCAAAATATCCTTAGGAAGACCTAGTCAAAGTAGACTTCAAGCTTTGGTAAAATTTTATGTCTCTTTAAAAGAAAGTATTGGGCCTTGGATCTTTGGGCTTCCTTATTATTTGGTTCTTTATTAAAATAGCTTCTATGTTTCTTCCAGATCTCCAGTGAATAATTGCGGTGGACTTTTAACCGTTCGCTTTGTAATCTTGGACCTTGCATTGCCTTGTACTTTGTGAATTTTATCTTTGATATAGGCTTGATCAAGAGTCTTCTATATGTTGGTCAAAGTCCACTTTTTCATCGTCTTTACATCGTTTTCACTGTTTTCTGTCTAAGAACCTGTAACCTGTAACATGTAGCAGACATGCGTCAAAAGCACCTGTTTATTTATAAAAATGAATAAGAATGGGGAATATAAAATGCAATATTATGATATGAACAGCCCTCATCTTCATTGTTCTTCCACTCAAAAAGCTCTCACTACAATTTTCATGGAGAAAAGATGAAGAAGAAGAAGAAGAACTAAAACTAGCAAAAAGAGGCTAAAGAAATGACATGAAATTGGACCCTTGGCTTAGCTCAATTCTGGAGTATTTATAGGCAGAGGGTTG
Organism: Agapanthus africanus; assembly: GCA_030015575.1. Taxonomy (NCBI): domain Eukaryota; kingdom Viridiplantae; phylum Streptophyta; class Magnoliopsida; order Asparagales; family Amaryllidaceae; genus Agapanthus; species Agapanthus africanus. Next base: position 112,485,798 of record CM057345.1, on the reverse strand, counting down.
AAGATCTAGGGCAAGAATCTGTCACTATATGAAGTCCCCAAAATACCCCCAAAACACGACAAAGTGAGGAGCCCATACGGCCGCGGATCCGCGGCCTAGACCCCCTATTGGCCGTGGATCCGCGGCCCTATGGTGGAGTTGGGTGGTCGGGTTTTGGGTGCTTTCCTGGTTTCATGTTGTCTGCTATGTGGTATATGAATTTTCTCAGAAACTCTTGACAATTATTCCAGAATTTTAGTAGAACAAAAGGTGATGTGATGTGGATCTTTTGCCATGATTTCCTCGAGCTCCGCGTAGATTTCTTGGATCTTGTGTTGACCTAGAGCTTTGTGCATGACATGACAATCGATTTACCATCTTGTCCCTTAAACTGGTATGTGGCAACACACGGATAGAGAGCGGAGACCGTGTTTTATCTATTGTTGGCAGTAATCCAGAATTTGTCGTACTTTTCATGGATTTCACTGTTCAGAGCCGAGAACCTGTATTCTGCAAATATGTAGCAAACACAGATCAAAAGCACCTACCTATAAACACATGAGCATAAGAATGGGCGGTATAAAATGCAGTATTCTGTTATGAACAAATACCCCCAAACTTAACTTTTGCTCGTCCCGAGCAAAACCAATTATTCACTAAAATAAAAACCTAACCGCCCTTTCGCAGGGAACGCGATTGCACTGAGCACGTGCAACAAGCCGTTAAACCTCTAGGTGTCCCTAGTAGGAGGAGTGTTGTCTCCTGAGGGTTTTCAGCGGATACTACCCACAAAATCCCATCAAGCTAGTTTCATAAGTTAACATCGATTCTACTCCTACAGTTTAGTATTTACGTTAGAAACTCTATCATCCTAAGTTAGAAATATCCAACCCTTATTTTTCACACCTCCTATCTATTTAACCTTGGATCTCCTGAGTTTTCCTTCTAAAGCGCGGCCTCAAATCAGGGATTTTTATCAACTTTACAGAAAACACAAGTCTTATTCTTTATTTCTATCTTTTATCCAAACATCGATTGTATACCCCTACGTGTGTGTATATTTGCACCCCTACACTCAAGAATTCAATTCAAGCTATAATACCCTTGCCTTAACACCTAATACTACTTCTTTTCATTAAGGATGGACGGATTTGCTCACACATCTTTCATGCGACTATTAATGCTTCTTGAGGCACTAACGACCGATTACTGAATGTGTGAACTTTAAAGCGTAAATAGCAGTTTCCAGGTCTTGACTTTATTCTATTTTTTCTTCTTCTTTTTCTTTTTCTTTTTCTTTTTCAAGACCAGATATATTTTTCAATATGCTCTTTTGGTGTTTAGCTTTAAATACCGTTTTTTCTTTCATACTAGGCTTTCAGGCAAGAGTATTTCTAGGTATCCTCTACTATCCCAAGTTTCAAGGTGCGTGTAAGTGCAGTTTGTAGGGTATATACTTTCTAAATTTGAACTCAAGAAAAGAAACTATTTTTCAGACTTATCCTCCAGTAAAGCTTCAATACTTTCCCTTCATCTTGACTTGGCTCAAGAACTGAACTCAAAAATTGTAAGGACGTATACTTACCAAAGTTAGACAGAATGAGGGTTATTTTAAGGATTTTCAATTCCTAAGTCTAGAATTTAGTTATTTCTAATATATCAACTAAACTTTCAGAATAAAAATCTAAGTTACCCTATTAGCTAACTTGACGACAATGTATTTATATTTTTGGAAAATTTTTTGATTTTTTTTTGTGTGTTTTTAATAAGGTATGCAAATGCAAAATATACACATGAATGCGAAGAAAGAAAGCTTACCGAGCACACCCCCAAACTTAAACTTGACAGTGCCCTCACTGTCAGGCTATACCAAGAGGGTCAAAATTGTCGGAGCTCCACCTAAAAACAAATTATATACAAAAAGGAAAACAAATATATATATATATATATACAAAAAAAAAGAGTCCCCCCCAAACTTAAGTAAAACAGTGTTTCCACTGTTAAGCGTTGAAATTCAGGATTAGGGGGAGAAAGAGAACAGTATCAAGCTATACAAGGCCTTACACAGGCCAAAAGTTAACACCAACCATTCAAAGATTTTATCGCTATAATGTACAGGTAGGTGGAAGAAGGCGTAGAGAAAAGAGATGGAGAATACGCGAGACCATATGCGGAGAGAAGCGGGATATGGTCTCGGTATATGAGAGGAAGAAGAATGGCGGAAGGGAAAAAGAAGTGGAATACGAACTTGAGGGTGCAAATGGAGTAAATAGATTAGCACAATTTGTGATGACCGATGTGTGAAAACCGATTGTGCTAATATATTTATCCGTCGAGAAATGGGGTCAAATCCCTCAAGATTCGTGAGAAACCATGGGTACGCCGAACTTGGTAAACCAGACATACGAAATGAAAGTGAGACGGTTTCTTGCATGGTCGGAACGATGGAAAGAATGGAGGGAAGTGGTTGAGGAAGGTTATCGGTTAAAGGTTCAGGAGGGTGTACACAGTCAGTGGAAGGGATAGGATGAATTGGAAAATCCGACTCATCAAGTATAACTGGTTCATCCTCAAAACTATCCTCAGAATTCTCCTCAAAGTTAAGCTCATCCATGCCTTCATCATCAATATCAAGACGCATATGAAGTTCGGGAAAAACATTTAATGACTCGGGATGATGAGTTGGAGAGAAAAATTCAGCTAAGTCTATAGGTTCATCATCCAAAATATTCCCGGCGTCAATATCCTTAATCAAGTGAAAGTCAATTTTCTCAGACACCTCATCAAAAGAATGGATTTCAATCGATTCAGGTTCTAAGATGGAGGTGTAGAGGTCAAAAGGATTGGGTGTGGTTTCACTTGGCACGGTCCCTTCACAATCTGGCAAATCAAACACTACAAAGTCGCACAACTCATTAAACATTCTATCTTCAACTGATAATTCATTTAGGACACTTGATAGACTTTCAACACAGGAGTTGTGGGATTCAATTTGGACCGGGTAGGCTTGATCCGGAAGGGGGTACAGCTCACTCTCTCCACTCAAATTCACAGCCTGTCCTACCGCCTCATCATACCTTGGAAAATTTGGAGCTAGCTGGAAACTAGCTACCGGGTCAGTAGGTTGTATGAGAGCGGCCATGGACGCATTCAAATCCATCATCTGTTGGCTTGACGCTACCCTAAAGTCTTCCAAGGACTGTTCTAGACTAGACATTGGTTGTGAAGGGGTTTCAGTAAAAGATGCAAAGTTGTTTGGATACTGAAAACTCCCAAATGGCGGTTCTGATGCAATGTCTAGGGAAGGTGCAAAAGTAAGGTAGGATTGGTAGGAATTGAATGGCTGGACAGGAGCAGGATCAACATTTGGATAGGAAGGTGAATGGAATTGTTGATCCCAAGAATTTGAAGTGGTGAAAGAAGTGAAAGATCGGCTACGAGATTGTTCAATACGTTCTGCAATAGAGATAGGTCTTGGAGTTGCAACATGACTCGAAGAAGGGGTATCATCGTAAGAAGGGGTGATTGTATGAAATGGTTGATACGAAGTGGATTGCGGAGTCAAATTGTTTGTTCTAGACGCGTCTATCCGATCTCTCAATGAAATTTTGGGCATGGAGGGGTCGTTCGAAGTTCGGCCAAAGCAAGAACCGTAAGAAGTAATGTCTGGTTGTGGGTACCAAAGTTCGGCAAGAGTTTTGCGAGGTGGAGTACCCATGATATGAAGAGAGAAAGGAAGAAAGGCAGAGAAAAGGAGGGGAAAAAGAATGTGATTTTTTTAATTTTTTAATTTTTAATTTTTTTAGTTTATATATTAACAGGAGAATGAAATATACACGCAAAAAGAATATTGACAGAAACAATCACGACACAAAAATACCACACACCTAATCGTTATAGGGTTCACCTAGGTCAACTAGACCTGCTCCAGAACTTAATTGTCGAAGTAAAACTGTGTCGAGAAACATGCTCAAGATACACTGATCACGAGGCCAGGTAAGTGCAGAGATAAGGGGAGGTTTTCCAACGCTTTCGCGAAGTTCCTTAATTAAATAACCCTTTCTCTTTTGGCGGTTTTACCGTTAACACTTTCCTAGACACCCCGTAAACAATATACCGTTAAGCAAGGTTCTAAACACAGTTAACTTCTCCTAGTGAGCGCGAAGTTCTTAAGGCTTAAAGTCTAGTTTCTTTTAAATTTTGTGCGGGTAAACGTTATGCTCAAGTTCGTGATTTGTGGGCCACGGAAAAGGTGATGAAATCCTTTACCTTATATTGTGGGGTTCGCTTGCCCTTAAGTCCGTATTAATGTATGCAATGCGCAATTCAAAAAAATTCTTTAAAGAATCAAACAATCGTTTCTTAGTTTAAGCGCGGCGCTGCAACAAATACTGGTTAGTCAATTTTCAGCGTTTGCTAGCGAACTTGGAAAGAATCCTGCAAAGAATAGTATATTGGATGCGTCGGATTTGAGAAGAAGGTGTTAGTAAAATACGTACCGTTAAGTTTTGGGTTAGGAAACCCCCGTTGAATCAAATCCGGTAAGCTTGAAAAGTTTGCTTGCACGGGTTAAACTATCCGGATCTTTGGCACTGTACTTTCGTAATCACCTTAACCTTGAACGTACACTTTGCTCCCCACAATTGCAGTTTGCAAATACGCAAAAATCTGCACACTTGCCCACAAAAATGATCCAAAAAAAAAAGATTATTTTTTTTTATATACAAAAAGAATATTAACCCGAATAACAAGAAAGAAAATACGTTACCGTCTCCCCGGCAACGGCGCCATTTGTTCGCACGCCAAAAGCGTGTCGGATGTTCAAAGTTCTAAAGTTTACCGCGATCAGGACGGTGTCACTATGCAGTTAGCCGGTTAAGCACGGGTCGATCCACAGGGAGATGGTTGTATTTCCGTTCTTGTCGTAGACGAGTCAATAAAGAATTTATATGTGTTTGTTCAAGTCTATCCTATGTGTATTATTTGCAAGTATAAAATTGTTAAGAAAAGATACGAAAATGTAAGCTAAAGAAATCCGTACTCAAAACCTTTGAGCCGAGTCTTGACCGATTGAAGCTAGAGCAATTGGCAACAACGTGGATTAGGGGATTTAAGCGCGGTATTCGTGGAATCCGGCTTATTTACCCTTGTCCTTCCGTTCTTGTCTCTTGCTTTCGCCTCCGGCCAAACCGAACGCAACCGGTCGCGGTTAGGAATCACCGTTACCTTGTTGGGGTAGGGTGCCTAACGGAGCGCTTGCGTATGGTTTGGGCGGAGTTCAATGGAAAATAACGGGAAAAGGAAATGAGAAAAGAAAATCTTAACTTACAATACCGTATTTATTCTTAACAACGATAATTACATTCATTCACAAAACAAACCAAAAAGAGCAAAAGAAAAGAACAAAGAAAAGAAAAGATTACAAGTAATTAAGTGCATGAATATAAATTGCAAGAAAGTAAAGCAAGGTAATAAAAAGGAAGTAATAAATAAGCAATAAAAAGAACAAGAAACTAGAACTCAAGACAAGCATGGGATCAATAGCCAACCCTTAAACTTGCAAGCTCAATCAAGAGGTTGCAAGATCAAGAGAAGGGTAAAGAACTCATGTGAAGTGAAGAACCAATTCCATAAGAAAATACGACCCTTGAGATCAATAACAAACTCTTAACCTTTCAAGCTCAATGAAGAGGTTGAAAGATCAAGAGAAAGCAAGAATCTCAAGGGGAAGTTAAACAAAAGAGAATGATACAAAAGCCCTCATCTTCATTGATCTTCCACTCAAAAAGCTCTCACTACAATTTTCATGGAGAAAAGATGAAGAAGAAGAAGAAGAACTAAAACTAGCAAAAAGAGGCTAAAGAAATGACATGAAATTGGACCCTTGGCTTAGCTCAATTCTGGAGTATTTATAGGCAGAGGGTTGAAGATCTAGGGCAAAAATCTGTCACTATATGAAGTCCCCAAAATACTCCCAAAACACGACAAAGTGAGGAGCCCATACGGCCGCGGATCAGCGGCCTAGCCCCCCTATTGTTCGCGGATCCGCGGCCCTATGGTGGAGTTGGGTGGTCGGGTTTTGGGTGCTTTCCTGGTTTCATGTTGTCTGCTATGTGGTATATGAATTTTCTCAGAAACTCTTCACAATTATTCCAGAATTTTAGTAGAACAAAAGGTGATGTGATGTGGATCTTTTGCCATGATTTCCTCGAGCTCCGCGTAGATTTCTTGGATCTTGTGTTGACCTAGAGCTTTGTGCATGACATGACAATCGATTTACCATCTTGTCCCTTAAACTGGTATGTGGCAACACACGGATAGAGAGCGGAGACCGTGTTTTATCTGTTGTTGGCAGTAATCCAGAATTTGTCGTACTATTCATGGATTTCACTGTTCAGAGCCGAGAACCTGTATTCTGCAAATATGTAGCAAACACAGATCAAAAGCACCTACCTATAAACACATGAGCATAAGAATGGGCGGTATAAAATGCAGTATTCTGTTATGAACAAATACCCCCAAACTTAACTTTTGCTCACCCCGAGCAAAACCAATTATTCACTAAAATAAAAACCAAACCGCACTTTCGCAGGGAACGCGATTGCACTGAGCTCGTGCAACAAGCCGTTAAACCTCTAGGTGTCCCTAGTAGGAGGAGTGTTGTCTCCTGAGGGTTTTCAGCGGATACTACCCAAAAAATCCCATCAAGCTAGTTTCATAAGTTAACATCGATTCTACTCCTACAGTTTAGTATTTACGTTAGAAACTCTATCATCCTAAGTTAGAAATATCCAACCCTTATTTTTCACACCTCCTATCTATTTAACCTTGGATCTCCTGAGTTTTCCTTCTAAAGCGCGGCCTCAAATCAGGGATTTTTATCAACTTTACAGAAAACACAAGTCTTATTCTTTATTTCTATCTTTTATCCAAACATCGATTGTATACCCCTACGTGTGTGTATATTTGCACCCCTACACTCAAGAATTCAATTCAAGCTATAATACCCTTACCTTAACACCTAATACTACTTCTTTTCATTAAAGATGGACGGATTTGCTCACACATCTTTCATGCGACTATTAATGCTTCTTGAGGCACTAACGACCGATTACTGAATGTGTGAACTTTAAAGCGTAAATAGCAGTTTCCAGGTCTTGACTTTATTCCATTTTTTCTTCTTCTTTTTCTTTTTCTTTTTCTTTTTCAAGACCAGATATATTTTTCAATATGCTCTTTTGGTGTTTAGCTTTAAATACCGTTTTTTCTTTTATACTAGGCTTTCAGGCAAGAGTATTTCTAGGTATCCTCTACTATCCCAAGTTTCAAGGTGCGTGTAAGTGCAGTTTGTAGGGTATATACTTTCTAAATTTGAACTCAAGAAAAGAAACAATTTTTCAGACTTATCCTCCAGTAAAACTTCAATACTTTCCCTTCATCTTGACTTGGCTCAAGAACTGAACTCAAAAATTGTAAGGACGTATACTTACCAAAGTTAGACAGAATGAGGGTTATTTTAAGGATTTTCAATTCCTAAGTCTAGAATTTAGTTATTTCTAATATATCAACTAAACTTTCAGAATAAAAATCTAAGTTACCCTATTAGCTAACTTGACGACAAGGTTTTTATATTTTTGGAAAATTTATTGATTTTTTTTTGTGGGTTTTTAATAAGGTATGCAAATGCAAAATATACACATGAATACGAAGAAAGAAAGCTTACCGAGCACACCCCCAAACTTAAACTTGACAGTGCCCTCACTGTCAGGCTATACCAAGAGGGTCAAAATTGTCGGCGCTCCACCTAAAAACAAATTATATACAAAAAGGAAAACAAAATATATATATATATATATATATATATACAAAAAAAAGAGTCCCCCCCAAACTTAAGTAAAACAGTGTTTCCACTGTTAAGCGTTGAAATTCAGGATTAGGGGGAGAAAGAGAACAGTATCAAGCTATACAAGGCCTTACACAGATCAAAAGTTAACACCAACCATTCAAAGATTTTATCGCTATAATGTACAGGTTGGTGGAAGAAGGAGTAGAGAAAAGAGATGGAGAAACGCGAGACCATATGCGGAGAGAAGCGGGATATGGTCTCGGTATATGAGAGGAAGAAGAATGGCGGAAGGGAAAAAGAAGTGGAATACGAACTTGAGGGTGCAAATGGAGTAAATAGATTAGCACAATTTGTGATGACCGATGTGTGAAAAGCGATTGTGCTAATATATTTGTCCGTCAAGAAATGGGGTCAAATCCCTCAAGATTCGTGAGAAACCATGGGTACGCCGAACTTAGTAAACCAGACATACGAAATGAAAGTGAGACGGTTTCTTGCATGGTCGGAACGATGGAAAGAATGGAGGGAAGTGGTTGAGGAAGGTTATCGGTTAAAGGTTCAGGAGGGTGTACACAGTCAGTGGAAGGGATAGGATGAATTGGAAAATCCGACTCATCAAGTATAACTGGTTCATCCTCAAAACTATCCTCAGAATTCTCCTCAAAGTTAAGCTCATCCATGCCTTCATCATCAATATCAAGACGCATATGAAGTTCGGGAAAAACATTTAATGACTCGGGATGATGAGTTGGAGAGAAAAATTCAGCTAAGTCTATAGGTTCATCATCCAAAATATTCCCGGCGTCAATATCCTTAATCAAGTGAAAGTCAATTTTCTCAGACACCTCATCAAAAGCATGGATTTCAATCGATTCAGGTTCTAAGATGGAGGTGTAGAGGTCAAAAGGATTGGGTGTGGTTTCACTTGGCACGGTCCCTTCACAATCTGGCAAATCAAACACTACAAAGTCGCACAACTCATTAAACATTCTATTTTCAACTGATAATTCATTTGGGACACTTGATAGACTTTCAACACAGGAGTTGTGGGATTCAATTTGGACCGGGTAGGCTTGATTCGGAAGGGGGTACAGCTCACTCTCTCCACTCAAATTCACAGCCTGTCCTACCGCCTCATCATACCTTGGAAAATTTGGAGCTAGCTGGAAACTAGCTACCGGGTCAGTAGGTTGTATGAGAGCGGCCATGGACGCATTCAAATCCATCATCTGTTGGCTTGACGCTACCATAAAGTCTTCCAAGGACTGTTCTAGACTAGACATTGGTTGTGAAGGGGTTTCAGTAAAAGATGCAAAGTTGTTTGGATACTGAAAACTCCTAAATGGCGGTTCTAATGCAACGTCTAGGGAAGGTGCAAAAGTAAGGTAGGATTGGTAGGAATTGAATGGGTGGACAGGAGCAGGATCAACATTTGGATAGGAAGGTGAATGGAATTGTTGATCCCAAGAATTTGAAGTGGTGAAAGGAGTGAAAGATCGGCTACGAGATTGTTCAATACGTTCTGCAATAGAGATAGGTCTTGGAGTTGCAACATGACTCGAAGAAGGGGTATCAACGTAAGAAGGGGTGATTGTATGAAATGGTTGATACGAAGTGGATTGCGGAGTCAAATTGTTTGTCCTAGACGCGTCTATCTGATCTCTCAATGAAATTTTGGGCATGGAGGGGTCGTTCGAAGTTCGGCCAAAGCAAGAACCGTAAGAAGTAATGTCTGGTTGTGGGTACCAAAGTTCGGCAAGAGTTTTGCGAGGTGGAGTACCCATGATATGAAGAGAGAAAGGAAGAAAGGCAGAGAAAAGGAGGGGAAAAAGAATGTGATTTTTTTAATTTTTTAATTTTTAATTTTTTTAGTTTATATATTAACAGAAGAATGAAATATACACGCAAAAAGAATATTGACAGAAACAATCACGACACAAAAATACCACACACCTAATCGTTCTAGGGTTCACCTAGGTCAACTAGACCTGCTCCAGAACTTGATTGTCGAAGTAAAACTGTGTCGAGAAACAGGCTCAAGATACACTGATCACGAGGCCAGGTAAGTGCAGAGATAAGGGGAGGTTTTCCAACGCTTTCGCGAAGTTCCTTAATTAAATAACCCTTTCTCTTTTGGCGGTTTCGCCGTTAACACTTTCCTAGACACCCCGTAAACAATATACCGTTAAGCAAGGTTCTAAACACAGTTAACTTCTCCTAGTGAGCGCGAAGTTCTTAAGGCTTAAAGTCTAGTTTCTTTTAAATTTTGTGCGGGTAAACGTTATGCTCAAGTTCGTGATTTGTGGGCCACGGAAAAGGTGATGAAATCCTTTACCTTATATTGTGGGGTTCGCTTGCCCTTAAGTCCGTATTAATGTATGCAATGCGCAATTCAAAAAAATTCTATAAAGAATCAAACAATCGTTTTTTAGTTTAAGCGCGGCGCTGCAACAAATACTGGTTAGTCAATTTTCAGCGTTTGCTAGCGAACTTGCAAAGAATCCTGCAAAGAATAGTATATTGGATGCGTCGGATTTGAGAAGAAGGTGTTAGTAAAATACGTACCGTTAAGTTTTGGGTTAGGAAACCCCCGTTGAATCAAATCCGGTAAGCTTGAAAAGTTTGCTTGCACGGGTTAAACTACCCGGATCTTTGGCACTGTACTTTCGTAATCACCTTAACCTTGAACGTACACTTTGCTCCCCACAATTGCAGTTTGCAAATACGCAAAAATCTGCACACTTGCCCACAAAAATGATCCAAAAAAAAAAGATTTTTTTTTTATATACAAAAAGAATATTAACCCGAATAACAAGAAAGAAAATACGTTACCGTCTCCCCGGCAACGGCGCCATTTGTTCGCACGCTAAAAGCGTGTCGGATGTTCAAAGTTCTAAAGTTTACCGCGATCAGGACGGTGTCACTATGCAGTTAGCCGGTTAAGCACGGGTCGATCCACAGGGAGATGGTTGTATTTCCGTTCTTGTCTTAGACGAGTCAATAAAGAATTTATATGTGTTTGTTCAAGTCTATCCTATGTGTATTATTTGCAAGTATAAAATTGTTAAGAAAAGATACGAAAATGTAAGCTAAAGAAATTCGTACTCAAAACCTTTGAGCCGAGTCTTGACCGATTGAAGCTAGAGCAATTGGCAACAACGTGGATTAGGGGATTTAAGCGCGGTATTCGTGGAATCCGGCTTATTTACCCTTGTCCTTCCGTTCTTATCTCTTGCTTTCGCCTCCGGCCAAACCGAACGCAACCGGTCGCGGTTAGGAATCACCGTTACCTTGTTGGGGTAGGGTGCCTAACGGAGCGCTTGCGTATGGTTTGGGCGGAGTTCAATGGAAAATAACGGGAAAAGGAAATGAGAAAAGAAAATCTTAACTTACAATACCGTATTTATTCTTAACAACGATAATTACATTCATTCACAAAACAAACCAAAAAGAGCAAAAGAAAAGAACAAAGAAAAGAAAAGATTACAAGTAATTATGTGCATGAATATAAATTGCAAGAAAGTAAAGCAAGGTAATAAAAAGGAAGTAATAAATAAGCAATAAAAAGAACAAGAAACTAAAACTCAAGACAAGCATGGGATCAATAGCCAACCCTTAAACTTGCAAGCTCAATCAAGAGGTTGCAAGATCAAGAGAAGGGTAAAGAACTCATGTGAAGTCAAGAACCAATTCCATAAGAAAATACGACCCTTGAGATCAATAACAAACTCTTAACCTTTCAAGCTCAATGAAGAGGTTGAAAGATCAAGAGAAAGCAAGAATCTCAAGGGGAAGTTAAACAAAAGAGAATGATACAAAAGCCCTCATCTTCATTGATCTTCCACTCAAAAAGCTCTCACTACAATTTTCATGGAGAAAAGATGAAGAAGAAGAAGAAGAACTAAAACTAGCAAAAAGAGGCTAAAGAAATGACATGAAATTGGACCCTTGGCTTAGCTCAATTCTGGAGTATTTATAGGCAGAGGGTTGAAGATCTAGGGCAAGAATCTGCCACTATATGAAGTCCCTAAAATACCCCCAAAACACGACAAAGTGAGGAGCCCATACGGCCGCGGATCCGCGGCCTAGACCCCCTATTGGCCGCGGATTCGCGGCCCTATGGTGGAGTTGGGTGGTCGGGTTTTGGATGCTTTCCTGGTTTCATGTTGTCTGCTATGTGGTATATGAATTTTCTCAGAAACTCTTCACAATTATTCCAGAATTTTAGTAGAAACAAAAGGTGATGTGATGTGGATCTTTTGCCATGATATTCTCGAGCTCCGCGTAGATTTCTTGGATCTTGTGTTGACCTAGAGCTTTGTGCATGACATGACAATCGATTTGCCATCTTGTCCCTTAAACTGGTATGTGGCAACACACGGATAGAGAGCGGAGACCGTGTTTTATCTGTTGTTGGCAGTAATCCAGAATTTGTCGTACTTTTCATGGATTTCACTGTTCAGAGCCGAGAACCTGTATTCTGCAAATATGTAGCAAACACAGATCAAAAGCACCTACCTATAAACACATGAGCATAAGAATGGGCGGTATAAAATGCAGTATTCTGTTATGAGCAGCACGTATCCCCGGTAACAGCGCCATTTGATTGATTCTATGTGAAAGTGTGTGTAGTAGTAACCGCAATCAATAACGGTGTCGCGTGTAGCTAGCCGAGATGAGTACATGTTGTCCTCAGGGATGAACAGAACTTTTAATCTTGATTTAGACGAGTTGATTGAAGAATAAAAGAATATGGAGAATAGTTGTAGATTCTAGATCTATATTAAATACGGATATAGAATTTATAGTTTTAAGATCTAGTTTAAATACGGATATAGATTTTATAGGAAAAAGGCTTGTAGGGTTCGTTAGGATTTAGTAGTCATGGATGACTAATAAAGATTACTCATTTTATCTTTTGATAGATTTAAAACTATTTTGATAGTGATGAATGGAGATTAGGGTTCTTGGAAGAAACTATGGTTTCTCCACTATTTACCCTTTTCCCTTCATTGATCTCTATTCATGTCTAGTCCTTAACAAAACAATTGTTAATCTAATCTCAAATCGCGGTCAAGACTATCAATAAATTGATAGCGTGCTCGATTAGGATGTTAACGATTCTTTTGCTAAAGTTTATAAACTTCATAAGACTTAAAAGAAGTTAAAATATTTTCTCATCCATTGCTCTACCCTAATCCTACGAACCGTATCAAGCGGAGAATTACTCGCGTATGATGGAGATAGAAGAAGAACGGATAAAGAATGAATTCATAATGCAAATACAGAAAATAAATGCAAACTAATTAAACTAATGATCTACCTTTATTAATCAACTTCATAAGTACAATTCTTCGAGTTTAGATTTCAAGAGAAAGAAGAAATTGCTCTCGATCTCTGCATCGTAGGAAGTAGATGTTCCGCCGAATTTCATGTCGCCTTATCACGTCAAATCGCGGACCTGTCGTGGATCACTTGTTCTTTGATGGTGATTTGCTTCATATAAAAGGTGATGATTTCTATCTTTAGATCTCAGTCCTATTTATAGTCGCAGAAGATACAAATTCTAGATTCTAAGTATTATGGTTTATTGAGAAGATCCTACCCACAAAATACCACACACTAACTCCTTAGAATGGCGGCGGATCCGTCGCAATATTCATGTTTTGGGCACGGAACCGCGGTGGGATAGGGGAGTTAGGGCTTCAATTTTCTGGGGCTTATACATGTTGACACGTGGAGATCTTCTAGATATCTGAAATTTGAAAATATTTCCTGAGTCTCTGCCAGTATTGATTCTTCGATTTTATTTAACTTCATCGGCAGATTTTTGATTCCCGACATCTCGATATCCCGATCTCCTGACCCGAGCTAAATCTTGTACAATATCTCCATGAATAATGTTAGTAATATTTTATAGAGATATTATTCTAACCATTTGTATGATATTATATCTTTTAAAAAATCTTGATTAGAATATTTGATATGATATGCATAATAAAAATATTATATAAATATTATATGCATATATTTTCCTTCATAATGTTGATTATAATATATAAACATATGGTAAATAGTATCTTGCAAATAAACCCAAATATTTTATATATTTATAATAACACTTTTAGATATTTAAAAAAGTAAGGAAAATGTTATATCAAACGTGCGATATTTTCGACTGAACAACACCCATTAATAAATTCTTACGATCATGCATGCTATGTGTTCGACTAAATGAAAACACAATTACCATGCTTGTATGGTTCGTTCTAATATTTGATATTCATTATTCGTGATTCATATTACACTTGTTATTTAGAAATCATGACTCATGATTCATGATTATATTGGTATTTGTGATTTATGTTGACCCTTGATACCCTTGATACTCTTGTTATTACCTATTATCACTGACATGCACGAAACCCTGTTTCATGTTATACATACATATCGTGACCATTAATATTTGAATAGTAGAATGTGATCACTGAATAGAATACCAAGCCTCATATACATGCTGATACGTGATTTCGTATTTATTTTGTAACTTTGTGTTTATTTGTGAATTCGTGATACGTGCCACGAATCGTTTTAATTGGTATTCAGAATCTAGTGAACATGTTTTATTGTCGTGACAGCACTTAGAAATATGGGAGATTGGGAAAATTGAAAGGTGGAAATTGGACCCGTATTTTCGGTGATTTTTAGTGTCAGAGATTGACCAATCAAACGTGCATTTGGCGTAGGGGTGGTATGCTGGACACTATCCACAATGTTCGTGATCGTGATCATATAGGATTCTGCCTAACGGTAGGCTTGATATCAGCTCCAGGAAATAGTGGGTCGTGGTCCCGGGTATGTACGGGATATCTTCAAAGGTTCAAAAATACTTTCCACCAATCAATTTTAAACTCACGCGATACTAGTTAAGGTTAACGTTAGTGACATCTAGGGCCGACATGACTTGTTACCATGCATATATTATAGTTATTCTACCCTACTTGTACTGTGCACGCGGGTATTTCACGACACTTACATTGTCATGTTATTACACACTTTACGTTTGAGTACTTGTTGTATATTCTGACACCTTGGGATTTTCCACGTCAGGTTTAGAGGTAGACCCATCAGCAGTACATGATCGGAACTATATTCAGGAGCTTGTCGAGGATCAGTAGCTAGTGTTGGTTTTCTTTTCTTTTGATTCCAGTCGTATTTAGCACATGAGCCCCTCGTAGGATGTTAAGAATTATGTATCTTTCTTTTTGGATCTTGTATCTTCTTTATTGGAACCTATTATCATTCTATGTATTTTATTTAAATCTATTATTATCTTATGGACCCATTTTGTATTACTTGTTATTTATGCAGCATGACTTACAGTGATATCTCTTTTATAGTGGTGTATATTCTCGATACTATTGTTTACAGGTTTAGCTAGAAACCGTAGCGTGACTATGGAAGGATCTTTCCTTATCGTAGGAGCATGGCTGGCCTTGGTTACTTTCCGTATTCCTATATTGTGAGAAGCGGGGCATGACAGTATCCTTGATAACAATCACAAAGTATCGTCTAGAAAATAAAAAGTATAAAAACACGATATTGAATATTATTTAGTTGATGTACAAAATGTATTGAATAAAAATGACTTACACAAAATTCAGGATAAAAGAAGAAGCTATTGGCGGAAAATTCATGTCTACATAACAAATCGATGTAAGCAGTTATCATTTCTCCTCTAACATGCTCCCCAATTCGCAACGAGAAAAAGTCGGAAAAATATACAATTGCTCCTTCTCTTATATGAAGAATTCAACTTCTCTGGAGGTTATCAAAACATGAATATTTAGTATTTAACTTTTAAATATGAAATTATAATTAATTCATTAGATGTAGACAAACCTTATTTTCCCATTCCATTCAAAGTGTTTGATCCATAGTTTCGTCCGCACAAACTTTTTTCGATTATAAGATGTGATATTTTATTCCTTGTACGGGCTTCTTTTCTTTCTTGTCTGGATTTGTGTACGGCGAGAACAAGAAAGATCTTGGCTTCTTTAGTCTCCTCGATTCTTCCATTATATCTCTTAAAATTTCATGCCCTATGAAATCAATCGGATCTATACCCGCATCAATGAGTCCTTTAATTATAGAACCATCTTCTATTTCTTCCACGACGTTTTTCTAACTACCCGGGGATGGAAAATTTAACGTTTTGAAAATCGTTTCGGAGAAATTTCGAAAAATCGGTAAAATAAAGGGGTTTTCTGTAAAAAGTCAAAATACAAATATCTTTATTATAAAATTAAATATATATATTCTAGCGATATAATTTCTAGTATTTGGTGTTTATTGAGTCACTGGTGATATTTCAAATTTTCTGAAAAATTTCCGAAATTAATAATTTTAATATTATTTTAAGCCGTCACTAATATATTTAATTAGGAAAAATTACAAATTGGAATGAGTTGAAACAAATTTTGTACATCATAAAACATTAAACAAAATTTTATCATGTGGTTTTTGAAACGAAATCGTTTGCCAAAACGGTTTAGAAATTATTGAAGAAAAAAGGCTTTTTTTAGCGTAAATGGATGTTTGGGGTATTGTATTTATCATTTTTCATCACCCCACACCCATACCCACACTCACACACCACCATTTATTTCCTCTCTTGGCTGAATTCAGCAGCCCCATCAATTTTCCCCACTTGAAGATTTGAAAAGAAAAGAATAAAGAGAGAAGAAGTTAATTGAAGTATGGGCTTTGACTTTTGGGTTGACTTTGAACTTTCCTCACTTGCTTTTCCCCACCCCACTCTCACTCCTCTCCTCCTCATGATGCAACCGAGCCTCCCTCATGCTTTCCTCCCATTTTTCTCATCTCATTTCACTCAAAACCCTTCAAAAAAATCTCCAAAATTCCATCTAAAATCAAAATAAAACTCAAATCCAATTCTTACCCATTTTTCCTTTACCTATTCTAGTATGGATCATGGTGAAAGAAGAAAGTTTGTGAGGCTAGGTTGCATGTTTGATTCAAGTTTTGTGAGGTATAAATATTTGTCTCATGGTTTGATTTTTGATTAGTTACTAAATTGTTGCTATAATACTTCCTTATTATCTAATTAGATGCTTAATTAGGTTTTAATTTGAAAGCTTGGGAATTCTAGATTGGGGTTAATTGCTAGTTAGGGTTTTATGTTATGAGATTATGCTTGTGTGATGTTTTGACATATTAATGGTTGCTAAATCAAATTAAGTTGCTAGGTTGCATTTTTGTTGATTTAAATTGTGACAATTACGCTAATTTGCAAACTAGGTTTTTATGAAATGCATATATAGGTGAGATTAAATTATGGTTAGGGTTTTTATAACATTATTAAGATCTTAATTTGTTGTTTAGCAACTTAGATCTTGCAATTCCAACCCAAATTGTTGTTTGTGCATTTTGCTATAAAATTGCTAAAATTTAGGTATTTTGTAAACTAGAATTTTAGGGTTTTTGGAATTTAACGAGATTAAATTATGGGAATTGTTTTTATGACTTATTTAAGATATTTAGTGAATATTTTGGCCGCTAGATTCCTTTATACATCGAGTTTTGTACTAAAACGGGTAATTTTGCTTGCTAGTTTTTCGGAAAAACGGCTTTTAAAGTGAATTTGGGGTTTTTGTGAGTTTAAACCTATTTTATATTAAAATTTATGTTCGTGAATGTGCAAATGAGTGTATTTGGGTTTTTCTCGATGGTCTGGCGTTTGTACATCGACGTCGAAGGTTTTTGGGTTGATTTGTGGTAGCAATCATAGGTTTTGACATATGTGAGGTTCGTGTGTCGTTTTGGTCATGAGTCGGATTTTAATGCGATACGGTGCGTTATGATATGTAGGTACGCCATGTGGACTTCGAGACGACAAGCAAGTGCGTGGTGACGTCGGCACCGGCTAGCGAGGACCAGGTGAGTAGATTTATATCTACGGGGAGAAGTCGGGTGGATGGCGTATAGCACCCCCGCAGTCCGTGGTGGTGTATACGGATGCGTATATACACCAACAATTATTATATATTATTTGGGATTAATAACGATGTTTAGGATGGATATTGGTGTGTTGGATTATTTTAGTGTTGCGAACCCTAGGGTAGTGTTGCACTACACTTACACACATACATACTTGCATACATTCCTATTTATATGTGCTCATGGGATTCCTTATAGTTATGTGTTCACATGGGTATGGGACTATGTGTTCACATAGGGATTTGAGGATGATACTTGGGATTGAGCTGAGTCGATGAGATTTTTTTTGTAGTTGTGATATCGATGATATGGCAGGATTCGTACTTGAGGTACGTCCTGGTGTTATAGCGGATCTTGGGGCGGCGATACGGGTGAATAGTGTTATAAATAAAATGGTCGACATGTGATCGTGATATGAGGCATGCTATGCTAGGATATTGATATTAGGCCGTATCGGGCGATGTATACTCCTTGATGATGATATGTGCTGACGATATCGGTTTGTACGAGATTGTCGATCAGTAGTCAGATCATGAGTATATTGAGGATATTAGTATTGTACTAGACATAGGTCAGTACCCTAGACTATGATCTTGGATAAAGAGGATACCAGAGGAATAGTGTGAGGAATATGATATTGACCCGTATCCAGATTTAGGATGCCGTACGACGGATTTACGTACGAGCTATATTGATGATTGATCCGCACTCTTAACTTGGGATGTCTGATTTTAGATATGGTATCGGATATGATATTATTGAGGCGGGATCACCGACTAATATATATACAGGTATGTATATGTATCGACTCAGATGTTAGGCGGTTTCCTTACCTGTAGTCCAGCTGGTTAGCTTAGCCCTTTAGTTTAGTTTAGTTGTTAGATTAGATTCGATTCTTACCTATTTCAAAAAACTAACGAATCGTGGGCATTTTAAAAGACAACCCAAGGGATCCTACGGATATTTCAAAAGACGTATCATTTCATAAAAACATTGTAGCCCTATTTTCAAAATCCCACGATTCGTGTTATTTTCAAAAGGCACCATTGTAGGACTTATATTAGGTTAATGCAGATTAGTTATCGTTGCGTCTAGTGTTCAGCTCCCGCTCATTATTGTGGTTCGCTCCGCATCGCATGCTTATATTATGCTTCATATTCTTCTGTTGATATCTTGTGGTTAGGACACCAGCGCCATTACCGATGATGCGTATATACCACGTACACTTACTTGCCGGCTCACACACATCTTCATCGGTAATTGCCATGTCACGTACACCTTAGAATATATTATTGCTTGACATAGCCTGTTAGCTAACAGTTTAGACATGATATTAGTGTACTTGCCTTATATGTTAGTTTAGACATTGTTGTTATTACCTGCTACTTCATGCATACTGTTATTCATTGTTATGCCGCATTTATGGATTCTCATGCATATATTCACTTTTTACGTGCTATTGAGGTTTTGGATTCGGATTTCCATGAGATTTTCTGGATTTGGGGAAAACCGCAAAACATATACAAACTTCTTCTTTCCCTTTTTAAATGAAAAGTGCGGTTTTCCCATGATGTATGAGTCGTCCACCATGAGTTTGCTGATGGATTTCGAGACCCGATTCGAGGAGTGGAGCAACCGTTTCGGGTACATGGTGGGCCCGGTGCGGTACCCCGGGGCAAGAGGATCGTGTTGTTGACGTTGAGCCTAGCAGGGGAACACTATCGACCGGTGATATTACCCGACGCGTCGGATATCCGGAGGATACCGTCGTGGTCTTGAGATGGATGGTAGGGGCCGGTCTGGATTGACGGTGCCCTAGATATTGTGATTGAGATATTGAGGTACAGAAATTGTGATACAGAGATATCGAGATATTTGGACACTTGTTTTGTGTCGATGCTGGGCACTGTTTTATGCTGATTTCATTTATGGTACCTCACTTTTAAAATACAGAAATCTCATTGATTTATGAAAGCAGTTTTCGTCAGTACATGCTTTCTGTTCCATGCATTCATACCTCATTCATATGATATATTGCTACCTGAGGCACTGACACGGGCACATGAGATCACACTCGGGTTAGATATTACCCTAACCATTGTTATAGGCTGCATGTTATACATATATTTGAGGATATATTATGATCATTGACCTAGGTTGCGTTATTTATGCGATTTTTGTGCGTAGATGTTTTTCTATTCACGAGTTGGCAACTCACCCCCGTTGTGCCCCAGTTTCTTGCAGGTTTGCCGTACAGGTTTCATTACGGCTTGCGGACATAGTTTCCTTCGGGTGATTTGCTAGTAGGTGGGTTTACTTGTATCGTACCCCCCATTATATAACTTGTATATTATTACTCTGTTGTATCTAGAAGTTGCATCAACCAAACATGTATTTATTTGGAGATAGAGACCAGTGATGTTATTCCTTCGACCTTAGAGTCGCGCGTTATATTTCTGTGGTTTTCTTGTGGTTTTGAGTTTCCTTTTGAATTTTGATTCTCGCCGTTGGCGTTGTATATTATATTGCTTGTGTGGTTGTGACCGTCGATTGACGAAGAGCTAGCTCCCGCTTGGGGATGCATTTTTATTGATTTCGTATGCTATTCATGTTGTATCCCGTTTGGGGGCCAGTATTTACAAAGGAGACTCTGCCGAAATTTTCAGGAAATTTTTGATGTTTTTAAAAACCGCATAATTCGGCTTATGCTATTGAAACTACTTGCTTTAAGTTGGTTTTTCTTGCACTCTACATCTTTTATTGGTTTGGATTTCTGGGTTTTCGGTTTACTTAAATTACGTACGCCTCGAGACGTTCGTAGTTTAGGTGCCGGTCATGTTCTGTACTTCGGGTCGTGACAAAGTTGGTATCAGAGCGTTAGGTTTTACCTTCGGAGCGTAGGATGACCCTTGGTTAATGGAATAGGTGACTAAAGTAGAGTGACGTACCGTGGGTATGTTCCGCGGCATATTTACGATACGCTACTCCACTTAAGAAGCCTTAAGATGTACATTTTTTTGCTCAGTATTATATTCATTCCGATCCAGCCTCATCAGTACTAGTTATGGTTTTGCTGCCACGATTACGGGCAGGGAGAGCTACAGCTAGAGTTGCGGTCAGCATGAGCTCGTCACGAACGAGGACTGACCAGGGCGAAATGCCGGCGACACACGATTGCGGAGATGCGTCTTTTTACTGTGTTTCCGCGCCACGAGCGTTTGGCGGATCGCCTTTATGAGGTTACTCGGATGTGCTGATCGACACTAGAGGATTGAGCCAATGATAGAAGCCAGCCAGATTTTGATGACCGTTGGTGTATTGCTTACTCATGATGATTGAGGCACTGTTCAGCGTACAGACGAGTGAGCCAGTTGTTGCTGCGAGTGACGAGATATCGCCCCATATGTTGGAGCTATTGCGGGACGAGTTGTACTAATAGATGCTAGAAGGTCGCTAGTCACCCGATGATTAATGACTAGGACAGGTGGTTCGTTCGCCTACCCCGATGCGAGGTCATCAGATAGATTGATTCCAGCTAGAGACGACTTCACGCGGAGACGTTGAGAGTCGACAGAGACGATCGAATGTCAGAAACCTATTATTCTAAGTTTAAAGTAGTCGGAAAGACATGCAGGCAATTCTATGGTCCCTCTAGAAGAATGAAACCCTAACTCGACTTAATGACCGTCTGAAAGCCTTGGAACCTTCGGGTTTGCGGCAGTTCTGCGGCGCCATTAGTGAGGCTTGGGTTTGCCCTTCTACGGCTGGACCACCGATGCTATGGTATATACTCGATACTATTAAACTGTACCCAAGATGTTGAGCCCTTGGGGGATTATGAGGTTTTGAGAATCGATTGGATGGTTCGATTTAATTCGGATGCTAGGTGGTGAGATGCATTTCTTGGGAGACTCCCGATACGAGGATAGCCGTTGGAGCTCAGTCCATGCAGTCGCGACGAGACGAGTCCAAAGTAGACGACATTAGAGAAAAGTGAAGTAAGAGGTTCGTACCAGATTTAGATGAGATGACGTTCCACTCCGCCGACATCAGAGATGCGATGCGCATGCCGAGGCATGGTACTTGGATTTACCTTCCAGAAGGAGTCATGATGAGTATGCAGTCGTTCCAGAGCAAGATGCAGATATAGGAAAGGACGATGACTTCCGGACGGTTGGCAGAGACGAGACATGGAAGAGACCGTGAGCAGGATTCCTTCCAGGACACTGCTGCAATGATACTTGCACTCAGGATCAGATGTGTCACGTACATTCAGAGAGCCAGAGGCCGACGTCAGTGATATGCTGTCTTACGAGTGGTCGCGATGTTTGACCGAGAGATGACCAGAGAAGTGCCAGAATGAGATCATCCCCGTTAGCACACCTGACAGGGCCGATGAGCCGATGGACCGAGAGATTGGTAATTCACAGTGAAGACCTTGACCCAGGAGTGGTCATTGTTACGCACACCAACAGGCCAGAGTTCATGATCATCGACGAGACGTCCCACTAGTGACCGCGACAATTGGCCCGAGATTCTTAGGGGATGCACTTGAGTGGTACTATTCCGCCATTATTGATTTCGATATTTTGGGTGATTTATTCGCATGATTTGATTTTGAGGATTGAGGATTTACGATCTTTGCACAGTGTTGCACTTGATATGTCTTCGTGCTTGGTTTCACATGTTTGTGATTTTACGGTTTTAGACATTTGAGTTGATTTTGTGCGTATGCACGCACACGATTTGGTTCCTGCACTCTGTATAGTTTATATATGCTTGCAGTGCAGTGATACGCCTTTTGTGCACTTAGATGCACTGGACTTCGATTTCGATTGTGATACTCGATATTTGTTTTGTGCACCTAATTTGATTTTGCGCATGTTCGGCGCTTGATATTGGATTTCATGATTTCGTGCATGATAGATGCACCTGCCTTGGATTTTCGCACATGTTGAGCATATATTTTGAGATGTGATTTTGGTGCACACCAGATGCACTAAATAAAGATTTTTCGTGCATGTCAGATGCACCTGATTTTGCTGTTAGGCACACACGTTGCCTACGACAGATACTTTGTGCACACCCGATATACTTAGATCTTGTTTCTGTGCATATGTATGGCACATATATGGATTTTGATTTCCGTGTGCACCAGACGCACGTAGTATTCATACGCGTATTTTGGGATTGATTTCTTATGGAGCAGTACGTTTTTTATGATGATTGCTATGAGTTTTTGTACTGAGCAGGACTAGTCAGAGGACAGTACCTGAATATATTTTGCATGCATTGATAGTTATTGAAGGGATTTCCAAAAAAAAAACGAGCTATAGTCTCAGTATTTACCTACATGTCTGATATGACACGAAATGTTTAAAATAAGGAGACCCTTCTAAATTGTTTCCCAAAACGGCGGAACGTACATTTCAAACAAAAGTATATATATATATATATATATATAGCTATTTTCTTATGATAGACGTCCGCCACTGTGCAGTGTTATGTGCATTGCACAGCAACTTAAAAGATTTGGCATGCATTTCCTCCTGATACTTGCATGTATAGTTCCGATTTATAGCATATCGGTCTTGCTTGAGATTTGGAATTCATGTCTTCACCCTGACTCCGATGATTGCGGGATGCTTGACAGAGTTTTGATTTTGAGTTTTATGCTCATTTTTCATGCGCATGCGTTGCGCTACGATTTGTTTTATGTATTTACGATTTCGGAGCCCTGACGACTTGATGGTTTTGCTTAGATATTTTAGTATTAGGGGGGAGTTTTTAATTTAAATTCGGGGACCGAATTTCTTTAAGGGGGGAAGATTGTAACGTTTTGAAAATCGTTTCGGTGAAATTTCGAAAAATCAGTAAAATTAGGGGGTTTTCTGTAAAAAGTCAAAATACAAATATCTTTATTATAAAATTAAATATACATATTCTAGCGATATAATTATTAGTATTTGGTGTTTATTGAGTCACTGGTGATATTTCAAATTTTCTGAAAATTTTTCCGAAATTAATAATTTTAATATTATTTTAAGCCGTCACTAATATATTTAATTAGGGAAAATTACAAATTGGAATGAGTTGAAACAAATTTTGTACATCATAAAACATTAAACAAAATTTTATCATGTGGTTTTTGAAACGAAATCGTTTGCCAAATCGGTTTAGAAATTATTGAAGAAAAAGGCTTTTTTTTAGCGTAAATGGATGTTTGGGATATTGTATTTATCATTTTTCATCACCCCACAGCCATACCCACACTCACACACGCCCATTTATTTCCTCTCTTGGCAGAATTCAGCAGCCCCATCAATTTTCCCCACTTGAAGATTTGAAAAGAAAAGAATAAAGAGAGAAGTTAATTGAAGTATGGGCTTTGACTTTTGTGTTGACTTTGAACTTTCCTCACTTGCTTTTCCCCACCTCATTCTCACTCCTCTCCTCCTCATGATGCAGCCGAGCCTCCCTCATGCTGTCCTCCCCTTTTTCTCATCTCATTTCACTCAAAACCCTTCAAAAAAATCTCCAAAATTCCATCTAAAATCAAGATAAAACTCAAATCCAATTCTTACCCATTTTTCCTTTACCTATTCTAGTATGGATCATGGTGAAAGAAGCAAGTTTGTGAGGCTAGGTTGCATGTTTGATTCAAGTTTTGTGAGGTATAAATTTTTGTCTCATGGTTTGATTTTTGATTAGTTACTAAATTGTTGCTATAATACTTCCTTATTATCTAATTAGATGCTTAATTAGGTTTTAATTTGAAAGCTTGGGAATTCTAGATTGGGGTTAATTGCTAGTTAGGGTTTTATGTTATGAGATTATGCTTGTGTGATGTTTTTACATATTAATGGTTGCTAAATCAAATTAAGTTGCTAGGTTGCATTTTTGTTGATTTAAATTGTGACAATTACGCTAATTTGCAAACTAGGTTTTTATGAAATGCATATATAGGTGAGATTAAATTATGGTTAGGGTTTTTATCACATTATTAAGATCTTAATTTGTTGTTTAGCAACTTAGATCTTGCAATTCCAACCTAAATTGTTGTTTGTGCATTTTGCTATAAAATTGTTAAAATTTAGGTATTTTGTAAACTAGAATTTTAGGGTTTTTGGAATTTAACGAGATTAAATTATGGGAATTGTTTTTATGACTTATTTAAGATATCTAGTGAATATTGTGGCCGCTAAATTCGTTTATACATCGAGTTTTGTACTAAAACGGGTAATTTTGCTTGTTAGTTTTTCGGAAAAACGGCTTTTAAAGTGAATTTGGGGTTTTAGTGAGTTTAAACCTATTTTATATTAAAATTTGTGTTCGTGAATGTGCCAATGAGTGTATTTGGGTTTTTCTCGATGGTCTGGCGTTTGTACATCGACGTCGAGGGTTTTTGGGTTGGTTTGTGGAAGCAACCATAGGTTTTGACCTATATGAGTTTCGTGTGTCGTTTAGGTCATGAGTCGGATTTTAATACGATACGGTGCGTTATGATATGTAGGTACGCCATGTGGACTTCGAGACGACAAGCAAGCGCGTGGCGACGTCGGCACCGGCTAGCGAGGACCAGGTGAGTAGATTTATATCTACGGGGAGAAGTCGGGTGGATGGCGTATAGCACCCCCGCAATCCGTGGTGGTGTATACGGATGCGTATACACACCAACAATTATTATATATTATTTGGGATTAATAACGATGTTTAGGATGGATATTGGTGTGTTGGATTATTTTAGTGTTGCGAACCCTAGGGTAGTGTTGCACTACACTTACACACATACATACTTGCATACATTCCTATTTATATGTGCTCATGGGATTCCTTATAGTTATGTGTTCACATGGGTATGGGACTATGTGTTCACATAGGGATTTGAGGATGATAATTGGGATTGAGCTGAGTCGATGAGATTTTTTTTGTAGTTGTGATATCGGTGATATGGCTGGATTCGTACTTGAGGTACATCCTGGTGTTATAGCGGATCTTGGGGCGGCGATACGGGTGAATAGTGTTATAAATAAAATGGTCGACATGTGATCATGATATGAAGCATGATATGCTAGGATATGATATTAGGCCGTATCGGGCGATGTATACCCCTTGATGATGATATGTGCTGACGATATCGGTTTGTACGAGATTGTCGATCAGTAGTCAGATCATGAGTATATTGAGGATATTAGTATTGTACTAGAAATAGGTCAGTACCCTAGACTATGATCTTGGATAAAGAGGATACCAGAGGAATAGTGTGAGGAATATGATATTGACCCGTATCCAGATTTAGGATGCCGTACGACGGATTTACGTACGAGCTATATTGATGATTGATCCGCACTCTTAACTTGGGATGTCTGATTTTAGATATGGTATCGGATATGATATTATTGAGGCGGGATCACCGACTAATATATATACAGGTATGTATATGTATCGATTCAGATGTTAGACGGTTTCCTTACCTGTAGTCCAGCTGGTTAGCTTAGCTCTTTAGTTTAGTTTAGTTGTTAGATTAGATTCGATTCTTACCTATTTCAAAAAACTAACGAATCGTGGGCATTTTAAAAGACAGCCCAAGGGATCCTACGGATATTTCAAAAGACGTATCTTTTCATAAAAACACCGTAGCCCTATTTTCAAAATCCCACGATTCGTGTTATTTTCAAAAGGCACCATTGTAGGACTTATATTAGGTTAATGCAGATTAGTTATCGTTGCGTCTAGTGTTCAGCTCCCGCTCATTATTATGGTTCGCTCCGCATCGCATGCTTCTATTATGCTTCATATTCTTCTGTTGATATCTTGTAGTTAGGACACCAGCACCATTACCGATGATGCGTATGTACCACGTGCACTTACTTGCCGGCTCACACACATCTTCTTCGGTAATTGCCATGTCACGTACACCTTAGAAAATATTATTGCTTGACATAGCATGTTAGCTAACAGTTTAGACATGATATTAGTGTACTTGCCTTATATGTTAGTTTAGACATTGTTGTTATTACCTGCTACTTCATGCATACTGTTATTCATTGTTATGCCGCATTTATGGATTCTCATGCATATATTCACTTTTTACGTGCTATTGAGGTTTTGGATTCGGATTTCCATGAGATTTTCTGGATTTGGGGAAAACCGCAAACCATATACAAACTTCTTCTTTCCCTTTTTAAATGAAAAGTACGGTTTTCCCATGATGTATGAGTCGTCCACCATGAGTTTGCTGATGGATTTCGAGACCCGATTCGAGGAGTGGAGCAACCGTTTCGGGTACATGGTGAGCCCGGTGCGGTACCCCGGGGCAAGAGGATCGTGTTGTTGACGTTGAGCCTGGCAGGGAAGCACTACCGACCGGTGATATTACCCGACGCGTCGGATATCCGGAGGATACCGTCGTGGTCTTGAGATGGATGGTAGGGGCCGGTCTGGATTGACGGCGCCCTAGATATTGTGATTGAGATATTGAGGTACAGAAATTGTGATACAGAGATATCGAGATATTTGGACACTTGTTTTGTGTCGATGCTGGGCACTGTTTTATGCTTATTTCATTTATGGTACCTCACTTTTAAAATACAGAAATCTCACTGATTTATGAAAGCAGTTTTCGTCAGTACATGCATTCTGTTCCATGCATTCATACCTCGTTCATATGATATATTGCTACCTGAGGCACTGACACGGGCACATGAGATCACACTCGGGTTAGATATTACCCTAACCATTGTTATAGGCTGCATGTTATACATATATTTGAGGATATATTATGACCATTGACCTAGATTGCGTTATTTATGCGATTTCTGTGCGTAGATGTTTTTCTATTCACGAGTTGGCAACTCATCCCCGTTGTGCCCCAGTTTTTTGCAGGTTTGCCGTACAGGTTTCATTATGGCTTGCGGGCATAGTTTCCTTCGGGTGATTTGCTAGTATGTGGGTTTACTTGTATCGTACCCCCCATTATATAACTTGTATATTATTACTCTGTTGTATCTAGAAGTTCCATCAACCAAACATGTATTTATTTGGAGATAGAGACCAGTGATGTTATTCCTTCGACCTTAGAGTCGCGCGTTATATTTCTGTGGTTTTCTTGTGGTTTTGAGTTTCCTTTTGAATTTTGATTCTCGCCGTTGGCGTTGTATATTATATTGTTTGTGTGGTTGTGACCGTCGATTGAAGAAGAGCTAGCTCCCGCTTGGGGATGCCTTTTTATTGATTTCGTATGCTATTCATGTTGTATCCCGTTTGGGGGCCAGTATTTACAAAGGAGACTCTGCCGAAATTTTCAGGAAATTTTTGATGTTTTTAAAAACCGCATAATTCGGCTTATGCTATTGGAACTACTTGCTTTAAGTTGGTTTTTCCTGCACTCTACATCTTTTATTGGTTTGGATTTCTGGGTTTTCGGTTTACTTAAATTACGTACGCCTCGAGACGTTCGTAGTTTAAGTGCCGGTCATGTTCCGTACTTTCGGGTCGTGACAGAAAATCCATCACAATAGGTTGTTCAAGCGGTAATTCCTTAGGAATGCCTTCTGTCGCTTCGGTTTTTTCAATAGGTTTTTCTAGTTCAAATTCGGGGGTTATATCTTCCAAACCTATATTCAAGTTTGCATCGGCATTACTTAAATCAATCTCAAATTCATCATATGTCTCCTCCTCTTCTTTTTTTCCAACCGTCTCATCAATATTTTCATCCTCGGGAATTTCAGCCCTAAGATTTTCATCCCCCATATTTTTTCCGACGGTCTCCTTCTCCATATTTGTTTCAGTGGCATCCTTAACATCTTCAACCCCGGGATTTTCAGTCCTAACAATTTCATTCTCTTTTAGGCTTCATCCCTCCTACTCATCAATCTCACCTTTTAGAACTAGTTTGATCTCTTCGTGTAATCTTTTGAGATTGTCGACATCCAACAAATATTTATTAAGCTCAATCGAGTTCACCTATAAATAATAAGTAATAAATATCAATAATTGGATCTAATATATCAAAGGTGATATAAAACAAAGCAAAATATAAACAATACTTACATAATCGAGAAGTAACTGATGGCTAATCTCAATATTAGGCTTGTATATCGTAGTTGGTTATTTGGGGGTGTATTACCTTCTTGGTAATAGAAGTGTACCAAACGAAGTAATCGCTATACTAGCATCAAATTCCACTACTTTTGCTTCGATATAAATTTGGGTTTCGTCCTACAAATTGATATACTCCAAAATCACATCGTATACTAGTTTCTTCTTAGTTGGTTTCTCCTTCTCTGTTTGTCTATATTGAACGTTAATAGGTAAACTCTGAATACCGCCAAAATGTCGGATTATCCTTTCGGGATATTGCCATTATAAGATATCAAAACAAATGAGAGGAACTCATAACAGTCCAAAGTATTTACTGAGAAGGAAAATGTTTTCGGATGCACCAACATACGTAGTGTATGGATCTCATGCGGACTGTCATTAAAGAAACGGTTGAAAATATTTATCATTATTCATAAAGATTTAAAAAAATGTTGTTAAATTAAGTAATGAAATAGTAATTACCTATAATTCATTCAAATTATCAAGCATACCCAGGTAGAAAGTTTTATGATGATTGGAAAATCGATGTGTATATACACCCCGTTGTCTAATAAGGTGTCTACTCTCCTTGATGCTAGTATCGGAGATAGGCCGAATGACTGAAATCCTAGTATACGCCCAACACTGAATAAAAATTAATTGTTAAATTCGATACAATTAGCTTTACAATACAAAAAAATAATTATACAACTAATACAATACCTGCAAAGCTGTAAGACAGCCCTTTATCGCTCTCGCATTTGATAATGCCACTTAGTTCAATCCATTTATCAAATACTACAAAACCCCTACTACCAAGCCTATATGGAGATGAATTCCTCGTCACACATTAATCGAAGTCATTTTGGATGGACTAGTTTCTTGGAGCATGTAGGGAATAATGCCATGCAAATGGTGTACAAAACATAAGTTTTTGTACATTAAACTATTTTCTCTAGATTGGAATTAGTCCCAAGACTACAAAAAGTCTCATACAGCCACGTCGTAAGTACGGCACCGTGTTTCCTCTTATCTTTCGGAAGATCAACTCCTAATACGTCGTAAAAATGTATGAAGGAACTCATACATTTTTCATAAACAATTAGAGAACATGTGACCGGAAGACTGAGAATCCATCATACATCTTGAAGAGTGATCAATACCTCCATCTCTTAACTAATACAGATATCAATAATAGGTCATGTTGTTGGTGGCCAAGCTTACGATACTCACCAAAACCCTATTCGTCTAATAATTCAATCTGCTGGTCTGTTAAAGGCCATTGTGCAGAAATGCTCGTAGATTCGAGTGCAATAAGATTTCCCCTATCTTTACCACTCCAAATAACTTCG
Organism: Agapanthus africanus; assembly: GCA_030015575.1. Classification (NCBI taxonomy): domain Eukaryota; kingdom Viridiplantae; phylum Streptophyta; class Magnoliopsida; order Asparagales; family Amaryllidaceae; genus Agapanthus; species Agapanthus africanus. The sequence goes on along the minus strand of CM057345.1, from coordinate 112,455,519 downwards.
GAAATATGATTTGCTTGATTATACAATACTATATTCTTCATGGGGACAGGGCGGTATTGAATAAATGATGTCTGAGATACTGATGGCTGGATAGGATTGACCACATTCACGTTTGATTGTATTTTCCTTTTTTTGCTACATTCTTGGAGTTCTTCTTTACGGATATTTTTTGGCGAAGGAGGAGGAGGAGGAGGAGTCGGCCCTCTTTTGTGTAGCTATCTTTGGTGTAGCCCTCTTGGGTGCATATTTGCGTTTACCGGCCATTATAACTACATAATAAACGCTCAAAATTCCAAATATATTAACAAAAAACCCTACATCAATAAGACCAAATTCTAAACTAATAAAGTCATTGGTTTATGTTATTTAATCGATCCCAGAAACATGATAATGCCTAGCAACAATCGCAATTTAAATCACAAGAAAAAACCCCAATTTACATTTGAAAACACTAACAAAAATCTCCCGAAAAATAACAGATTTTATACTAATTAAAATAATTAATTTTCCTTATGTGATCGATCCACGATTCAAGAGAATCCAAGCAAAAATCGTAGTTCGAATCACAGCAAAAGCACCTAATTTCGATGTCTATCTCTTAAACCATTGAAACTGTACTGAACCTGTTCGGGCGGTAGCTCTTTTTATTAAATAAGAACCGCTATTTTAAGTAGCGGTTAAATGTGAACCGCTCGATTTTAACAGCTAATTAAAGTAGCGGTTAAAATTAACGGTTCAGATTTGTTGCATAAATCAATTTATCCAACGTTGTATATTGTTCCGTCCCAATTAAATATATATAAAATATAATAAAGACTCCACTCAATGATTAAAGTGGGAGCTATAAAGATCCAAAGTGTCAAGTCTGACATGACATCTCATAAAACGGAAGCATGCACGCATCACTGCTCATCTTTGTGCGCTTGTCTGCTCCATTTGCTGCAACAATTGATGTACATATCCCCCACCAATGAAAAAAGTCTTTTTTTTCATAACAAAAAGTAGAGAGCGCAATCTCTAGACAACTCTGTCTCCATGTTCTCGCTATTTCTATGTCAAGAAAGAGTAAAAGGTCTCAAGGCTTCCAATTGAATTGAAAGATCAAAGCCAACAGTTAATTGAAAGATCAAAGCCAACAGTTTTTCTTTTCATTTAGTTTCTTGAGAAAAGAAATATATCAACAAGGAAAAAGAAATATTCCAGACATCTATTGAATGCTTTATTATCTGTTGTCCAATAGACCACCAAATTGAATATTCATCTGTTTATGTTGTCTGATTTCACCGGTCATCCTCTAAAAGGCCTACATTAAACCGAAAAGACGTGAATTAGTAATTATGTCTCCTTAAATAATTGATCTCATTTTTAAAGGAAGAGAAGGACTCTTCCTAAAGGAGAATTAGACCCGGTAATATACAAGTATGGTAAATTATTCATAAACATAAAGAAAACATGTGTTTCGACCCAATCAGTCGGCCTACTTCATTTTAATAGAACCGTTAAATATATACATCATGGTCCAAGTATGGACCCAGAGGGCCTGATCTACCGAATATTACAATGATTAATTCAACAATCCCATATTAGGCCTAGCTATTACAAGCAATCACTAAATTCATCGTCCGGGCAACAGCCGGATATTACAAACAATCATACACTCGATAGAAAGCACAAGATATCATGGAAAACACTCACCGAACATGCTTCTACCCCCATTATGTTGAGAACATTCGACCTCCGTATAAAAGATTTTTGGCTGTTGTGTCAGTACATATTCCCTTTCCTTCTAATGGACCACCTAATAGCCGACTGAAATATCACCTGCAAATCGTATTCCCGTCCAGGTCTGGACATCAAACTTATGGGAAAAATCAAGCCATAGCTGATAGCTCAGCCTATGGCGTTGTCCTCGGCCTGACCTAAAATAGTCTGAGTACAGGACTGGACCTCTGATCACTCGTCCGGCCTCAAGAACTGAAATCATGGGTCGATCATTGATGTTCTGAGAGACCGAGCACGTGCCGCTTACCTCACCCAGGATGAGGTCCGGATCATCTCCATCATCTCAAAGCTGCAGGGCTGGACATCTGAGTCACTCTTGACGATGGATCTGCTCCGGTCTTGCCATCTACACCAGCGTAATCGGCCATGGGTTGACTGCACGCTAGCGCTAAGACCGAAGATCGTCCCATCTTGTGTAACCGATGGTAGATCGAGGACAAGAGAGACATTACCTGTAAGAAAGGCTGGGCTTCTCGATCCCGAGTAGGGCTTCGACGGTGGCGGTGATTATGGATTAGCTATCCACTAATTATGCGGCCATAGCAGCCGAAAAAGAACTAGATCTAGCCTAAAAGCTAGGGTTTTGTAAGGTTGACTCTTCATATCCCTTTTCCACTGCCTTTGAATGACCTTTTATAGCTTCTCGCTTGCTTGGAAGTCATTCTTAACCTAAAAAGCCGAACCCAAGCTCTCTATCCGACCTGCTTCATTGAGGCTTTTGTATAATTAATGCTTGTTGGGCCAGCCTATTTCTTTATGGGCTTCTGGCTTAGGAAATTTGGTTATCTATCCAAACGGTTTCTTTTTTATTTAGAGATATGAGTGGTATAGGCTGATAAGAAAATATTATTACATGAGCGGAAAAGTATATCGATCTAATTTTGTTCGTTGAATCAAATGAAGATAAATATCCTCGTGTATATTAAATGAAGATTTTAATGGAATTAGTATGAAAAAAGAAGTCTAAAAAATGAAAAAAAGTTCTAAAAACGTTATGAACACAACCCTTACAAAACCAAATCCTCACTGGAAACCTGAATCAAGTGGATTTTTTTACATTAAGGGCCTTTGGAGCGTGGAAAATTACATGGCCAGTCATAAAAGAGCGCAAATTTTGGGATATGGTAGTATCAACCGTGCGCTAGATCATTTGAAAGAAACGAAATAATAGAATTATTAATTCATTAGAAAAATCGGTAGATGTCGTTATAAACTGATTGAAATGACCATTTTGTTCTGGACAAGTGTGGCTACGATGAGGGTGAAGAAGAGGCGAGATTAAATCTTCAAGAGCCGCCTAAGGATTCTTCTCACATGGACCTTTATATTACCACGATAGAGGAGGTATCAGATCATAGATATTAGGGAAGCTTCTTCATAATGCTTCTCATGGTGGTGTTTCAATTTTTCAGTGATTAGCCTGATTGTTGTTTTTGTGGCAAGAAAATCACGAAGATATCCAAACGATAGATAAAAAAACACAAAAAAAAATCACAGAAAAATAAGAAATAAAAGTACCAACCAAATAGATGAAGGCGAAGCTTTTATTAATCAACAAATATGGAGGAGTACAAAACCGGTAGACGAATTACAAATCCCTCAAAACCCCAACTCTCATAAATAACAAAAGGGTTCTCTCAAAATATCACAAAACTATCAGATCTAGGGTTACTACTTGCTACAATATATACAGAATACAAAAGATTTGATCAAATAACTAATTTCCTAACATATAGCAAATATCCAGCCCAAGACATGGAAGACGTTTGAAGAAAGAATGCTCAAATGTCTGCCTAAGAGTTATCAAAATAACAGAGCGACCCCAGACATCTGATGAAATAGCTTTAGATGTCTGGTCTTGAAGTTTTAGAAAGAACAGAGCGCTCACAGACGTCTGAACTCTTTGAGTCAAACGTATGCCCAAAGTATACCGTGTATACAGATCATTGACAGATGTCTGCGGCTGTAGCTCCAGACGTCTGTCCCCTTCTTTGCAGATAACTTCGAATCTTCGCCAACTCTATGATAACTCCAAATCAAACAGAAAATCAATAGGGATCAGAATGGGAGTCATACACAACAAATCTCCACCTTATCTCACAATCCCACAAACTCCTCCATAACATTAATAATAGCTCCACCTTTACCACAAAACCCCTTTAGGACTCAATGAGTGTGACACACTCCAATTAAGTTCAAACAATACTCGAACTTAACAAACGAAAGAGATTTCTTCAACATGTCGGCAGGATTATTCGTTGTGCCAGCCTTCTTCATAATAATCTCTTTTTTTCAACAACTTTCTGAACAAACCGGTACCTTACATCAATGTGCTTCGTCCTACCATGATGTATTTGATCTTTCATCAAGTGAATCGCACTTTGGTTATCACAGTAGACTATTCTGGTATTCTTTTGAATACCAAGTTCTTAAAATAGTCCCTTCAACCAGATCGCTTCCTTAAAAGCCCCAATATAACAGCCTAGAACAATCATACATATTTAAATTAATAAATAAAATTGATTGATTTTGCTGATTATAATGAGTTTGGGTTTTGGAGAATCTTAAGCTAGCTCAAGATTGATGTGAGCCTCTCATGCACCCAGGTAATCATTGTTTGGATTGATAAGCATGTGAGCCGGCTCAGGCTATTATTGAGCCATCTCAACCTGAACAGTTGCTGATATTGGTTTCTTGACATGGTTTGACCCGTTATCGTTTATCTGGGCTTTGTTATTGATGGCCGGGTTACGGTAAAATATTATATTGATTATAATGTGCATGGTTTCTTTGGGATTAATATTCTACCTTGTCCTTATCCTTAATCCCAATTGATATTGATATTGTGAACTATCCGACACAATTTTTTTGCTTATCCTATATAACCCTTTTCTTTATTTCTCATGGAAACCCTAGCATCTATCCCACATCATCATAGCCAACCCTTATCCTTATTCCAGAACCTAAACCCTAGCCGATCTCACCGTTTGCATCTAGATCAATCATCATGATCGTTTATACTGTATCAAGGAGATCGCCATCAACATTATTTCCACATGAGTGGATTCATTGCCATCATCTTGTTCCTTTCGTTCTTGTTGCATCTGATCGAACCGTTTCATCGAGAGATTGTGCCTTTATCGCTTACATGGTTGTGTTCATTGGGATCGAGGCAAGTATTCAATACTTGCTACATGCTAGCGACAAGATCGAATCTTGTTGCATTATTATTCTATCGTGGTTATTTTATTGCATTGCATCACATCATTGAAATTGTATTTGATCCATTGTCATTAAACCTAGATTAACGATATCTAGATTTGAATCATGATATATCGACAATCTTGATTGAGATGTAAGTTAACATAGAACCCTAAAGATATCACTTTTATATTGTTAATTGATGGTATAGAACGTATGGAAATCGAGTTAATTATTGTGGTTATCATAGACATGGGCCGTGAGCCGGATCAAGACAACCCAAAGCCATCTCATAGAAACAGAGAAATAAACATTCGTTGCAGGCTTGTTTGAGCCGGCTCAAATATTGCTTGAGCCGTTTCAAGCTGACTGGACGATAGGTCATAGTAAAACCATCATAACATTTTACTCGATGATCGAAATTCGATATTCTTGGACTTGTTGGAAAGATCTCTTCGAGACTTACAACTTTCATGTTTAACATATTTTCTAATACTGAGCTTGTGACCTCCGAAAAGGTCCTTAAAGGCAAGAGTCTCTAATACACATGAGTCGTCTCAACATTACACGAGCCGTCTCATATACACAGTGAATTTAATATTGCTTCAGGTATAACTCTGAGCCGTCTCAAGACAACTCTGAGCCGTCTCAAGACCCCTTTGACCCGTCCCTCACACCCAGATAGTAATTAATGTTTTAGACATAACACTTGAGCCGTCTCAAACTGAACTGAACTTGATATTGAACCTGTAATGATATTGGAAACATTATATTAGTTCACAAATGCATGATACATTGCTTGAACATGTTATTGACCTGAATTATGATACTTTTATATATATTGATTGCCATTCCATTCATGTTAATGAGTATTAAACTTGATCATGTAATTGTTATGGTTACGATGTTTCTAAATTGCCATGTTATCAATTAATTACTTGAAATCATAATTGATTGACTACTGTCACCATATTACCGTACCTGATTGTGATATTTACTGAAATACCAACAATCCATTGTTATTGATTAATTCACCTAATTGTATCGATTGGTAAGACTTGTATATGCATTAATTGTTATTGCATTAGTATTAGGAGCACACTATATTGATATTGGCATGAATTGAAATTAGGAAAAAGAGGAAATCAAGAATGTAACCGAAACGTAATTCAAGAGGATATTTTTGTACCGTGATTCCTTAGGGAAAGAACGGAATACCATTGTTGATTGATATTGTATCATAGTCCCGTAGGAAAAGAACATAATATATTGTACCGTGGTCCCGTAGGGAAAGAACGGGATATATATTGTTGAGTTACGATGAGAATTGTATTAATTGGTTTCAAATACCTGTAGATTAGATAACTTAGCGATATGGGCCCATAGGAGTAATAGGACATGATTGCATTGATTATATCCTGATTGTTCATCACTTGATATTGATATTTTTCATAGTTCATTCATATGATAAATTGCCATGTTATGTTGTTATGCTTACTTGACACTGTTTCTGGTTAATTCATTATGAATATATATTCGACGCTCTGACGTCTGGGTTTTGCATGGTACATATACTTTGGCTTTAGCACAAGAAGACAAAGAGTACTTTCAGAAACTTGCTGAGCAGTGAAGGATAATGCTATTGATCTAGTTATTATGCTTTAGGTTTATTATCATATCATATCGGTTTATTGGACCCTTATTGGTTTAACGTTGTGATGCCATATAGGACAATTACGTATTGTTATCACTTGTTTCCTTGGAACTCATTGAGAGTTGATATTTCTTTATTGCTTCCGCTATTGACACTGGTATTGATTCTATTGACTCTTGATTATTAATTATCGTCAATGGTTATTGTGGTATTTTGGACATGTGATAGATATATATTATATTATTGTACTTGATTACTGATTGACAGTCTTAATGTGACTATGGGAAGGATATTTCCTTACCGTAGGTAGTATGGTTGGCTTTGTTATGTTCCCGTACTTGCATTATTGGGAAGTGGGGCATGGAAAGATTTTGTTGGTATCAGACCATACGTTGTTAGTTGGGCTTAGTTCTTTTTGTAGTTGGGTATTGTACCCAATACATTGACCTTAAACGCACAAATAATAGGAACATGTCTTGCCACATTTATTGCCTTGTTATCCTTGAATCCATTGTTTAATTGAATCCTTCTCTATATTGAATCTTGTTTCCGTTGAATCCCTTGTTTCCATTGAATCTTGTTTACATCGTTAATCTCATATTTCGTTCTTTACTTCAGAGCTATGGCTAGAAGGGATCAAACTGCTTCACCTAATGATGATGTCGCGCTTCTTGGTATCATACTTGTTTGTAGTTTTCCAGCGTCGGTATTGTTTGACTCTGGTGCATCCCATTGTTTTATGTCATCCAAATTTGTTTATGCACACTTGATCCCACACACGGCCTTTTCTAGTAGTTGAAACATACACACTGGGAATAGGAAAATTATTTCTAGTAGCGAATGCAATGATTGTTCTGTTGTCGTTTGCGGTCAGGAGTTGGTCGCGGATTTCTTAGTGATTGTTACCGGAAGTTTTGATGTTGTCGGGAATGGATTTTCTTGGAACCTTTCACGCTCACATATATTGCAGAGCAAAGAAAATGATCTTCCAAATTCCTAGTCATCCGGAGTTTGTTTTCTTAGGAAGCTGTAGATTCGTCGGACCGATTGAGTGCAGAGCCAAAACGACAAATGCTATTTTATCGACAATAAAGGTGAGTAAGGAGGAAGCACCAGTGGTTGTTCGAGAATTCATGGATGTATTTGAAGACATCTTGGGTTTACCGCCAAAACGAGATGTGGAGTTTGCAATTAATTTGATTCCAGGAGCCGCGCCGATTTCGAAAGCGTTTTATCCGATAGCACCGATATAGCTAGAAGAGGTGAAAAATAAAGTCTCGGAATTGTTAGAGAAGGGTTGGATTCGCAGCAATGGTTCACCTTGGAGAGCTTCAGTTCTTTTGATCAAGAAGAAGGATGTCACGCAGCGAATGTGCATCGATTATCGAGAGCTTAATCGAGTGACCATCAAGAACAAGTACCCAATTCCTCACATTGACGAATTATTCGATCAGGTAAGTGGCGCAAGGGTTTTCTCGAAGTTGGATTTGCGACCGGGTTATTATCAAGTTCGGGTGAAACCGAAAGATATCTGCAAGAAGACATTTCGAACTCGATACGGGCACTATGAGTATTTAGTCATGCAAGTTTGGAGTTATGAATGCACCGGCTGTGTTTATGGATCTAGTTAACTGAATATTTTCAACGTATCTTGCTCAATCTATGGTAGTGTTTATCGACGATATCTGGTTTATTCGAAGAGCAAGGAGGAGCATGAAGAACACTTGAGGATTGCACTTCAGACATTGAGGCAGTTGAAGCTGTATGCTAAGTTAAGAAAGTGTGAATTCTGGCTTGGGGACGTGAAGTTCTTGGGTCATGTTATATCCAAAGATAGGATCACAGTAGATCCCGAAAAGATTGAGGCAGTGCAAGATTGGCTGATTCCAAAGGTCATAGCGGAGATTCAAAACTTTCTTGGTCTTGCAGGATATTATCGAAGGTTCGTGAAAGATTTTGCGCGGCTAGAAGAGCCTTTGACCAAGTTAACCCGAAAAGAGGTATCATTTGTTTGGTCCAAGAAATGTATGCAAGCATTCAAGTTGTTGAAGCAAAAGTTGACAACCGATTCTATTCTGACAGTGCCAGATGATTCCGGAGGGCTGGTTATTCACAGCGATGCATCAGGGTAAGGTTTGGGATGTGTTTTGATAAAACATGGTCGAGTGATAGCTTATGCGTCAAGGCAGTTGAGGACACATGAGAAGAACTATCCGACACATGATTTAGAGTTAGCGGAGGTTGCGTTGAAGTTATGGAGAAACTACTTCTTGGCGAGAAGGTCGAGATATTCACTGATCATAAGAGCCTAAAATATGTGTTCACGCAGAAAGAAATTAACATGAGGCGGTGAATACGGTTAGAGCTGATGGCTGACTACGATATAGATTTGAAGTACCATTCGAGAAAGGTGAATGTAGTGCCGGATGCCTTGAGTCGTTTTCCAGCAACAATGACGTTAACTTCTCAAAATGAACTCATTGCAGATTTTCAGAGATTCGGGTTGGAGATTGTGCTACCGTATTCTTCGAGGAAGTTGATACAACTACAAGTGCAATCATCTTTAGTAGAGCGCATCAATGTTTCTCAATTGCAAGATGCTAGATTGCAGAAGTTTAGAGGCCAAGTAGAGGCAGCTTCGAGAACCGATTTTCTGATTCATGGAGATAGGTCCTTAAGATACAAAAGTCGTTTGTGTATGCCTAAAAGAGAGATTCGTGAATATGTTATTAAGGAAGCTCACGGTTCGGTGTATTCGGTACATCCGGGTGGTACGAAGTTGTACAGGGATATGCGACGGTACTTCTGGTAAGAAAGAATGAAGCGAGAGATCGCTTGTTTTGTGTCGAGATAATTGGCGTGTCAGCAAGTGAAGGATGAACATCAAAGGGTTTCCGGTTTGTTACAACCACTTTCGATTCCTCAATGGAGGGGAGAACATATAAAAATGGATTTCATGACAGCTTTACCGCAGAATCTAAAGGGAAATAACGTTGTATGGGGTGATCGTTGATATTCTGACCAAGGCAGCTCACTTTATATTGTTTCGAGTTGGTCAATCAACAGAGGTGTTAGTGGAGAAGTATATGCAGGAGATCGTGAGATTGTATGGAGTGCCGGTTAGTATCGTGTCGGATCATGACACGCGGTTTCTAACCCATTTCTGGAGGAGTTTGCAAGAGATCTTGGGAACTCGATTGAAATTCAGCACGTCATATAATCCACAGACAGATGGTCAATCAGAAAGTATGATCCAAACTCTTAAAGACATGTTGAGAGCTTCCATGTTAGATTTCAAAGGTTCATGGGAAGATCATTTGCGCTTGGTGGAATTCTCGTATAACTATAGTTTCTAGGAAACTATACAGATGGCTCCATTTGAGGCATTGTATTGTTGCACATGTCGTTCGCCAGTATATTGGGATGATGTTGGAGAAAGGAGATTGTTGGGACCGGAGTTGATTGTGCAAATCGTGGATAAGGTTTGTTTGATTCGGGATTACATAAATCTAGCACAAGATCGGCAAAAGAGTTAGGCTGATACTAGAACAAGACTGTTAGATTTTGCAGTTGGTAATCATGCGTTCTTGAAGATATTGAAAGTATGTATGAGCACATCTACTAGGGTTTTAACAAAAGCAAGTAAGAAATTTTAAAATTCTAGAGGGCTAATTCTACTAAACAAGAATTGAATTAGAGATTAGGATTTCTTAGTATAGCAAACTAGAGATTAAAACTAAGTGAATAGAAACTGCAACCTTTTTAGTCAAGTCCTTCACTTCAATTGCTCTGAGTAGTAGTCCTAAACTCTTCTTTGAATCCACTTGAAAGATGGAACGAGCTTGTTCAAAATTTTCGTCGTCGAAAATGATCCATCTTGGAGCTTCTCACACTCAAGCTCACACTTCACTAATCTAAGAATCAGTGAAGAGAATAACTTATACTAGTTTTCTAGAGTAATGTAGGTTGATGAAGTAGGGATTTTGCTCACTAAAAATTTTTCTTATTTTTCTTCTTGTATGAATAGTGTAGCAAGTGAAGAAAGAAGAAGAAGATGGATAGGAGAATGAGCTTAGGGGTGAGGATAAACATCAAATATTTAACTTATATGAACCAAATAGAAAAAGAAAAGATGAGTCATTGCATCTCCAAGGTTCACCAACAATACTAAAATAGGGGGTTGCCCCTACGGATTACTACATCCGTAGGGGAAGATTTAGTTTGGCCCTACGGACTAATCCGTAGGGCCTTAAGGTTGCCCCTACGGTTCTTACATATTAATTTAAGAATATTAAATCGTAAATTGTTGTTTTCCCCTATGGAGCCGCAAACCAAGAACCTACGGATAAGTCCGTAGGGGCATGTAAATAGGGATTTAATTAAAAAGGCACAGATCGATCCCTACGCAGATTATCTTATATTTCTTGAAGTATCGCACGCGAACCCAAAATCCCCAAATCCTCGTTCCCGCCGATCGCCAAATCTCTCGTCGCCGTTCTCGTCGTCGCCAGCGCAGGCCGTCTCGTCGTCGCCACCGCCTGATTCTTCCTCGTCGCCGTTTTCGTCGTCGCCTCCGTTTCGTCGTCGCCACCGATCGTCTCCTCCACTGCACAGGTTAGGAAATCTTCAATTAAAGAAATTTTTTATTATTTTAGGGCTAGGGTTCATGGTTTAGGTACCGATGAGGCATCGGTTGGGTTAGGGTTGGGGTTGCGGTTGGGGCTGGGATTGCGGTTGGGGCTGGGGTTCGGCAGGGTGTTGCGGTTGGGGTTGGGGTTGGGGTTGGGGTTAGGGTTAGGGTTGGGGTTCGGCTGGGGCTGGGGGTGGCGCTGGGGTTAGGGTTAGGGTTGGGGTTGGGGTTTGGCTGGGGTTGGGGCTAGGGTTAGGGTTGGGGTTCTTAAATTTTAGAGTATGATAGGTGTGGTACTAATTTTCCTGGGGAAAAGTGTGTGAGAGCATGGACTGCAGATCAGTTCAAATTAGAGCTGAAAATTGAAAATGTTGCTTGCATTTTGCTCAGGCGTAACTCTTGAACGAATAGATTCTGATGGTGCAGTGCATGTTAAGATACAGACTGTTTTTTTTGTGGGAAAACTGATCTTAGGGGACGGAGATTTTATTTATGATCCTCTGAGTGCAACTGCATATACAACAGAGACAACAAAGCTGAATACACTTTCATTTTTAGCAAAAGTAATTAAAAATTTAGAGCTTGGGATTGAACTTCCTTGAATGTAACTCTGATGTATGGTAAATTTGTTATACTTGATTTTGCACCATCTACATTCAATTCGTGCCTATCTTTGTGAGGTTTTACCCAGCGGGTATATTCGATCAGGTTAAATTTCTTAACTCGAAAGATAATATTCAGTATGCAGGCTAGTTGAGGATAAGGGTTGCTTCCTGTGTGTCAGGACCGGGTTTCTGATACCAGTTATATTTTATTTAAATACTTCGTATAGTCTATATGACGAGAATATTCAACCGTATGATAACCGATAAAAAGCCTTACCCCTGACAGCCGAAACACACACACACAACAAGATACACAACAAATGCATCATTAGAGAGTGATTCAAGATGTTCAAGTTAAAACCAATATATGATACTCGACGATAATATGAAACTTTCATATTCTCATCGATACTCATATATGAAACTAAAAGCGCCACTTAGTCCCCGTCTATCGGTTAACATACATTCGATGTACGTCGTGACATAGAATTATACGAAGGTTGTTAAATATCGGACGGTATAGCTCGATACTAACAACCGTCGTATAATCTATGTGACGAGAAGATTCAATCGTATGATAACCGATAGATTTGTCCCGTGTGGACAAGTTAGGAATGTATAAAGCAAACACCTTCATTCACTTGTGTTTTCATCCTGTTTCCCCCAATCAGAGCAAGGAACTGTTTGAATTTCAAAATTCGAAGCAACGCTTCAGATTCAATGTGCTGCGCGCAACGCGCCACGTGTCAAAAGCTGATACGGTAGCGCAGCGCCCAAGGCAGTGCGCCCAATCAGAGCAAAGCTCTATTTTAAGTAAAATTAAAGGAAGCAATGCTTTAGTTGCGTTGCGCTGTGCGCTGCGCGACACGTGTCAGCGCAGATGCGCTGCGCTGTGCTGCGCATCTGTGCTGACACATGTCGCGCAGCGCACAGCGCAGCGCAACCGCGCTAGCGCATCTGCGACACGTGTCAGCGCAGATACACTAGCACGTTTACGCTGCGCTGTGCGCTGCGTGACACGTGTCACGCGCTGGGGCATCTGCGCCAAACAGAATTAAAATTTTAAAGAAATCTTTTCTGTTCTTGTTAAAACAAGAAGATTTTCTTCTGTAAAACAGAAGCCCTTGGATCAAAGATCCAACGGTGGGGAAAATTCCCCAAATCACTCAGAGAAAGATCTCTTTAACAAATTTAACTAATTTATAGGCACTATAAAAGAGACCCCAGACTTCAATTCAAAGGAGGAACATTTTATGTAAAAAAAGAGAACTCTGAAGAACTCCTCAAGAACAAAAAAGGTAAAAACATTTAGGAAAAGAGAAAGTTCTCTTATGAACAGATCATAGATCTAAAAAGAAGATCAATGATCTTTAATAAAAAACAAAATAAAAATAGTGCTTTGCACTTATGAACCATTGGTTCTTTAAGATCAAGAAAAATAAGAAACACTTGTTTTCTGTGATCTAAATTAGATCAAGAAACCAAGTAGTGCTTTGCACTTATGAACCATTGGTTCTGGAATATAAAAGATTCTCAAGTTAATAGTGCCTTGCACTTGCAAAACTGCACTGTTGCGCTCTTGGGTTGGCGCAAACCACCAGAGAGCGCCACGTGTCAGCATCTGAACCAATTGCGCTATGCGCTTTTGAAACAGAGCGTTGCTCTTTGAAACTGGCGCAATTCACCACAGCGCACCACGTGTCAGCAGCGCAAGCGCAGCGCACTAGAACAGCGTTGTTGTGCTTGCGCTCGCCAGAGCATGACACGTGTCATCACCATATGAGCTTGCGCTCATTACTTGGCGCAAAGCGCCAGACAAATGCACTGTATTGCTTACAAAAGGACCAAGCCCAATTAAAGAAGGCCTAACAGGCCTAATAAAATGCAATGCATTATTTTAAAAAGGGCAGAGCCCAAACCAAAACAGATGCTCTGCATCATAAATAAAGGGACAGAGCCCAAACCAAAACAGATGCTCTGCATCATAAATAAAGGGACAGAGCCCAAATCAAAAAGGCCTAGCAGGCCAGAATAAAATGCAGTGCATTATTAAATATGGGCAAAGCCCTAGCACAGGCCTAATAGGCCAAAGATCAAGAAAATGTTGAATATTCTCAACGGGACTTAGCCCAATCATGGCCGTAAGTCCCCAAATTAAATTGACTGAGCAAGATTGCTCTCTTAAATCAATTTACGACCGGTTCGAGGGTACATCTCCGAACTCCTCTGACACCCATCGTTGTAATTCTTCAACGACGTCAGAGAGGTGACGGGTCCCGACGACCACACATTAATATCGACTGCGGGGTCCTTAAACTCGTGGACCGAAACGTCCTTAAACTAATATCGGACCGAAACGTCCTTAAACTAATATCGGACCGAAACGTCCTTAAACTAATGTCGGACCACCACGTCCCTAAACTGGATCATGGACCACCACGTCCCTAAACTGGAATTTGTACCACCACGTCCCTAAACTGGAGCATGGACCGCAATGTCCCTAAACTACCTATGGACCACTACGTCCCTAAACTGGAACAATAGAGCCTCCAAATGCTCTTTTGCCAGATCTAAACGATCCCGTTTAAGTTGATCTTAGCCCCCAAACACGGCTAACGTTTCCTTAAACATTCAAACGGACTATAAAACTCCAAATCAACCTTGGTTCAAGGGTACATCTCTGAACTCCTCTGACATCAGCCGTTGTAATCTTTCAACGACGTTAGAGAGGTGACGAGTCCTGATGGCCAGATATTAAATGGATTATCATGTTAAGTTGATCTTAGTCTCAAACAGGACTATCGTATCATTAATGAACGTTTAAGTTGATCTTAGCCGCAACGCGACTAATGCATCCTTAAACTAAAAATACCAAACCCAAATCTAAGTAAATACGGATTTGGACTAATCCACGTCCTACGGGCGATGGCATTACTCAATCCCCTTAGACAATCCACGGGAAACCATAAACAAAACAAACACACACGACACGAAGTAAAATTCTGGAGAAGGAGAAAGTTGTTACCGTGATGCGGTAGCGTAATTAACTGCAGGGGCTTGCGCCTGCAGGGAAGAGCGTCCCCACAATCAAAAACCCCTCAAGCGAGGGGGAATTTGACGAAGTCTGCTACATCGGCCGCATCCGTCTAAACCTCCGATACATGGTGCCATAAATCAACTTGGCATCTTCGGAGAGGTGGACGGATAAAACCAAATAGTATCTGCCCCGAATCTCAGCGTCAGGACATCGCAGTCTTGTGCGCCGCCTTTCGGAGGGGAACAGATTCTGGCACGCCCGGTGGGACCTTTTCCTCTTTCCACTCCACACTTTGTGTGTCGTGTTTGCGAACAAATCGCGGTTTGTTGTGGTTGCCTGTGGATTCGAGGTACTAAGATTTGGTGTCTTGCTCCGTGCAGAGAACTGAACATCAATGGCTTCAAACTGCACTGCCTACAACTGCAACTCTCGCTTCGTCCTCACTGGAGGGGTGACTTATGGGCCCCAAGCGGCCTCCCTTTTCAATATGCCAGTAGAGCAGGTAACTCAGGCTACCGCTGGATTGTTCTTCGGGACTATGCTCCTACTGATGAGCTTCAATGCCCTAATGACATAGCAAGAAGCTCCAAAGAAACCGGTCTTTGATCGACTTACCACTGCCGCGATCCCTCTCAACGAGTCGCCCAGTTTCAATACCTCAGTTTTCAACAGACTGTGTCAGAACGTCAGCAAACCTGCGATACCCGAAGCTGCCATCCCAAAGCGGATAGCCATCCCGACTCAAACGAACGAAATCATTGGAAAGGTTGCTCCTTCCGAGAAGTCAGTTTTTATAAGGCTGGCCATTCCAGTTGCTACTCCAGGCGAGGTCCTCAAAGCTGCTTCCCCTACCCAGGGCAGGAGACATGAAGAAGCTTATCCAACAACGGAGGTGACTACACCCGCAAGACACGCTCGACGTCGCCACTGGCGTCGAGTAAGAAAGGCTGGGGGCAACTCCCCCTCTGGATTTACGCCACCAGCTCTGATGGTGGGGATCGATGCTGCTGTTCCAACCGGGAACAACTTTGAATTGCTGAATACGGTGCGCAAAAACTCTCCTACTGCGATGTTGAAACGAACTCCTTCACCTGTAGAGAATACTCCAGAGAAGAAGCTAGAGCAGCCCCCTCAACGGCTGTCCTCTAAAATTTACAAAGTCTGGCGACAGGTCCAAAAGTCGGTGATCGATCAAGACTGCCTCCGACGATAGAAAAAGATGAAGGTTCGGCAGGGGAAGGATTACTCTGTCAAACCACAAAAAGCAAAAGCTACTTGGGTGCCCACTACAACGGCTCCCTTAACTCCAATCACTCAAAAAAGGAGGCCGCAAAAAGCCCATGTGTCTTCGGCAAATCGCAAAGACACCGAACACAAACGCCCCAAGTCTGGGGGCATGGTGGTGCACACTGTTTATATGGCTTCCGGAAAGGAGGAAAGCCGGGCTTCGACGGGTCACCGACCGCTCACCCGATCTATGACGAAAGCCCAGGAGCAGCAACAGAAGCTGCAGGAAATGATGACTGTGATGGCTGCACTTACCGAACCGAAAGAAAGTTCGGAAGTATCATCAGAGCAGCGTCACGAACAAGAAACTGATGTTGACTTCTTATGTAGAATCCTTAAAAAGAAGGACAGAGAAACCGCAGAACAAGCGGCTAATGTAAGACTAATGGCGCTCCTCTTCCAAGACATGGTAGGGATGATGTTACAGCCAGACCCTCCAGCTGAAGACCCTCCAGTCAGTGTCGGAAATGATGGAGGGGAAACATCTGATCCTCCTCCGGCTCTTTCAGCAGCCAAGGAAGAAACCATTTCCAAGGCCGCTCTTGACGACTATATAGCTCAGCGAATACGAGCTCATCAGGCGAGTGAAACGGCTGGGCAAACAGTTAGAACTAGACGACCCTATCCGGGCTGGTATGACCAAATCAGTTACCCGCCGGGATATACGATCCCTAAATTCCACGTATATAAAGGGACAGGGAATTCGCATCAGCATGTCGCTCAATTCAGGGCCTTATGCGGCAATACTGGAGGCGATGACAAGTTGTTGCTACGCCAATTCGTCGGCAGCTTAGCAGAAACAGCCTTTGAATGGTATTCAGAACTACCTAACGACTCTGTCAAAACTTTTGCGGAGATAGAGCTGCTGTTTACACAAAGATTCACGAGTGCTAGTGAACGCACCCCGATAACAGCACTAATAAATGCCAGAATAAGGCCTAGAGAAACGTGGGTCCAATACACAACACGATGGCGAAACCTATGGTCGAAATGCGAACAATGCATAGAAGAGGCACCTGCGGTAGGCATGTTTGCGGGCACTCTCGATCCGCGGGCGACCATCTCGCAATTCATGATGTTCTTCAGGCCGACCACCTTCCAGGCCATGATCGACAAATTAGCCCAAATGGACCAGATGGGCCATGGACCGTCTCCTCCAAAACCAGATTCCCAAAATGATAAAGGAAAAGGGAAAGCGATCATCGTCGCCAATGCTCAGCAACAGTCGAACAACTCAAAGCCGGTCGTTCGCCAGAACAACGTGCGTCCACGCCCATCCCTCGAAGAGAGGCTAGGACGTCCTTACTCGTTTCCTCAGAATAAAACGAGAAGACTGTTCGAGTTGGCAGTGCGCAATAGACTCATTAATCCGCCGATTCCAAAGTGACTGTCGCAGCCAGGCGATCTTAATAATCCCAATTATTGCCCTTACCACCAAACGGTAAGTCACCCGATTGAGGATTGTTTCGTCTTTAAGGGATGGATCGAGGATCAGTACCTACAAGGCAAGTTCGCACTGTCGGAAAATTGGAAGGTAAACCCACCACAGCCGCACCCTCCAAAGAAGACGGACACGCCAGGGGCAACTTGTTCTTTCATCGAGGGTGAAAACGATGGAGAAAACTCATCATATGAATCCGAAGACTACGTAGCGACTTGTCATATGATTTCTCATTCACTAACGGATGATGAGGAGGCTCCTTGCGCTGAGAAATCAATGGCGAACCCTGAGCCGGAGATTCTACAGCCATCAGACGAGTTGATCGATGTCTTCCTAAATGAAATTCGTCTGAAAGCAATAGCCAATCAAGAGCGTGAAATGGCCATACTGGAAAGAGCCAAGGCATTCCCGTCAAATCAAAAGCCATCCACTGCGGGTAAAAACAAATTCAAGACGAGAAAAAGGTTCGCCAAAGCTCTATCAGTAGGAATGAAGCTACCGCCCTCTGAAGAAAATACTCTCACTGAGGTAGAGATGCACCCTAATTTCTGTTTATATCATCAGAAGATCATACATCCTACCGAAGACTGCGAATCCTTTAGCTGTTGGTGGCAAGGGTATGTCGTTCAAAAGCAACACTTTGACAGGACAAAATGTGAAGCTCGTAGACGCCAAAAAAATGCGATAGATGAGTGCAAAAGAAACGCCGACGATTGTCATATAGCCGATTCTAAGGGATCACAAATCATCACCTTTGGAAGCGCTTCTGACGAAGAAGCTACTCCCAACCCTTCTCTCGGGGAATCTATTTCAAAAATGAAAGAATTGAGAAGTTGCGATAACGTTCAGCCGTGTAATCGCACGCTGCTCAAAAAAAATCTCGGCCCCGCAAATAAGGGATCGAACAAAAAGGATAAAGGGAAGGGAAAAACAGCCCTCGTAGCCCATGCTCAACAGCAATCAGGTGGCCCTAGACCGGTTGCTTGCCGAAACAACAAGCAGCAACCCCTCCAAGAAAAGTTGAAACGTCCTTACTCGTTTCCGCAAGATAAGACAAGGGGACTGTTCGAATTGGCGTTGCGCAACCGACTCATAAATCTACCGGAGCCAAAACGTCCGTCACGACTAAATGACGTCAATGAGCCCAACTACTATCCCTATCACCGAGTACTGGGTCACCTGATTGAGGATTGCTACGTCTTCAAAAACTGGGTCGAAGACCAATACCTACAGGGCAAGTTCGCGCTCTCCGAAAACTGGAAGGTGAACCCGCCACAACCGCACGCTCTGAGAAAGATGGATACGCCGGGGGCATCATGCTTAGTCATAGAGAAAGCCTCAGAGACCAAAAAGTCAGTAAACTAGAGATTCGCCTCAAATACGGCGACGGCGGACCGAAACTTCCTTAAACTAATGATGGACCACAATGTCCTAAAACTTGCAAACGACCGAAACGTCTTTAAACTACTACTGCAGCATCCTCAGGCTGACAGGAAAAAAAATAAAAAAAATAAAAATAAAAATAAAATAAACGGTATGCCCATAAGCAAAAAGGGCACGGATGAAAACCTGAAAGGGCTCCGTGAGTAAAAACAGCAGGGTTACCGGCGAGTGTTCGTGAAAACCCGAAAGGGCGCGACCTCGTAAAAAAAATATATAAAGATAAAAAAAGAGGGTATGTCCATAAGCAAAAAGGGCACGGATGAAAACCCGAAAGGGCTCCGTGAGTAAAAACAGCAGGACTACCGGCGAGTGTTTGTGAAAACCCGAAAGGGCGCAAGCTCGTTAAAAGACACCTATAGGGTCCCCTCGACCTTGTAAGGAGAAACCACCCGCGTGAGATCCTTACGACTCACAAGGGAGCAGAACACTTAGGGATCCCTACGATTCCTAAGGAGAAAATACACTTGCGAGATCCTCACGACTCGTAAGGAGAACTCTCTTATGGGACTCTCATGGCTCATAAGATTCGAAAGCCTTAAGCTACAGAGACCTAAACCTGTGCTTAAGCAACCCCCACAATTTCCAATATTGCCCTACAAGTGGCTCAATACCGACCCTTGTATACAATCCACGGGCGCGAATAAACATTCCCCTAACCAAGTTTCATCCGTGATTGGGGATATGTTCGTATGGTGAACGACCCTTGTAAATCCTCTCGATTTACAAGGAGAAAACCTTCCTGTAGGATCCTTACGACTTACAGAGGAACATGCACTTAGGAATCCTCACGATTCCTAAGGAGAAAATACACCTACAAGATCCTCATGCCTTGTAGTGATAAATGATTTTGCGAGACCCTCACGGCTCATGAAGTCAAAAGCCTTAGTCGAAAGGACCTTAACCCTGTTCGCTAAGCCACCCTTGTTCGACGACGATAGAGGCAGATGATGATTCGCTCCTGGAAATATCCCAGTTGTAGCGGTGCTGATGCCGAAATCGGTGTCTAATTTCAGGTTTACGGCGGAAAGCTAGTAAGCCGCACATGCATACGAAATGGCCGAAATGATGGGGCAACTTGCAATAAAAAGCAGCCAGTAAAAATGTATGCATGCAAAAATAGCCGAAATGATGGGGCAACTTGCAATAAAAAGCAGCAAGTAAAAATGTATGCATGCAAAATAGCCGAAATGATTGGGCAGCTCGCAATAATAAGCAGCGAGTGAAAACAAAATAAACAGCCGAAATGATTGGGTACCGCGAAAAATAGCCGAAATGATTGGGCAATCGCGACCTTCGCGATATAAAAGCTGAAATGATAGAGCATCGCGGAAATAAAACAAAAAAAAAGATGATGATAAAACTTTGGCCCTACAGTTTAGATCACATCGATTCCTGTATACAATCCAGGGGCGCAAACAAAGAGGGAACCATTCCTTCCCAACAGGCTCCATAGAAAAGCAAAGCCAAATCTCGACGGTTCACAGACAACCTAGACACCATCTGAGCATTCGTCTTGTTACAGCAGATGAGGTGTCAATAAAGGCGTTCTTTCGTAGTCCATCAAGATGCAGATACAACGCCAACAAAAAGACCCTGCGGTCGAAACAAAGTGAAGCGACGGCAAAATCCCAGCTTCATTTCTACGTCCGTCTCGATACAGTAGACGCAATGTCAACCCCAGCGTTCTTCCTCCAACAGGATTTGGACACACCAAAGCAAACGAAGCGAAGGCCACATTCCTAGCTTCAACGTCTTGACGGTAACTCATATAAAACCGGAAAGACAATCGGAGATCATCTCGCACCAGCACAGAATGGTCACCACCTCGACGTCCATCTCGATACAGTAGACGCAATGTCGCCCCAGCGTTCTTCCTCCAACAGAGTTCAGACGCAATTTCATCAAATGAATGGAACCACGGCAAAATCCCTAGTTCCAAACCTCGACGGTTCACCAGCAACCTAGAGACAACCTCGACGTCCGTTTCGATACAGCAGACGAGATGTCACCCCAACGTTTGTCTCGACACAACAGACGCAACGTCATCAAACGAATGGAGCCACGGCAAAATCCCTAGTTCCAAACCTCGACGGTTCATCAGCAACCTAGAGACAACCTCGGCGTCCGTCTCGATACAGTAGACGAGATGTCACCCCAACGTTTGTCTCGATACAGCAAATGCAACGTCATCAAAAGAATGGAGCCACGACAAAATCCCTAGTTCCAAACCTCGATGGTTCATTAGCAACCTAGATACAACTACGACATTCGTCTCGATACAGCAGACGAGATGTCGCTCTAGCATTCTTCCCCCAGTAGGGTTCAGACGCGATAATCAAACAAACGGAGCCACGACAAAATCCCTAGTTCCCACCATGACGTTCGTCTCGATACAGCAGACGCAATGCCAGCAAACAAAGCAAAGGCCAAACTAGCTTCAGGGTCTTGACGGCAACTCACGTAAAGCCCGAAAGACTATCGGAGATCATCCCCACACCAGCGCGGAGTGGTTATGACTCATCGGGGCTCGCCAAAATAAGCCTAACCTCAAGTAAAAAGCGACATGGCAAATTCCTAACGCTCGCTCTTCCGACGGTCAAACTGCCAAGGAAGATTGCTTGAAGATGCCTTGTCCAGCCCCCGAAGGGATCAGAGACACGGCAGTTGCAGGGTTACTCGAACAGCACGATTGCCTATCGAGGAACATATCAGCTTATGCGACGGTACGACGGTCAAAACCCTAAGTACCACAGACCCTAATGGACTTCTGTCGAAAATAACAGAGGTTAACTATGACGTTAGGATATTCTTGCGAAAATTGCTCGATTCGTCTTGACTTGTGAAGAAATTGATGTCTTTGCGAGGAATTTTCGATGCAGCTCGACTCGTGAGATAAAGCCTTAGGCAATAGGCATAAAAGGAGCCTGTTTCCTAAGCACTGGGACCCTGCAAGTTGGTCCAAAACGGTCTCTTGCACACTATCCACGGGTCTCACTCTCCAAACTCGAAACTCGACAAGGAGGGAAGCAACCGCTTACGAGTGCTCTCGACTCATAAGAGGGAAAATTCTCTTATAGGATCCTTACGACTTATAAGAGAAAACCACACTTAGGAATCCTCACGATTCCTAAGGAGAAAAAACCACCTACGAGATCCTCTCGATCCGTAGGGAGAAAAGTCTCTATGAGACCCTCACGGCTTATGGAGTTGAAAAGTCTTAGGCAGCAGATCTGAACCTGCGGCCTAAGCCATCGCTGATTCTTAAGGAAGTCAAGATGCGTGCTCTATTATCTGTTGACCATGTTTACTAAAGTGGTGTGCTGATAATAAAAGAAAGAAAAGGCGGAGAAATGACACAAGACATTACAGAAAATGTGTATCTTTTATTCATAAACTTGATTGGGTACAGAATACATTGTGTTAAAGAATAAAAAAATATATATACACATTCTTTCATCTACAAGCACAAACGATACAAAGAGGGATAGCTACTGAGGAGGAAGTGTCTTTAGTAAATCCACAAGTTGCTCTCGCACTTCCTTCAGCGCCTTCTCCTGAGCGGCTGCCGCGGCCACCTCCACTTCCACCTGGGCCCGCTGCTGTAAAAAGGATGAAAGTTGCTCCTCGGCCACCTTCTAGGCTGCTTCTTGGCTGGGTGCATCCCGCTCAACAATGTCAAGCTGTTGCCTCAAGCATAATCCTTCAGAAAGACGTTGCAGAAGACCCTCAAAGGCAACCTTCAGCCGTACAACATTGGCCTCTACCCGAACACGCAGCTGGGAAGACTTGCTCGAGGTCTCACTGCGCTCCTTACGCCTCGAAATAACTTCTTGTTCAAGATGGCGGAAGTAAGAAGCGCTCCGCTCAATCCACGCTGCTCTTTGAATGCTGGCAGCCAAGATCTCAGGAGCGGGACGCAACGATTCCAGTTGATGAAGGCGAGCCTCAATCTCCCGACAGTGATTAACCCAGGAGGTGACGATGCCCTCGTCATGGAAGTTGGCAAATATTACCAAAATCTGGTTAACCGTCGTAGCAAAGTCCGCAGCAGACATAGGATTCTCGACATCGAGTTCCTCAATGTAGTCGCTCAACATGCGCAGACTATTCGCCGCACTTTTTGAGGACGGACGTCTTTGAGAAGGGCCAGCTGGCATTGTAATATGGGACTCAAAAAGAGCCAAGACCGGAACGACAGCTGAAGAAAAGCAAGATGTGATCAGATAACAGTTCAGGAACTAAAAGAGGGGGAAGTCATTTATGCGATAGTCGCCTTACCAGCCGAGGCAAGGCCGGAAGGACCGGTGGCACAGCCGATCTTGTATCCCCTCCTTCAATCTGTAGCGTTCCAGTCGGGATGAGAAAAAGGGTTAGAAGCAATTCCATCAATAAAAAAGAAAGATATCAATGGAAATCATACTCACCAGCGCTAACAGAGGAAGAAGCGAGTTCGGATGGGAAGGAGAAGTGTGGGAGCAACATCTGATGTACATGATCGAAGAGTACTCCTGAAAAGACACAACAGCATGACTTTAGTACACAAATTGTACGTCTGAAGTACATCATTAATGAATTGCAAACCCATACCTTCCAACATCTTAAATGGTATGAGAGAGGGTTGAGAGGTGGCCACCGCCAAGGCAGTCGTGGAAGGCGCTCCCTCAAGCAGTGGGGCATCAGCGTTGGCCGCACCTTCGTTACAAGAAAGGTAAATTTGTCAGAAAGGATTGTAAAATAAAGAAAAACAGTGACCTAGGGTTTACCTGAGGAGCTCTCGGCCGAAACGGAGGCGACTCTCTCCTCTATCGACATGAGGCCACCGCCCGTAGCCTCATCACCCGACTCCATAGGGACCGTTGTCGTGCTCGCAAGACCTAGAGATGGCGGAAGATCGTACACAGGGAGGGCAATGAATGGAGTGTTGCCGGACTCTAGGGAAGGAGCGGCTGACTCTTCCCCAGGAATCGTACCCATCTCGCCCGTTACTCCTGCGAGTTCTTCGATCTCCATCGGCTCATCCGCCGTCACTGCGAGATCGTCGGTCTCAAGTGCCTCGTCTGCCACCACCCCGGGCTCAGTTGTAATGATCATTTCATCTGCCGCCACTTCAGGCTCGGCATCAATGACCTTCTCGGCTATAGGCCCCTCAACCTCCGCATCAGGCTCTAAGGCCTCAACGATGTTGCCTACTGTCGGCTCGGGTTAAGCACGCACCGCCTCCTATATTCCCCTGGGTTCAACGATCTCCGCCTCACCCTCGGTCGGACTAGGCCCTGCAAAATAATATATATAAGAACCGTCGGCATTATAACCCTCACAATAAAAATTCTGAAAGAAATGTTACCTGAAGTGGACTTATCATTTGCGCTTCGAGCGGCGCGCGCCACTTGTCTGTGAGCAGTGGATAGGATGACAGGGGCCTCTTCGGAAGGAGTATCTGCCCGAGGGACGGTGCTTAGGCCCGCTCCCGTAGCCAAAGCAGTCCGGCGCTCCTTCGCCTCGCGCCTCAGCCGCTTTCTCTCCTCCTGGGCCATTGAGATGGACCTCACTAGAGCCTCTCTCATTGAGGCGTCCTCGTCTGTATACAGGGATGCCTCCAAATTCTTCAAGGCATCCCTCATCGACTTGTCAAGTCGAGGCTCTTGCAGCAGCCCAGACGAGACCGGAACTCTAATAACAGGTTCAGAGAGGATCCCCTCATCGACCGGTATAACCACTATAAAGAAACAAAGGAAGAAAGTTAGGTTAACCATCGAAAAAGATAACAAAATTTGTTTTTAAAAAAAAGGGGGGTGGGACATACCGGCGCCCGCTAAAGCGCGTTTCTCCTCCTCCTTTTGGAAGGTTTTCAAAGAGGCAGCAATAGCTTCTTCAGTAGAGTCACCTGTTGAAAATGGGGAAAAGTATTAGTCAAGAATAATGATAAAAAAAATGCGATGAAATGATGAAGAAAGCAGCTAATAATTACCTGACTTAGCGAGTTTACTCAACCGCGCTTCAAGCCTCGCTGATCGCTCAGAAGCCGCAATGGCGGCCGCTAGGTCGGTGTCTGCAGGGTCTACCGCGAAGCCCTTATTGCTGCCATATTCACTTATTCCCTCGGTAAGAGGGGCCTCAGGCTCTAAGCCAAGAATCGCGTCAAGGGAAAGGAGCGACTTCTTCTTCTTTTGCCCGCCAGCTCTGGATGCACCCGGGACTGATTTACGCTTGGCGGACACCTTGGGGTGGCGGGTCCCGACATCCGCGCCTACACCGGACTCCGGCGATACCACAGTTACCGTTTTCACTGGAGCACGGGGGGCTGGTGGCGCATCCACAGCATCGCGAAGCGGCAATCCGCGCGGAGGACTCAACACGCGTGGAGGTCCGCCTCGAGCACCTTTCAATGGAGGAATGACCGGAGTCCTCGGCCTCAAGGGAGCCTTACGATCGCCGCCTGGAGGTGCACCCTTGCGGTCAACCAGCATACGTTTCTCCATCAAAATAACGGGCCCCATTGCATGCGCATACCAGGCCACGTACGCGTTGAGGACTTTGGGGACGCAGCTCGGCTCACTGATAAAGAAATAAGAACCCGTGTTAAGCCGCATAAAGTGGTGCATTGCATTCTTTATCCCCTCCCGGATAACCACGGGCTTTTCCAAGAAGGCTTCCATCGGGATCCCTTGATTGTAGCTCGATTGCTGAGCAAACCGGTTAGGGTTATACCTCATGAAGAGGGCTGTCTCATTCTTCCTGAACACCAGGTAGCCCGGCCGAATGGAGTAGAGATGGAGGATTTCCCGAGCCTTCAATATGGAATCCCCGTCCTTAAATTCATCGCGTAGCGACACTACTGACTTGGTGGTCTCTGAGCCTATTGTTATGACCTTGTCCAAGAAAGAAGTCTTCGCCCCGACCAGGTGTAGTTGAAGGAGCAGCCCCCTAGCCTCCCGCGAAGGTGCAACTACGATCGAAGCCCCGACCAGGCGTATGACCCTCGGGAGCCTGCATTTCTCAAAAAAGAGAGGAATCTTATGGGCACCGAACACCCCGTGCACATGCATTTCCATCCAAGAAGTAAAGTAGTGCATCGGGAAGTTGGCGGGTTGCACCCCTGGCTCACTAGCATCCGCCGCTACACTAAGTCCATTATAAAGATGAGCCAGCCCGGCGATTCCTACTGACAACTGCAAACCAGCCACCATCCGATGCGCTGGGAAGGAAACAGTCGGCCGCATATGGCTTGGATGCATAGGAAGAGCAAAAATGCACAACAACAAGCCTAAGAACCCTACAAAGAAGGTCTCTTCATCTATGTCGGGGACGGCAATTTCTGAAAAAGGGACGACGGCGGCACCGGGAAGATAAAAGTCTTTGTGGTCATCCTCCGATGTGGGTCGGCGATCAAAACCGAACCCAAAAGGTCCGTCGAGCTGGGCGAACTTCTCGCTCCGCTCTGATAAGAACTCTGGTTGAATGAAGCGAGTAATGAAATCTGCAAAACTGACTCCCCGGTCACCCGATTCTAGATTGAGTCCTTCATATATCTCCAATACCTTCACCAAGCCCGGGTACTGGTGCTAAATAGCGTTCTCCGACGTCAGGTCAAACACCAGCGGCTTGGCGGCAAAGACGTATTCATCAGGAGGAAGCAGCTCCTTGTAAGGCTCTCCCCTCATCGACAGACCCGAGATTTCAGCAAACTCCTCCAAGGAGATAGAGACTTCCCGGTCCGTCATCAGGAAGGTGTGTGTGGGAATATTCCATTGCTCGATAAAAGCCTTAACCCACCACGTTGGAGGAGAAGGATACTCAAAGAGCGAGACGTAGATAGCCGAGTACAACCCAATCCTCATCAGATGAGTCCTCCTCGCTGATAGGATGTACCGGGCCCATTGCAAATATCCGGAAGGCGGTCGTGGGATCAGTCCAATGTTATAAGTCTGTCCCCAAGGGCGCGCTTCACCTTGACAAATTCTCCTCCCTAAAATATCTATTGCTGGCGGCGGCTGCACGGGGATAGCACCAATCGCAGGCTGGAGGAGATCATCCGAATTCCAATTTTTGACCTCCACGGCATACTTCACCGGGGGTTCATCTGCGTAGGGAAGTGAAGATGTTGGCTCAGACGGCGTGGCGGAACTGAAACTGCGACGATCCTGGATGATTTCATTGTACCACCTACCCCACAAGTGAAGGTTTTTGTGCTCGGGGTCATGATCCTTGATGAGAGCGAGCACCACGCGGTCCACCGGTGCCTGAGGAAACCCTCCCTCCGAGTGAACAAACGGAAAAGAAAAATTGGCAGACATGTTTCTGTAAGTCCACGTTGCCCACCCCGGTGCTTACGGGGAGGCGGAAAACGGAATAAAAATCGGATTTTTATCATGCTAGGCAACATGGACTAGACAAAGGATGATCTTTGCTAAACAAAAATAAGCTAAAGCTAACTAGAAACTAGCTAAAGGGTAGAATGGTTATACCTAGGGCTTTATGTCCTTCTCTCCTTGCTCCTTGGAGTAGTAGAAAGGGATCACCTTTGTCGTCTTCTCACGTCGAAGAAGGATCCACCCGAAAGCCTTAACCTTTGGCTTCAACTTCTAGCTAGAAGTAACTAGGGTGCTAGAAGTGCTAATCCTAGAACCCTAGATGAGAGTAAAGATTATCAAGAAGAGATTTTTCTCAAGCTCAAGTGTTTCTCAACACATGAGAGGGGAGAGCTTTAGGAAGAGGAAGAGCAAGAGAGAGAAAGTATATGAGAGAATGAGAGAATTATGAAGCATTCTCACATATATGTGTGAATTATTGTAAATAGATAATTAGTGAGATAATTGTCATGGCTTAATCAAGACATGACCATTATCGTTTCATTTTTAATGCAAATTGCAAGGATCAAAGAGCATCTTCCAAATGAAATGATGATGGTCAAAGTGTCAACCTAGGTCAACAAGTCAAGAATGTCAAATGGTAAATAACAATAACCATGCACAATTATATTAAACTAATATTAATTAACCATAATACACACATAAGCATTAGGGTTAATAAAATGACAATGGTCATTAACCCTAATCAAAGTCCTCTCCCTCTGTCTCAAGCAACTGTGCATACGCACCCGCATTCGTGTTCCGAGGAACACGAATACAAACAGAAAAAACCAATCCCAAATTATATACTAGGATCTGGCTTAAACCAAAGCCCGCTAGTATAAGCTGTCCGGACAGCAAACGTGCTCAAGTGCGCGGATGTGAACGAACACTGTCGCAAAACCATGCGACCTCTACTCATTTTGCCTAAAGGCGAATAGCTCTTTGTATGGGACTCTAAAGACTCGACACTACACTGGCAATGGGTTTAACCACAGATCGCAAGCGGCACTAGCTGTACGTAACGGTCCCCTGGTAGATGCCGATAAGAAGACTGACGAGGTGAACCCCATCTGAACTCCTACTGAGCCTGTATGTGACAGTCTCCATACAGTCCGGTCTGTTCGTCTTATACATCGCATGGCGGGCCTAGGGGGCGGTGCACGTTAGTCCCCTAATAGTGGTACAAGTCGTGTCGGAGTGTAGCCCAGAACACCCTGAGATAACACTGGAAACCTACTAGTATATCTCGCTTGCCCTGGCCAGGGACTACTTGTGTAATGGCTTTCCTGGACACAGCGCGATGTCAACCCTAATATCGGGAGAGACGAATCCTGTCTAACCGTCACGGCCTCCAAGTGCTTCGGGACTGCACCCAAAAACTACCTGTTTGCACGACTCCTTTGAGCCATGGTAGGGTAGTAATCAAGGTGCATTGGGAACACACTCGAGGCGAAGTGACAGTGTCAAGTCAGCGGACTAAGCTGTACTCATGTCACCTGGGAACTGATAACTGACGATAGGTATAATACCAACCAACAGTTCCCGACGAGTCCTGTCCAGTGTACTCGTGACCTAACGAGCACCCGCATACTATCTCAAGTACGATGTACTGACGGCTGTGGGACAGACCGTCTCCCACGCTGGGATGAGAAGCGCATAGGCTAGTCTACTCCGTAGTATCGATGCCCTGTCTCTATAGTCCAACGACCAGGGACCTGTATAAGGATGTGCTTATGGATTACCCAGCCCCCATGAGTGTGAGCGCCATCACAACGCTGGTAATCAAGCAAAGATCCTAAGGGCTCTACTAATATGTATATAAGTGATATGCTAAAAGAAACACATGCACATATTGAAGTAGAGACAAACCAAGTAGCATACGACCATTTCGAGCAAGATTGTATATACAACTGTGAATATCCCAAGCTTCCATCAAGTAATATACAAACTAGTATGATACAGTAATGGCCTCTAGGGCATATACACTAACAATCTCCCACTTGCACTAAGGCCATGTACTGGCGTATCGAAGACCTATCATCTCGATCAGCCGCTCGAACTGAGTCTGGGGCAAGGCCTTGGTGAATGGATCTGCAGTGTTATCTTCTGAAGCAACCCTCCGAACCTCGATCTCCTGGCGATCCACGATCTCCCTGATCAGGTGATACCGCCTCAAGATGTGTCTGGATTTCTGATGGGACCTGGGTTCCTTTGCTAAAGCTATAGCCCCGTTGTTGTCGCAATACAGAGGTATTAGGTCAACAATGGACGGAACCACCTGAAGTTCTTTCAAGAACTTCCTCATCCAGACAGCTTCTTTTGCGGCATCAGATGCAGTGATGTATTCCGCTTCCATAGTCGAGTCAGCAACGGTTTCCTGTTTGGAGCTCTTCCAACACACCGCCCCTCCATTGAGGGTAAAGACAAAACCCGACATGGACTTGAAATCATCCTTGTCACTCTGGAAGCTGGAGTCAGCAAAGGCCTCAATCTGGAGGTCTTTTCCGCCATACACCAAGATCATCTCCTTAGTCCTTCTCAGGTACTTGAGAATGTTCTTTACCGCTATCCAATGTTTCTCCCCAGGGTTTGACTGATACTTGCTTACCACACTCAGTGCATAAGCCACATCTGGTCTGGTATACAACATCGCATACATTATAGAGCCTACCGCAGAAGCGTAGGGTATAATAGACATGCGATCCCTCTCCAAATCAGTCTTGGGAGACATCTCTTTGGAGAGGGTGATCCCGTGACAAGCCGGTAGATTACCGCGCTTGGAATCTTCCATACTGAATCTCTTCAGTATGGTGTCGATGTACCTGGACTGTGATAGTCCTGAAATCCTCTTGGATCTATCACGATAGATCCGGATCCCCAGAATGTATGAGGCATCACTCAGGTCTTTCATGGAGAACCTGTGTGACAGGAACCCCTTGACAGATTGTAGCATAGGAATGTCATTTCCTATTAAGAGAATGTCATCCACGTATAAAACGAGGAATACTACAGTTCTCGCTACAAATCTACAATAGATGCATGGTTCATCTGGATTTTTGATAAAGCCAAATTCCTTGACCGTCTCATCAAAACAGATGTTCCAACTCCGCGATGCCTGCTTTAGTCCATAAATGGACTTAAGCAACTTGCACACCTTTCCGCTGCTCCCACTTTGAATGAAACCCTCTGGCTGGTCCATATAGACACACTCCTCTAAATGTCCATTTAGAAAAGCTGTCTTTACGTCCATCTGCCAAATCTCATAATCGTGGAAGGCAGCAATGGCAAGAAGGATCCGAATGGATTTCAGCATAGCTACTGGAGAAAAGGTTTCGTCATAGTCCAAACCAGGTCTTTGACGAAAACCCTTTGCAACCAGTCTAGCTTTATAGGTCTCAACCTGTCCATCTACACCAATCTTCCTTTTGAAGATCCACTTGCATCCTACGGGTTTTACCCCATCTGGAGCAATGTCCAACGTCCATACTTTGTTGGTGTACATGGACTCCATTTCGGTCCGCATTGCATCCAGCCAATTTACCGAGTCGACGCTCTGAATGGCATGCTGGAAGCTAGTAGGCTCATCACAATCTATGATGCAATCCTCTCTATCCCCGTCAATGAGAAAACCGTAGTATCTCTCGGGCGGATGAGACTGTCTACTACTCCTGCGGAGTAGCGTGGGAATGTCCTGATCTTTCGAACCCTCTGGTTTTACTAAGCTTTCAGTAATAGCTCGTGGTTCTGGAATTTCTTCCAGTTCTATTGCGTTCCCACTTATTTCTTTTTCTATGAACTGGTGTTCTAGAAAGTGGGCATGGCGAGAAACAAAGACCTTTTGTTCCTCTTCGCAATAGAAGAAATATCTCTTGGAGTTCTTTGGATATCCCACAAACTTGCACTGTACTGAGCGTGCCTCGAGCTTGTCCGCATGCTGCTTTTTTACAAATGCTGGACATCCCAATGTCTTAATGTGATTAAGATAGGGTCTCTTCCCACACTACATCTGATATGGTGTAGTAGGCACAGTCTTAGTTGGAACTCGGTTCAAAAGGTATGCAGCTGATTCTAGCGCATATCCCCATTCCGTCTCTCTGATACACCATTATGTTGCGGAGTGTATGGAGGAGTAAGCTGAGATAGAATTCCATTCTCTTTTAAGTAACCCAGGAACTCGGCACTCAAGTATTCACCACCTCGATCAGATCTCAGTGCCTTGATACTTTTGCCTGTTTGTTTTTCTACTTCATTCTTATATTCCTGGAATTTTTCAAAAGCCTCGGATTTATGTTTCATTAAGAAAACATAACCGTACCTTGAAAAGTCATCCGTAAAAGTAATGAAGTAAGAATAACCGCTTCGCGCATGTGTAGACATTGGACCGCACACGTCGCTGTGTACGAGTCCCAAGAGCTCGCTCGCTCTTACTCTGTGTTCAGTGAATGGAGTCTTTGTCATCTTTCCTTTGAGACAGGATTGACAAGTTGCATACGATTGATATTCGAACGGATTCAAATATCCTTCTGTATGTAACTTAGTCAACCTTCTCTCATTGATGTGACCCAGTCTACAATGCCATAAGAAAGTTTTATTGATTTCTGGAGACTTTCTTTTGTGTGTATTCTGGACATTGAAAATCTGTGGTTGGTTTAATACGTATATACCGTTGTTCAATGTACCTGACCCAATCAAAACTTGATTAAGGTGAATGTTCACTACATTACTTACAAATGCAAATTCATAACCTTCTTTAGATAATAAAGATACAGAAATGATATTACAGGTTGCATTTGGTACATAATAACAACTACGCAAAACCAAAAAGTGTCCATCCGACAATCCCAGGTGATAGTCCCCCACGGCCTCAGCATCCATGCTAGCACCGTTTGCAACTCTGAGGGTTATGTCACCTGCCTTCAAAACTCTACGCTTTCTCAACGCCTGCAAAGAATTACAGATATGAGATCCTGATCCGGTATCCAATACCCAGGATGTAGAGTTTATTGATAGACAGTTTTCAATAACATACACACATGAAGCTGAAGCCGCAACTCGCTTCAAATCCTGTGTTCTGGCCTTCCAAGCCTTGCAATCCTGTTTCCAGTGACCACTTTTGTGACAGCAGAAGCATTCTTCCTTCCCCACCAGCTTTCCCGCTACTTTTGTTGCCTTTCCCTTTCCCTTCGTATCCACTTTACTAACACCTCCTCTTGGTTTGACGGGGGCTTTCTTCTTCTTACCCTTGGCTTTCGCCCTGGATCTAGAAGAGGAAGATCCTCCTACAAACAAAGTGGATGTCTCCCTACCTTTCTGCAGGGTGCCCTCAACACTCCTCAACTTGTTCAGAAGTTCGGAAAGTTCAACCTCTTTTCCTTGCATGTTGAAGTTTAAGACAAACTGGGCGTAAGTGGAAGGAAGGGACTGGAGAATCAAATCAGTATAGAGTTCATTCTCCAACGTGGTCCCAAGGTCCGCGAGCTCTTCTATGTAGCCAATCATCTTAAGCACGTGTTCCGCTACCGATGATCCGACGGCCAATCTTGTTGAAAATAGCTTTTTCAACACTTCGTATCTTGCGATCCGAGACTGCTCTCCATACAGTTCTTTTGTATGGAGAAATATGGACTCCAGGTCCATATTCTCATGCCTCCTCTGAAGTTCGTTGTCCATCGAGGCAAGCACGAGGCATTTGGCCTTCGCGCAATCGATCTCCCATGTCTTACGGATTTCTTTATCCGCGACGCTGGAGGTGGGACCTGGGACAGGGGGAGCTTTGGTGGTAAGGACATACCCCAACTTGTCGTAAGTGATTGCCATCTTGACATTCCTGAGCCAATCTTTGTAGTTTGGCCCTGTCCGTATGTTTTTATCTAGTAATAACTTAAGTTCGGTCATGTTGAATGGTCGCTGCAATTAGGAAAGAGAAAAGAAACACTTTAGCATGATGCTCTTGCAAGTTTAGAGTGGTTTTTAGTTTGTTTAAACTGGATGGCTCCCACCGTCTCTCGAATCCCTTCTCAAACCGTAAAGAAAGGATTAGTCGGGATCAATCTCACCGTACAATACTTGCTTAACCGTTCAGCCAGGCCAGTGTCGGTACTTCGAGGGAGGTTTTCCAACGCTTTCGCGAAGTTCCTTAATTTAAGAACCTCTTTTCCCTGGGGGCGTAGCCCCGCTAACACCTTTCTAGACACCTACCAGGTTTATAGCATTGATCGTTAAGTGAGAGTTTTTCCGAGGAGTAGAATATACTCACAGTAGGATCGGGATCCAAATATCATCGCGTGATAAAAATGAAGGAATCCTACCAGAATTATCACACTCTAAATGGTATGCAGCGCTAGCAAGTTTCAGTGCTTATGAAACCCCCGATGTGGATTTTTGCCCCATGCTCTTATGACCTTGACTTTGGCCAAAATATCATAAGTCACATGTCAAGTTCTACCCGTCATTCTCTTGGTTAATTTGGACCCACCCGTACCTACCCTTGACTTTGGCCAAAATGGCAGCACGACTGTCCCAAACCAACTCATCTATCTATGCTGTACATGAATACCCAATAGCTATCAATCACTATGCTTTGACTTTGGCCAAAATACATAGCTTGAATACTTTTTGACCATTCATATGGAATGACGGAGGGCTACGAATGGTTTTGGCGAAACCGTGAACGTAGTGAACTTGATATAATCGATGGAACGAGATAGCTTTTAAAAGGAGTGGTTCAAGCTCCGCGTTTAAAATTTTAGTTTTGAAAAGAACCGAGTGGTTTTCAAAGTGTTCCAATCGACTTTTACTTGGTTTATTTTCTTGCATTAGTTCTTTTAATGCGTCCCATCATTTAACCCTACCATTGCAGAAAACAACCAAAATATGACGTACGCTTATGCCATTCGCATTCGCCACGGGGCCCCGTCATCACCCGTTAGGTTACTTAACTAACGACAGAGCGGGGGCGGGCTAGCGCGGCTGTAAAATATAAGCAACGCCTAAATAGTTATCATATATAAATATATAGCAATGATAGACATTACAGATCATAGATGAATACATTGGATATACTAGGAATCCGCAATCCGTTCGAGCCTGCAACGAAAAGCGGATTACACGGTCGCGGTGAATAGCCAAATACCCCACCCAAGACCTCTACGGGTGCGGCAAACTACCCGCTAAGTACCCGAAGCGAAGCATCCTCCCTCAACACCGTGAGTAGGCCACTCGGCACTTCGAGATACCGGTAGTTTGTGCACCCCCTCCATGGGTCTATCCTAGGAGCAAAAACAGTAAAAAGAATTATACAATGACGGCTACAACCCTGACCCGGTTGTGCGGCCATACAAATAATAATACATCAATTTACATATTACAATGAATGAAAGAAAAAGAAACACTCATCTCACATCCACTCCGGATATTCACCCGCGACAATCCAACGCATTCATATACACATACCATCATCAAACACAGATCACAGATATGTATAACCCCCACTAATCGACTTATAGCAATTAGCAGACGTTCAATACATAAAAACATCACAGATATAACCGATTAGTCAAAGTGTAGTGAAGTTCGATCAAAAATACGGATTTATAAGCCCCCAAAAACAAATTTCTTTTCTGGAAAACCTGGGCACAAATAAACCATCTTAAAAATCCTAAAACCAAGCCAGAAGAATACTGCACCAAACTCGACCCAGAACCGAGTCAAAACGGCCGCGGTTCCGCGGCAATAGGCATGCTTTTGCCGCGGAACCGCCGCGCTTTGAGCGACTCATTGGATCGTTTTTGGTGGCTTTCTTCACAAAACCCTGAGATGATTTTTGACGTAAGATTTATCTTATTTTAAGCAGAAAAAATTTCAACAGAAACTTAGGGTTTTGATGTTTTGGTTTTTCGATTTTTCCGATCAAACTTCCATACACTTTTACTACCTAGCTAGTTTATATTTAGTTAGGCTCTGATACCGCTGTAAGTCCACGTTGCCCATCCCGGTGCTTACGGGGAGGCGGAAAACGGAATAAAAATCGGATTTTTATCATGCTAGGCAACATGGACTAGACAAAGGAGGATCTTTGCTAAACAAAAACAAGCTAAATCTAACTAGAAACTAGCTAAAGGGTAGAATGGTTATACCTAGGGATTTATGTCCTTCTCTCCTTGCTCCTTGGAGTAGTAGAAAGGGATCACCTTTGTCGTCTTCTCACGTCGAAGAAGGATCCACCCGAAAGCCTCAACCTTTGGCTTCAACTTCAAGCTAGAAGTAACTAGGGTGCTAGAAGTGCTAATCCTAGAACCCTAGATGAGAGTAAAGATTATCAAGAAGAGGTTTTTCTCAAGCTCAAGTGTTTCTCAACACATGAGAGGGGAGAGCTTGAGGAAGAGGAAGAGCAAGAGAGATAAAGTATATGATAGAATGAGAGAATTATGAAGCATTCTCACATATATGTATGAATTATTGTAAATAGATAATTAGTGAGATAATTGTCATGGCTTAATCAAGACATGACCATTATCATTTCATTTTTAATACAAATTGCAAGGATCAAAGAGTATCTTCCAAATAAAATGATGATGGTCAAAGTGTCAACCTAGGTCAACAAGTCAAGAATGTCAAATGGTCAACAACAATAACCATGTACAATTATATTAAACTAATATCAATTAACCATAATACACACATAAGCATTAGGGTTAATAAAATGACAATGGTCATTAACCCTAATCAAAATCCTCTCCCTCTGTCTCAAGCAACTGTGCATACGCACCCGCACTCACGAATACAAAGAGAAAAAACCAATCCCAAATCATATACTAGGATCTGGCTTAAACCAAAGCCCGCTAGTATAAGCTGTCCGGACAGCAAACGTGCACAAGTGCGCGGATGTGAACGAACCCTGTCGCAAAACCATGCGACCTCTACTCATTTTTCCTAAAGGCGAATAGCTCTCTGTGTGGGACTCTAAAGACTCGACACTACGCTGGCACTGGGTTTAACCACAGACCGCAAGCGGCACTAGCTGTACGTAACGGTCCCCAGGTAGATGCCGATAAGAAGACTGACGAGGTGAACCCCATCT
Source organism: Agapanthus africanus (assembly GCA_030015575.1). NCBI lineage: Eukaryota > Viridiplantae > Streptophyta > Magnoliopsida > Asparagales > Amaryllidaceae > Agapanthus > Agapanthus africanus. Next base: position 112,419,009 of record CM057345.1, on the reverse strand, counting down.
GTACTCTTACTGAGCTTGTATGTGACAGTCTCCGTACAGTCCGGTCTGTTCGTCTGATACATCGCATGGCGGGCCTAGGGGGTGGTGAACGTCAGTCCCCTGATAGCGGTACAAATCGTGTCGGAGTGTAGCCTAGAACACCCCAAGATAACACTGGAAACCTACTAGTATATCTCGCTTGCCCTGGTCAGGGACTACTTGTGTAATGGCTCTCCTGGACACAGCGCGATGTCAACCCCCAATACCGGGAGAGACGTATCCTGTCTAACCGTCACTGCCTCTAAGTTCTTCGGGATTGCACCCAAAAACTACCTGTTTGCACGACTCCTTTGAGCCGTGGTAGGATAGTAATCAAAGTGCAGTGGGAACACACTCGAGGCGAAGTGACAGTGTCAAGTCAGCGGACTAAGCTGTACTCATGTCACCTGGGAACTGATAACTGACGATAGGTATAATACCAACCAACAGTTCCTGACGAGTCTGTCCAGTGTACTCGTGACCTAACGACCACCCGCATACTATCTCAAGTACGACGTACTGACGGCTGTGGGATAGACCGTCTCCCACACTGGGATGAGAAGCGCATACGCTAGTCTACTCCGGAGTATCGATGCCCTGTCTCGATAGTCCAACGACCAGGGACCTGTATAAGGATGTGCTTATGGATTACCCAGCCTCCACGAGTGTGAGCGCCATCACAACGCTGGTAATCAAGCAAAGATCATAAGGGCTCTACTAATATGTATATAAGCGATATGCTAAAAGAAACGCATGCACATATTGAAGTAGAGACAAACCAAGTAGCATACTACCATTTCGAGCAAGATTGTATATACAACTGTGAATATCCCAAGCTTCCATTAAGTAATATACAAACTAGTATGATACAGTAATGGCCTCTAGGGCATATACACTAACAGTTTCCTGCAAAAAGACAAACATTAGCTGTCAGTATTATAATTCCAATACTCAACATTTTAAAATTTTTATACCATACCGCATTGCAGTGGATAAGGGAACCAAAAAGGGGCCCATAAAATCTGGACGACAGTACGTCATTTAATAAGACAGCCCCATCATTGGATGAGACTGTCAATTAATGAAAAGATCCCCAAGAGAATATCCTCATTGATGGGAAATCCCTAGAGACAAGGAGAAAATGTCCTCTTTTAGAGCAAAGCTCTGTCACAGAGTGACATTTGTCAAACTCTGGTCTCAAGGGAATAAAAATTTCTCTAAAGAGAGCCTAGCCCTATACTAATGATGGAAAATCCATCAAAAAGAAAACTTCAACTCTTAAAGATTAAAAATTTGGGATTTTAAAGATTAATGAAAACTTTTAGGAGTTCTCCATTTTCAGATTAGAAAAGATCTACATTTGATCCATGAGCAAAGCTCTGTTCATGAGTTAAAACCCATGAACAAGATCTCTGTAGATCTATGAACTTTCCAGAGCAAGGCTCTGCTGATGAAACCCCAAAAAGGGTTTTAGATCAAAGATCTATGAGAGCAAGGCTCTATTAATCAACTTTAATTTAATTTAATTATTATACCTAAGATGGTTTCAAGTTCTGAACTCTGGAGTTCTTGTGAAAAAGCAAGAGCAAGGCTCTAAATTTCTTAAACAAGAGCAAGGCTCTGAAAATCAAGATTCTTAAAAGTGGTAAAAAAATTACCAAGGACCAAGGGTCCTATTTATAGGCCCCTGCGCCACTTCAGCTCACCCCTTGATCCAACGATCAGGAGTTTGCCACCGCTGCACTCATGTGTGCGCCACGTGAGCGCAACGGTGGGGGGGCATTTGTTTCCCCCAGTCAGAGCAAGGCTCTGTTTGAATTTCAAAATTCAAAGCAACGCTTCAGATTCAATGCGCTGCGCGCAATGCGCAACGTGTCAAAAGCTGATACGGCAGCGCAGCGCCCAAGGCAGTGCGCCCAATCAGAGCAAAGCTCTATTTTAAGTAAAATTAAAGGAAGCAATGTTTCAGTTGTGCTGCGCTGTGCGCTGCACGACACGTGTCAGCGCAGATGCGCTAGCGCAGTTGCGCTGCGCTGTGCGACATGTGTCTGCGCGGTTGCGCTGCGCGACACGTGTCAGCGCAGATGCGCTAGCGCGGTTGCGCTGCGCTGTGCGCTGCGCGACACGTGTCACGTGCTGGGGCATCTGCGCCAAACAGAATTAAAATTCTAAAGAAATCTTTTCTGTTCTTATTAAAACAAGAAGATTTTCTTCTGTAAAACAGAAGCCCTTGGATCAAAGATCCAACGGTGGGGAAAATTCCCCAAATCACTCAGAGAAAGATCTCTTTAACAAATTTAACTAATTTATGGGCACTATAAAAGAGACCCTAGACCTCAATTCAAAGGAGGAACATTTTCTGAAAAAAAAGAACTCTGAAGAACTCCTCAAGAACAAAAAGGTAAAAACCTTTAGGGAAAGCGAAAGTTCTCTTATGAACAGATCATAGATCTAAAAAGCAGATCAATGATCTTTAATAAAAAACAAAATAAAAATAGTGCTTTGCACTTATGAACTATTGGTTCTTTAAGATCAAGAAAAATAAGAAACACTTGTTTTCTGTGATCTAAATTAGATCAAGAAACCAAGTAGTGCTTTGCACTTATGAACCATTGGTTCTGGAATCTAAAAGATTCTCAAGTTAATAGTGCCTTGCACTTGTAAAACTACACTGTTGCGCTCCTGGGTTGGCGCAAACCACCAGAGAGCGCCACGTGTCAGCATCTGAACCAATTGTACTATGCGCTTTTGAAACAGAGCCTTGCTCTTTGAAACTAGCACAACTCACCACAGCGCACCACGTGTCAGCAGCGCAAGCGCAGCGTACTAGAACAGCGCTGTTGTGCTTGCGCTCGCCAGAGCATGACACGTGTCTTCACCATATGAGCTTGCGCTCATTACTTGGCGCAAAGCGCCAGACAAATGCATTGCATTGCTTACAAAAGGACCAAGCCCAATTAAAGAAGGCCTAACAGGCCTAATAAAATGCAATGCATTATTTTTAAAAGGGCAGAGCCCAAACCAAAACAGATGCTCTGCATCATAAATAAAGGGACAGAGCCTAAACCAAAACAGATGCTCTGCATCATAAATAAAGGGACAGAGCCCAAATCAGAAAGGCCTAGCAGGCTAGAATAAAATGCAGTGCATTATTAAATATAGGCAAAGCCCTAGCACAGGCCTAATAGGCCAAAGATTAAGAAAATGTTGAATATTCTCGACGGGACTTAGCCCAATCATGGCCGTAAGTCCTCAAATTAAATTGACTGAGCAAGATTTCTATCTTAAATCAATTTACGACCGGTTCGAGGGTACATCTCCGAACTCCTCTGACACCCATCGTTGTAATTCTTCAACGACGTCAGAGAGGTGAAAACTCATGGACCGAAACGTCCTTAAACTCGTGGACCGAAACGTCCTTAAACTAATATCGGACCGAAACGTCCTTAAACTACTATCGGACCGAAACGTTCTTAAACTAATGTTGGACCGAAACGTCCTTAAACTAATGTCGGACCACCATGTCCCTAAACTGGAATATGGACCACCACGTCCCTAAACTGGAACATGGACCACCATGTCCCTAAACTGGAATATGGACCGCAACGTCCCTAAACTACCTATGGACCACTACGTCCCTAAACTGGAGCATGGACCGCAACGTCCCTAAACTACCTATGGACCACTACGTCCCTAAACTGGAACAATAGAGCCTCCAAATGCTCTTTTGCCGGATCTAAACGATCCCGTTTAAGTTGATCTTAGCCCCCAAACACGGCTAACGTATCCTTAAACATTTAAACGGACTATAAAACTCCAAATCAACCTTGGTTCAAGGGTACATCTCTGAACTCCTCTGACATTATCCGTTGTAATCTTTCAACGACGTTAGAGAGGTGACGAGTCCTGATGGCCAGATATTAAATGGATTATCACGTTAAGTTGATCTTAGTCTCAAACAGGACTATCATATCCTTAACGAACGATTAAGTTGATCTTAGCTGCAACGCGACTAATGCATCCTTAAACTAAAAACACCAAACCCAAATCTAAGTAAATACGGATTTGGACTAATCCACGTTCTACGGGCGACGGCATTACTCAGTCTCCGTATACAATCCACGGGCAACCACAAACAAAACAAACACACACGACACGAAGTGAAATTCTGGAGAAGGAGAAAGTTGTTACCGCGATGCGGTAGCGTAATTAACTGCAGGGGCTTGCGCCTGCAGGGAAGAGCATCCCCACAATCAAAAACCCTCAAGCGAAGGGGAATCTGATGAAGTCTTCTACATCGGCCGCATCCGTCTAAACCTCCGATACACGGTGCTATAAATCAACTTGGCATCTTCGGAGAGGTGGACGGATAAAACCAAATAGCATCTGCCCCGAATCTCAGCGTCAGGACATCGCAGTCTTGTGCGCCGCCTTTCGGAGGGGAACGCATCCGTTTCGAGATATTTCGTCAGTACCTTTCAGCTGGTTCTCCGTGTACAAAGATAGATTAGATGTTCATTTCAACGTTGTTTTACATCTTTGAAATGATTATCTATTCTATTACAGTGTACTCGGAGAACAGCGCGGGGGTGCTGCCAAAATTTACTCGAAACGGTTGAAAGCACAAGCGAATGGGTGTTCACTCTATACATTCTTAATGGGATAGAAGCCTTACCCCCGACACCCGAAACACACACACACAACAAGAATACACAACCAACGCATCATTAGAGAGTGATTCAAGATGTTCAAGTTAAAACCAATATATGATACTCGATGATAATATGGAACTTTCATATTCTCATCGATACTCATATACGAAACTAAAAGCGCCACTTAGTCCCTGTCTATCGGTTAACATACGTTCGATGTTCGTCGTGACATAGAATTATAAGAAGGTTGTTAAATATCAGACGGTATAGCTCAATACTAACAACCGTCGTATAGTCTATGTGACGAGAAGATTCAATCGTATGATAACCGATAGATTTTGTCCCGTGTGGACAAGTTAGGAATGTATAAAGCAAACACCTTCATTCACTTGTGTTTTCATCCGTTTTGAGATATTTCGTCGGTACCTTTCCGCTGGTTCTCCGTGTACAAAGATAGATTAGATGTTCATTTCAACGTTGTTTCACAGCTTTGAAATGATTATCTATTCTATTACAGTATACTCGGAGAACAGCGGGGAGGTGCTGCCCAAATTTACTCGAAATGGTTGAAAGCACAAGTGAATGGGTGTTCGCTCTATACATTCTTAATGGGATAGAAGCCTTACCCCCGACAGCCGAAACACACACATACAACAAGAATACACAATAAACGCATCATTAGAGAGCGATTCAAGATGTTCAAGTTAAAATCAATATATGATACTCGATGATAATATGGAACTTTCATAATCTCATCGATACTCATATATGAAACTAAAAGCTCCACTTAGTCCCCGTCTATCGGTTAACATACGTTCGATAATTTATTCTTTTCAACGATAAACGCACACACAAAGCATATACACGGATTTTCTCCTTTGTCAGTAACTATCCCGTTCTTAGATTTCTCAATATAGTCACCATAACCTACAGTTTGTATGTTATACAGTCTAACATGGCCTATGAGCACGTCAGAGTTAAGGACTGGATGTATGTGGATTGGCAACAACGTATGCAACCTAAGTTTGTCGCAGGAGTTTCTTCTTTTATTGAATTTGCACGCGCACATAATAAGATCGTGATAGAGAAGATTCTCTACCCGTGCGATAGATGTGGTAATAAGTACTGGCAGAAGGTAGAATTGGCAGAGCTTCATATCGTAAAATATGGGTTTACTAGACTTTATACAACTTTGAAATATCACGGGGAAGGAGAAGAACGCAGTAATGTGGCAGAAGAAGAAGGAGAACACGATAATGCGGCAGCAGAAGAAGGAGAAGACGGTAATGCGGCAGAAGAAGAAGACGGTAATTTATTTCCATCAGAAGAAATGGAGGATATGGTAGAGGCTGCCCTAGGTGAATCTATTCGTACCGAAGATGACATTCCTTCCGGTCAAGGACCGCGTGCGGATAAATATGAAAATTTCATGAATGATGCTAGAAAACCAATTTATGAGAATGCAAAGTATTCCACCCTCTCATGGTTCGTCCAACTTTTCCAGATTAAGTGCCTAAATGGATGGAGCAACACGTCATTCACAATGCTTCTTTCGTTCTTGAAAGATCCTATGCCCCCGGGAAATAACGTTCCCGACAGCTGGTACGGAGCCCAGAAGATGATGTCTGATTTGGGTCTAAAGTGCGAGAAGATTCAAGCACGTCCTAAAAATTGCGTGTTGTACCGGAAAGAGAATTCAGCTTTGAAAGAGTGTCCAACATGTGGAGAGGCCAGGTATAAGCCAAAAGATTCTGATAAGAAGCCTGATATACCTGTCAGGATAGCACGATACTTTTCCATAACACAGAGGCTACCGAGGCTATTCAGGTGCAAGAAAACAGCCGAGGCAATGATTTGGCATCACCGTGCTCTTCTGAGTGAAGATGGAAAAATGAGCCATCCAAGAGATTCACCGGCATGGAAGGATTTCGATAGGAGACACGCAATATTCAGTAGCGATCCTGTTGGATATAGTGCCCTCAAAGTCAATTATTGGATCGCAGGTACGTGATTGCATTGATTGAGGATGACCTATACCGGTTGGACAGTCTTACTCGAGATGATAGTATGCTATCTGGTTTGCCTTTATCAGTCGTGTACAGGTTCAGGTGACTGATCACTGTTACACTTTGATAGAGCCCTTAGAATCTTGCTTGACTACTAACTGTATGAGGGCGATCATATATGTGAGAGTTGGGTAGTCCATAAGCACATCCTTTATAGTGGTCCTTAGTCGTGGGAGTACCGAGACAGGGCATCGATACTCTGGAGTAAACTAGTGTATACAGTTGAGACCCCGACGAGGGGCGGTGACCGGTCTCACAAACCACTGGTGTCAGTTGGATCACTTAAGATGTATACATGTGCTCATTGGGTTATGAGTACACCGGACAGGACTCGCCGGGAACCTGCTAGTTGGTATTATACATATCGTCAGATAGCAGTTCCCTGGTGACATGTGTACAGGTTAGTTCATCGACCAGAGGTCGTCATTTGTTTTGTGTGAGTTTCCACTATGCTTTGATTTCTACGCTACCACGGCTCAAAGGAGTCGTGCAAACAGGTAGTTTTTGGGTACAGTCCCGAATCACATGGAGGCACGTGAGAGGATCGGCAGGGGATTCGTCTCTCCCGGTATTGGGGGTGGAGATCACGCTGTGTCTAGGAAAGCCAATACACCAAGTCCTTGGCCAAGGCAGGTGGGAATTACTGGTAGGTACTCCGGTAGTTTCTTAGGGTGTTCAGGGCTTGTCTCCGACACGACTTATACCGCTATTAGGGGTCTGACGTTACTAGCCCCCTAGGCAGGATATACGATACTCATAGAAGAACGGCCGGACTGTATATACATTGTCACTGTTAGGCTCAGTAGGGTTTCGGGATGAGTTCGCTCATCGGCTTCACTCGAGGTCAGTACATGGGCAGCCGTTACGCACAGCTAGTGCCGCTGACGGCTTGTGGTTAAACCCACTGCCAGGGTACTGACGAGTCATTCGAGTCCCCCACAGATAGTTTCCCAAGTTCGGGCGAAATGTTGTAGAGGCCGTATGGTTTTATGGCAGGGTTCGGAAAATGCACGTGCGTTTACGCACGTGTCATATTTCGGGCAGATAATACTGGTAGGCTTTGGTTTAAGCCGGATCCGAGTATTATACTGTGTAGATATAATATCTTTGTCTCAGTTGTATTTGTATTCGGTCGTAATACAAATGCGGGTATATTTATACTATTACGGGGTTATCCTGAAATTCGTTTCGGGATCGCTTTTGGAAGTTGCCAGTTTCCAGTTTTCTATCGGCCGTATTTAAACATTCGGTTTAATGCGGATTTATCTTTTCTTCATGAGGGTGAGTCATGAGATTGCTTCTAGAAGATTCTAGAATTGGTGACTAGGTTAGTGAGGTGTTATATGATTCATTGGTTGCATTAAATAGATGATGATGTGTTTAGGTGACTCATTCTTTTGCATTAACTCTTCTTTGTATTTGCTTAAGATCTTTGGCTTATGGTCACCCCTTTTGCTTCTACACTCACCCCTCCTCTCACTTATATATGGCCGGCCCCTCCCCTCCTCCTCACTCACTCACTTGGTTGAAAAGATTATGATAGATTTGTGTATGGAAATTTCATAGCTCCTTTTATTCCATCTCCCGATTCAAATGGCAACTTCATTAACCGTTCGTCTATGGCTTTAGACGAAGTGAGACAAAGTGTTCTACTCATTCTCTACATCAATCTTGGTCATCTCTTTTAGCAAACTTGATGACCGAGTTGCCTCGGGTCAGAGGCGGGTGCCCGTTTAAAGATCCGATGACGTGGCCCCACCTGGACGAGCAGGTCAGAGATCGACGAGATCAGAGCAGCCGCAACAAAGCATGGGATGATTGTTAAAGAACGAAGGACTCTGATCGTTCGGTATAACCTTTCTACCCTCTTTACAGTTTGTTGGTTTAGCGTTAATGGCAGATCCGGGTTATAGTATGCGATAGCGCCAGTTATAAAAGTTTTTGTTCCGCATTTGGCATCTGAAAGACGGCCGAGGCGCTACCGTAGACTTACATGGTATCAGAGCCTCGCCATTAAGCTTTACTAACTTGTTCTAACACGTTTAAAACATCGATCGAGCGGAATTTTCAAAATCGCAATTTCCAAGTCTAAAGGTTCTGTCGATTTTAAAACAGGCCTAAAAATCATTTTGAGCATCTCAGAAAATCGAGCAGGCTTTTCTAAGAAAACTGTGAAAATTTGGTGGGCTGATTTTACTGTAGCACGGCGGATCAGCGGCCAAAACCACGTTTTGGCGGCGGATCCGCCGCCGTACTGTAGCCACAGTGCACCAGATTTCTACAGTAGCTTCTACATGGGAAATTGTGGTTTTTGGAATGGTTCTTTTGGGTCCAGTGTTTGTTACTGTACAGCAGATGTGTGTGGGGCCCACTTCGGGAAGTTTTGTCGATCGAAATTTAAACGTGTTAGTTTACAGTATTTACATTATATCTCCGACCGTGAATGTCATTTGAGCGGTAAACCGCGTCTGATTGCTATAGTTCTTTTAGACGGGTTTGCGAACGTGACATTCGCGTTGATGTTATGTGTTGTGCTGTGTTGTTGCGGATTTTTCGTGGTGGATAGCAGTGTGCAATGGTAGTGCAATTTGGATTTATTTGTACATTTGATATTGGGGGGCAAGCGTCCAACATGTGGACTGCCGTCACTGCCTGTTTGTATAATATTCTTTTGGAGCACGACCGGGCTGAGGTCGATGTACCCGTTGTACATATTTTTCATTTCTGTACTAGGTTTTACCCCGCGATGGAGTACACGGATAGCCGGGTTCTGGAGGGCAACGGGTCCGCATCTCATGGATTTGAGAGGCAGAGGGGCCTCACTCTAAAATTGGCAGACTATTCGCCGCACTCGTAGGGGGTATAGGTTTACCCAAGAGGGGTGCTCAAGCTACCGGATTCCGTGAAGTGAAGGGTGGTCCATTCACTATGCTGTAGGGGGCTGCCTCGCTTCAGGTTTCGGCGGGTAACTTGCCGCATCCATAGGGATCTAAAGTTTCATTGCAAATGCTATCCACACGACCAGGGGAACGTCGGGTTTCAGTAGCGGCTCTGTGAAACCCGGGGATCCCAGATTATCTGTATTGTTCTGTGTTGCTTATTACTTTTCTGTAATGTTGCATATTATCACACCTGGAGAGATTATTGTATATTGGTATATATACTATTAGATGTTGTATATGTTTTACACCCACGCTAGTTCAGTCCCCGCTCTGTCGTTAGTTAAGTAACCTAACGGGTGATGACGGGACCCAGTGACGAATGCGGATGGCATATACGTACAATTTATTTTCGTTCTTTTCTGGTGTGATTAATTGATGGGACTGCGTTGATTCTGATCAATGCAAAGGAAAACAAACCTGTTTGGATGTTGTTGGAATAAATGTAAAAAGTGTTATTACAAAGATGTTTCCTTTTGTTTTGCACAGTGGTATTCGGTTGGAATATCCTGCACCTCATTCGACGGGGCAAGGGCCGATTTCCCTTCACCGGGAGTGACCCCTTGGGCAGAAGTTTGCGTCAGGTAATAACTTCACTATAGTCGATTACATGTTGCTTTGCATCGCGTTATTCAGTGGAATATCCTACACCTCATTCCACGAGGAAAGAGCTGAGATCCCTTCACCGGGAGTGACCTCTTTAGCAAAGGTTTTCGCCACTATATTTTTTATAAAAAGCTATCAGGTTCCTTCAACGAGATCAAGTTCATTACTTTAAAGGGTTTTCGCCAAAAACCAGCCGTAGCCCTCCGTCATTTCTTATGGATGGTCAGTAGTATTCAAGCTATGTTTGTTGGCTTTCGTCAAGGTATAGTGTTTGGTAGTTGCTGGGGTATTCATTTGTTGCATAGATAGATGAGTTGGTTTGGGACAGTCGTATTACCTTGATGGCCTTCGTCAAGGGTATGTACGGGTGGGTTCAAATTAACAAGATAATGACCGGCAGAACTTGACATGGGACTTATGATTTGTTGGCCTTCGTTAAGGTCATAAGAACATGGGGTAAAAATCATATCGGGAGTTTCTAAAGAAACTGAAACTTGCCAGGCATGCGCATACCTTCTGGAGTGTGATAACGTGAGTGAATTCCGTCACGTTATCATGCGATAAGAGTTGGATCCCGATTCCCAATGATGAGTTGGTTTACACTTCGGGTGATCCCGATTGATTCTTCTTTTAGGTTTGGAGGAGAATTTGACAGTACAGTGCGAGGTTTCCGGATTAGATAAAGTGATAACCATTCTGATATAGGTTAGAGTGCACGCAGAGTGTTTCTTTTCTCTCTTTTTGGCTGCGACCTTTGACCGACTCTTGACTATGACTCAGTGACCAAGTTGACCAAACCTTCTTAAATTATAGCTTTTGGATTGTCTGAGTTGCATAAGTCATTGCCACTCCTTCTTTTACCCTTTGCATTTCTCAGAACACCCCGTATTACTACGGACATCCACTTCCATTGGATAGATCCATCGTATGGTTATATACGAAATCGAAGGGACTTCTTCGAGGATGGATCAAGGTTCAGGAGAAATAGAATTGGTTTATTTAGTTGTCTTTTATTATCACCTTCTCTCAGGTTGCGAGGGCTCCTTGGTTTAGGAGAGTACACCTATTACGCTTATTGGATAGTCTTCTTCCAAACCATAGTCAGGTGCCGAAAGGTAGGGAATGAAGAAAACCAATTAGCCTAAGTAGGGTGTACAGAAGGTAATATGTAAAGACAAAATAAAGGGATTAGAAAGAGGGCAAAGTAAGTTGCGACTGTTATCATTCACGACCAAACCGCGTACTTCATCGCCACTCCTATTTCACCTTTAAAAGAATAAGGTATTATTCAGTTGTCTTTTATCATCATCTTCTCTCAAGATGTGAGTACTTCTAGGTTGAGGAGGGTACACCTATTATGCTTACTGGATAGTCTTCTTCCAAACCATAGGCTGGTGCCGAATGGTAGGGAAGGAAGAAAACCATTTAGCCTAACGATGGTGTACAGAAGGTAACGACTAAGGACAAATAAAGGGATTTGGAGAGATAGCAAAGAAATATACGGTTAAAGTCATGAATTGGTTTATGGAAGAGGCATTACTATGAACACCAGGATACCCCTACAAAACATTTTCATGTTTCAGTGCATTGTTAATGGAAAACTATTTTCCCGATTAGATACTTACTCCAGGGTGTGTATTCACCAGGTTTCATTCTCACATCTGTATGGTTTTACAGATGATGAGTGGGAGGAAGTTATTGGGGATTAGGTGATCATCCTCATTATATCAGAATTCGTTGTAGTTGGTGATATTTAAGGAAATCGCCTGGGTACAGTTTTCAACCTACGACGCACATGTTTTGAGTTATTCAACTCAGCGGACTTATACAGAGTATTGTATGTTGTCCAGTGTCCATCAGGACAAAGGGGTAGGTCCTCGTACTATGTTCTGTTTACTTATGACTTCTCTAGTTTTTAGACAAGTGTTTCGTAGAAATACAAGGTCTAAGTTTTGAGAAGTTGTGGGTATAAGAATAAAGTAAAGAACCAGATGTCGCAAGTATCGGGATTCTTCAAAGAGATCGAAGATGTAGATACTTGTGATTGGTATTCAGATGATAGTAATGGTTTTGAGAAACTTGTTTCTCCTTCGGGTTACTCATAATTGGATGGATTCCTAAGTTGAGTAATGCTGATTAGCCTCTCTCCATTAAGTTGATATGCACTGGAGACAGCTGCATGATTAGAATCTGGTTCCAAATTAAATAAGTGCCAAAGTTTCTATATTGGATATAAAATGGTTCATATCTTAACGATGTTAAGGTACGGGGAGTTGTCCGACTTATGCTTAAAACCAGACTCTGGATAACTCAGGGCACGTTTCTATAATGGCAGTTTGTGGGTTGGCCCGGGCTATGTCGAGGGTTGACTTTCTACCATCTGGAAGATCAATAGTGATATTGTTCTTGACTTGCCACAGTTTTAGTAAAATGGATTTTTTTCAGAAAACAGTAGTGGGAGTATGGTAGAACTGAAAGTGATTTCAGAACCGCAAACAATTACGGAAAATTTAATAGGACCTATAGATTCAATTAGGTTTGACATTCCATTAGCCACTCCACAGATATGGTGGGTAACCTCAGACACCCGAGAGGTACTCCGGTAGCCTCAAGGACGGTGACAGGGAGGATCTTGTTTACCCAGACTTGACACTACTGTTGTTCCAGGCTATGAAACCGGCAGGAGGATAAGTATAGCGTCGTTCTAAACTAATTTTAGAAGTGCATGTATATATTATTCTGCCAGAGGGTTGTTGTGGTCAGTGGGAGCAGCGGAAGCATAGTGGGCAAGTAGCTTATGTCTATTTATAGACTTGAGCAGTTATAGCGGAGATAGATCATCTAATTTTGATATGACAGTCATGGGTTTGACTTTATCAGAATAGGGGATGGATCTGTTAAGAAGGTAGTAGGGTGTGATGTCCTGGTATTTGGATGACATACACAGAGTAGGAAGTAAAATTCCTATACCACGATCGGTTGTACTGTGGTCGTCACACAGTTGTTTCTCCAGATAGGATATGGATATAATATCAGACATTCTGGTTTCTAGATCTATGGTTTTAGATCTGGATTTGGGTAGTTTCCCAATGTGGGTACTTTGACTGTATTCTAATGGTTTTTAGAATAGATGACTCCTGGCATGGTGGTGTACCTACAGGTGATGGAGTCACCCTCTCTAAAGGTGTCTTACAGACTAAAGGGGAGAGGGATGTGCATGATTGGCATATCACTTGCTTAGGAAATTGAGTCAATCGTGAGATGTCAAGTACCACACCAGATATTGTTTTTGCACTAGATGCGATAAGTTTGTATTAATCCAATCCTGGAGAAACATAAGGAAGCAGTTTTAGAACATAAGTGGATGTTCTACGGATTTGATGACGGCAGCCTCCTTCGGGAGACGATTATCATTCCAGGCTTCAAAGGTGACATGGATGACAGAGTGATTGTCAGAGTTATAGTTTTCCCTCTGACGAGGGACAGTATTATGGACAGGTGGTCTAAGAGGATACTGTGGGAGGCATGGTGCTGGATACTGATTTGGTTCAGTTATCGATACAGTCTAAGAAGTTTTGAATTTGGAGTTCATTTATGAACAAGGTCCCATCAGATATCCAGACATATTCTAAGACCGGTATTGCTCGATTCGGGAGATGGCTTTCTCCGCGAACTTGAGATTAAGGGAGACATAGAAAGAAACATCAGGGCAGATCCACTCACTGAGGCTATTTCTCGAACACAAGAGTTTTACGAACGGGCTTTGTGAAACTGATTAGTAGAGGAGTTGGGTGTTTGGTATCACACGGGCTGTGAGTATGCGACATCGCAATAATTAGCCTTTAGTGCAAATGGGAGATTGTTGGATATAGTGCTCTCAAAGTCAATTATTGGATCGCAGGTACGTGATTGCAATGATTGAGGAGGACCTATACCGGTAGGACAGTCTTACTCGAGATGATAGTATGCTATCTGGTTTGCCTTTATCAGTCGTGTACAGGTTCAGATGACTGATCACTGTTACACTTTGATAGAGCCCTTAGGATCTTGCTTGACTACCAACTGTATGAGGGCGATCATATACGTGAGAGTTGGGTAGTCCATAAGCACATCCTTTATAGTGGTCCCTAGTCGTGGGAGTACCGAGACAGGGCATCGATACTCCGGAGTAGACTAGTGTATACAGTCGAGACCCCGACGAGGGGCGGTGGCCGGTCTCATAAGCCACTGGTGTCAGTTGGATCACCTAAGATGTATATAGGTGCTCATTGGGTTATGAGTACACCGGACAGGACTCGCCGGGAACCTGCTAGTTGGTATTATACATATCATCAGATAGCAGTTCCCTGGTGACATGTGTACAGGTTAGTTCATCGACCTGAGGTCGTCGTTTGTCTCGTGTGAGTTCCCACTGTGCTTTGATTTCTACCCTACCACGGCTCAAAGGAGTCGTGCAAACAGGTAGTTTTTGGGTACAGTCCCGAGCCACATGGAGGCACGTGAGCGGATCGGCAGGGGATTTTTTCATACCAGAATATTGCATTTTTTACCGCCCATTCTTACGCTCGTTTATTTATAGGCAGGTACTTTTAATCTGTGTTTGCTACATATTTACAGGCCACAGTTTTCTAGTCCAAAATAACGCAATTGATACAAAATCTCCACTGTTACACCAAAATACAGAATATCTTTCGACAACAGATAAAAGCCGGGTTCCGGTCATCCGTATCCGTCCAGTGCCGCGTACCAGTTCCAGAGACAAAGCATATGACAGTGGTCATTCTGTTAGTGTATATGTCCTAGAGGCCATTACTGTATCATACTAGTATGTATATTACTTGATGGAAGCTTGGTATATTCACAGTTGTACAGACAATCTTGCTCAATATAGTAGTATGCTACTTGGTTTGTCTCTGCTTTAATGTGTACTTGTGTGTTTATTTATTATATCACCTATACGCATTAGTAGAGCCCTTTGGATCCTTGCTTGATTACCGGCGTTGTGATGGCGATCACACTCGTGGGGGCTGGGTAATCTACAAGCACATCCTTATTCACGTCCCTAGTCATGGGAGTACCGAGATAGGGCATCGATACTCCGGAGTAGACTAGCGTATGCGCTTCTCATCCCAGCATGGGAGACGGTCTGTCCCACAGCCGTCGGTACGTCGTACTTGAGATAGTATGCGGGTGCTCGTTGGGTTACGAGTACACTGGACAGGACTCATCGGGAACTGATGGTTGGTATTATACCTATCGTCAGTTATCAGTTCCCAGGTGACATGAGTACAGCTTAGTCCGCTGACTTGACACTGTCATTTCGTCTCGAGTGTGTTCCCACTGTTCTTTGATTGCTACCCTACCAAGGCTCTACTGAGTCGTTCAAACAGGTAGTAGTTGGGAGCAGTCCCGAAGCACTTGGAGGCAGCGACGGTTAGACAGGATTCGTCTCTCCCGGTATTGGGGGTTGACATCGCGCTGTGTCTAGGAGAGCCATTACACAAGTAGTCCCTGGCCAGGGCAAGCGAGATGTACTGGTAGGTTCCAGTGTTATCTCAGGGTGTTCTGGGCTTCACTCCGACACGACTTGTACCGCTATTAGGGGTCTGACGCTTGCCGCCCCCCTAGGCCCGACATGCGATGTATCAGACGAACAGACCGGACTGTACGGAGATTGTCACATACAGACTCAGTAGGAGTTCGGGTGGGTTTACCTCATCGGCCTTCTTATCGACATCTACCTGGGGACCGTTACGTACAGCTAGTGCCGCTTGCGGTCTGTGGTTAAACCCACTGCCAGCGTAGTATCGAGCCTTTAGAGTCCCACACAGAGAGTTTCCCTGCACTGAGCGAAACGTGTAGAGGCCGTATGGTTTTACGGCAGGGTCGCGATCACTTACGTACACTTGTGTGCGTGTGGTGTTCGGGCAGGCAATACTAGTGGGCTTTGGTTTAAGCCGGATCCTAGTATTGCATGGATGGATTTGTTTTGTCTTCTGCGCATCCGCATTCTACGGAATACGGATGCAGGTGTGTATGCACAGTTTTCCGGAGCGATGAAGGAGGAGGTGCCTCATTAGGGTTATGGCAGTTGGTTCGGCCAAAACCGCTATGTGGCAGGCTCATTAGGGTTTTGACAGTTGATTCGGTCAAAACCATTTTGAGGCGGACTCATTAGGGTTTCGACAGTTCGTTTGGTCAAAACCATTATGAGCCGGGGACATTATTTACTAATCCTTTCATTGATAATTTTGTTATGGCTAATTACATTGACCATTTGACCATCTTGACTTAGTTGACCATTTGACCAAAGTTGACTTGGATCTTCTTAGAAGATCTAAAGTATTCTTTGGTTTTCTTTTTCTTTTGTTATGATAATGGTCATGTCATTTGTAGCCATCACCTTTATCTTGATGGGATTAGTAATGATAATGTTTGTGCATTATTGCAACCATGGTTAGGTTTTCTCTTGGTGAAGCTTTTCATTTGCTCATTCTCATTCTCTCTCTTGAAATGAGAAGCTCCATGGTTGCTAGAAAAACTCCTCCTTCTTCCTCCTCTTGATTTTTCCTTTGATCTCATGTGTTGAGAGAAAAAGGATTCTACTTGACAAACACATCCATACATCTTCTCTACACAACCTAGGGCTTCTAGATTAGCAATCTCCTTGCCCTAGTTACCTCGGCTCGAGGTGGAGCTCGGTGCACATCTCTCGGGTGGATCGTCTTCGACTCAAGGAGGCCGCGGAGGTGACCAAAGTCCGGATCAACCGTCGAGCATGCAAAGAGAAGAACAACAAGGAGAGAAGAATAACAAGAAGAGAAGAACAACAAGAAGAGAAGGAGTTCAAGTTGAGGTATAACCCCTAACCGAGTAGATAACATCTCATGTTAGGTAGCTAGTGTATTGTTTAGCAAAGATCCGGCTTTCACGGTCCATGTTGCCAAGTCCAGAAATTTTTTGTTTTACCGTTTCCGCAACCCCGAAAGTGCCGGGAGAGGTAACGTGGACCTAACACATTCATGTCTCGGACAAGCACAAAGCACGAGGGGGGCAGCATAAGAATCAATGGGTGCGCGGAGCTCGAGGGAGAAAGGTCAAATCAATCAAAAGTTAAGCTATGTTTGGACTGTGCAGATCTGAAGCAATTGTGGAAGCAATTTGCAATTTGGTATATGTAGAACAATATAGGACAAAAGAACAGGCAAGCCCACCAAAGACGACATGTCAATTCACCTATACGGCCGTGGAACCGCGGCCAACATGGGGGTTAGGCCGCGGAACCGCGGCCATGTGGGCTCCTCTCTTTGTCGTTTTCTGGGAGCATATTGGTACATTCATTTTGAGTCAGAATGATGCCCTAGGTTTTCAACTCTCCTCCTATAAATACCCCAGTTCTGAGCCAAGCCAAAGGGTTCATTCTTATGCCTCTTTTTGTTAGGATTTAGCTAAGTTTCTTCTTCTTCTTCATTCTTTCCTCCATGAAAATTGTAGTGAGAGCTTTTTGAGTGGAAGATCAATGAAGATGAGGGTTATTATCTTGTCTCTTTTATTTATTGTCTTGTAATTTTATTATCTTGTATTGTAATTTTATTATTTATTGTTAACTTGTTGTTTTTATTTCTTTTCTTGTCCTCTTTTGTTTTCTTCTTCTATCCATATTTTCAAGCGATGATACTTGACGGAGTTCCTTGCTAAGGTGAGGACCCAAGAGTTAGTTTGCTTCACTTGTAAAACCGTATTTTCCTCTTTTCTTCCTTCTTGTTTTGTTTTCTTTTCTTTTATGATGTGTGAATAATTTCCCTCTTGTTAAGGCTAAGGAAGGTGGTATGAGGGACGGAGAAATCCCTTGTGCTTCTCTTCGCCAAACATCTTGAAACGACCCCCGACCAAACAAACGCAATCCCCTCACTTAGGCGCGCTATACGTGACATATATCCGCGACCTAAGTCGAGAAGTCCTTTAAGCGCACTACAACGTGACATGTAGTTGTGACTTAATTGGATACATGGTTGCGAGTGTTTGGCCGAGGGTTGGAAATAAGTGTATTTAGCGGATGGACAAAGGGGCACTAGGAATGGATTTAGCGTTCGAAAGCTTGCTTAAACTCGCAAATACCATTCCCATGTCCTCCTAATCCCCGCTACTTTCGATTATCCCAACATCATCTTAAGAATGGCTAAAGATAAGTACAAGACTAATCCTAACTCTACCAACCAACCTTAACCTTAACAAGCTTACTTGAACATAAATACGAACACTTAGGATAGAACTGAATAAATATATACACATTCTTTATTAACTCGTCTAAAACTTGAACGAACATACAACCATCTCCCTGCGGATCGACCCGTGCTCAACCGGCTAGCTACGAAGCGACACCGTCCTGATCGCGGTTATAACTTTAGAACTTTGAACATCCGACATGCCAAAAGCGTGCGATAAAATGACGCCGTTGCTGGGGAGACGGTAGCGTATTTTCTTTCTTGTTATTCGGGTTAATATTCTTTTTGTATATATTTATAAATAAAAATAAAACAAAATCTTTTTGTTATTTTTGATAATTTTTGTGTGCAAGTGCGCAGGCTAATCTGGAGCAAGTACAGTAATTCAATCAAGAAACAGAGCATTGTTTTTTTGGATTAGAGATCAAGGGGAGTGCAGGGAACTAAAAACGAGGCACCAATTCTTCTGTATGACCGCGGAACCGCGGTCAAAGTAGGGATTTGACCGTGGAACCGCGGCTGTATTGTTGTAAGTGCACGGCGGCTCCCCGGCCGTCAATCCGACGCCGGAATGCAGAAGCGATGCTAAACTTTGATTTTTCAAACCGGTACCACCGCGCACTATAAACCCGGATCGGGCCATTAAACTAGTCCTAGTTAACTCCAAGATGGGGAAGAGAGATATACCGAGCGATCCGTGTCCTCCGGTCTTCTCGCCGTCGTCCCGATCTCCCGCGGAATGTCCGGTCTCCATCACGTCGCCGGAAGGGCACCACGTCGCCTGCTTCTTTTACGGGCTCCCGCCTCTATACCGAGGCAACTCGGGCACGAAGCTGGCGAGTCGACGTACCAAAGATTTGCTGTAGGATGGTGTCGAGAACTATGTGTTTCATTTGGGGTTTTTGGTTGCCTTTTTGGTGGAAGAAAAGAACTCAACTCTTGAGATGGAGATGTGGGGATTTTACCAAGCCAAAAATGTCAAAAAACCCCACCACAAATCTTTGGACAGCCCTCCCTCTCTTTTGGCCGGCCAACTCTTGAGGAGAAGAAGAGAGAGGAGTGTGTATGGATCACAATATGATAGTGTGCACATAATGCAAGAGAGAGGTCAAAATGAAATCATGAAAAGAAAATGATGACAAACTCAAACCCACACTCCACAACCATCTCCCATCATCACATCCAAAGTCAAGCTATCATGGAAAAAAGAAAGTCAAGTGAGGTCAATGGATGGTGCACCATCATGATACAATAATAATGCAAAGAACACCCTCCACAAATGCTTATTTGCACAAATGCAAATAAGCCCTCCTCCACCAATCTTCGGCCAATGAAGGATACAAAGAAATATGGCCGAAACGGAAAGCAAACTGGCAAATCCAGAAAACTGGACCCGTAATAAATTACAGGAAAACCCCGATACTGTGTATACACACCCGTATTTGTATTCCAACCGAAATACAAATGCAATGAGACAAAATCTACACTGTACTATACTAGGATCCGGCTTAAACCAAAGCCGGCTAGTATTATCCGTCCGATCCTGATCCGTGCAATACCGCACGTATCTGATCGAACCCTGCCATATCTCCATACGGCCTCTACAGCGTTTCGCCCGAAACTTGAGTAACTGAATGTGGGGGACTCTAAAGACTCGTCAATACTATGGCCGTGGATTTAACTACTAGCACGTCAGAGGTATTAGCCATACGTGACGGGCTACCAGCTATTGACTAAAAGGGACGTCGATGAGCGAACTCATCCTGATACCCTACTGAGCCTGTCAGTGACAATATACATACAGTCCGGTCCGTTCGTCTATGAGCATCGCATGGCGGGCCTAGGGGGTTGGTAAAAGTCAGACCCCCAAAAGCGGTACAAGTCGTGTCAGAGATCAGCCCAGAACACCCTGAGATACTACTGGAATACCTACCAGTAAATCTCCTGCTTTGGCCAAGGACTTTTCATGTTCTAGCTCTCCTAGACACAGCGCGACCTCACCCCCAATACCAGGAGAGATGAACCCCTGAACATCCGCTCATTGCCTTCATGTGGATCGGGACTGTACCCAACTAAAACCTGTTTGCACGTCTCCTTTGAGCATGGTAGGGTAATAATCAAAGTACAGCGGGAACACACACGAGAATAATGATGATCCTCAGGTTGATGAACTAATATGTACACATGTCACCAGGGAACTGCTATCTGACGTCAGGTATAAGACCAACTAGCATGTTCCCGGCGAGTCCTGTCCGGTGTACTCATAACCCAATGAGCACCTGTATACATCTTAGGTGAACCTACTGACACCAGTGGCTTGTGAGACCGGCCACCGCCCCTCGTCGGGGTCTCGATTGTATACACTAGTCTACTCTGGAGAATCGATGCCCTGTCTCGAAACTCCCACGACTAGGGACCTTTTAAGGATGTGCTTATAGACTACCAGCTCCCCACATATATGATCGACCTCATACTGCTGGCAGTCAAGTAAGAATCCTAGGGGCTCTATCAACGTGCAATAGTGACCTGTCAGGTCACCTGAAACAGTACACGATGATAAAGATAAACCAGATAGCATACTATCATCTCGAGTAAGACTGTCCTACCGGGATAGGTCCTCTCTCAATCATTGCAATCACATGCCTGTGATCCAATAATTGACTCTGAGGGCACTATCTCCAACAATCTCCCACTTGCACTCAAGGCTAATTATTGCGATGTCGCATACTCACAGCCCGTGTGATACCGAACACCCAACTCCTCTACTAGTAAGTCTCACAAAACTCGTTTGCGAAACTATTGCGTTCGAGGAATAGCCTCAGTGAGTGGATCCGCTTTGATGTTTCTTTCTATGTCTCACTATATCTCAAGTTCGCAGAGAAAGCCATCTCCCGAAATGAGAAATACCTGTCTTAGAATGTGTCTAGATGTCTGATGGGACCTGGCTCATAAATGAACTCCAAATCCAAACTTCATAGACTGTATCGTCAACTGAACTTAATCAGTATCCTGCGCCATGCCTCCCTCAGTATTGCCTTGGACCACCTGTCCAAAATACTGCCCCTCGTCAGAAGGAAAAACTATAACTCTGACAACCTCCTTGTCGTCCAGGTCACCTTGGAAGCCTGGAATGATAACTGTCTCCCGAATGAGGCTGTCGTTATCATATCCCTAGAACATCCACTTATGTTCTAAAACTGCTTCTGACTGTTTCTCCAGGATTGGATTAATGTCAACTTATTGTATCTAGTGCAAGAACAACATCTGGTGTGGTACTTGACATCTCACGATTGACTCAATTGCCTGAGCAAGTGATCTGCCAATCATGCACATCCCTCTCCCCTTTAGTCTGTAAGACACCTTTAGAGAGGGTAACTCCATCACCTGCAGGTACACTGCCATGCCAGGAGTCGTCCATTCTAAATACTCTTAGAATGCTTTCTAAGTACCCTGATTGGGAAAACACCCAAATCTAGATCTAAAACCATAGATCTAGTAACCAGTATGTCTGATATAATGTCCAAGTCCCATGAGGAGAAACCACTGTGTGACGACCAAAGTATAACCGATCGTAGTATAGGAATATCACTTCCTACTCTGTGTATGTCACCCAAATACCAGGACATCACACCCTACTACCTTCTCAACAGATCCATCCCCTATTCTGATGAAGTCAAACCTATGACTGTCACATCAGAAATTGATGAGCTATCTCCACTATATCTGCTTTAGTCTATAAATAGACATAAGCTACTTTTCCACCATGCTTCCGCTGCTCCCACTGACTACGACAACCCTCTGGCAGAGTCATATACACGTACACTTCTGAAGCTAGTTTAGAACGACGCTATACTCATCCTCCTGCCGGGTCTCACAACCTGGAACAACAGCAATGGCAAGTCTGGGTAAATAAGAACTTTCCCGTCACTGTCCTCGAGGCTATCGGAGTACCTCTCGGGTGCCTGAAGTTACCCACTATATCTGCGGAGTGGCCAATGGAATGTCAAACCAGATTGAATCTTTAGGTTCATATCAAATCTTCAGTAATCGTTTGTGGTTCTGGAATCACTTCCAGTTCTACCATACTCCCACTACTGTTTTCTGAAAAAATCCATTTTTAATAAAACTGTGGCGAGTCTAGAACAATATCACTATTGATCTTCCAGATGGTAGAAAGTCAACCCTCGTCATAGCCTGGGTCAACCCACAAACAGCCATTACAGAAACGTGCCTTGAGTTATCCAGAGTCTGGTTTTAAGCATAAGCCAGACAACTCCCTGTACCTTAACATCGTTAAGATATGAACTGTTCTATATCCAATATAGAACCAGAGGCACTGATTTAATTGAACCAGATTCAAATCTTGCAACTGTCTCCAGTGCATGTCAACTAAATGGAAAGAGGCCGATCAGCGTTACTCAACTTAGGAATGCTTCTAATTATGAGTAACCTGAAAGAGAAGCAAGTTCTCTTAATCATCACTATCAACAGAATACCATACACAAGTATCTACATCTTCGATCACTTTGAAGAATCCCGATACTTGCAATACCTGGTTCTCTACTTTATTCAAATACCTATAACTTCTCAAAATTCGGACCCTGTGTTTCCACGAAACACCTGTCTAAAAACTAGAGAAGTCATAAGTAAACCGAATATAGTACGAGGACCAACCCCTCTGTCCTGATAGACCCTGGACAACATACAATACTCTGTATAAGTCCCTTGAGTCTGATAACTCATTCACTGTGTGTCGTAGGTTGAAAACTGTACTTATGGTTAAGAAGAATTACACCGCTGTTTAATGCTCCTTACCTAACTATCTACTGATATAGGTAAATGTCACAGACATAATTTCAGAAAGATATATCTCAATCTATAAAAATAGACGTACAAATATATCAATTTGAAATTGGTGCATAACAGCGGATATTCAAAACCAAATATTTGCCGTCCGGCAAACAACCCAGGTGACTTCCTCAAATATCACCGATTACAACGAATCCCGATATAATGAGGATGATCACCCAATTCCCAATAGCTTACTCCCACTCATCATCTGTAAAACCATACAGATGTAAGAATTATACCTGGTAAATATATACCCTGGAGCAAGTGTCTAATTGGGAAATCAGTTTTCCTTTAACAGTACACAGTGAAACTGAAACATTGAAATGTTTCGATGGGGTATCCCGGTATTCCTAGTAATGCCTCTTGCATTATCCAGATTCACAACTGTAACCTTGTAATTCTTTGCCATCTTTCCAAATCCCTTTCTATGTCTTTAGTTATTACCTTCTGTACACCCCTTTAGGCCAAATGGTTTTCTTCCTTCCTTACCATTCAGCACCAGCCTATGGTTTGGAAGAAGACTATCCAATAAGCATAATGGGTGTACTGTCCTAATTCTAGGAGCACTCGCAATGCGAGAGAAGGTGAAGATAAAAGACAACCGAATAAACCTTATTCCTATTTCTCCTGAACCAGACTCCATTCCCGAACTGGAACAAGTTCCTTTCGCGTTCGTATATAACCATACGATGGAGTATCCAATAAACTGTGGATCTTCGTAGTGATACGGAGTGTCCTGGAGAAATACAAAGGTGATTTAGGATTGGCGAAGAAATACTTGGTTTGGTCGTGAATAGCAGTCGTAATTTACTTTGCCCTCTTACTAATCCCTTTCTTTGTCTTAACTTAATATCTTTTGCACACCATCGTTATGCTAATTGGTTTTCTTCATTCCCCACCGTTCGGCACCAGCCTAAGGTTTGGAAGAAGACTATCCAATTTGCGTAATAGGTGTACTATCTCCTAAACTAAGGAGTACTCACAACCTGAGAGAAGGTAAAAGGAAAAGACAATTGAATAGTCCTATTCGTTTTCTCCAGAACCGGAAACCATCATCGAATAAATTCCTTCGAGTTCGTATATAACCATACGATGGTTTTGTCCGATGGAAGTGGACGTTCGTAGTAATACGGGGTGTCCGGGAGAAAAGTGTAAAAGTAGGAGTGGCAATGAGGTTTGCAACTCTGACAATCTAAAAGCCAGTGTTTAAGAAGGTTCGGTCAACTTGGTCACTGAGTCATAGTCTTAGGGTTGGGTCAATGGTCGCTGCCAAAGAGAGAGAGAAAAGAAACACTCAGCGTGCACTCTATCCTAGATCAGAATGGTTACCAATTTATCTAATCTGAAAACCTCCCACTGTACCGTCAAATTCTCCTCCAAACCTAAAAGAAGAATTAGTCGGGATCACCCGAGGAGTAAACTAACTCATCAGTGGGAATCGGGATCTAACTATCATCGCATGATAACATGATGGAATCCGCTCATGTCATCACACTCCAGAAGGTAAGCGCATATCTGGCAAGTTTCAGTTTCTTTAGAAACTCCCGATGTGGATTTTTGCTTCATGCTCTTATGACCTTGGTGTGAAGTCAAAATATCATAAGTCACATGTCAAGTTCTGCCCATCATTATCCAGGTTAATTTGAACCCATCCGTACATACCCTTGACATAGGCCAAAATAGTAGTACGGCTGTCCCAAACCAACGCATCTATCTATGCTATAGATAAATATCCGGCAGCTACCAATCACTATGCCTTGGCGTGAGGTCAAAATACATAGCTTGAATACTACCGAAATGATGGAGGGCTACGATGGTTTCTGGCGAAAACCTTTAACGTAATGAACTTGATATCGTTGAAGGAACGGATAGCTTTTAAAAATATAGTGACGAAAAACGTTTGCTAAAGAGGTCACTCCCGGTGAAGGGATCTCGGCTCTTTCCCCGTAGAATGAGGTGCAGGATATTCCAACTGAATACAACGATGCAAAGCAAAAGTAATCGGCTATAGTGAAGTTATTGCCCTGACGCAAACTTTTTGTCCAAGGGGTCACTCCCGGTGAAGGGATCTCGGCCCTTGCCTCGTCGACTGAGGAGCAGGATATTCCAACTGAATACCACGATGCAAAACAAAAGAGAACGTCCTTGCAATAACAGCTTTTTGAAAAGTGTTCCAACAACATCAGATTAGGTTTGTTTTTAACTTGCATTGATCCGAATCTATGCAGTCCCATCAATTGATCACACCACAAAGAACGAAAATATATTGATGTACGTATATGCCATCCGCATTCGCCACTGGGTCTCGTCATTACCCGTTAGGTTAGCTAACTAACGACAGAGCAGGGACTGGACTAGCGCGGATGCAAAACATATACAACATCTACTAATATATATACCAATATATTATATTTCGCTCAAGGCGTGATAAAATGCAACATCACAGAAATGTACAGCATCACAGAACAATACAGATATCTGGGATCCCCGGGTTTCACAGAGCCACTACCGAAACCCGACGTTCCCCTGGTCGTGTGGATAGCCTGTGGAATGAAATCCTAGACCCCTACGGGCGCGGCAAGTTACCCGCCAAAACCTGAAGCGAGGCAGCCCCCTTCAGCGACGTGAATGGACCACCCGTCACTTCACGGAATCCGGTAACTTGGGCACCCCTCCTGGGTCAACCTGTACCCCATACGAGTGCGGCGAATAGCCTGCCAATTTTAGAGTAAAGCCCCCTCCGTCTCAATGCCATGAGATGTGGGCTTGCTGCCCTCTAGAACCCGGCTATCCGTGCACCCCACCTTGGGGTAATCCTAGTACAGAAAGTAAAATATACATACAACGGGTACATCGACCGCAACCTGGTCGTGCCCCAAAATAATAATATAAACAGACAGTGACGGCAGTCCACATGTCGGACGCTCACCCCGCAATATCAAATGTATATAATACAACAAAACTGTACTACCACTGCAACCAGGCTATCCCCACGACCGATCCGCAACATCACAGCAATACACAGAACATCAACGTGAAGGTCACGTTCGTAAATCCGTCTAACCGGGCTATAGCAGTTAGACAGGATTTACCGATCAAGTGACATTCACGGTCGCAGATATAATGTAAAAATTGTGAACTGATGTGTTTAAAAAGTCCGATCGATCAAATTTACCAAGTGGGCCCCTAAGCAATACTGTAGCACTCACAGAAATTCTGGGCCCAAACAAAGTATACCAAAACCCCCATTTTCAGCCCAAAAGCCTACTGCAAAAAATTGGTGGAATGAAACCAAATTCCTGCGGCGGAACCGAGGCCAAAGTGGGGTTATGGCCGCAGTTCCGCAGTCGTATGGAAAGATCAGGTCACCAAACTTTTACAGTGTTCTTAGGATTCCCTGCACATCATTCTGCAACAACCTGAAAAATTTTTGGAGTCAAAAAAATTTCGACAGAAAACTGATGTGTATAAAAAACGCGGTTTTGGAATTTTCGTTCAATCGGAAATGTAAAACACATTTGACAAAGCTAGACTATGTTAATGGCCTGGCTCTGATACCACTGTAAGTGCACGGTGGCGCCCCGGCCGTCAATCCGACGCCAAAATGCGGAAGCGATGCTAAACTTTGATTTTTCAAACCGGCACCACCGCGCACTATAAACCCGGATCGGGCCATTAAACTAGTCCTAGCTAACTACAAGATGGGGAAGAGAGATATACCGGGCGATCCGTGTCCTCCGGTCTTCTCGTCGTCGTCCCGATCTCCCGCGGAATGTCCGGTCTCCATCACGTCACCGGAAGGGCACCACGTCGCCTGCTTCTTTTACGGGCTCCCGCCTCTATACCGAGGCAACTCGGGCACGAAGCTGGCGAGTCGATGTGCCCAAGATTTGCTGTAGAGTGGTGTAGATAACTATGTGTCTCATTTGGGGTTTTTGGTTGCCTTTTTGGTGGAAGAAAAGAACTCAACTCTTGAGTGGAGATGTAGGGATTTTACCAAGCCAAAAATGTCAAAAATCCCCACCACAAATCTTTAGACAGCCCTCCCTCTCTTTTGGCCGGCCAACTCTTGAGGAGAAGAAGAGAGAGGAGTGTGTATGGATCACAATATGATAGTGTGCACATAATGCAAGAGAGAGGTCAAAATGAAATCATGAAAAGAAAATGATGACAAACTCAAACCCACACTCCACAACCATCTCCCATCATCACATCCAAAGTCAAGCTATCATGGAAAAAGAAAGTCAAGTGAGGTCAATGGATGGTGCACCATCATGATACAATAATAATGCAAAGAACACCCTCCACAAATGCTTATTTGCACAAATGCAAATAAGCCCTCCTCCACCGATCTTCGGCCAATGAAGGATACAAAGAAATATGGCCGAAACGGAAAGCAAACTGGCAACTCCAGAAAACTGGTCCCGTAATAAATTACAGGAAAACCCCGATACTGTGTATACACACCCGCATTTGTATTCCAACCGAAATACAAATGCAATGAGATAAAATCTACACTGTACTATACTACGATCCGGCTTAAACCAAAGCCGGCTAGTATTATCCGTCCGATCCTGATCCGTGTAATACCGCACGTATCTGATTGAACCCTGCCATATCTCCATACGGCCTCTACAGCGTTTCGCCCGAAACTTGAGTAACTGAATGTGGGGGACTCTAAAGACTCGTCAATACTATGGCTATGGATTTAACCACTAGCACGTCAGAGGTATTAGCCATACGTGACGGGCTACCAGCTATTGACCAAAAGGGACGTCGATGAGCGAACTCATCCTGACACCCTACTGAGCCTGTCAGTGACAATATCCGTACAGTCCGGTCCGTTCGTCTATGAGCATCGCATGGCGGGCCTAGGGGGTTGGTAAAAGTCAGACCCCCAAAGCGGTACAAGTCATGTCAGAGATCAGCCCAAAACACCCTGAGATACTGCTGGAATACCTACCAGTAAATCTCCTTCCTTGGCCAAGGACTTTTCATGTTCTGCCTCTCCTAGACACATCGCGACCTCACCCCCAATACCGGGAGAGACGAACCCCTGAAGATCCGCTCACTGCCTCCATGTGGCTCGGGACTGTACCCAACTAAAACCTGTTTGCACGTCTCCTTTGAGCGTGGTAGGGTAGTAATCAAAGTACAGTGGGAACTCGCACGAGACAAATGACGATCCTCAGGTCGATGAACTAACCTGTACACATGTCACCAGGGAACTGCTATCTGACGTCAGGTATAAGACCAAGTAGCATGTTCCCGGCGAGTCCTGTCCGGTGTACTCATAACCCAATGAGCACCTGTATACATCTTAGGTGAAACTACTGACACCAGTGGCTTGTGAGACCGGCCACCGCCCCTTGTCGGGGTCTCGACTGTATACACTAGTCTACTCTGGAGAATCGATGCCTTGTCTCGAAACTCCCACGACTAGGGACCTTTTAAGGATGTGCTTATAGACTACCAGCTCCCACGTATATGATCGCCCTCATACTGCTGGCAGTGAAGCAAGAATCCTAGGGGCTCTATCAACGTGCAATAGTGACCTGTCAGGTCACCTAAAGCAGTACACGATGATAAACATAAACCGGATAGCATACTATCATCTCGAGTAAGACTGTCCTACCGGGATAGGTCCTCCCTCAATCTTTGCAATCACGTGCCTGTGATACAATAATTGACTCTGAGGGCACTATCTCCAACAATTGTGGCCTCGGTGCCCCAATTTTTTCCTGCCCTGTCTCTGTTCTTTTATCGTCTCTGTAAATTCCACTATACTGTATTTTCTGCAGATTTTTGCGGATTTGCAAACGACGATTGTGGGGAGCAAAGTGTACGTTCAAGGCTAAGGTGATTGCAAAGTACAGTGCCAAAGATCTGGGTAGTTTGACCCACGCAAGCGAACTTTTCAAGCTTACCGGATTTGATTCCACGGGGGTTTCCTAACCCAAAAACTTAACGGTACGTACTTTACTAACACCTTCTTCTCAAATCCGACGCATCCAATATACTATTCTTTGCAGGATTCTTTGCAAGTTCGCTAGCAAACGCTAAAAATTGACTAACCCGTATTTGTTGCATTGCCGTGCTTAAAATAAAAAACGATTGTTTGATTCTTTATAGAATTTTTATTGAATTGCGCATTGCATACCTTAATACGGACTTAAGGGCAAGCGAACCCCACAACATACAGTAAAGGATTTTATCACCTTTTCCGTGGCCCACAAATCACGAACTTGAGCATAACGTTTACCCGCACAAACTTTAAAAGAAATTAGACTTTAACCCTTAAGGAATTCGCGCTCACTAGGTGAAGTTAACTGTGTTTAGAACCTCGCTTAACGGTATATTGTTTAATGGGTGTCTAGATAAGTGTTAACGGCGAAACCGCCTAAAGAGAAAGGGTTATTTAATTAAGGACCTTCGCGAAAGCGTCGGGAAACCTCCCCTTATCTCTGCACTTACCTGGCTTCGTGATCAGTGTATCTTGAGCCCGTTTCTCGACACAGTTTTACTTCGACAATCAAGTTCTGGAGCAGGTCTAGTTGACCTAGGTGAACCCTAGACCAATTAGGTGCGTGGTATTTTTGTGTCGTGATTATTTTTGTCCAGATTCTTTTTGTTTGTATATTTCATTCTTTTGTTAATATCTTACTAAAAAAATCACATTCTTTTTCCCCTCCTTTTCTCTTCCTTTCTTTTTTTCTCTCTTCATATCATGGGTACTCCACCTAGAACTCTTGCCGAACTTTGGTACCCATAACCAGACATTACTTCTTACGGTTATTGCTTTGGCCGAACGTCGAATGATCCCTCCATGCCCAAAATCTCTTTGAAAGATCGGATAGACGTGTCTAGAACAAACACTTGCCCTCCGCAATCCATTTTGTATCAACCTTTTCAACCTCCAC
This sequence comes from Agapanthus africanus, assembly GCA_030015575.1. Taxonomy (NCBI): domain Eukaryota; kingdom Viridiplantae; phylum Streptophyta; class Magnoliopsida; order Asparagales; family Amaryllidaceae; genus Agapanthus; species Agapanthus africanus. Next base: position 112,388,732 of record CM057345.1, on the reverse strand, counting down.
CACCCTCTTATGTTGATACCCCTTTTGCAAGTCGTCTTTTGTCTGTCGCTGAACATATTGAACAATCCTGTAACCGATCTTTCACTCCTTTCACCACTACAGCTTCTTAGGATCAACAATTCCATTCACCTTCTTATCCAAATGTTGATCCTGCTCCTGTCCAGCCATTCAATTCCTACCAGGCCTACCCGACTTTTGCACCTTCCCTAGACATTGCTTCTGAACCGCCATTTGGGAGTTTTCAGTATCCAAACAACTTTGAATGTTTTACTGAAACCCCTTCACAACACATGTCTAGTCTGGAACAGTCTTTGGAAGACTTTAGGGTAGCGTCGTACCAACAGATGATGGATTTGAATGCGTCCATGGCCGCCCTCATACAACCTAGTGACCCGGTAGCTAGTTTTCAGCTAGCTCCAAATTTTCCAATGTATGAAGAGGCGGTAGGACAGGTTGAGAATTTGAGTGGAGAGAGTGAGATGTACCCCCTTCCGAATCAAGCCTACCCGTTTCAACTTGAATCCCACAACTCCGGTTTTGAATGTCTATCTAATGTTCCAAACGATTCATTGATTAAAGATAGAACAGATAATAAGTTGTGCGACTTTGTAGTGTTTGATTTACCTGATTGTGAAGGGTCCTTTTCGAGTGAAACCACACCTAATCCTTTTGACCTCTACACCTCCACTCTAGAACCTGAATTGATTAATATCCATGCTTTTGTTGAGGTGTCTGAGAATATTGATTTTCACTTAATTGAGGATATTGACGCCGGGAATATTTTTGACGATGACCATGTAGATTTGGCAGAGTTTTTCTCTCCAATTCATCATCCCGAGTCATTTACTGTTTTTCCCGAACCCTATATGCGTCTAGATTTTGATGAAATTTGCATGGATAAGCTGAATTTTGAGGAAACTTTTGAGGGTATTTTTGAGGATGAACCAGTTTTAATTGATGAGTCGGATTTTCCAATTCATCCCGTTCCTTACATTGACTGTGTACACCCTCCTGAACCTTTAACCGATAACCTTCCTCAATCACCTACCTCCATCCGTTCCATCGTTCCGACCTTGCAAGAAACCGTCTCACTTTCATTTCATATGTCTGGTTTACCGAGTTCGGCGTAACCATGGTTTCTTACGAATCTTGAGGGATTTGACCCCATTTCTTGACAGGTTAATAGATTAGCATATTTGCTTTTTACACATCAGTCATCACAAATTGTGCTAATTTATTCGCTCCATTTCCACCCTCAAGTTCGTATTCCACTTCTTTCTCCCATCCGCCATTCTTCTCTTCCACCGAGACCGGACGCCATTTCTATCCCCACACGGTCTCGCGTGTTTCTAATTTCTTTTCTCTAAACTCCATTCTTTCACCAACCGTCGCTTTATAACGATAAAATTTTTGAATGGTTGGTACTCACTTTTGGCCTGTGTAAGGCCTTGTATAGTTTGAAACTGTTCTCTTTCCCCCTAATCCTACACTTCAACGCTTAACAGTGAAAACACTGTTTTACTTAAGTTTGGGGGGGACTCTTTTTTTTTGTATATATTTTTTGTTTTCCTTTTTTGTTTTGTATATAATTTGTTTTTAGGGAGTGCGCCGACAATTTTGACCCTCTTGGTATAGCTTGACAGTGAGGGCACTGTCAAGTTTAAGTTTGGGGGTGTGCTCGGTAAGGTTTCTTCCTTCGCATTCATTTGTATATTTTGCATTTGCATACCTTATTAAAACCCACAAAAATCGAAAAATTTACAAAAAATATAAAAACTTTGTCGTCAAGTTAGCTAATAGGGCAACTTAGATTTTTATTCTGAAAGTTTAGTTGATATGTTAGAAATAACTAAATTCTAGGCTTAGGAATTGAAAATTCTAAAAATAACCGTCATTCTGTCTAACTTTGGTAAGTATACGTCCTTACAGTTTTTTTTTAGAAATAGGTAATCTTGAGTTCAGTTCTTGAGTTAAGTCAAGATGAAGGGAAAGTATTGAAGCTTTACTGAAGTATAAGTCTGAAAAATAGTTTCTTTTCTCGAGTTCAAATTTAGAAAGTATATACCCTACAAATTGCACTTACACGCACCTTGAAACTTGGGATAGTAGAGGATACCTAGAAATACTCTTGCCTAAAAGCCTAGTATGAAAGAAAAAACGGTATTTAAAGCTAAACACCAAAAGAGTATATTGAAAAATATATCCGGTCTTGAAAAAGAAAAAGAAAAAGAAAAATAGAATAAAGTCAAGACCTGGAAACTGCTATTTACGCTTTAAAAGCTCACACATTCGGTAATCGGCCGTTAGTGTCTCAAGAAGCATTAATAGTCGCATGAAAGGTGTGTGAGCAAATCCGTCCATCCTTAATGAAAAGAAGTAGTATTAGGTATTAGGGCAAGGGTATTATAGCTTGAATTGAATTCTTGAGTGTAGGGGTGCAAATATACACACACGTAGGGGTATACAATCGATGTTTGGATAAAAGATAGAAATAAAGAATAAGACTTGTGTTTTCTGTAAATTTGATAAAAATCCCTGATTTGAGGCCGCACTTTAGAAGGAAAACTCAGGAGAACCAACGTCTTTCGAAATTTTTTTTGGAACGTATAGGATCCAAGGTTAAATAGATAGGAGGTGTGAAAAATAAGGGTAGGATATTTCTAACTTAGGATGATAAAGTTTATAACGTAAATACTAAACTGTAGGAGTAGAATCGATGTTAACTTATGACACTAGCTTGACGGGATTTTGTGGGTGTAATCCGCTGAAAACCCTCAGGAGACAATACTCCTCCTACTAGGGATACCTAGAGGTTTAACGGCTTGTTGCATGAGCACAGTGCAATCGCGTTCCCTGCGAAAGTGCGGTTTGGATTCTTTTTTATGAATAATTGGTTTTGCTCGGGACGAGCAAAAGTTAAGTTTGGGGGTATTTGTTCGTACCAGAATATTGCATTTTTTACCGCCCATTCTTATGCTCGTTTATTTATAGGCAGGTGTTTTTAATCCGTGTTTGCTACATATTTACAGGCCACAATTTTCTAGTCCAAAATAACGCAATTGATACAAAATCTCCACTGTTACGCCAAAATACAGAATATCTGTCGACAGCAGATAAAAGCCGGGTTTCGGTCATCCGTATCCGGCCCGTGCCGCGTACCAGTTCCAGAGACAAAGCATATGACAGTGGTCATTCGTGTCTCGGACAAGCATAAAGCACGAGGGGGTGCAGCATAAGAATCAATGGGTGCGCGGAGCTCGAGGGAGAAAGGTCAAATCAATCAAAAGTTAAGCTATGTTTGGACTGTGCAGATCTGAAGCAATTGTGGAAGCAATTTGCAATTTGGTATATGTAGAACAACATAGGACAAAAGAACAGGCAAGCCCACCAAAGGCGACATGTCAATTCACCTATACGGCTGCGGAACCGCGGCCAACATGGGGGTTAGGCCGCGGAACCGCGGCCATGTGGGCTCCTCTCTGTGTCGTTTTCTGGGGGTATATTGGTACATTCATTTTGAGTCAGAATGATATCCTAGGTTTTCAACTCTCCTCCTATAAATACCCCAGTTCTTAGCCAAGCCAAAGGGTTCATTCTTATGCCCCTCTTTTTGTTAGGATTTAGCTAAGTTTCTTCTTCTTCTTCATTCTTTCCTCCATGAAAATTGTAGTGAGAGCTTTTTGAGTGGAAGATCAATGAAGATGAGGGTTGTTATCTTGTCTCTTTTATTTATTGTCTTGTAATTTTATTATCTTGTATTGTAATTTTATTATTTGTTGTTAACTAGTTGTTGTTATTTCTTTTCTTGTTCTCTTTTGTTTTCTTCTTCTATCCGTATTTTCAAGCGATGATACTTGACGGAGTTCCTTGCTAAGGTGAGGACCCAAGAGTTAGCTTTCTTCACTTGTAAAACCGTATTTTCCTCTTTTCTTCCTTCTTGTTTTGTTTTCTTTTCTTTTATGATGTGTGAATAATTTCTCTCTTGTTAAGGCTAAGGAAGGTGGTATGAGGGACGGAAAAATCCCTTGTGCTTCTCTTCGCCAAACATCTTGAAACGACCCCCGACCAAACAAACGCAACCCCCTCACTTAGGCGCGCTATACGTGACATATAGCCGCGACCTAAGTCGAGAAGTCCTTTAAGTGCACTACAACGTGACATGTAGTTGTAACTTAATTGGATACATGGTTGCGGGTGTTTGGCCGAGGGTTGGAAATAAGCGTATTTAGCGGACGGACAAGGGGCACTAGGAATGGATTTAGCGTTGGAAAGCTTGCTTAAACTCGCAAATCCCATTCCTATGTCCTCCTAATCCCCGCTACTTTCGATTATCCCAACATCGTCTTAAGAATGGCTAAAGATAAGTACAAGACTAATCCTAACTCTACCAACCAACCTTAACCTTAACAAGCTTACTTGAACATAAATACGAACACTTAGGATAGAACTGAACAAATATATACACATTCTTTATTAACTCGTCTAAAACTCGAACGAACATACAACCATCTCCCTGCGGATCGACCCATGCTCAACCGGCTAGCTGCGAAGCGACACCGTCCTGATCGCGGTTATAACTTTAGAACTTTGAACATCCGACACGCCAAAAGCGTGCGATCAGGATTCGTCTCTCCTGGTATTGGGGGTGGAGATCGCGCTGTGTCTAGGAAAGCCAATACACCAAGTCCTTGGCCAATGCAGGTGAGAATTACTGGTAGGTACTCCGGTAGTTTCTCAGGGTGTTCAGGGCTTGTCTCCGACATGACTTATACCGCTATTGGGGGTCTGACGTTACTAGCCCCCTAGGTAGGATATGCGATACTCATATACGAACGGACCGGACTTTATATACATTATCACTATTAGGCTCAGTAGGGTTTCGGGATGAGTTCTCTCATCGGCTTCTCTTGAGGTCAGTACATGGGCAGCCGTTACGCACAGCTAGTGACGCTGACGGCTTGTGGTTAAACCCACTGCCAGGGTACTGACGAGTCATTAGAGTCCCCCACAGATAGTTTCCCAAGTTCGGGCGAAACGTTGTAGAGGCCGTATGGTTTTATGGCAGGGTTCGGAAAATGCACGTGCGTTTACGCACGTGTCATATTTCGGGCAGATAATACTGGTGGGCTTTGGTTTAAGCCGGATCCGAGTATTATACTGTGTAGATATAATATCTTTGTCTCAGTTGCATTTGTATTCGGTCGTAATACAAATGCGGGTATATTTATACTGTTACGGGGTTATCCTGAAATTCATTTCGGGATTGCTTTTGGAATTTGCCAGTTTCTAGTTTTCTATCGGCCGTATTTAAACATTCGGTTTAATGCGGATTTATCTTTTCTTCATGTTGGTGAGTCATGAGAGTGCTTCTAGAAGATTCTAGAATTGGTGACTAGGTTAGTGAGGTGTTATATGATTCATTGGTTGCATTAAATAGATGATGATGTGTTTAGGTGACTCATTCTTTTGCATTAACTCTTCTTTGTATTTGCTTAAGATCTTTGGCTTATGGTCACCCCTTTTGCTCCTACACTCACCCCTTCTCTCACTCATATATGGCCGGCCCCTCTCCTCCTCCTCACTCACTCACTTGGTTGAAAAGATTATGATAGATTTGTGTATGGAAATTTCATAGCTCCTTTTATTCCATCTCCCGATTCAAATGGAAACTTCATTAACTGTTCGTCCATGTCTTTGGACGAAGTGAGACAAAGTGTTCTACTCATTCTCTACATCAATCTTGGTCATCTCTTTTAGCAAACTTGATGACCGAGTTGCCTCGGGTCAGAGGCGGGAGCCCATTTAAAGATCCGATGACGTGGTGCCACCTGGACGAGCAGATCGGAGATCGACGAGATCGGAGCAGCCGCAACAAAGCGTGGGATGATGGTTAAAGAACAAAGGACTCGGATCATTCGGTATAACCTTTCTACCCTCTTTACAGTTTGTTAGTTTTGCGTTAATGGCAGATCCGGGTTGTAGTATGCGATTGCGCAAGTTATAAAAGTTTTTGTTCCGCATTTGGCGTCTGAAAGACGGCCGGGGTGCTACCGTAGACTTACAGATCCTCACAATGTCCGGCTCAGACTGGCTAGTGATGGCTTCTGCCCATTCAACTATATGGCTGGAAGTCATAACACATGGCCCGTTGTAATGATAATTTATAATCTGTCGCCTTGGTTGGCCATGGACCAATCATACTTTATGATGCCTCTTCTTATCGACGGACCAAACTCACCGGGAAACAATATCGACGTCTATCTCCGACCTCTGATCGATGAATTAAAATCTTTGTTCATTGATGGTGTATAGACATATGATGCAAACACAAATACAACTTTCATACTGCGTGCGGCTTTAATGTGGACAATTAATGACTTTCCTGCGTATGGAATGCTGCCAGGTTGGTCCGTACATGGTCACAAAGCATGTCCTCATTGCCATCAACACACAACATCGAAATTCTTGAATTTTAGCAGGAAGGTTTGTTATTACGGCCATCGACGTTTCCTCCCTCTAGACCACCCATACAGGTTAGACACTGTTCACTTTGATGGTCATCAAAAGCTTCTTGGACCTCCATCCCCATTGTCCGGAGAGGACGTGACTGCTCAGTGGGATGGTTATAATAATGTGACCTTCGGGATAGATCCGACAAAGCAGGTCAAACCACCATTTTGGAACAAGTTAAGTATTTTCTTCGAGTTTCCGTACTGGTCAACAAATTTAGTGCGTCATTGTCTGGACGTCATGCATATAGAGAAGGGAGTATCAGAGCACATACTCAACTTGCTTCTTTGTAAAGACGGGAAATCGAAAGACAACCTGAATACTCGGATGGATCTACAGGAGTGGGGAATAAGAAGTGAATTGCACCCTAGACCGGTAGCGGGTAAACCAGGCAAGTTTGTACTTCCCAATGCCTCTTATCATATGTCACAACCGGAGAAGAAAAGATTCCTGCATGTGTTGCACGATTTGAAAGTTCCCACAGGTTTCTCAGGATCATTCAGCAAGAAAATAAAAATTGTGAAAGGTAAGATCGATGGGCTGAAAAGTTATGATCACCATGTTATCGTGGAGCACCTTCTTCCATTAGCCCTCAGGACTTCTCTCCTACCACTTCAATGTTTATTTTCTAGTTGGAGGGGATGCTTCTGCACCCGGGACACCAGTCGTTCCTCACCGGAGGAACTATCGTCCCGCTCGTGCTGCTGCCCGGGCCCAGGCTCGTGCTTTAGTCACCGGAGGTATATATCACACTTCAATTTTCGTTTAACCTTGATTTCTTAATACAACTTTGTCTTAATATTGATTGTCTTGATATTTCTTGCAGATGCAGGGCCTCTCCATCCCCAGACAGGGACTCGAGGCCCGAATCAGTCCCACAGGCTGAGGCCTGACAGAGCTAGGGGGAGACAGTATTCCCCCTCTTTTTCACCCCTGATTATCACTATACTGGTCCTCATGCCGAGAGGTTCGGCCGGTATATGGGGGATGAGAGCCGGCTCATGAAGAACTATCCACTTCACGTTGAGTTGGGCGACCAGCACCGGCGCTCATTCGCTCTCTTCTTTGATCAGGCTCGGGTATTAATATATATTTTCATTTGATTTATCCAATATATTTATTATTAACACTTGCAATCTAATAACAATGTTTTTTTGTATTTTCAGTTGGATTACGATTTTCAGCTTGTACCCGACCCTGATCACTCTAGGAGGGTGCTCGACCTTCATGCTCTGTACAATGGCCTAATGAAGAACATGCAGACTAAGGTCCGATACAACAGGAATGAGCTGAAGGCCGACTGCTACTCCCTGTTGATGGCGACCCCCGAGGCAGAGAGAGCGGCCCTCCTATCTACTCCGGCCTTTGCGAGAGTCGACGTAGAGACATAGCCTCTATTGTGCGAATATTTGGACTCTTATCGCAAACATGTATGTATTTTAAATGTAATTCATTATTTAGTATATAATTTATTTTTTTGTGTTCCTTGATTAGAAACTAAATGTGAATGTGTTGTGCAGAAACAGGCCGCTCAAAATATAGAGAATAGGAAGTCGGCGAAGAGGGGTCGCCCCACTTATACAGGTGGCTCAAGGAATATTACTCAGGCCATGGAGTTATCGGTAAATTACAATAGACCGGCCTTTGTGATATAATGCAATATTAAGAGTTATTTTCTAATATATCTAATATTAAGAGTTATTTTCTAATATTGCAGAGAGCTCAGACCCTGGCGCAAGGTGGTACACCGAGCGTGCTGTCCGCATATTTTTCCGTCCACGGCATCTCGACAGATCCCGCCACGGGCGAGCTTCGATACCCCGACGTCGCTACCCAGGAGTATTGCGTAAGTGTTAATATTTATTCAACCCCTATTTGAAATTTCAGTTTTGGAAGGTTCAAATTTAAATGATATAATTATATTTTACTGGTTAATGTGGGTGTAGGAGCGGGTGGTTGAGCAGGCCGAGGCATCGGGGATCGATTTTACCGGACAGAGCGATCCGATGCTGCTGACCCCATTCCTAGAAGCCGCACACGGAGGGCACCACGGAGGTTGGGAGAGAGGCCAGGGACTGGGCCTTAGCAGAGCCCATATGAGGTTGGACTCCACCCCGGCGGTTACTTCCTCCGTCTCCAGTGAGCGACGTTTCCAGCAGGACCTGGAGAGCTTGAAGGCCACCGTTCAGGAGTTGAAGGAGATGCTAGTATGTATACTAATTAATAGTAAAATATTATGTCATTTTATAGATAGAAACATATCCAATATTAGTACGTAGCCTGAGCTTATTTGGTTGTAGACTTATCTTTGATTAATCATACATACATATCTAATTAAAATAAACTACGATTTTTCAAACTAAATATCCAAACGAGGCCTAAGTCCCTAAGTATACATAGATTGGGGTTTTGAAATAAATTGATAATGATACGAATTCGAATAATACACAGCTCTTACTCACTTATTACACACGTAGGTCCAGACGCGACAGGGTATATCGGCCGAGCCTCCACATGCATCTCCTTCGGCTGCGGCTCCGTAAGCCACTACATCGGCTGCGGTTCCGCAGACAGCTCCTATAGCTCCACCGCCCGCTCAGACTCCCGCAGCCGCGGCTCCGCAAGCCACTACCTCGACGGTGGCTACGCATACCACATCGCCAGCTCCACAGCCCGCTCAGACTCCCGCACGCTCCGAATTGCATGATTTATTGACCGAGGAGCAGGCGCGCCAGATTCTGGCGTTTATCAGAGGTGGAGCTGGACCGAGCTTGGGTAGTTTTTGATTCTTATATTTTAAACATGTATTTATTTATATGATACATATTGTACTACATTTTGGACGATATTGATATTGTGGTGTTTGCGTGTTTATATTGATATCATATTTTGCTTGTTGGTTCCTTTTGTATATTATGCGTGAGATGTGATTATGAATACTGCGATATATGTTCTACGCGATGACTAATTTTATATATGATCAATGTATATATTATTGTGCACAGGGCGAGAAAAAAAATAGGCAGCCCTTTTTTAAAAAAAAACCCTGATGATATGTACCTACAGATTAATCCGTAGGGCCCAACAATGCCCCTACGGATTAATCCGTAGGGCCTAACAGTATACCTACAGATTTATCCGTAGGGGCAAAATATCAGGATACCTGATATTTTTCCCCTATGATCTCAGTAGTAGGGGTTACGAATGCCCCTACGGATATATCCGTAGGGGCAAACATATGCCCCTACACAGGTATCCGTAGGGGAAAAATATCAGGTATCCTGATATTTTGTCCCTACGGATATATACCTACGCACTTATCCGTAGGGGAAACTACTTTGACCTACGGATAAGTCCGTAGGTACACCTAATCTATTTTATAAAACCGTAAATAAAATAAATTTTTTGTCCCTACGGCCTAAGCCGTAGGGAATACTGGACCTACACATAACTCCGTAAGGGCAAGTTTTAGTCCGTAGGGGCATGTTCAAGGCTTCGACTTGCACCTACGGCGTTTGTACCTACAGGGTATTTTCTCGCCCCTACGGATATATCCGTAGGGGCAACCCTTATTTGTAGTAGTGCAAGAGTCTTGAAATAATAACTCATTCTTCTTTTTCTAAATTCAAATAAGAAATCTTTTATCTCTTATCTTTAACCCTAATGTGATTCTGATACATCCAAGTTCCATGTATCATCAACCATGATACAAAAATTTATATGTTGTTTATATCAAATATAAATAACATATAAAGAGTAGAAAATAATTTAAAGTGAGCAATATATTAGTTAATACACACACACACACCCCAAATTATTAAATCAAGACTTGATTCAATAATCCGGTTATATCATATATAACCCGGCTAATATAAAAAATGCTAGATTAGAATACGGTATCATATTCACGTATTCAATCAAGCTCCCGCACATATCTCTATACATGCCCTATTTCGTTTCGCTTTAGCTAGGAAAGCTCTATGTGGGACTCTAAAAGCTCGCCAATACGCTGGCAGTAGGTAATGATCACATCAAACATCTACAAGCCGTCAGCGGTACTAGCTGCACGTAACGGCTACCCAGGTATTGAATGAATATAAGATCAACAATCAAACTTATCTACACTCCCGCGGAGCCTATAAGCAACACTTACCGTACAGTCCGGTCTCTTCATCTGATATGTCGCATATCGAGTCTAGGGGGTGGAATCGTCAGACCCCAATAAATTGATAAGTCATGCTGATGTGTAGCCTATAACCAATCGAGAAACTACTAATAACACTTATCAGTAATTCTCATCAGGCCTGATTAGGGACTTGCGGTTATAGTCAATCGCGCATTGCACAATAACAACTCCCAATACCGGGAGAGACAAAACCCCTCCTATTGCTCATTGCCTTCATGTAACTCGGGACTGTACGCAAAAACCACCTATTTGCATGACTCAGTAGAGCCATGGTCTGGTGGAAATCAAAGCACAATGGGAACCACACAAGACACTATGACAATCTCGGATCTACAGACTAACCTGTACAACTATCATCAGAGAACTGCTATCTGATGATATGTATGATACCATCTACGAGTTCTCGGTGAGTCCTGTTCAGTTTACTCATTCTCTAATGAGCACCTATGTATAATTTTTAATGTCAAACACCAATGGTTGTGGGATCAACCATCGCCCCATACAGGGTCAAGAAACGTACACACTAGTTTACTTTGGAATATCGATGCCCTGTCTCGATACTCCCTCGACTAGAAACTGTTAAGGATGTTCTTATGGACTACTCAAGCCGCACTTGTATGATCTACATCACAGTCCTGTTAGTCAAGCCAATATCCTAAGGGCAATCGCCGGTTACCCTTACGGTGGTGAATTCGTTCCCGGGCCTTGTACACACCGCCCATCACACTTTGGGAGCTGGCCATGCCCGAAGTCGTTATCTTAACCATAAGGAGGGGGATGCCGAAGGCGGGTCTAATGACTGGAGTGAAGTCATAACAAGGTAGCCGTAGTGGAAGGTGCGGCTGGATCACCTCCTTTTCAGGGAGAGCTAATGCTTATGCTTGTTGGGTATTTTGGTTTGACACTGCTTCACACCCAAAAAGATACGAGCTACGTTGAGCTAAGCTTGAATATTAAAGTCTTCTTTCGTTTCTCGATGGTGAAGTAAGACCAAGCTCATGAGTTTATTATCCTAGGTCGGAACAAGTTGATAGGATCCCACTTTTTACGTCCCCATATCGCCACACGGGAGGGACATGGGGCGCTAAAAGGAAGGAGAAGGATGGGGTTTCTCTCGCTTTTTGCATAGAAGGCCTCCCACTGGGAGGCCCGCTTGAAGGGCTATTAGCTCAGTGGTAGAGCGCGCCCCTGATAATTGCATTGTTGTGCCTGGGCTGTGAGGGCTCTCAGCCACATGGATAGTTCAATGTGCTCATCAGCGCCTGACCCGGAGATGTGGATCATCTAAGGAACATTAGCATGGCGTACTCCTCTTGTTCGAATTGGAGTTTGAAACCAAATTTCTCAATATGTATCAATGAGATAGTAATCTAAAACAAGTGCACATGTTAAGATAAAGAGCAACCAGATAGCATACTATCATGTCGAGCAAGAAAGTCCTATATATATATATATGTCCAAGCATCCACTATAATATACAATAATGGCCTTTAGAGCATATATATTCTTAACAATCTCCCACTTTCACCGAGGCTAGTTGTTGTAGTATCGTATACCCAACATCCCAAAAAGTCTCTCGAACTGTGTCTAGGGAAAGCCCTTCAAGAGTGGATCCTCCGTGTTGTCTTTCGTGTCTACTCTCCTATTCTCGATATCATGGCAATCAACTATCTTCTGGATCAGGTGATACCGCCTCAGAATATGTCTGGATCGCTGATGGGACCGGGGTTCCTTGGCCAAAACCACAGCTCTATTGTTATCAAAATACAAATGTATTGGATCAACAATGGATTGAACCATCCCAAGTTCAATCATGAATTTCTTCATCCAGACAGCCTCTTTGGCAGCATCGTTAGCAGCGATTTTCAGCCTCCATTGTCGAGTCGACAATGGAATCTTATTTGGAACTCTTCCAACAAACCACCCCTCCATTGAGGGTGAAGACAAAGCTCGAGACAGACTTGCTGTCATCCTTATCACTCTGGAAGCTTGAATCGGTAAAGGACTCCACTTGGAGTTCTCCGTTACCATACACCAAGAACATATCTTTAGTCCTTCGCAAGTACTTAAGAATATTCTTCACAGCTGTCCAGTGCTTCTCCCTTGTGTCTGATTGAAACATACTTACCATACTAAGTGTGTAAGCTACATTCGGTCTGGTGCATAACATTGCGTACATGATAGACCCAACTACAGAAGCATAGGGTATCACATTCGTGTGAGCCCTCTTCAAATTAGTCTTGAGAGATATCTCATTGGAGAAGGTGATTCCTGAACAAGCGGGTAAATTACCGCGCTTGGAATCTTCCATGCTAAACCTTTTTAGTATGGTGTCTATGTACCTGGATTGGGACAATTCCAACATCCTTTTAGATCTATCCTTATAGATCTTTATCCTCAGGATGTAGGAGGCATCACCCAGATCTTCCATGGAGAACTTTTGTGATAAGAAGAGTTTGACCGAGTGCAGTATAGGAACATCATTTTGTATCAAGAGTATGTCATCCACATACAATACGAGAAATACGATCTTACTCTCTACTACCTTTTTATATATACGTGGTTCATCTACGTTTTTGATGAAGTCAAACTCTTTGACTGCTATATCAAAACATATGTTCCAGCTTTGCCATACCTGCTTTAATCCATAGATTGATTTAAGCAGCTTGCACACCTTTCCGCTGCTTCCACTGTCTATAAAGCCCTCTAGCTGTGTCATATACACGCTCCCTTCTAAATCACCATTTAGAAAAGCGGTCTTGACGTCCATCTGCCAGATTTCATAGTCACGGTATGCAGCTATGGCAAGTAGGATCCTGATGGACTTAAGCATAGCCACAGGAGAAAAGGTCTCATTATAGTCGACACTTGGTCGTTGACGAAAACCTTTTTCTATAAGTCTAGCTTTAAAGGTCTCAACCTTTCCATCTACACCAATCTTCTTCATAAAGGTCCATTTGCTCCTAATGGGTTTTACACCTTCAGGAGCAACCTCCAAAGTCCATACTTTGTTAGTGTATATGGATTCTATCTCAGGTCGGATAGCATCCAGCCATTTCACAGAGTCCCCACTTGTGATGGCCTGCTCGAAATTAATCGGGTCATCATCTTCCATGATGCAATTCTCGCTCCTTCCGTCTATGATAAGACCGTAGTATCTCCCAAGTGGATGAGAAAACTTACTAGATCTACGGAGTGGATGAGGGTCGTCTGGGACTATTGAATCCTACGGTTCTACCAAATTTTCAGTTGCAGTTTGTAGTTATGGAATTTCATCTAGTTCCATTTCATTACCAATAATTTCTTTTACAAGAAATTCTTTTTCTAAAAAGGTGGCGTGTTGAGCAACAACACCTTTTGTTTCTCAATGTGGTAGAATAGATATCATGTGAATTCTTTGGATATCCCACAAACTTGCAAAGAACTGATCGTGCTTCGATTTTTTCCGGATTCTGTTTTTTAACATAGGCCGGACAACCCCATATCTTAACTCATTCAATACATGGTCTTTTTCCACTTCATATCTCATATGGTGTTTTAGGCACAGATTTTGATGAAACTTGATTCAATAGGTATGCAGCTATCTCAAGTGCATAACTCTAAAAGGAAATTGGTAACTTAGCATTACTCATCATAGAGTGCACGATATCAATAGGGTGCGATTCTTCTGCTCCGATTCACCATTGTGATGTGGTGTATATAGAGGAGTAAGCTAAGAGAGAATCCCATCCTCTTTTAGATAATCTCGGAATTCCATGATTAAGTATTCTCCTTCTCGATTAGATCGAAATATTTTGATACTTTTACCCGTCCGGTTCTCTACTTCGCTCTTATATTTCTTGAATTTCTCAAAGACTTCAGGCTTGTGTTCCAACAAGAACACATGTCCAAAGCTACATAGATCATTGGTGAATGTAATGATGTACGAGAAACCATTTCTGGCATGTGTAGACACAGGACCATATACATCACTATGTATCACTCCCAAGAGTTCAGTAGCTCTTGCTCTGTGTCCCGTAAATGATGTTTTGGTCATCTTTTCTTTGAGACATGACTGACAAGTTTCATAAGATGTAACTTCGAACGGATTCAAATATCTACCTTTATGCAACTTAGGAAATCTGTTCGTATTGATATGACCAAGTCTATAGTGCTGCAAGAAGGCTTCGTTCATTTCTGAACTTTTCCTCTTGTGTGTGTTCTGTATATTTAAAACTGTATTTTGATTTAGAACATATAAACCATTACACAACCTACCAAACCCAATCAACACTTGATTTAGGAAAATGTTCATAATATTTTTCTCTAATGCAAAGTTATATCCATCTTTATCTAATAAAGAAACGGATATTATATTGCACATCATCGACGGTACGAAATAACAGTCGTTCAAAATCAATGTATTACCAGTTGGCAATACAAGGTGATATTCGCTGATAGCTTCGGCAGTAACAATTGCTCCGTTCCCTACCCTGAGAGACATATCACCCTTTTCCAGTTCTCTACTTTTCTTTAACCCTTTTAACAGATTTCAAATGTGGAATTCTGATCCGGTATCTAATACCCAGAATATAGAGCAGACTGAGAAATAGTTCTCAATAACTAACAAAATCGAAGAAGATGCATCAGAATTCTCCTTCTTTATTAGGGTTGTGTAGAAATCCTTGCGATCCCTTATCCCTTTTCCAGACTTATGACAGTTGTCATAAGAAAGAGCGGAACCAACGTTCCCCAGCCCTGTATAATAAGCGTGTTCGGTCAATATATCCATGTTATTATCTTGATTAAGACGTGATATGGTTTCTACCTAGAGAGAGAGAGAGAGAGAGAGAGAGAGAGAAGAAAACACTTTAGCGTATACTATTGCAAGATTAGATTGGTTAGCATCTTATCTAATCAGGATGGCTACAACTGTTTTTATCAAATCTTCCTTCAAACCCTAAAATGTAGATTAGCCGGGATTAATTACACCCTACAAGTTCGCTAATCTGTCAGCTAGACCGGTGTTGATACTCCGAGGGAGTCTCCCCGTGCTTTCGTACGGAACTAATTAAATAACCTCGTTTCCACAGAGGCATGACCCCGTTAACACCTTTTTAGACACCTACTGGATTAGCTAATTGTAAAGTGGAAAACTCTGCCATGAGTAACGCTTACTCACAGTGGGTATCGGGATCCAACTACCACATAGAAGGTATGTAATCTCATTGCAAATTTCAACACTTGAAATTCCCGATAATGATTTTTACCCCACGCGGCTTATGACCATAGCAAAGGTCAACAAATTATAAACCGCAAGTCAAGTTCAACCCGTCATTTCGTGATCGATTTAGACCCACCCACACGACCGTTGGTAAAGGTCAACAAAACCGTACGACTGTCCTAACCAATCACATCAATATGAGAAAGAAAAAAACTAATTAGCTACCGAACACTATGCCTCGGCAAAGGTCGACAAAAGTAGCACGAATACTAAATAGTACCAATCTGAAATGACGGAGGGCTACGACCAGTTTTGAAGAAAACTTTTTATGCAATGAACTTGATATTGTTGTAGAACTTAGTGATTTGAAATGGAGTGGTTTAAACTCTGCTTTAAAAACCGAGTAGTTTTTCAAAACAAACCAAGTGGATTGTAATATATGCTAGTTTTTGCTAAAGAGGCCATTCCTGGCGAAGGGTTCTAGGCTCTTTTTTCATCGAATGAGGTGCTGGATATTCATCAAGGAATACCACCATGCAAAACAAGAACTAGAGCTACCTTTTGAAAAATGTGATTCTACAATATCTTTTAGGTTTCTTTTCTTTTTATTAATCCTATTAATGAAGTCCTATCATTTATGTTTCCTAAACATCATAGAAGAAATGAAAATAAAACACACATATATGCCATCCGCATTCACCACAAGGACCCGGGTCTTTACCGTAAGGTTACTTAACTTACGGCACGGCGGGCTCAGGACAAGCGCGGATGCAAAAAGTATATAGTGTTTACTAATATATCATATATATAAGCAGTATTCGTCTCACGCAGTTATATGATCATATCACAGCACAGTAGAAGCAGGTATATAAAATATAGGATACACTAAGTGGTCCATGTTTTAGATTAAGCCATTAACGAAAAACACGGATTCTATGGTCGTGATGAATAGCCAAGCCCACACCCGTAGACTACTATGAGAGAGGTAAGCAACCCTTCCAATTCTATAGTTAGGTGACCGGTCTCAACTCCTCGAGATGGTTTCTATTGGACTCTAGAACCCGGTT
The DNA here is from genome assembly GCA_030015575.1 of Agapanthus africanus. Lineage (NCBI taxonomy): Eukaryota > Viridiplantae > Streptophyta > Magnoliopsida > Asparagales > Amaryllidaceae > Agapanthus > Agapanthus africanus. The sequence goes on along the minus strand of CM057345.1, from coordinate 112,371,766 downwards.
ACTTGTGCTCTCCGCCTTGGGTCTATCCTGTTAGTGATATATGCCCTAGAGGCCATTATTGTATAGTACTAGATTATATATTACATTTTGGAAGCTTCGGATACACACAGATATAATAACAGTTTTGCTCAATATAATAGTATGCTATCTGGTTTGATTCTATCTTAATATGTGTATATGTTTCTTTTAGCATACCGCTAATACATATTGATAGAGCCCTTAAGATCTTTGCTTGACTACCAACGTTGTGATGGTTGATACACTAGTGGGGGCTGGGTAGTTTATAAGCGCATCCTTAAGCTTGTCCTTAGTCGTGGGATTATCGAGACAGGGCATCGATACTTCAGAGTAGACTAGGGTATACGCTTCTTATCCCCATCAGGGGAGGTAGCATATCCCGCAGCATTGGTATGCGGTACCAGAGATAGTATACAGGTGCTCATTGGGTTATGAGTTACACTGGACGGACTCGCTGGGAACTGCTGGTTGGTATTATACCTATCGTCAGTTAGCAGTTCCCGGATGACATGAGTATATGTTAGTCCGTTGACTTGGCATCACTATTCGTCTCGAGTGTGTTCCCACTATACTTAGATTACTACCCTACCAACGCTCAAATGAGTCGTGCAAACAGGTAGTGGTTGAGTGCAGTCCCGAAGCACTTGGAGGAAGTAAGGGTTAGAAGGGATTCGTCCCGGTATTGGAAGTTGATATAGCGCTGTGTACGGTTAGCCAATACACAAATTCCCTAGCCATGTCAAGTGAGATTTACTGGTAGGTACACTAGTAGTTTCTTAGGGTGTATTAGGCTCTACACCGACACGACTTATTACGCTATTAGTGGTCTGACGTTTACCACCCCCTAGGCCCGATATACGATAATCTTAGACGAACAGACCAGACTGTACGGAGATTGTCATGAATAGTCTCAGTAGGGGTTCAGATGAGTTTGCTCGTCGTCCTTTTTTTCAACAGGTACCTGGGTAGCCGTTTCGTACAGCTAGTGACACTGACGGACTTATGGTTAAACCCACTGCCAGCATACTATCGAGTCTTTAGAGTCCCAGAAGGTTTTCCTGGTTCAGGCGAAACGATGTAGAGGCCGTATGGTTTTACGTGCAGGGTTCCGATCATATACGTGTACTAGCTACACGGATGTTGTTCGGACGGATAATACTAGTGGGCTTAGGATTAAGACGGATTCTAGTATTATATTATTGGATTTTTTTTATCTCTTTGTATTTGTATTTTTTGCAGTACGAATACGGGTATGTATATAAGGGTGAGGGCATTCTTATAATTTTTACAAGAGATGCTTCTAAAAGGGGACACCTCATTTTGGTTTGATCTATTTTTGGAAAATAGATTAATGAGGTGGAAAATGGAGATATTTGTGGCATGGGTGAAGCATGGATAATTCTTTAGTTTATTGGTTTGCACTTACTATTCAAGCATGGCTACAATTTTCTATTGAAAATATTGCATGCTTTGATTGTGAGGAAAGACTTAGCCATTCTTCACTTGCCTTCATCACTTGTTCATTCGCATTTTCTCATTCTCTCTCCATTGTTCTCCTCCTCCTTCTTCAAACCCTAACCCTCACATGTGTTATGAATCCTAGGGTCATTTGAGATAAAATACTCCAATTAACTCTCTACATCTCCTAAGCTACCCAGATTAGAGAACTAGGTACTTTAGTTACCTCAGTTTTGAGGTTGGAGCTTGAACCATAGACTTTCGGTTGGATCGTCTTCGACGCGATGAGGCCGACGATCGAGCTAGATTCACACCTTCAAGGAGCTTAAGCAAAGGAGAAGAAGACCTGAAGGACTTGTATTTAGGAGGTATAAATCTCTTTCAAAATAGTTTAAAACCTCTATGTAGTTTAGCTAGTTAGGGTTTCCGAAAAGATCCTGTATGATAGGTCGATGTTGCAAATCATAAAAATCGTTTTTGTAAATCCCGCCTCCCTACAAACCGCGTGGGGTGTGCGACATCGACTTACATATTCTAATGTGGTAAAGTAAATATTATACATCGAATGGAGACAACAATCTCGACCCGGAAGTGTCCTAATAAAAGAATATTACATACAATAATTTACATGAATGAAAATGAAAAACTCTCATCTCATATAAAACTCCCGGCTATTCAATCACGATGATCCAATATAACATATCAATATAACAACACAATAACATCACATAGTATCAACGTAAGTAAATATGTATACCTCTAATATCGTTGTCGTATAGCAACAAGATCAGGGATATTGCCACATATTATACTTACAGTCGTAGAAAAGAAATGAAAACTACAATAATTCGAATCCGTATCTATAGACATCATAAATTCGGATTATCACATATTATGAATTTCAAGCTTAATGCTATAAACCTTACATTTATGTCTCGAATTGAAAACAATTTTCAAATTTATAGCCGGGCAATTCAACAGGATTCCCAATTAAAAGATCGAAGGCCCGTCGGAAACTTTAGTGGATGACTGCACTCCCGAGACCGTCAACAAAGTGGACTTGGGCGGAACATCGTAGCAGCGAGCACCCGATTGGATGCTCTTGGCCATGTGGTTCTTCTATAGTCACTTGGTCGGAGTAAAGGGGTGTGGCTCTCTACTAGTGTCTCCCGGCGAGTATTCGCATACGATATGAGATTATGACGGAGTTTCGATCCAAATCTAAACTCCATGGTAATCCATCAAATAAGGCCAAAATGTGAGATTTACAAATCGATAACTAGTTTTCGCAAAACTAATTAATGTGGATTCTAACCATTGTATCACATAACCAAAAAAATATAGACAATGTTAACATTTCAATCGATATTTCAATCAACAACAATTTACAGAGATCTCAACCACTTGAGACTCATAAAAAATATCCAGAAAATCCAAAAAGGTGAAAATGAAGCAATACAAGAAAAATAGAGTTCTAACTCCACAAGTGAGCAACAAATCGGCGGCGAAGACATGGTCCAGGCGATGGTTCCGCGGCCACTTGTTGGAATTAGGTGCTCGTAATTCTTGTACCTCTATAGAAAAGCCTGTTGAATTTTCTGGGAATTTTTAATCATGAAAAATTCACGGTTTTGAAAAATGGACAGAAACTAGAATTGTTCGGAGTTTAAAACGTCGATCGTACTGTTTAATTTTTTCTAAATGACTCATAATGCTCTAGTTTGGCTCTGATATCATGAAAGTATGTTTTATCATCTCTACTAGGGTTTTAACAAAAGAAAGTAAGCAATTTTAAAATTTTAGAGGGCCAAGTCTACTAAACAAGAATTGAACTAGAGATTAGGGTTTCTTAGCATAGCAAACTAGAGATTAAAACTAAGTGAATAGAAACTACAACCTTGTAGTCTAGTCCTTCACTTCAATTGCTCCGAGTAGTAGTTCTAGAACTCTTCTTTGAATCCACTTGAATGATGGAGTGAGCTTGTTCGAAATCTTCATCGTTGAAGATGATCTACCTCGAAGCTTCTCACACTCAAGCCCACACTTCACTAATCTAAGAATTAGTGAAGAGAACAACCTATACTAATTTTCTAGAGTAGTGTAGGTTGATGAAGTAGGGATTTTGCTCACAAAAAATTCTTCTCTTATTTTCTTCTTGCGTGAATAGTGTAGCAAGTGAAGAAGGAAGAAGAAGAAGATGGATGAGAGAATAAGCTTAGGAGTGAAGATAAATATCAAAGATTTAACTTAAATAAACCAAATAGAAAAAGAAAAGACGAGTCATTGCATCTCCAAGGTTCTCCAAGAGTCTTGAAGTAATGACTCATTCTTCTTTTTATAAATTCAAATAAGAAATCTGTTATCTCTTATCTTTAACACCCAATGTGATTCTCATACATCCAAGTTCCATGTAGCATCTACCATGATAAAAAAAATATGTGTTGTTTATATCAAATATAAATAACATATAAAGGGTAGAAAACAATTTAAAATGAGCATTATATTAGTTTATATATATATATATATATATATATATATATATATATATATATCTCAAATATACAAATACACATCAAATTATTAAATTAACACTTGATTCAATAATCCGGTTATATCATTTATAACCCGGCTAATATAAAAAACGCTAGATTAGAATACGGTGTCATGTACACGTACTCAATCAAGCTCCCGAACATATCTCTATACATGCCCAACTTCATTTCGCTTGAGCTAGGAAACCTCTATGTGGGACTCTAAACACTCATCAATATGCTGGCAGTAGATAATGATCACATCAAACACTCATAAGCCGTCAGTGGTACTAGCTGCACGTAACGGCTACCCAGGTATTGAACGAATAGAAGATCAACAAGCAAACTTGTCCAAACTCCCGTAGAGCCTATAAGCAACACTTACCGTACATTCCGGTCTATTCGTCTGATATGTCATATATCGAGCCTAGGGGGTGGAATCGTCAGACCCCAATAACTTGATAAGTCATGCCGATGTATGGCCTATAACCAATCGAGAAACTACTAATAAATCTTATTAGTAATTCTCATCAGCCCTGGCGAGAGACTTACGGTTATAGCCAATCGCGCATAGCTGTAACATTTTAGAAATATAAAATATTATTTTTGGAATTTAAATAATAAAATAATAAATTGTATGAATATTATAAAAGTATGGAAATTAGTTTTAATGGAATGGTATGGTATGATTATATATATATAGTTTGGAAAATAATTGGAATTTTAAAATGGATTATTAATTATAGAAGCATCTATTGGATTTGGGCTTTTATAAATTTTTATACAATTATTTATTGGGTTATGGCAGCGTCCCGGCCATCAAATCGTGGCCAAATGCGGAACAAAATTTTTCTAAACTGGCGCTACCATTACCCGATGTCCGGATCTACCATAAACCCTATACTAGCAATACAATATAAAGGAAGTTAGGAATGGTTATACCGAGTTGATCTATGTCCTTCGGTTCTTCAACCATCATCCCAAGCTCCTAGTGGTTGCGAATCGAGTTTGGTTGCCGGTCTTCCTCCATCTACGATGATCCACCTGAGGGAAACGACACAAGCTTCAACCTCGCCAAGCGAGGTAACCGACGCTCCAAGGTTGCTAGCAATGGAGAGTGGAGGTGTAGAAATGTGTCACTATAATTTTCTCTCAACACACATGCTCAAAGGAGCAACCATAGAAGATCAAGAGGAGGTGAGGAAAACAAGTGGCATGAGCTACTAAAGAAAATGTCTAAAACTCCAAGTGAGTGAGAATGAGAGAGTAAGAAAAGAAAAAGAAATGAACAAGTCATGTCCATAGCAAGTGTCTGCCCCTCTTTCTCATGCATACAAAAATATCTCATCTCATTTTTCCAATAAACAAATGTGTGCCATACCTCTCTACATGCCAAGTCCATGCTCATGCCAATTCACCCTCCACCTCATTTGTAAAACAAATGATTTTCTAAAAAAGGAAATCATACAAATGAGGTGTCCAATCTTCTAGAAGCTATTCCGTATAAATACGAAATACTACCCGGTACACGTATCGAAATATATATATGTGTATTCGTACAAAAATACGAATAGCCAAGAGAGAAAATAAATAGTGAACAATAATACTAGAATACATATATATAAATACATATATAAATTATTAAATCAAAACCTGATTTAATAATCCGGCTGAATCCTAAGACGCTAGTATTATCAACCGTTCGATTAAAGTCTGTGCAGCCTGTACACATATTTAATCGGACACCTGTATGTACCAACATATGTCATCTACACCATATCGCCTGAACCATGAAAACGCTCTGTGTGGGACTCTAAAGACTCGTCAATACGCTGGCAGTGGGTTTAACCACAAGCACGTCAGCCGCACTAGCTGTACGTAACGGCTACCCAGGTATTGAGCGAAAGGAAGGCCGACGAGCAAACTCATCCAAACCCCTACTGAGCCTGACAGTGACAATATCCATATAGTCCGGTTTGTTCGTCTAAGAGTATCACATATCGAGTTTAGGGGGGTGGATAAAGTCAGACCCCTAATAACGCGATAATTCGTGTCGGTATGAAACCCATCACCACATGAGAAACTATCGATCCTAGATCAGTAATTCTTGACTACCTTGGCCAAGGATATCTGGTGATGGCCACCCGTGCACTGCGCGACATCAACCCCTAATACCGGGAAAGACAAATCCCCGACAATCCGCTCACTGCCTCCATGTGGCTCGGGACTGTACTCAACTAAAACCTATTTGCATGACTCTTTTGAGCCGTGGTAGGGTAGTAATCAAAGTACAGTGGGAACTCACACGAGACAAATGACAATCTCAGGTTGACAGACTAACCTGTACACATGTCACCTGGGAACTGCTATCTGACAATATGTATAGTACCATTTAGCAGGTTCCCGGCGAGTCCGTCCAGTGTACCTATAACCCAATGAGCACCTGTATACTATCTTAGGTGAACAAACTAACACCAATGGCTTGTGAGACCTAGCCACCGTCTCTCGTCGGGGTCTCGATCAGTATATACTAGTCTACTCTGGAGTATTGATGCGCAGTCTCGAAACTCCCACGACTAGGGACATTTAAGGATGTGCTTATAGATCACCAGCTCCCACGTACATGATCGCCATCATAATGCTGGTAGTCAAGAAAGAATCCTATGGTCTCTATCAACATGTAATAGTGATGATAAAGACAAACCAGATAGTATACTATCATTTCGAGTAAGGCTGTTCTACCGGTATAGGTCCTCCCTCAATCATCATAAGCACCTGCCTGCGACTACGATAATTGCCTTGAGGGCACTATAACCAACATTATTTACATACAAGTTTACGCTAAACTTGATTAATATTTTACTAATTATTTATTAAACCCTATTTTTGTATCATGGCATGCAACATTTCATATTGTAACATTGGCCCATAATTATTGCCATGGTTTCATTTTTTATGTTTGCTTTTAATTTTTTTGGTCTTTTTAAAAAGGGAAAGAAATAAAAATGAAGGGGGACAAGAGAGTATGGGTGAGAGAGAGAGAGAGAGAGAAGTTTATACAACACTCTCTTCTCTCTTCATTTCTTCATCTTCTTTCTCTTCTTCATCTCCTCCATTTTCTTTAACTCCTCCTCCATCCTTTCTACGACCATACAATCCTCCCAAAACTTCATCAAAATCCCATGTTCCCTGCATAAATAATATTCCTCACATCACTACAAGTATCATGGTGGGATCAATTTCTAGTCTTGAGCTCATTTGGCCATCTTAGAATTTTCTTGAGTTGCTCTTTTAAGGTAATCCCCTCACTTTTAGTTAAGTGTTTAAGTTTCCTAACCTCCTATGTTAATTTAGAGTTAAACAAGTTATGTTTAATGAACTTGGAAAGTTCTAAGGTGATCTTTGGTGGGTTGAATGAGTAGTAGAGTTATAGTAGAGAGTTTAGATAGTGACTACTAGCCTTTAGTGATAGAATCCCTGGTCTAAGTGAGTTTAGAAGTCCCAAAACATGAACCTAGAATTTTCCAAAATTGGGTTTTCTGTTGAATTGTGGTGTTCTAATGAAATCTAGAATGACTCGAGAGCTCTGAAAAATAAATTGCATATACAGAAAGATGTGCATGCACTTAGGAAGCTACCCCTGAAATCCGAGCCTCCATCTCCTATTCTTGTCTGCCAAAATATCCGTATTGGCCGCAATTTGCGGCCTGACCATAGAGTTAGGGTTTGGTTCTTGGTCCATAGCTCAATCCTCTGATAACTAGGCCTATCCAATGTGAAGAATGTCCTAATTTCACCTTAGGTAAAATCTGGGAGTGTTTTCCTAAATTGCTGATTTCGTTTTGCGACGTTTGAAAACTAGATTTTTGATATTTGAGTTTTGACTCGGTCGTTTGACATTTATACGTTAATGTCGGGAGTTGTTTGGTTGTTCTTGCATGCGTGGACCATAGGTTCTAACCTATGTGCGTTTCGCTTGCCGTATCGGTTTTCAGATTTGATTTTGATTTCAATACAGTATGCTTTGATATGTAGGTACATTCGTGTGGACTTCTGAAGCGACGAAGAAGAACAAGGCATTCATCGACTTCGGCTAGAGCAGGGATAGTAGGCGAGTAGATGTATATCTATAGGGGAAGTCGGGTGGATAAAGTATAGCACCCCCACAACCGTAGTATTAGGATACTTATATATAGTTATATATATAAATATTAGTTATGTCTACTTAGCTAATAGGGTTCTAGGAGACTATAGGCGATAATAAGCGTACTCATAGGGAGGTCTGTCCTTAGTTCTTATGTTCTTAGCCTTGAGCCATTTGCATATATGTTGTACACACACAATGATGTGTGTGTCTGTATACGTGTAAGTTTGAGGATAACTTCGATATAACATCACGAGATTAGGGTATGACAAGTTATAATGATATGAATCGATATGATCGGACATGATGTCACGAGGCTATATTGTATGACATGAGGTGAAATGGTATGATACGTATGATATATTATATTATATAAGGATTAGGTGATATATATCTTCATAATACGATATGAGATGATATAACATGTGACAATATGTGACTAGATGAGATGATAGGATGTACATGACCATAGACCCGTACACTTGATTTGATGATATCGTACGATGGATTATACCGTACATGATTTCATGTACATGATGATTAAGCCACACACACTTGATTTGATGATGTTGTACGATGGATTATACCGTACGTGATATGATATACATGATGATTGATCTGCACTCTTGACGTGATGATGTCGTACGATAGATTATACCGCGCGTAATACTATGAGGCTGGATCACCGACTTATGGATGTATCGACTCGGAAAATTATTGTTTTATATTCGCTTAGGTAGATATTAGGATATAATTAGAGCCATACCTATTTTCAAAACTAACAAATCGTTATGTATTTCTAAATGACAACCCGAAAGGGACACTACGTATTTTCAAATACTCACTTTTTTTTAAAAACACCGTAACCTCTATTTTTTTCTAAAAAAATGATTCGTACTATTTTAAATTATAACTGTATGGCTCATATGTAGCTATGTATTTTATATTGTTGCGTTTACAATTACTTTTTCTGCTATGCTCGTATTATTCTCATTTTGATGTATACATATCACGTTCTTTTCCATATCTTGTATGACATCATCTACTAGGACACACGCACCATTACCGATGATGCACATGTTGTACGTACACATTCACACCAGCTTACACACTCATCATCGGTAATTGCCATGCCACGTACACATTAGAAATCATTACTTCACCATATAACCTAGTAACCTGTAGCTTTTTAGTTATTGTTTAGTATTCATATCACACTTACTAGTTCAATTATCGCATTTTCATGCCTAGTTAGATGCCACGCTCATATATACACATTGGTTATGCATTACGGATTTGGTCTGTCTTTGCACTCATTGTTTCATTATTGGTTCATGCTTATAAGATTTCGGTTTTCATGAGATTTCTGGAATTTAGAAACTGCTGATACATTTGAAAACTTATGATTGTTTTAAAAACGCGGTTTCTCTTGATATGATGTGTGGCGTCCACTGTTAGGAATATGTATGCCCTAAAGGCCATTATTGTATAATATAGTGGATTCTTGGACATATATATAGAGGACTTTCTTGCTCGAAATGATAGTATGCTATCTGGTTGCTCTTTATCTTAACATGTACACTTGTATTATTATACCGTCTCTCTGATACATGTTGATAAAGCCCTTAGGATGTTTTCTTGACTACTAGGACTATGATGCGGATCATACTACTGGGACTTATGTAGTCCACAAGCACATCCTTTAATTGTTCCTAGTCGAGGGAGTATTAAGACAGGGCATCGATATTCCTGAGTAAACTAGTGTGTATGTTTCTAGTCCCTGTAAGGGGCGATGGTTGATCCCATAACCATTGGTGTTTGACATCAAATATTGTACACATGTGCTCATTATTGAATGGATACACCGAACAGGACTCACGGAGAACTCCTAGATGGTACTATACCTATCGTCAGATAGCAGTTTTCTGGTGACATTGGTACGGGTTAGTCTGTAGATCCGAGATCGTCATAGTGTCTTGTGTGGCTCCCGCTGTGCTTTGATTTCCTCCCTACCACGGCTCAAAGGAGTCATGCAAACAGGTGTATTTTGGGTACAGTCCCGAGTCACATAGCGGCAGTAAGCGATAGGAGGGGTTTCGTCTCTCTCGGTATAGGGAGTTGATGTTACGTTATACTCGATTGGTTATAATAGTAAGTCCCTGACCATGGCTGATGAGATTTACTAGTAAGTGTTATCAGTAGTTTCTCGAACCGTTATGAGCCACATATCGGCATGAGTTATCAAGTTACTGGGGTCTGACGATTCCACTCGTAGACTTGATATGCGACATATCAGGCGAAGAGACCAGACTGTATTGTAAGTGTTACTTATAGGCTTCATGGGAGTTTGGACAAGCTTGCTTGTTGACCTTCTATTCGCTCAATACCTGTGTAGCCGTTACGTCCAGCTAGTACCGCTGACGGCTTGTGGGCGACTGATGTGATCATTACCTACTGCTGGCGTATTGACGAGTCTTTAGAGTCCCACACAGAGGTTTCGTAGTTCAAGCGAAATGAAGTAAGACACATATATTGATAAGTGCGGAGGGCTTGATTAAATACGAGTATATGATACTGTATTATAATCTGGCGGTAATTTAATATCGGTTAGGTTATATGTGATATAACCGGATTATTGAATCAAGTGTTGATTTGATAATATGATATATAGATAAATGATATTAGTCGGTTATATGTGATATAACCGGATTATTAAATCAAGTGTTGATTTAATAATTTGATATATATTTATATTTGATATAATTATATATTAACTAATATTACGCTCACTAATTATTTTCTTAATATATATATATATATTAATATATATATATATATATATATTTTAATATATATATATATATATATATATATATTTGATGTGTGTGTGTGTGTAATGAAGCATGGTTGGAATTTCTATTTTGGGAAAACAGAAATGAGGTGGAAAATGGGGAGATATTTGTGGTATGGTGCAAGGCATGGCTTTTTCCATTTCTATATTCATATGGCTACACTATTGAAGCATGGTTGTAATTTATATTGGGATTTTATTCATGCTTCAATGAGTGAGAAGCCATATGAGAGCCATTATTCACTTGGTTTTCATCTTAGCCCTTTTTCCTTCTTCTTCTTCTTCTTTCATGCTTCAACCTCTAAACCATCACATGAGTTATGAACCCTAGAGCTTGAGTAAATTCTAAGTGAGCTTAGAACCCCTACTTTACCATCTTACACTTGATTAGCACTTGAGTTTATGGTGTTTCCTTCACTAAAGAGAGTTTAGCGAAGATGTAGCTTGGATTAGAGGACCTACGGATGGACCATCTTCGACAGAAGATCGTGAAGCAAGTTCGTGCACTCCTTCAAGTGGAGCCTAGAGGAGTCGTAGGGACTATTACCTGGAGCTTTAGAAGAGAAGGACACGGTCTACAAAGTTTGTAATCTCAATCTCTTAAAATAGTTCTTGTGATATCATACGTTAATCCCTAATAATTTAGTTAGATCTTTTGAAAGTGTAGCTTAGCACCCAAATTTTTTGAAAATTACATGCTTGATGCCGGTTTTAACCTTGTGGTGGTGCTAGGGTAGACTTTCATCCACTATGAGTTTTCTCGGTTCTAAGTTATGTGTATACCCGATTAGAGAGGAGGCACCGTCTGCAGGTACATGGTGGACCTAGTAGGTCCCCGGGGCAAGAAGATTGTATAGACAGACGTTGAGCCCTGCAGGGGAGCACTACCGACCGGTGATAGTTTTAGCTCACCGGATATCCGGAGGATACCGACCGAAGTTGTGTGATCAGATGGATTTGAGGGCCGATCCGATGAGACAGCGCCCGAGATATGAGGATTTACGTGTCGATACTGGACACAGGTTTTATGATGTTTTCAAGTGTCGATGTTGGGCACTGAGGTTTTTTATGATGATTTAATGTGTCGTTGATGGAAACACGTTGGATGATATACCTATACACATATATATGATACAGATGACATGGTACCACATTAGACACATGTACGATTATATTAATATTATTATACTTATGTTTACACTATCACCCTTGTTACCACTCGATATTATTATATTATTATATTATTGTGTGACCTAGGAGATCGTCATACATTCGATTTCTACCCGGTGTTGTCTTCTACTCACGAGTTGGCAACTCACCCCCGTTGTGCCATAGTTTTCTTGCAGGATCGACCATACGGATTCAGTAGCAGCTTGCTGGCACACAATTTTCTTCTGGGTGATTTGCATTGGTAGGTGGGGTACACTTTGGATCGTGACCACTATTTTTATACATTATTATTCAGCTGTATTTAGTTAAAAACTCAATCAACCAGACTATGTATATTTGGTAGACTTAGAAACCACAGATTGTATATTCTTTCAGACCTAGAGTCACGGATATGTATTTATTCTTTATTTCTGGTTTTCTTGATGATGTTTTGGTTTCTTTACTTTCTTTTCTGTGTTGATCTCCATCTTGGGCGTCGTAAATTTGTATTCGGGTGGTTGTTTCTGCAAATTGGCAAAGAGCTAGCTCCCGCTTTGGATGCCTATATTATTGTTGTTGTATTTTTATTTTGGATCGAAATTTACAAAGGAGGTGCTGGAAAAATTTCAAATAACGAAAACGTTTTCAACTATAGTATACAACCCACTTGTATTTTCATATAACATTATTTATGCATTTAAAGAAAGAACTTGATTTCATTATACCTTTATTTCAAAACAACACCTCCACTATTTTCCTAAAAAGGTTTAGATTTTTGGGCTTCGGCGTACTTGGGTTACAATGGGGTCCTATAGACTTCACGTGATTCAAGTGCCAGTCATGTTCCAATTCCGGGTCGTAACAAATTTGGTATCAGAGCGTTAGGTTTAACCTTGGTTCGAGTCTAGGTTTGACTATGCAGAGTCCAGGGCGTATATATATATATATATATATATATATATATATATATATTTCTGAATCTAGGCTTGACTTTACTGAACTTAGACTTGGTTGAGGGGGTGTTAGACCTGAACTTTCGTCACGTAGGTTGACCTTGGTTGATAGAGTAGGTAACTCAAGTAGAGTGACGTACCGTATGTATGTTCCGCGGTATACTTACGATACGCTGCTCCGGTTAAGTAACCTTAAGATGTACATTTCTTGAGATTCGTTATTTTATTCGTTCCTATGATCTATCTTCATCAATATTTGATTGTGGTTCCTGTCACCATGGTTACGAGTGAAAAGAGAGCACGGCTGGAGATGCGGTTAGAGCGAGCTCGTCAGGGACGAGGGCTGACCATGATATTCTTCCGGTGACATAGAAACGTATTAATTTATCGTTTTACTAGGATTTCTCTTTTGACACGAGCATTCGGGATCTGCACTAGATGATCGGGTCATCGCTTGAGACCAGCTAGATTGAGAGGACCGTGGAGGTACAAATTACTCCAGAAATCGATGTGTTGTCTACCGTGCAGACAGATGAACCAGCTGTTGTTGAGATTGACGGGACGTCGCCTCCAGAGTTTATAAAGATAAAGCCACATGAGTTTTCAGGCAGGGATGCGACAAAGATCGCTAGTCATTCTTGGATAAGTGACTAGAATATTTTGTTCATTTGGATGCTCTGATGCGAGATCATTAAGTCGACTACCTTTAGTTAGAGGGGTCTCACCCAGATGTGTTGTAAGTTGATCAAGAAAGGACGAATAATTTATATTCCTCCAAGAACTTGGAAGAGTTCCCGAGGACATAGTCAGCCAGATGTCTTCTACAGAGTATTAGAGATTCCGAGTTCGTAACTATGAGTCCTTACGAGAGACTCTGAATATGACTATAGCCAAATTGGATTGCAGTACGCAGCAAGCAAGATATGATTCCGAATTGGTCGATATTAAAGAAAAGTGGATAAGAGATTCGTGTGAGCCCTTAATGAGTCATTTTTATCCATTGATGCTTGATACGTACGCAAAGGCATTGGATACAGCCATATTTCCAAAGTAAAGTCGTGATGAGAATGCAGCTGTCCCGGAACAAGAAACGGATTATGTAAAGAGTGCCAACTTCCGGGCAGTTCAGCAGAGCTAAGATCTGAATAGACCATAGCAGGTTCTTTCCAGGACACCGTAGTGGTAAGGTTTAGACTCAGGATCGGTTGTATGGCATGCATTCAGAGGGCCAAAGGCCGCCATCATTGACGTGCTATATTACGAGTGGCCATGTTAATTGGCTAGAAGATGTTCAGAGAAGTGTCAGAATATGATTGTTTCCGTCGCTACTCCCTAACGGGCTGTCGAGCCGAGGAGTCATGCAATTGGTGATCCATAGAGAGAAACGAAGACCCAGGGGCAAGTGTAACAACTCTGTTTTTACTGTATGAATTTTTTTTACGTTAATGTACAGAATGGAGTTTTACAAGCCTGAGTACACTTTAAAATTTGTTTTTGTTTAAGAACAACAAGAAACAACTTGTAACTCATTGGTAAAGCCTTACACTGCTATGACATAGCCCATGTGTTCGAATCCTCTCAGCCACGAAGCCCAAAATTTTACACGTGCAATACACGTAAGAAATGAAAAGACAGAAAATCAAACATATGAAAAATGTTATTAACAACGACATGGACACGTGGAAAGCACCCAACTCCCCCACCACCAACACATGGCCGGCAAGATCGCCATTTATGCCGGCGACGCTGGGCCATCCGTAGGGGATGGGATCCATGCTTTGCATACAATACCCTTTGGCCTACCCCACTACCCCTGTTCTGTTTGTTTTCTCTGCAATTTAACAGAGAATTTAAATTCATCTTTAATCTCATTTTTAATGCTTTTTAATTCAATCTTTCAATTCCAAAACCCTAATTTCACCGTATAAATACAACCTTATACCCTAGCCCCTCCTCATTCTGAAATCTTTAGTCAAAATTATCAAAAATTCTCAAGTCCAAGAAGAGTACAAGTGGAGTTAGCCCAAGGTCAAATTTCGGCGAGAATTAGAGGCGATTCCGGAAAGCCCATGATGTCACGAAGGATACGGCATCTTCCTCTACCTCTCCTCTCTCCTCCTAGCTTGTAAGTCCTTTCTATTTCCTCCATCTCTTCGCTAAATTCTCTTTTCAAAAAAAAATATCGGTAAGTGGAGTTATTGCAGATGTAAATCTTCTAAACTTTATAATCTCACTTTTCATTTATATATTGTTCAAAAAACTTTTACACAATATTTGTATCACTATTATAAAGGTTTAGAAACAACTTTCACTCTAAAAATCCATGTTAATTAACTTTAATTATGCTTTTACATTTAAATACCATAAAATTTATATACATTATCTTTTAAACATTTTGCTTAGCATACCTTTAGAAAACTTCACGAGGTAATGATCTACCTCTCACATACACATATATTGATATAGCACGATTCTCTTAAGACATAACTTTTGTGGCAAAATACGACTTTTTATCAAAATACCCTGAACTATAAAAACCCGGTTTTCTTTAAATGGTGTTATCAAATTCTTTGCGATTATGCCTCTACAACCCATTTCGGGGAACCCGCTATTGGATGGTGCGGATTATCATACATTCTCGGGCAAGTAGAGCGAGATGCAAATCTCCTCATAGAGCATACGATCTCGAAAGAATTTTAATACGATTTTTAAGAAAAACGAGATTTTCTACTTGATAAATAAAATTAATATTTAATAATTATATAAATATTATCAAACCATATATTTTTAATATATAATAAAATTCCATATTTTCTAGAAATTAAAAGAATGAAAAGTTTCATTAAAATACCATCAAGTTTCAATACAAGACAAGTTACACTAAAATACAATGAACTATTCAAGCTAAGTTACTATTCACTAATATACCTCACTCTTTAAAATTCATATCCATGGAAACCCTAAAGAACATAAATAATTACTCGAGATTTATTTTGAAAGTATATAAAATATTTTTCATAAAACCCCCTCGAGTTATACAAAATTACATTAAAGACCCTAGTAAATATAGGTTTAAGCGGGATCAATTCTCTTGAGCCTTAGGGAGCTGGAGAAAGTGAGTGCTTACCTATTTAGGCTAGAAAAACTAAACGGAGTTATCAATGGTAATTGTTTTGGAAAAAGACACAAATCCTGCCGTTCATGTGCAGCAGTTACCGATAACTCCCGAACTTAATTCAGGATCCCAAGCTGTTTAAAGCGTTTGACTCAAGTCTGAGTCCAAGTCTAAATCTGAATCTAACTCACAGGTGAATCCAAATCAACATGAATCCTATATACCAAACATATATACTTGAACTTGAACATGAATATTAGAACATTATCAAACATGCAAACATGGCTTGACTTGACCGAACCATGACTATACCTTGACTTGATTACATGAGTACTTGATACATCCCGAAACTGTTTACATGATCAATTTATATCCATGGTCTCAGAAAGTCTGATAACTATAAACTGTTATTCAATACAATGCATTACGGGGTTTAACGGGGTAGACTGGTACGGAATGTGTTAAAAGTGGTACGATGATGGACACTAAAAGACACTTACATGAACATCCTGTGCCGCTGTCCCGTGGGTTTTGACGGGGCCTTGTACTTACATGTTACCATCGTCCACGGGATAGTTGGACTCTTCTCGTGTATACTGATATATTCCGTACCAAGCTACAAACAACTACTTTAGAATAACAAATAGATAATTTATCAGTTCTATTCTCTTTACTTGTCTATTCCATTCTATCTTTTGTGACTTACCGAGCGCTAGTTCGCTGACGACATTCCTGCCTCTTCTTTCTTTGGAAAGTTCATCAGGAGGACCCGACTCTCAGAAGACCGAGCCCAGCCAGGACGATTTGGAGCAGTTCATAGAGGAGCCATATTTCTAGGCTTTTACTTATACTTATATTCTTTTCAATTCATATGCCACTGTTTAGGTATCGCTTTCTATCATTGTACTTTTCTTTTCAATTGTATGTAAAGAATGGATATTAATAAAAAGTTGAAGTTTATATTACATCTCTTGTTATTGATTTATATTACTTATTTACGCTTAATGTGTTACTTTTTAGTAAATACGTCGCGGCCTCGTCAGGTCTCCTTTCCCGTACACTGGGAAGCGGGGTGTGACAGGTTTTGTTGGTGGCCCATGCAGGTCAATTATGTGTGGAAACCTAAGCAATATATCATAAGAATTATAAGAATCAACAACTATACATTCTTTACATTTCAAATTCCTTGAATCTATCCTAACCCTACCTTTTCTATCAAGGTTATAGATTCACCGAACAATACCATCACGGACGTAAATGACAACATTCCACCACCTCCTTTACCACCACCTCCTACCGTTACAGCTCCTATCAACGAGCAGACGGTATTGCTTGATGTGATAAAGAGCTTATTGGAGGGTCAGCAGTAGAAGACTGCTATCCTCTTGCACCGCCAGAAGCTGAGGCACCCGGAGTCAATCTATTCCGGACATTGCATCCTAAACACTTCTCTGGGAAAGAGAGCCCACTAGAGGCAGAGGAATGGGCTCAGTCCATTGAAGACGATCTAGCAACAACATAAGTACCAAATATTGCTTGGGTGTGGGTTGCGACGCTGCAACTCACGCATAACGCCGGAGTATAGTGGAAGGCTGAAGAAAGCCGACTCGCCCAACCGATTGAATAGAAGACATTTTGAGACATGTTCGATGCGAAATACTTTCCCGAGACTGCCTGTTTTGACATGGAGCAGCAATTCATTCACTTACAACAAGGCTCTATGTAGAGCAAATCTGTGGATGAATATGATGCCGAGTTTACCATGCTTAGCAGGTATGATATGTCTCAATATTCAAGTTCTAATGTCACATATTACACTGCTAACACAAGACCGTACCAGGTTCGCGGCACACTTGATCCCGACTGCTGAGATTAGGTCAAGAAGATTTCAGCAAGGGTTGGACCCGGAGATCCAAGATGCATTAGCTACAGGGGATTTCCCAACCCACGATCTTGCGCTGAAGGCTGCCCGACGATATGAGGCAGTATTAACGAAGAAGGGCAGACCTTAGACTGCCGGTGTGAAGCACCCTGCTACTCAGATAGCAGGAGGAGTCTATTCCAGACCACCTTTTGTACCCAGGAGACCGGGAGTACCATTTAATCGGCCCAGTCCAGACTTTTGCTTCTACTGCAAGAGGAATGGACACCTGGCGAAGGACTGCAGGCGTGCTAACCGCCTAGCTTAGTTTGTGCGCATCCACTCATGCCATTGGAGATTGACCCCATCGTCTCATCCCAGCTCCTACACCCCGACCAGCACTCACCTTTCCGCAGCGACCAGCTATCCAGGCTCCTGCACCTCGTCTTGCTCTCCTAGCTCCACCTCCTCGTGGACCTCCTGCACAGCCTCCTCATCAGTTTCATCAGGCACAGAGGGATATGCCTCAAGGGCAGAGGAATATGCCCCAGAAACAGAGGAACGTGCCTCCACCAAAGAGGATTGTACCTAGGCATCAGAATTTCATAATGACTATGAAAGAAGCTGAAGCCACTGGCCAAGTCATCACTGGTAACTCCCAATCTTTCAAAAGTTTTCAATCTTATTAAATCAATGTTTCTTGTCCTATACCTAAACATATCCCACACAACTTAGATACAATCTTAGTAGCCTCCTTACCTGCTTTACCACTTTTTGATACTGGAGCATCACACTTCTTTATGTCGCAACGGTTCGTCTGAACTCATACGATTCTAGTTAAACTGCTCGTGTCCAGCTGGAATGTCAGTTCAGGGAATGGCGTTCTAAAGGAAACTATGGGATACGATCTATGTCCAGTGGTCGTCTGCAGCAGAGAATTTTATGCGGACTTCAAGGTGCTGGACATACCGAACTTCGACGTAGTCTTGGGAATGGACTGGCTAGGAACTTTCGTCGCTACCATCGACTGTCGTCAAAAAGGGTAGTGTTCGAGATACTAGATCATCCGGTCTTTTATTTCAAGAGTGGAGACCGTACTCTGGAACCTAGAACTTATAAAGCTAAACCAAAGAAGGCAGTGGTTGCAACACTACAGGCGGAAGAAGACAAGCCAGAGGTAGTTCGAGAGTTCGAAGATGTATTTCCTGAAGACATCTCAGGTTTGCCTCCCGATTGAGCTCTTGAATTCAGCATTGACTTAGTACCTGGTGCGCAACCAGTGATCAAAGATCCGTACCGGTTAAGTCCGGGAGGATTGAAGGAGATCCGTACTCAATTGGACGAACTTCTGAAGAAATGATGGATTCTTCCCAGTGCTTCAAGTTGGGGATCTCCAGTTTTGCTTGTGAAGAAGAAAGAAGGTTCATACAGAATGTGCATAGACTACCGAGCTCTGAACGAAGTGACGATAAATAACAAGTATCCACTACCGCGCATCGACGATCTATTTGATCAGCTAAGTGGGTCTTGCGTATTCTCAAAGTTAGATCTTCGTTCATGTTATCATCAGATAAAGGTCAAAGAGTTTGATATTCGGAAGACGGCATTCAGGACTCACTATGGTCATTATGAGTTTCTCATGATGCCATTTGGAGTGACCAATGCACCTGCTATTTTTATGAATCCGATGAACCAAGTTTTCTGAGAGTACCTAGACAGGTTTGTTGTTATTTTCATCGACGACATCCTGGTGTATTCAAAGAATCGGAAAGAACACGCTGAGCATTTTCGGATTGTCCTGCAGACATTGCGACTGCATCAACTCTATGCCAAGTACAGCAAGTGCGAATTTTGGCTAGTTCAAGTCGGATTTCTCGGACACATTTTTTTGGGTGAAGGAATCTCAGTAGATCCAGCTGAGGTATCAGCCATCAGCGAATGGCCGACACCAAAGACGGTGAAAGACATTCAAAGTTTCTTAGGTTTAGCAGGATACTACCGAAGATTGATTGATGGTTTTTCGAAGATTGAGACACCCCTGACCAAGCTCACACGTAAAGATGAAGCATTCGTGTGGTTAGAAGCATGTGAAAAAGTTTTTATAGAACTCAAGTCGAGGTTAACATCTACTCCTATTCTCATAATACCGGACCAATCTGGAGGATTTATTATGCATTGCGATGCATCCGGTAAGGGATTAGGACGTGTTCTACATCAGCATGGAAAAGTTGTAGCTTTTGCATCAAGATAGCTGAAAGTTCATGAGTGTAACTATCCAACACATGACTTGGAGTTGGCAGCCGTTATTTTTGCACTTAAGATTTGGCGTCATTATCTTTTGGGAGAACGAGTGGATATACATACCGACCACAAGAGTCTAAAGTATGTATTTACTCAGAAGGAATTGAATATGCGGCAGAGAAGATAGCTAGAACTTATGGTGGACTTCAACATCAACCGACAATATCATCCAGGAAAGGTGAATGTAGTTTCTGATGCACATAGCCGTCAGCCACTATCAATGAATCTCACCGCACAGTGGAAGCTACAGAAAGAATTGCACGGGATGGAGATAGAAGTGGTTATGCCAGGTAACGCTTCGTATTTGATGAAATTACAAGTTCAGTCTACTATTGTCAATCAGATCAAGGTAGCTCAAGCAAGTGATGCCAAGTTGCAAAAGATCCGAGAACAAGTAGAAAGTGGAATTCGAACAAACTTCATCATCCATGTAGACGAATTTTTGAGATACGGAAGTCGATTGTGTGTACCACACGATCCTGTTCGAGAAGAGTTGATGAAAGAAGCTCACAGCTCTCTCTACTCAGTACACCCCAGTGGTACCAAATTGTACAAAGATCTACGGCAACATTACTGGTGGCATGGAATGAAGCGTGAAGTAGCCAGAAGCGTAGCCAAGTGTTTTGTGTGTCAGCAAGTAAAGGATGAACATCACAGAATTGCTGGTTTACTTCAACCATTACCTATCCCAGAATGGAAATGGAAACACATTACCATAGACTTCATGACTGCACTTTCTTGCAGCACGAAAGGTAATAATGCGGTATGGGTTATTGTAGATCGACTCACCAAGTCGGCTCACTTCATCCCATTTCGAGTTGGCTAATCTACCGAGACGCTAGCAAAGAAGTACATGGAGATAAGAATGAATCTAATGTAAGATTTAACTTCAAGATGTACTATTTCTGATACCCATGAACTCAAGAAGGAGATCGTGAGATTACATGGAGTACCAGTTTGCATCATCTCCGATCGTGATACCAGATTCCGATCCCAGTTTTGGCAGAGTTTGCAAGCTAGCCTGGGAACGAGTCTGAACTTCAGCACAGCGTACCATCCACAAATAGATGGACATTCTGAGAGAACAATTCAAATTCTAGAAGACATGCTAAGAGATTATATGTTAGACTTCGGAGGATTGTGGGAAGATCACTTGCATCTTGTGGAGTTTTCATACAAGAACAGCTACCAGGCGAGTATTGGAATAGCACCATTTACAGCACTTTATGGAAGGAAGTGTCGTTCACCACTAAGTTGGGACGACATCGGAGATCGGGAACTCCTTGGACCAGAAATGATCATGGCAACCGTGGACATAGTTCGCACGATCAGGGAAAGAATGCGCATAGCCCAAGACCGATAGAAGCACTGGGCTGATGCTAAGCACCGACATTTGGAGTTCTAACCTGGAGACCATGTCTTTCTAAAGATCTTTCCAAATCAAGGAGTAATCCTCCTTGGTAAGAGGGGTAAGCTCAGTCCGTGATATATAGGACCGTTCGACATACTCGAACGAGTCGAAGAAGTGGCATACCATTTGGCACTTCCACCCTCATTGGAAGGAGTGCATAATGTGTTCCACATATCCCAGCTCTAAAGATATGTGAGCGACCCCAGCCACATCCTTGATTACTCCGAGCTCACTGTATAGACATACTTATTTTGTGAGAAACAACCCATTGAGATCCTGGACAGAAAAGTGAAGACACTATGGAATCAGGAAGTAAAGTTGGTCCGAGTGATGTGGAGAAAAGATTCACCAGGAGAATCAACGTGGGAACGAGAGGATGACATGCGTGCAAGATATCCTTTCTTATTTGTAAACTAGTCCTTATGTAATTATAAATTTCGAGGACGAAATTTTTATAAGTAGGGTAGAATGTAACAACTCTGTTTTTACTGTTTGAATTTTTTTTTAAAGTTAATGTACATAATGGAGTTTTGCAAGTCTGAGTACACTTTAAAAGTTTTTTTGTTTAAGAACAGCAAGAAAGAACTTGTAGCTCATTGATAAAGCCTTGCACTATTGTGACATAGCCCATGTGTTCGAATCCCCTCAGCCACTTATATTTTTTTCTGAATTTTTCTTTTAAATTTTTGGAAGCCCAAAAGTTTACACGTGCAATACACATAAGAAGTGAAAAGACAGAAAATCAAGCATGTGCAAAATGTTACAAGTCATTTTTTGTTTCATTGCTAAATCTAAGGTTATTCTTGATTGTAGCGTTATCTCGATAAAACTTGGTGTCGGCATAGAAAACTTCAACGACAGTGAAAGGTCGAGTATCTACGAATATCCTTTTAACCTCACCTTCCTTTGATGCAAATTTGAAACATTGGTGTAAGGAAGAAGAAATTATGTCGTGCTAATGCAACTAAGGGCGGCCAAGCAAAGCATTATATTACATGAAAGCATCAATGACATGAAAGAGCACAGTGAAAGATTGTCCTTCGAATTTTAGAGTGAGTCATATAGTCCCCAAGGCTTGTTGCCCAGTTTGATTGAAACCTTGAATGATTATATTGATGGTAGTTAAATCTCCGACAGTATACCCAATCACCATTAAAGTGTTTAAAGGTAACAGGTTCACTACGGAACCGCAATCCAACATCATCCTATGGGCAATTGTATTCTCGAGTTCTCCGGTAACAAGCAGTGGGTGATTATGAAACTTGGTGCCCAGTAGTAAATCATCTTCATTAAATTCAATGTTGACGACGTACGATAGATTGGTAGTCATATTTTCTATATTTGCTTCGCCGCTTCCCGTGCATTGTAGAGCCGCAAGGAGAGCTTTATGCAAATCCGATGATAAATATAAAGAATCATACAAAATGAGGAGAGATGGAATTTTCTTCAAATATGCAAGGATGTTGTATTTTACGGCCTCGGAGTGCATAATCTTGCCGTGGACTTGGATCCTGCCTTGGTAGGATATGGACGGTTGGTCAGGAGAAGGGACCACTTCTGACGTTCGAGTGCCAACTCAGATGACAAAATTTGTTTCAGAAGGCTCCTTTGCGAAGTAAAGAGATTCATCATTTTCTTCAAAAAATCCAATAGTCATGTAAGATAAGTTTTCTCATGGAATATCTTTTTCTGGAACTTGAGGCTTGATCATCATTAAATCATGAGAAACTCGAGGGATGAAGCCTTTAATGTCTCTTCTTGGCATAACTTTTCTTAATATCTTGTATTTCGGAGCCTTTTGCGGCGACGAACATACATCAAAGTATTTAGGAGAGTAAGAGGGCAATCTGGTGATGAATTATTCGTCCCTTATAACTGTACAAACATGAATGTCTATTGAAGATCTTGTATGGTTGGAGGAACCATTGGTGAAAATGACTTTGTGTTTGAAGGAACTTTCGCTGATTCGGTTTTGGAGGAAACTGATATCATGTGAATGAATTAGTTCCCCTTTTCTTAATTTCCTAAGTAATGAGACATCGATCTTTTCTTCATTGATCATATTCTGGATCGGTTTCTTGAAGATAAAACATTTTTTTAGATCATGTCCTGGCATGCGATGACATTCGCAGTATTGACCATTGCTAGGGTGAGGTTTTTCTTCATCTGAGTAGCGTGACGGAGGTAATTGAACCAACTTCATCTCGAGCAATCCTTTGAGAATATCTTGTAAATCTTCTTTTGAGAGGTTGTCTACTTCTGGCAAGAATTTTGCCTAGAATCTGGCTGATTGACTTTGGGGTTCGGATTGTTGCGGCTTCATGGAAGTTCCCGTTATTTTTTCCTTTCCCATTGTCGTAACTTTGATCTTTCTTAAAATTACGATTGTGACCTTTGAAGTGCTGATCGGTTTTCCTATTCAACTGATCAAGAAAGTTTTCAATATCAGTTTCCTTAGATGAAAACTCTTTAAAAGATAGCGGTCGAACCCCTTGCAAATGAATCTCCATTTCCGGTCGAAGATTGTTCATACACATTCTGACTGCTTTCGATTCTGTGATTGATTAAGGTCAATGTAAACTCAAGTTCCGCCATCGGTTAATAAAATCAACAGCATTTCATTGTATGCTTATTCGGTTCGGGCAAGTTCAGTGATCCCAACTACCTTTTGAGTACTGTAGAATCGTTGTAGCAAAGCCTCTTGCATTTTCTCCCAATTATGGATGGAATTAGGAGGCAACTTGTTATATTATGTAAATGCTAGAGCAGAAATTATTATACAAATTGTCAAAGAAGGAGTGAACCATTGCGCGCAGTGTCTTGACATAATGCAAAGGAGTGTGCGATGTTCTTATAGGGTGATCCATTTCCAGTGAATTTGGCGAAGGAAGGTTGATTGTAATGCTCTGAGAATGGTACCAAGTCTACTTTTGATGGATAGAGTTTCATATATCCAGGTCTCATGGCATACTGAGTTTGTATAAGGTACGCTCTTACACCTTATGCTACTATCTTTTGAATGGTGTTTGGTTTTGTACTGACTCATTGATATGAGGGTTTGATTTAGCACTGGAGTTATTTAATGGAATTTGTGTTGTTATACAGTTCTATCCCTTTTCTTTCTCTTGTAAAGTCCTTTGGAGTTGTGCCAATTGCTCTTCTAAGGATGTTTCATTAGTGGCCAATACTTGTTCCGTTTGAGGAGTGTAATTTTCTTCGTTTATATTATTTGTGCTATAAGGCGAAGAAAAATATGCAGAACTAAATTCATTATTGATAACAATATTGTTTGATACAGATAATGATCTAGACATATTCTCAGTTACAGGACATCGACTCGATGAAACATTAATGGGTCCTTCTTTAGTGGGTTCATCGTTTTGTTCCTCGATGCCAACAGGGAATGCCGTTAGGATTTGCAAAGTAACTTCTTCCATTCCTCTGCAGAGTCGCGATAAAGTTCTTTGTTCTTGAGGGGATAACTGGAATCCTACCATATTCCGTATCATGGTTCTATATTCCCGAGCGGTGATGGGTGGAAGCAGAGTAGGCCTAGGCTCGGTGTTGTCTCGCGAAAGGTTGCTTGATCATGTTGTTTAGCGGCAGACCGGCGTCAAAATCGACAGTCGGTTGTCGCATGATCATGTTGTGTATGGTTTGAATGTTCTTAAGCCATTACCAATGTAGAGAAATAATTTTCCTCTTGTTTAGCAAAGAACCAAAAAACTCAAGATATTAGTACTCTTTAATTTATTGAATGAAAATCATACGGAATGAATATAATTGATTCGATACGAAAAAAATACAAAATCATGCTCGGTTTTCTTTATTCGGTATTGAACCCATCAACCCATATCCATGACATAATTGGAATGAAATTAAAGAGAAAACAAATAATGGTGAAATGCAATAAGATGCCAATCTTTAATGTTGTTAGCCGATAAAGTAAGGCTATGAGAATTAATAGCCAATCTCTACAATGTGGAGTAGGGTTTTTATAAATATACATAACCAATCTCAATAATATAGTAGGGCTTTTAATATAGTGAAGTAAAATCGTATTTAAATAAGGTTGCGTAAAACTGTATTTTTTGCGAAGTTGTATAAAGCCGTATTTTTTATATGAAAGCATGAAAAAGAAGGTTTCGGTTAAGCATTTCCAAAATAAGATGTAAATTATATATATTTGCAAACTTGTTTTGTTAAATATATCTTTTTTTCAAGAACACCCCTGATTAAAAAAAGGATAGAAATAAAATATAAATTAAGGTAAGGAAACAATATTCAAAGGAATCAAAGAAATGTGTCCATTAATTTTTAGTATTCTATTTGATCATTCAAAAGACATAGAGACAAAGAAATTTACAAAATAAAAAAGTCGAAAAAAGAGAGAAGGGGATAGAATGGTCTGGAGTCACCTCGCCATCGCCATTCTAACCCTTCTAAAAGAAAATAAAAGAAATCAAGATAAAAATTGAAATAACACATTTTCTCCTTTATTTCTTCACAAAATAAATAAGTACAAGAATGAAAATGAGAAGTGTGAAGTTTATAGAAGGAATTCTGTTAAGAATGTGTATGTAAAATGAAAGCATCCATCCTCCTTTTATAAGACAAGGGGGTGGCACAATTATAAATAAAAGAAGAGGGAAAAGTCTCCCTTTGAATTTAAAAAATAGTAACTACTCCCTCCAAGACAATAGGAGGGGGTAATTTATAAAATAAAATGTACAAGTGCAAATGTCAACCATGTCATAATATTTTTTTGTTCCAACTTGCACCAAACTGGCCTCCAAATAGGGCCAGTGGCATTAAGTCGGCCTCCACTAGGTGGCCAGGAAAACCAAGCTGGCCCCCAGTAGGGGGCCAAACCACCAAGCCGTCCTCCATGGGGGGTCGGTTCACCATCGTGGCTAGACTCTATGGGCATCTGTGCTTCACTCGATCGGACTTTAAGAGTTCCGGGCTTCTTGGTCGGACTTTAAGAGGTCCGGGCTTCGCCTGATCAGACTTTAAGAGGTCCAAGCTTCTTGGTTGACCGGCTGTTGAAAGAGCCGAGTCTTGGTTGAACGAACTTTAAGGGGTCCAGCTCTTGGTTGAACGAATATTGGAGGAGACGGGTCTTGGTTGACTGGACTTTAAGGGGTCCAGTTCTTAGTTGACCGGCTGTTGAAAAAGCTGGGTCTTGGTTGACCAACCGTTGAGCCGGTCGTGGATAAGTTGACTGACTCGTTAGGGGATTGGGAATAAATTGACCGACCCTTTTAAAAGATCGTAATAATTTGACCGACCCTTGAAGGGGTTGGGAATGAGTTCACCGACCCTTTTTAGGGGCCGGGAATGAGTTGACCAGTCCTTTCAAGGGGTCGGAATTAGTTGACCGCCCTATTTAAAGGGTCGGAATAAGTTGAAGTTGACTGGCCGTTGAAAGGGCCGGGAAGGTTGTTGACCGGTCCGACCGAAATAAGTTTTAGGCCAATCTTGAGCTAGACCAGCTTGAAGAATGATTCAAAAATAGCGGTCTGTGACTTCAACCACAAGTGTCTTCTGAAACCCGATCGTTTCATACTCGAGTGTAAATTGTAAATGTTGAAAGGAGACCCAGTGGTGTAGAAGTAATATTTAGAGATTTCGATTCCAATCGCGACCAAATATTAATAAAAGGGTAAATCTAGGTTTATGTTAATTAACTAGAACTATCATTTTAATTATGTTGCTAGATGATTTTATATAATTTATATGTTATATTTATTCGTATGAGTTATTCTTACATATATAGTATGATAATTGATATCCATAGTAATTTAACTTATACTTTTTGTAAGTTGATGCTCGTGCTTGTGCCGCTAATTTGCGGCTAAGGAGGAATGCAAAATGAAAAATTTAAACGAGAGCACAAGCAATTACGACCTAGAATTGATTCCAAACACTAAACTAGCAAACTACAATGGAATTTAAACTACTCGGTTAGCAATAACAAAATTTGTAGACGTGTCCTTTGTCTTCAAAGATCCCTATCTTAAGCCCTCAGGTTGTCAGAAAAGAGATTGTAGGCCGGTCTTCCTTTTGATCCACCCGAAGGAACCCCAGCTCAAACTCTAGCTTCATACAAGAACTTTAAATGAAGCAACTTATGAACAAAACTTGCTAGGAATTAATCACAAAAGATGTAGTAGTGTTAATCTCTTGATTTCTCTCTTTCGTTTACTTTCACAACTTGGAATCAAAAACCAAGAAAAGAAGAGAGAGAAGAAGATGAGGATATATCTTACAAATAATATTAAGCATATCTTTTTTTTTCCTTTCTTTTCTCTTTTGTGAAGTGGGTGTAATTGTGACTCACTTGTGTGAGTCACAAGCCCATACACTTCACCAAACATCTAAGAAGAAATGAGAATGTGTAAGAAAACACACACACTTACTCACTCTCTCACACACACACACATATACATATATACATACACATATACTAGTATACGTAATAAATACATACACCCGTATTCGTATCAAAATACATACACCCATATTCGTTTAAAATACGAATAACCGTATCTATATTAAGATACAAATACCTTATCTGTATTGAGATACAAATACCCGTAGCTATATTAAGATACAAATACCCGTATTTATACAAATACTCATATTCCTATAAATACTCGTATTCGTATCAAATTACAAATACGGAAAAGAGAGAAAATAAGAGATATAATACTAGCCCACATTTCATTCAAATGTAATAATCTGGCTATCTTTCAAACTGGCTAGTAATGAAAAATTGTTCGATTAAAATACGTATACTAAAAACACATATTTAATTGAACCTCCGTACATATCAAAATACGCACACTACATCGTTTCGCCTGAGCTGGGAAACCCTCTGTGTGCGACTCTAAATACTCGTTAATACGCTGGCAGTGTGTTTAATCATAAGAATATCAGTGGCATTAGCTGTACATAAGGCTACCTAGGTATTGAACGAAAAGAAGATCGACAAGCAAACTTGTCTGTATCCCTACTGAGCCTATCTGTGGATCTTCGTACGGTCTGGTCTCTTCGTCTGAGAGTATCTGTAATGTTTTAGAAATTGTTTTGCGAATTTTTCCGTTTTAAGGCAAAATAGTCGGTATTTTCCGTTTTAACCCGATTTCGATCAAACATTCGTAGAAACTTACAGGCACATATTTTAGCTAAAATAAATCTTGTGCGCGAACTTTGGGGGCATTTGGGAGGTTTTGGTTCAGATAGAATTTTTCCCAAATAAAATATTATTTTAGCCGGTAAAATATGCACGTAAATCGAAAAATTTCTTCTAAATGAGGATCATTAAAAATCATAACTACAATTATTTTAGAACCTTCTTTGAAAAATATCCATCCAAAATATCTAGATATTTATTGTTTTAATGGAAAATTTTAATTAGAAAAGAAATTGATTTAAGTGGTGTTTTTTTTTGTAAAAATGCTTTTGTTGTGATTGTAGAATTTTTTGATGGGAGAAGTTTTTTGTGGTACCTCGGGGCCCCAGCAGCCATCATGGTTTCTAGAATGAGGTGAGGTGTTAATTGTGACTCATTGCTAGCATTAAAGTCTTTTGTAAAGCTTAAGATCTTTGTAGTTGATCGTTTGTGATGATAATTCTTATGGTCACCTCACTCCTTTACTTGTGCTCACCCCCATCACAAATTGGCCCAGAGCATTCAGCCCCCCCTCTTCTTCAAGTGGCCGAGCCCCATTTAGTGAAAAAAATAATTCATTTGCTAAAATCCAAAGCTCAATTTCATCACCCCAATTGGAAACTTCTTTAACCTTCGCCCGATTCGTTGGGTGCCTTGAGGCAAAGTATTCTACATTCTCTCTATTTCAATTTTGGACTTGTCGGCTAGCAAACTTGGGTTTCAAATCAAATTTAGAGGTATAAAACCCTAACCCTAATCTCTTGTTGTTCTAATACTTTAATTAGCTTTTTAGTTGTTAAAATTAATCTATTTAATTTCATGTTTAAAATTCTAGATATGGGTTTTGGATAATTAATTTGGGTTTTGATTAGTGAATAGATTAATTGTTAGTTTTAACCAAAAGAAAACATAACCTAGTTTGCTAGTTTAATAAATGTTATTTTCCTAATTACCTAATTAGCTTAATTATAAACTAGACTTTTGCTAATCCTAATTAGGCGAGATCTAAAATTATAGTAAAGTTTTAAATGGTTTAACCTTGCTATTTTGAGATGTTTGTAAATTCTACTTTTGATAAAACTTGTAGTTTTGTGCTAAAAAAGATAAATACTGCTTACTAGATTTCGGTAACTTTTAGGCGTGGGTTTCTTTTAACGTTGCGACGTTATTTATATTGAGACCACGTTTATTATTGTGTTTTGAATGCGCGATCGGGACGATCGGAATCCAGACTAGGTGTTTCGTAGTTTAGCGACCCTAGTTAGGGTTTTTGGCCGATGTCGTGTGCGATAGATGCGCTAAGTGCGCAGTACAATTTTCAGGGCGTTATTCTTGCGTTTCGATGTCTTTTCGTCGATGTAGGATATTTGCTTATGTAATGTGTTTGTGAAATTTTACGTTCGCAAGCGGGGACTTCGGACGCTACGACAAGGGAAAACAGGTGGTAGGCTTCACTTAGTCAGGAGCGTTGGTGAGTAGATTTAACATCTACAGGGGATCGCCCGCATGGCGTTATGCGTATGGGCTAGATCAAATGATATGACCTTTAGTGCTTAGTATATGGACTCGTTTGTGCATGTGTTTTTCGTTGCATATCTCATTTACCTATTGTATTTGGACATAGTATTAATGAGACACAACACTATTATTGATGGTTCATGTTGCACGAGCATTGATTATATACTACTCACACCGTCAATAATTTCCATGACATGCACAACACCATACATATGTGATATTGGATTGCTTAGGGACATTGAGATATGATCCTTATTTCATTGTGCATATGACATATAGCATACCTGTATACCTATATGCTTATACATATGCCCTGACATGCTTACATGCTAGTTACCCATATACTTATAGGGTAGTGTACCTTTAGTGATAGGTATATACATATATAAGACATAGCTACATGTATATCTGTCATACATACATATACCTGGAGGGTATTATGGATAGGTATAGAGACATACCTTGCTACAGATACTTTTACATCATACATACTTACATATGGACACACATATCTTGCTATACCGACATGGTTACGCTTACCTTGTTATAGCTACATGTTCACCTGTATATGATGTTGCATCTGATTTCAGAGAAATCAAGAACCGCATGATATATTTAATAACTTGTTGCAGTTAAATAGTGGTTTTCCTTTATATGCTCATATTACCGTTTCATGTTTGCATATATTACATTCATGAATGGCATATGATGTCTTTGATATTTTTACACCTGTATATATAACAGTGGAATGGGACGCTGTTATATATGTCCTTACACCAATATTAGTGGAATGGGACGCTAATATATGTGTATTGATTCATGCATTTATACTTATTCATTACTTGATGTTTTCTGGATTTGAGGACTGTGGTTGTTTCATGAAATTATGCAAGTATTCTTATTCTTTACTTGATATTTGGATGCATCCACTCAGAGATTTGTTTTATACCGATACGTGGATCACGGGTGTGATACCGGACACTTACGATTCGAGGAACGTATATACCGATACGTGGATCACGGGTGTCGATACCGGACACTTATGATTCGAGGAACGTATGAATATGAGAAAGATCGATACGTGGATCACGGGTGTCGATACCGGATACTTATGATTCGAGGAACGTATGGATTTGAGTATTTCTGTGTCGATGCTTGATACTTGTTTCATGATGTTTTTAGGTGTCGATGTTGGACACTCTCTTTATATGAAACTTACTGGATTCAGGATATATGAGATTCACTTGATATTGGATTTAGGATATATGAGATTTATTTGATATTCTACATTCAGGATATATGAGATTCACTTGATATTGGATACAGGATATATGAGATTTAGTTGATATTATACATTCAGAATTTGTGAGACTTACATGATATGAGAGCCAATTTGGGGGCTGATTTGAGGAATTGGAATTTGGATTGTCTTGATGGATTGTGATCCTACCACGATGTCAGGATTCCGTGGGAATGACATGTTTTATTCCATACTCCACATTTATTGTTTATGCACTGCTTCATGTATTAGTTGTACTTGATAGAGTACCTTTCATGACTGTTGCATTTACATACCGTTATTTATATGCATTTCTTCATGTGTTAGTTGTACCTGTTAGAAAACCTTTCATGATTGTTGCATACAAATTGTCATATTACTGCTTCATGTATTAGTGATACCTGCTAGTGTACCTTTCATGACTATTGCACAAATATGACTTTTATTTCTATTAGTTGCTTATGTTAGATTCGCGCTGTACATGCATACTTGCGATTACCTGCATATGTTATTTACTATTCACAAGTTGGCAACTCACCCCCGTTGTGCCACAGGGTTTTGCAGGTTGTTTCCCCAGAAAAGTCGAGGCAGGCTATTCATCTATCACATCATCTTTTGCTGCGGATACCGCATCAGCGCACAGTGTGCAGTTTTCTTAGGTGGGTTTTCTGGTTATTCGTTGTTTTATTGTATATTCGTTGTATCCATGTACTCACCATCTACCATTATCTTGTATGACTTAGAGACTTGATGTGAGGACGATATTGTATATTTTGGGGACTTGGATGTCTTTTATGCAGTTTTACTTATATCGTCTTTTATTTCTTCGCTATGGCGTCGTATATCTGTTGTGGTGGTTGTTTTCCGCCGTTGGGCGTGGATTTGCTCTCGTTGGGGATGCTTTACTTTATATTTATGTTGTACCCATTTTTGGGGTTGGTTTTTACAAAGGAGGTGCTGCCGAAATTTTCAAGAAAATAAATTGGACTTAAAAAATTTATACTTGAGATTTTCAAAAGTTTAAACAATATTTCTTATCTTTTCTTGTCTTTTAATGGTTTAGATTTCTGGGTTTTGGATTTCTTTTACTGCGTTACGTCTGTAGACGTTGCGTAGTATTAGGGTCGTCACGTGCCAATTTCGGATCGTGACAGTATCGTATATGGTTCTAGGGGACGGAAAACGTCAGACCTCTAATAACCCGATAAGTAGTGTCGATGTTCCTCAAAACCATCCCGAGAAACTACCGATGTCACTATCAGTAAACCTCATTTGCCTTGGACAAGGTCCTATGGAGATGGCCAATCGAACACAGTGCAACATTGACTCCCTATACCTGGAGAGAAAAATCCCATCTATCTCTTACTGCCCCTAAGTACTTCGAGACTGTACCCAACTAAAACATGTTTGCATGACTCTTTAAAACCGTGGTAGGATAGTAATCTAAGTACAGTAGGAACACACTCGAGACAAATGACGATGTCAGGTCTAAAGGCTACCCTGTACGTATGTCACCAGAGAATTGCTATCTGACGATAGGTATATTACCATCTAGAAGTTCTCGACGAGTCTATCTAATGTAACTTATAACATAATAAGCACATGTATACATTCTTTGGTGCCATACACCAATGGCTGTGGGACCAACCATCGCCCCTCGTCGGGATCAAGATTTGTATAGACTAGTTTACTATGGAATATCGATATCTAGTCTCAATACCCCTATAACTAGGGACATTTAATGATATCCTTATAGAATTCCCGGTCCCCTACGAGTATGATCGCCATCATAAAACTGGTAGTCAAGCAAAGATCCTACGGCTTTATCAACATGAGCCAACGATATGTAATAACTAGTAAAATATACATGTTAAGATAAAAAAAACCAAATAGCATACCATCATATCAAGCAAGATTGTCCTGTACATACATATCCCCAGCATCCTATATAATAAAAGCCTATAAGGCATACATATTCAATAATCTCCCACTTACACTAAAGCCTGTTATTGGCGTATCGAGTACCCAATGTCTGCTCTAGGTCTAGTTGTTGGTGTATCGCATACCCAACATCTCAAAATGTCACTCGAACTATGCTTGAGGGAAGGATTTTATGAATGAATGCGCTGTGTTCTCTTTCGTCTCTACTCTCTGGACTTTGATCTCCCAGTGATCAACAAACTCCCTGATTAGGTGATACCGTCTCAAGATATGTCTGGATCATTGATGGGATCGTGGTTTCTTTGCTAATGCCATAGCCCCATTGTTATCAAAATACAAAGGTATTGGATCAACAATGGACGGAACCACCTCAAGTTCAGAAATGAAATTCCTTATCCAGACCGCTTCTTTTACGTTATCGTTTGCAGCAATGTACTCAGCCTCCATCATCGAGTATGCTACGGTGTCTTACTTGGAACTCTTCCAAAAAACTGCCCCTCCTTTGAGGGTAAACACATAACCCGAGATAGACTTGTTGTTATCCTTGTCACTTTGAAAATTTGAATCGGTAAAGGACTCCATCTGGAGATCTTAATTACCGTACAACAAGAATATCTCTTTAGTCCTTCTCAGATACTTCAGAATGTTTTTCACAGCTATCCAATGTTTCTCTCCTAGGTTTGACTGATACCGGCTTACCACGTTAAGTGTGTAAGCTACATCTGGTCTGGTACATAACATCGTATA
Source organism: Agapanthus africanus (assembly GCA_030015575.1). Classification (NCBI taxonomy): domain Eukaryota; kingdom Viridiplantae; phylum Streptophyta; class Magnoliopsida; order Asparagales; family Amaryllidaceae; genus Agapanthus; species Agapanthus africanus. Next base: position 112,337,312 of record CM057345.1, on the reverse strand, counting down.
TATTATAGATCTTACGGCCGAAGAATAAGATATAATGCTCATGCATTCTATCTCCTCATCAGTTTTTGGAGATATCTATTTAGAGAGGGTGATTCCGTGAAAAGCGGGTAAATTACCATACTTAGAATCTTCCATACTAAACTGTTAGATATGTTTGCCCTAGAGACCATTATGTATATTACAGGATTGTACATTACATTTTGGATGCTTGGGATATATATTTGTTTACGGCAATCTTGCTCGATGTGATAGTATATTATCTGGTTTTTCTTTATCTTAAATATGTACTATATTTACTTGTTATTATGTATCGATCATATATGTTGAAAAAGCCCATAGGATTTTTGCTTAACTTCCAGCATGATGATGGCGATCATACTCGTGGGGTTTGGGTAATCTATAAGCACATCCTTAAATGACCCTAGCTGTAGGAGTATCGAGACAGGGCATCGATATTCCAGAGTAAATTAATGTATATGTTTCTTATTCCCAAAAGGGGAGATGGTCTGTCCCAAAGCCATTAGTGTACGGTACCAAAGATTGTATACAAGTGCTTATTAGGTTATGAGTTACACATGACGGACTCGTCGGGAACTACTGGATAGTATTATACCTATTGTCAGATAGAAGTTCTTAGGTGACATGAGTACAGTGTAGTCTTTCGACCCAAAATTGTCACTTCATGTCGAGTGTGTTCCCACCGTACTTTGGTTGCTACTCTACCATGACTTTAAAGAGTCATGCAAACAGATAGTATTTGGGTGCAGTCCTGAAGCACTTGGAGGTAGTGAGCGATAGAGGGGATTCGCCTCTCCTAGTATTGGGAGTTGATATCGCACAGTGTACGGTTAGCCATCGCCGAAAGAGCTGGGCCCAGGCAAATGAGATTTATTGATGGTGTTTAGTAGTTTCTCGATTGATGATAAGCTTTATAACGACATAACTTATCAGGTTATTAGGGGTCTGACGTTTACCATACCCCTTAGATTTAATATGTGATACTCTCAGACGAACAGACCAGACTATATGGTGAATGTCATCGATAGGCTCAGCTAGGGTTTCGGACGAGGATTCTTTTCGATCTTCTTATCGACAGATACCTGGATAGCCATTACGTACAGCTAGTGCCATTGACACGCTTGTGAGTTATAGGGTATCATTGGTAAGTCGTTGCCAGCGTATTGTCGAGTCCTTAGAGTCCCATATAGAGGTTTTCCCGCTTTAGCAAAACGATGTAGTGGTCGTACTGGGTACGTGCAGGGGTTCGATTAAATTGTGTGTATTATATACACCGACGATAATCGGACAATTCATAATACTAGCCGGTCATTGGAAAAGATGGATATCGAATCAGATTCGGATTTTATATAAAATACATGTATTTTTTAATATGTGTATTTTCTAGTATTGTGTCTTATCTCTCTTTTGTATTTTAGAGGAATAGAATAATATATGTGTGTGTATTAATGTATTAAGACTAATACACACACACACACACACACACACACATATGATTATTCTATTTTCTAAAATGTTTATGGTTTCTTTTTATGGTTTCTTTTAGCTAACTTGTTCCTTGATCAAGTTATGCATTGTGTCACATTCCATGGCGACATGTGGAGGGGAGAGAAGCGGGTTGACACTTGACTAAGATGAAGAGAATGGAGGGCTCGGATAAAGTAGAGAATATGTTTGGTAGTATATATATTAACCATTTAGTTTTATTTCTCCACTCCCTTTTAGAATTCTATTCTCTATCTTTAGCTCAAGGGTCTTCTTCTTCTTCATCCTCCCTTCTCTCTTGAGTTATTAAAAACCCTAAATAAAATCCAAAGGAAATAAAGAGAGTAGTAAAGAGTTGCTACATCACTCGAACTAGGATTTTAGCACCCTTCTTCCTCAATTACCTTTTTCTATAAAGGAGAAACCAAAGCTTGGAGTTCCTCAAGATGGATCCTTCTTTGACAAAGGATAGATATTTAAGAAAGCTTGCACCATGGAGACTCTAGGAGCTTGCAAAGGAGTCCAACCACAACCACAACCAAAACATGTAGCTAGCTATGAGGATGTAAGGTTTCTCAAAACATAGTAGCTAAAACCCTTAGTTTTGTTGCAAATCTGTAGCTTTAGTAGTAGATTCCTAGCACATGGACCATAGCTCTCTTAGAATATTTTTAAAACGCTATATTCATGTGTTTGGAAAACTAAAGAGAGCCGTAGGTCCATTAATTTGGTATCAGAGCCAAACTATAGCTATAAACTTGCTAGTTTAACACAATAGAATTTCATAGAGCCTTATTTTTTCAAAACTTGTTTTTTTAAATTGCACCAAAACCTAAATTTTGCTAAGGTTGTGAGCATTCTGGGGTCTTGGTTGGACCAACGCCCCATAATGCCGTCTTGTGTTACCCCGGGGAGTCCCCGGTAGTGTTTGGGGGTCCACTCAAGACCACCATATAGGTGGTCTCGGGTGGTGCCCTTAACCCTAGACCACCTTTTGGGTGTTGTTAGGGTTATGGGCACCCCTTCACATCCCCGACGTGCTACCGGGATGAATTTTGGGCGCCGATTTGGCTCTCGGGATTTTTTTTGGTTTCTTCGAAATGTTTTTTGGCAAAGTTAGTGGAGTTTTTAGGGTGCCGGGGATGCTTGAAGTCCGATGTTTGGGAATGTCAAGTGATCGCCTATAGGGTTATGAGATTCTAAGTGTGTTGTGTGTTTGTGCTGCGACGGTAAGTATAAATATGCATTGGAAAACTCTAATCTCGTCGCTATATGTTCGACGACATAGGGGTTGCGCATACAAGACTTACTTTGATATTTTTTGTACTGTGATGTTTGATATGATGTAGATGTGATCGTCGTGAATGAATAAACGGTTTTTTATGTGATATAAGAGTCTTTATTTTCATTCATGTAAAATTTGTAATAATTATTCTTTTATTAAGGGCACTTCCGGGTTGAGGTTGTCATCTATGATGTATATTATTTCATTTTCATGTACTTAGGATAGACCCCACGTGGGGTGCTCAAGCAACCGGGTTTTAGAAGTGTGGAGTGGCCTACTTAAGTCGATGAGGAAGGTTCCCTTACTTCTAGGATTGATACGGTTGCTTGCCGCACTCGTAGGGTCTAGGGTATCAAGTTTTGGCTATTCATCACGACCGTGGAATCTAGATTTTCGTCAGTGGCTAAAACGAAAACTGGTATTCCTAGTTTATTCTCTATTTCATCTGTGAATGCATCTGCTATGTTTCTGTAATGATTTTATTGCGTGAGACGAATGCTGTATTTATTTTGCCTGTGATGAATGTAAATAGGAATATAGTTATGTTAGACGCTATTTATGTTTTGTATCCGTGCTAGTCCTGACCCCGTCCTGCCGTAAGTTAAGTAACCTTACGATAAAGACCCGGGTCCCTGTGGCGAATGCAGATGGCATAAATGTGCGTTATATTTTTATTTCTTATGCAATGATAAGGTTAATTGATGGGAGTACATTAATCCAAACTAATTCCAGAAAACAAATCTAACAAAATGATGTTGTCGGAATCTCATATTTGAAAAATAATAGTCATAACCATTTGCTTTGCATAACGGTATTTGTTTAGGAATATCTCGCATCTCATTCGATGAGACAAGAGCCTAGATCCCTTCACGGGGAATGACCTCTTGAGACAAAGTTTGAGTTATTATTACGCACCAGGTTTTCTTCAAAACCAGCGTTTTAAATGCGGAGCCTAAACCACTCCTTTTGAAAACTACACGGTTCCTTCAATGAGATTAAGTTCAATACGTTAACGTTTTTTCGCCTAAAACCAGCCGTAGCCCTCCATCATTTCAGAATAGTATTTACTTAGTATTAGTGCTACATATGTCGTGCTTAGTCAATCGTAGTGAATGGTAGCTATGTATTGCTTTTCTGTGCATTAGATGCAATTGGTTAGAATAGTCGTACAGTCATTTTGGCTCAGTCAAGGATTCGTATGGGCGGGTTGAATGCAATCAAGATAATGACGGGTTGAACTTGACTAGGATCTTTTAATATGTTGGCTCAGTCAAGGTCACTTGGGTCCTAGAGGAAAAAACCACATTAGGAGTTTCAAATATATAGGAAACTTGCTATTTTTGCATATCTTCTGGAGTATGGTGACTAGAGTGGCTTCAATCTAGGTTATCACATGATGATAGTTGGATCCTGATCCCACCATGAGTAATAGTTACTCCCTGGGAGTGTTTTTCACTTTAAAATTAGCTAAATCAAGTAGGTGTCTAGAAAGGAGTCAGCAGGGCAACGCCTCCAGGAGAAAGAGGTTATTTTAAACTAAAAACTTTGCAAAAGCGTTGAAAAACTTCCCTTGAAGTACCGACACCGGACTAGCCGAACGATAACGCAAACTTGTAGAGTGCGATTAATTCTGGCTAATTTTTCTTTTAAGGTTTGAAGGACAATTTGAGGAAATAGTAGGAGCCATCCTGTTTAGATATAATAAAAACCAATCTAAACTTGCGAAAGCATACGCTGAGTGTTTCTTCTCTCTCTCTCTCTCTCTCTCTCTAAGTAGTAACCATGTCAAGTTGTTCAGTTGAAAATATCCCACGTTTAATATAACATTTTCCTTACTTTTCTTAAATATTCAAAGGTGTTTATTATAAATATAGAACATATTTGGGTTTATCTGTAAAATACTATTTACCATATGTTTATATATTATAATTAACATTATGAAGGAAAATATATGCATATAATATTTATATAATATTTTTATTATGCATATCATATCAAATGATCTTAATCAAATTTCTTAATGATTTATTACAATATAAAATGATTAAGATTCTATCTCTATAACAAATATTACTAACATTATTTATGGAGACATTGTGTAAGATTTAGCTCAGGTCAGGAGATCAGGATATCGAGAAGTCAGAATAAAAAATCTGCCGATAAAGTTAAATAAAATCAAAGAATCAATACTGGCAGAGACTCAGGAAATATTTCCAAAATCCAGATATCTAGAAGATCTCCATGTGTCAACATGTAGAAGCTCCAGAAAACCCAAACCTTAACTCCTCCAAGATGCGGCGGTTGCGCGGCAAAAGCCTTACTTGTGCGGCGGATCCGTGGCCCTCTGGTGGCCGTTGGATCTGAGATTTTCTCGGGGTGATCGTATCAACATATATTAACCTATGGGATCTGGGGTTTCTGATTTAAGGGCTATATAAAGGACCGAGGGCTAAAGTTAGAGATCATCATCTTTTACATGAAGCAAATCACCGTAAAAAAACAAGAGATCCATGACAGGTCCACGATTCGACGTGATAGAGCGACGTGAGTATCGACGGAACCTCTACTTCCTACGAGGCAGAAATCGAGAGCAACTTCTTTTTCTTGTAATCTAAACTCGAAGGAATTGTACTTGTAAAGTTAATTAATAAAGGTAGATCATTACATTAATTATTTTGTATTTAATTTTTGCATTATGATTTCCTTCTCTATCCTTTCTTCTTCTATCCCCATCATACGCGAGTAATTCTCCGCTTGATAGGGTTCGTAGGATTAGGGTAGATCAATGGATGAGAAAATATTTTAACTTCTTTTACATCTTATGAAGTTTATAAACTTTAGCAAAAGAATCGTTAACATCCTAATCGGGCGCGCTATCAATTTATTGATAGTCTTGACCGCGATTTGAGATTAGATTAACAATTGTTTTGTTAAGGGCTAGACATGAATAGAGATCAATGAAGGCACAAGCGTCTATAGTGGGGAAACCCTAATTTCTTCCAAGAACCCTAATTCTCATTCATCACTATCTATCTAGTTTTCAATCTATTAAAAGATAAAAAGAGTCATCTTTATTAGTCATCCATGACTACTAAATCCTATCGGACCCTACAAGCCTTTTCCTTATAAAATCTATATATGTATTTAAACTAGATCGTAAAATTATAAATTCTACATCCGTGTTTAACATAGATCTAGAATCTACAACTATTCTCCCAATTCTTCAATCAACTCGTCTAAAGCAAGATTAAAAATTCCACACATCCCTGCGGACGACCCGTACTTATCTCGGATAGCTACACGCGACACCGTTATTGATTGCGGTTATTATTATAAACACTCTTTAACAGATCAATCAAATGGCGCCGTTCCCGGGGATACGTGCGTAATTTTTTTTCTTGCTATTCGGGTTGAATTCTTATTTGATCAATATCATAAAAATAAAACAAAACCGCAACTTGCATATTTAATGATTAATGTGCGATTTTTGTGAGGGAATCTGGAGTCACTGGAACGAGAAAATTGAGATTCAGAGACCTTCAGAGAGGACCGGAGGAGAAAAGGAGGCCACAGTGGAAAAATTGTCAAGAGAACCCTAATTTTAGCGGCGGAACCGCGGCCTAAGCTTGGTATTAGCGGCGGAACTGCGACGAAGTAGGAGAATTGGAGCACCAAACTTCTCTGTTATCTTCTTAATATCTTTCTCTCTTCTCTATGATCCAATAGTTTTATTTTCTGCAGGATTCTTTGCAAAATATCGCCGCTCAAAAATCTTTTTTCATGCGTGTTTTGTAATTGGTTTGTTTGTGCATATTTTTAACCGGACTTTAAGGGGCAAGTCCAAAATTCAGATTAGGTGGGGATTTCATCACCTTTCCTAGGCCCCACAAATCACAAAACGAGCATCCGCATAACCCTATATTAATTAAAAAATATCTAGATCAAGACTCTAAGGACCGTCACGCTCAATTATGACAGAGGAAGGTTGTGGGTAATCTATCGCTTATCCATATTTCTTTTGTGGTGTCTTGGGAAGTGTGTCTAAGAAAGTGGTTACTTAATTAGGCCCGCTATTTTCGGTGATTCGTATAGCGGATACCTCCCACTTACCTGGCGACAAGAGTTATAAATATGTGGTAGAAGATTGATCCTGCGGCTTGTCCTTTAGAAGTCTAGGAGCGGTCTTGTGACTTGACCTAGGTGACCTTAGTTCTAGGGTTGATTGTGCATTTTTTTTGTGGTTTGTCTCACGTCCGACACTTTTTCACAATAGACCTTTTAAATAGTTCTCACACACGCTGCCACTTGCGCTAAACCCGTTTAGTGCATGCTCAGATGGACACGGGATTCTAGTGCCCGTCTTGTCCGCGTTTCTGCTATCGACTCCGAATTCGGTAATTCTTCATCTTCTTTTTCCCCTCCACCCACCATATCGACCAAGATGGACGGTTCTCCATCAGATTTTACCACCACCACCCTGCCACCACCCGTAGGTGGACAGAATCCACCGCGCATCTCTCTCCAAGAGAGATTCTACCCGGTGCGTGGATCCCTTCCTACATGTCTATCTATTCCACCAGCCAATGGGGATGATTTTGAAATTAAACCCCATATCATCAAACTGTTGCCCAAATTTCACAGGCTTGAGTCTGAAGACACATATATTTTTATCACTAAATTCGAAAACGTATGAGCAATGATGGGCACTTCACAACTTTCAGTGGATGCTATGAGATTACGTCTTCTCCCTTTTACTTTGTGCGATCTAGCAGAAAAATGGCTTTATAACACTGCCGCACACTCTATTGCCAATTGGGATGAATTCGTTATAGCATTCCTTAAGAAATTTTATCACAATCATAAGACCGTCCATGTTCGAAGCGAGATTAACCAGTTTACCCAGCTTCCCAAAGAACCATTTTGGTAATACTTTGAACGGTTCAAGGATCCTCTTCTATAATGCCCCCATCATGGAATTGATAAATGGCAACTTTGCCGTATTATATATGAGGGTGTTAATCCAGAGACAAAACAGATGCTTTAAACCATTTGTCAATGTCATTTCATGTCTAAAGATGAAGGTAAAGCTTGGCAATTCCTAAAAGATCTTGCTGAACAAACTTTACAGTGGGAAAGCGTTAGACCAATATTGTCTAGGGGAGGTATCCATCAGCTTGACATTTCTATCGCAGTGAAAGCCGAAATGGCCTCGATGCAAAAGAAACTCGATGCTATTGAAAACAAATTCATTTCAGCCTCCCAAAACCAGGTTACGCTCCCCAAAACCGTGTGTGGTTGCTTTTCCAATCCATCACACTTAACGAAAGAATGTCTTTTAAGTCCACCATTTCATGGTCAAGAACATATTAATGCTACTTTTCAGCAACAACCTAGAAACGATCCTTATTCTTCTACATACAATCAGGGATGAAGGAATCATCCTAATTTTGCTTGGAACCAAAACCAAACTCAAAATCAAAACCTGTTCACAAGAAACTATCAAAAACCTCCACCACAGCAACAATAGCCGCCACCATAGAGTCAGCACCCTTTTCAATCGCAAAATTTTCAAAATCCAGCCAACAATTCTGCGCCGATTAATTATTCATTCCAAACGGCTGGTACCGAAAAACTCTCCGCACTCGAATGAAGCGTGGATACGTTTATTAAACATTCCATGCTAACAACGAATACTTTAACGTCTTCTATCCAAACGTTAATGCAAAAAACCGCTTCCCACGATTAAAGCATAAAATCAATAGAAGCACAACTTGCATAGTTAAATGCCGCGATGAGTGCGAGAGAGAAAGGGAAACTTCCATCTCAATCCTACCGAATCCTGGACACACACAAAATTATAATGTGAGTGTCGTAAACACGTTGAGATCGGGAAGAGTGCTGAACAACCAAGACGGTGAATAGGTTGATGATGAGGAATCAATTGAAACCTCGGCTTTTACTTCTTCTACTCCTATTTCGTCTAGTCCATCTTCTTCAGAGCCTATTCTCCGTTTTCCCCTAGACTCGAACCTTCCGCCCACTTCCTCGAGTCAACCTAAAACAATCCAAACTCCAATTCTAGGATCCATTCCACCCCCACAATCTTCTCCAATGTTGGACCCAACCCTTATTGATAAAGCTCCTTATCCACACAGGTTAAGAGGCAACAGACCAAGTCCCCAAATGGAGAAGATTGTGGAAATTTTTAAGCAAGTTAATATAAATATTCCCCTCCTAGATGCTATCCAACAAGTTCCGTTTTATGCGAAAATCCTAAAGGACTTGTGCACTAGGAAGAAAAAAATTCAAGTGCCTAAAAAAGTTTTTTAGCGAGTAATGTGAGCACTGTGTTTACCCAACAAATACCCAAGAAACGAAAGGACCCCGGAATTCCTACCATATCTATTTCTATTGGGGGTAAAAATATCAGCCATACTCTACTCGATTTAGGCGCTCGTGTTAACTTGCTTCCATATTTTGTCTATGAGCAATTAGGGATCAGAGAGTTAAAACTGGAGCACTGCACTCTTCAGATGGTTGATCAATCTACCACCCAACCTAGGGGTGGGTTAGAGAATGCGTTAATCAAAGTCGGGGAATTTATATTCCCTGTGGACTTTATCGTTATTTATACACAGCCTGTGGCGAATCTACGAAACCAAATTCCGGTGATTTTAGGTCAACCTTTTCTTGCGACTTCCAACGCAGTAATCAATTGTCGAAACGGCTCTATGACTATATCCTTCGGGAAAATGTCAATTGAACTTAACATTTACAAGTTGCGAAGTGAACCCTCTAAACCTTATGCTCAAGTATGTTCTGTCGAAAGGATGGATTCCGACAACAGCGAATTTGAACAGCTTCACGATACTGATCTTGACTCCACTAGTATGTTGTTGTTTAACCCTGCTATTTCTTATACACATACGGACCCTTCTATCGAGCTGTCCGGGTCAACATCTAACGCTAAATATGAACCGTTTGTGGAGTCCGAGTAGCATCCCGTTCTTTCCGATGAGATTATTATTCAGGATATCGATGAAATCTTTGAAGAAATCTTCGCTGAAATACTCGCATTCTTAGAAGACATGGGCGTTGTGATGAATCAACCCCAACCCAAAGAAGTTGAACCGCCAACTCTTCTTCTTATCAATAACGAGAATACGAGTAATCCATCATCATTGTTTCGTCTCTACAAACCGAGACGTAAACCTGTTCTATTCCACCCCTTATCCCCTCCCCACTTCTTCACGACTATATGTGACATGTTCTTCTACCAACCTTGGTGCTACATCGATAAAATATTTGAATGGTTGATGTTGAATTTTGGTCTTTGTAAAGCTTTATATTGACCAATAATTTTAACCCCCCTCATAATTTTAAATGCTTAATACTATTTTACTCAAGTTTGGGAGGGGGGAGAAAATATATTTTGGCTCTTGAAAGAAAATGAATTTTTACAAAATTATGAGCCAAAAATAAGTTTTGGAGAGAATTTCACTATCATTTATTCATTTCCCCGTTACTAACTTTTCCTCCCAAGTTTACAGATTTTTTTAGCTTAACAAGTGACATCAATGAGGACTCTGCTGTAAACTGGTTTGGGGAAGGTTTGTGCTTATTCACGCATTATTTTGCATTATCATACATTTAAGCACAAAATTTTTTTGATAATGAAAGATTAGAAAGTGAAAAATTACATATCAAAGATATAAATAATTTGAGAAAAGCAAGAAAGTTAGCTGTTCTCTTAAACGAAACTAGTAATAAGTAGTTATGAGCCGTTGTCCCAAGGGTTAGTAAGATGAAGGAAATTACTAATCTGAGGATAAAAATAAGTCTGAAAATTAGTCCCTATTCTTAAGGCCAAACATTTGAACGTTGATACCCTACTATACGTACATGCACACATCTTGAAACTTGGGATAGTAGAGGATACCTTGAATTGCTCTTGTCTAAAAGCGTTTGTATGAAGAAAAATAAAATAAAATAAAATAAAATGGTGAAGAAAAATGAACACTGGTTTTGTAATTGCTTAAGGCAGCAATAAAAATAGCGAGGGTGCTTCATCACCTAGTGCCTTAGACCAACTAGTTTGGTAGCCACCGGTAACCCTTAGGTGTTGCAAGATGAGGAAATTAGGCCTAAATAAGCGAGCACATTTGGTAATCGGTCGGTTAGTACCTCAAGAAGTATTTACGGTCGCATGAAGAATGTGTGAGCAATTCCATCGAAAATATTCACCAACTATAAAGTACTTTGGAAGATGGAAAAGAGTATGATAGTTTGAATTGAATTCTCTAAGTGTAAGGATGTCTTTTACACACACGTAGAGATATATAATCGATGTTTGGTTAAAAGATAGGGAGGAAGAATAAAGACGATATTTTATTGAGAGATGATGTGATTTCTAATATCTTTTCATGATCATTAAGATAGGGCTCATAACAACTGAAAAGCTAGTGTAGTTGGAAACTCTTATTTTCAAGTTATTTCTTTCAAAGTTCTTATCTTTGTATGTAACTTTCCTTTTCTTTCTTTTATTTTAGGATTTTGTGAGTGTAATCCGCTGAAAACCCTCAGGAGACAACACTCCTCCTACTAGGGACACCTAGAGTTTTAATGGCTTGTTGGACGTGCACAGTGCAATCGTGTTGCCTACGAAAGTGTGCTAGGTTTTTTATTTCTTCTCCCTCTCTTGAATAACTAGTTTGCTCGGGACGATCAAACTTAAGTTTGGGGGTATTTGTTCAGTCGAAAATATCGCACGTTTGAAATAACATTTTCCTTACTTTTCTTAAATATTCAAAGGTGTTTATTATAAATATAGAACATATTTGGGTTTATCTGTAAAATACTATTTACCATATGTTTATATATTATAATTAACATTATGAAGAAAAATATATTTATATAATATTTTTATTGTGCATATCATATCAGATAATCTTAACCAAATTGCTTAAAGATTTATAATCATATAAAATGATTAAGATTGTATCTCTATAACAAATATTACTAACATTATTTATGGAGATATTGTGTAAGATTTAGCTCAGGTCAGGAGATTAGGATATCGAGATGTCAGAATCAAAAATTTGCCGATAAAGTTAAATACAATCGAAGAATCAATACTGCCAGAGACTCAGGAAATATTTCCAAAATCCATATATCTAGAAGATCTCCATGTGTCAACATGTAGAAACTCCAGAAAACCCAAACCCTAACTCCTCCAAGATGCGGCGGTTGCGCGGCAAAAGCCCTACTTGAGCGGCGGATCCGCGGCCCTCTGGTGGCCGTTGGATCTGAGATTTTCTGGGGGTGATCTTATCAACTTATATTAACCTATGAGATCTAGGGTTTCTGATTTAAGGGCTATATAAAGGACCGAGGGCTAATGTTAGAGATCATCACCTTTTACACGAAGTAAATCACCGTCAAAGAACAACAGATCTACGACAGGTCCACGATTCGACGTGATAGAGCGACGTAAGTATCGACGGAACATCTACTTCCTACGAGGCAGAGATCGAGAGCAACTTCTTCTTCTTGTAATCTAAACTCGAAGGAATTGTACTTGTAAAGTTGATTAATAAAGGTAGATCATTAGATTAATTATTTCGTATTTAATTTCTGCATTATGATTTCTTTCTCTATCCTTTCTTCTTCTATCTCCATCATGCGCGAGTAATTCTCCGCTTGATAGGGTTCGTAGGATTAGGGTAGATCAATAGATGAGAAAATATTTTAACTTCTTTTACATCTTATGAAGTTTATAAACTTTAGCAAAAGAATCGTTAATATTCTAATCGGGCGCGCTATCAATTTTTTGATAGTCTTGACCGCGATTTGAGATCAGATTAATAATTATATTGTTAAATGCTAGACACGAATAGAGATCAAAGAAGGAACAAGGGTCAATAGTGGGGAAACCCTAGTTTCTTCCAAGAACCTTAATCCTCATTCATCACTATCTATCTAGTTGTAAATCTACCAAAAGATAAAAGGAGTCATCTTTATTAGTAATCGATGACTACTAAATCCTAACGAACCCTACAAGCATTTTCCCTATAAAATCTATATCCGTATTTAAATTAGATCTTAAAACTATAAATTCTAAATCCTTGTTTAACATAGATCTAGAATCTACAACTATTCTCCCTATTCTTCAATCAACCCGTCTAAAGAAAAATTAGAAATTCCACGCATCCCAGCGGACGACCCGTACTCATCTCGGCTAGCTACACGCGACACCGTTATTGATTGTGATTATTACTACAAACACTCTTTAACAGATCAATCACAAGCCTTAATCAAGATAATAAAATGATGTATGACTTGTCCAACTCGAATTCTTATTCGCAGGTGCGAAACGTCGGTTTGGGCCTTACTCGTGACAACTATCATGAATATGAGCCAGGGATAGAGGGATACTTGAATTCCCTGATAGCCCTTATGAAGAAGAAGCATCTTATTGCATCTTCGTCAGGTGTTCTTGTTATCGAGAACTATTTTTCGGTCAATCCTACCTCCTCGGTACTAGATACCGGATTAGGATTTCATATCTGTAATTTATTACTGGGACTGAGAAAAGTATAATGGTTGGACCTGGTGATATGTCCCTAAGAGTAAGGAACACAACATAAGTTGATACTGCTGTCGTTGGTGGATATCATCTGGTATTGCCAAGCAGCAATATTATGATTTTGAACAATTGCTACTATGTACCTTCCATACTTTGCAACATAATATCAATTTCTTTACTTAGTAAAGATGGATATAACATTATTATAAATAGAAATATCATGAACAGTTACCTAAATTAGGTATTAGTTGCAGAAAGTGCACTTTGTAATGGTAACTATTTCTAAATCAAAACACAGCTTTCAATGTGGAAAACACACGCAAGAGGAAGAGTTCAGATATGAACGAAACCTAATTGTAGCATTGTAGACTTGGTCATATCGGTGAGAAAAGACTGAATAAGTTGCATAATGATGGATATTTGGATCCTTTCTAATTTTCATCCTATGAGACTTGTCAGTCTTGTCTCAAAAGAAAGATGATCAAATCTCTATTCACCGGATATGGAGAAAGAGCAACAGAGCTCTTGGGACTAATACGCAGTGATGTGTGTAGTCCAATGTCTATACATACAAGGGGAGGGTTCTCCTACTTCATCACATTCACTGACTGTCTCTCTAGGTTCGGATATGTGTATCTTATGAAACACAAATCTGAAGCTTTTAAGAAATACAAAGAATACAGAAACGAAGTAGAGAACTAGACATGCAAAAGTATCAAGATCATCCAATCTGATAGAAGAGGGGAGTGCTTAAGCACGGAATTCCTTGACTAATTAAAAGAGAATGGTATTCTCTCTCAGCTTACTCCTCTGTATAAACCACATCACAATGGTGTGTCGGAGCGGAGGAATCATACCCTTATGGATATGGTTCACTCCATGATGAATAACGCTGTGTTACCTTTTTCATTCTGAAAATATGCTCTTCAAACAGCTGTATACATATTGAATGATGTTCTATCCAAATTAGTGCCTAAGACTCCATATGAATTATGGAGTAAAAAGGCCATATCTTAAGCGAATTAAGATATGGGGTTGTCCGTTCTTTGTTAAAGTGCAAAATCTGGACAAACTTCAAGCACATTTGGTTCTATGTAAGTTTGTGGCATATCCCAGGAATTCAACTGGATATCTGTTCTTCCATATCAAGGAACAGAAGGTGTTTGTTGCTCGTCGCGCCACTTTTCTGGAATGGTAATTTCTTGCAAAAGAAATATGTGGGAGCGCGGTAGAACAGGAAAAAATTCCAATGCAACAAACTGGAACTGAGGACTTGGTGGAACCACAGGAATCGATAATCCCGGACGAATCTCAGCCACTCCGCAGATATAGTAGGATTTCTCATCCGCCTGAGAGATACTATGGTTTTCTAATAGACAGGGATAGAAAGGATTGCATCTTGGAAGAAGATGATTCTACTAGTTTCGAACATGCCATTATCAGTAGGGACACTGGGAGATGGATGGATGCTATGCAATCCGAAATGGAGTCCATATATACCAACAAAGTTTGAACTTTAGACATTGCACCGCCAGGGGTGAAACCCGTCGGCTGCAAATGGATCTTCAAGAAAAAGATTGGTGTAAATGGAAAGGTGGAAACCTATAAAGCTAGACTTGTTGCAAAAGGTTTTCGTCAAAGACCTGATATAGGCTATGATGAAACCTTTTCTCCAGTGGTTATGCTCAAATCCATTCGAATCCTACTTGTCATTGCTGCTTTCCATGACTACGAGATCTGGCATATGGATGTAAAGACCGCTTTTCTAAACGGCGCTTTAGAAGAGTGTGTCTATATCGATCAGCCAGAGGGCTTCATAGATAGTGGGAGTAGCGGGAAGGTATGCAAGTTGCTTAAATCCATTTATGGATTAAATCCGGTATCACGGAACTAGAACATCTGTCTTGATGAGACAGTTAAGGAATTTGACTTCATCAAAAACATAGATAAGCCTTATATCTATAAGAATATTGCAGGGAGGAATGTCGTATTCCTAGTATTGTACATAAATGACATACTATTGATTGGAAACGATATTCCTACCCTACAATCGGTCAACCTTTTTTTGTCACAGAAGTTGTCCATGAAGGACCTGGGTGATGCCTCCTAAATTCTGGGGATCAAGATCTATCGTGATAGATTTAAGAGGATGTTAAGACTTTCACCGTCCAGGTATATTGACACCATACTAAAAATATTTAGTATGGAATATTCCATGCGCGGTAATTTACCGGCTTGTCATGGAATCACTCTCTTCAAAGAGATATCTCCAAAGACTGATGAGGAGAGGGCTTGCATGACTACAATAATCTATGCTTTGGCAGTAAGCTCTATAATATATGCGATATTATGTACCAAACCAGATATAGTTTACACACTTAGCATAGTAAGCAGGTATCGGTCTAACCCAGAGGAGAAGTACTGGATAGCTGTGAAGAACATTTTCATATACCTGAGAAGGACTAAGGAGATGTTCCTAGTATACGGTAATGGAGATCTCCAGATGGATTCCTTTATCGATTCAAGCATCCAAAGTGATAAGGATGAAAGAAAGTCTGTCTCGGGTTATGTGTTTATCCTTAACGGAGGGGCGGTCTGTTGGAAGAGTTCCAAACAGGACACCGTCGCAGACTCGACGTTGGAGATTGAATACATTGCTGCCTGCGATGCCACAAAAGAGGCTGCTTAGATGAGAAAGTTCATTTCTAAACTTGAGGTGATTCCGTCAATTGTTGATCCAATATCTCTATATTGTGACACTAATGGGGCTATAGCTTTAGCGAAGGAACCACGGTCCCATAAAAAATCCAGACATATCTTGAGGCGGAATGACCTGAACAGGGAGATCGTTGATCGACGGGAGATCAAGGTTCGGGGAGTAGATATGAAGGACATCACGGTGGACCAATTCATAAAGACACTTTCTCAGACCCAGCTCGAGTGGCTATTGGAGATGATTGGTCTTCGATACTCCAATACATGACCTTAGTGCAAGTGTGAGATTGTTAGATATGTATGCCCTAGAGACCATTATTGTATATTACAGGACCATACATGTTGATAAAGCTTATAGGATGTTTGATTGACTACTAGCATTATGATGGTGATCATACTCATGGGGGCTGGGTAGTTTATAAGCACATACTTAAATGTCTCCAGTCATGGGAGTATCGAGATAAGGCATCGACTAGTTTATACGTTTCTTATTCTCGAGAGGGGAGATGGCATGTCCCACAGCCATTGGTGTACGGCACCAAAGATTGTATACAGGTTCTTATTAGGTTATGAGTTACATTGGAAGGACTCGCAGGAAACTGCTGGATGGCATTATACCTATTTTCAGATAGCAGTTCTCAGATGAAATGAGTACAGGATAGTCTGTCGACCCGAAATTATCACTTCGTCTTGAGTGTGTTCCTACTGTAGTTTGATTACTACCCTATCACGGATTTAAAGAGTCGTGCAAACAGGTAGTATTTTAGTGCATTCCCGAAGCACTTGGAGACATTGAGCGATAGAGGGGATTTGTCTCTCTCGGTATTGAGGGTTGATATCACACAGTGTACAGTTAGCCATCGCCGAAAGGCCTGGGCCCAGGTGGATGAGATTTACTGATGGTGTTCAGTAGTTTCTCGACCGATGATGGGCTTGATACAAACACAACTTATCGGGTTATTACGGGTCTGACGTTTACCACCCCCTTGACCTAATATGCTATACTCTCAGACGAACATACCGGACTGTGTGGTGAATGTCACCGATAGGCACAGTTAGGGTTTCGGATGAGTTTGCTTGTCGATCTCCTTATCGACAGATACCTAGGTAGCCGTTACCTACAGCTAGTGCCACTGACGCGCTTTTGAATTTTAGGGTATCATCGGTAACTCGCTACTGGCGTAATGTCGAGTTTTTAGCGTCCCACACAGTGGTTTTCCCATTTTGGCAAAACGATGTAGTAGCTGTACTAGGTACGTGCAGGGGTCCAATTAAATCTTGTGTATTGTATACACCGACGGTAATCGGACAATTCACAATATTAGCCGGTCTTTTAAAATGACGGATATCGAATCAGATTCGGATTTTATATAAAATACATATATTTTTAATGTTTTTTTTTCTAGTATTTTGTCTTATCTCTCTTTATTTCTCTCTTTTGTATTTTAGGAGAATGGAATAACATATGTATGTATATATATATATTAATATATTAAGATTAATATATGTATATGGATATATATTTAAATACATATAAGATTATTCTATTTTCTAAAATGTTTATGGTTTCTTTTTAGGGTTTCTTTTAGCTAACTTGTTCCTTGAGTCAAGTTATGCATTGTTTCACATTACATGGTGATATGTGGAGGGAAAAGAAGAGGGTTGACACTTGGCTAGGATGAAGAGAATGGAGGCTAGGACAGAGTAAAGAATATGGTTGGTATTATATATATTAACCATTTAGTTTTATTTCTCCACTCACTTTTAGAATTCCATTCTCTATCTTTAGCTCAAGGGTCTTCTTCTTCTTATTCATCCTCCCTTCTCTCTTGAATTATTAAAAACCCTAAATAAAATCAAAATAAAATAAAGAGAGTAGTAAAGAGTTGCTACATCACTTGAGCTAGGATTTAAGCACCCTTCTTCTTCAAGTTCCTTTGCTATAAAGGTGAAGCCAAAGCTTGGAGTTTCTCAAGGAGGATCCTTTTTTGACGAAGGATAGATCTTTAAGCAAGTTTGCACCATGGAGCCTCGAGGAGCTTGCAAAGTTTATCAAAACATAGTAGTTAAAACCCTTAGTTTTGTTGCAAGTTTGTATCTTTAGTATTAGATTCCTAGTTCATGGACCATAGCTCTCTTAGAATATTTTTAAAACCCTATATTCATATGTTTGGAAAACTAAAGATAAACTTAGGTCCATTATAAACCTCTTTAGTATGATGTCTATGTACCTGGACTGTGAAATTTCCAACATTCTCTTTGATCAATCTCTATAGATCCCGAGAATGTCGGAGGCATCACCCGGGTATTTTATGGAGAAATTTTGTGACAAGAACTGCTTGACTGATTGTAGTATAGGAATATCATTTCCTATCAGGAGAATGTTATCGATGTACAAGAAGATAAATACGAAAGCTCCCCCTACAATTTTGTTATAGATACATGGCTCATCAATATTTTTAATGAAGTCAAATTCCTTGACTGTCTCATTAAAACTGATGTTCCAACTCTGTAATATCTGCTTTAATCCATAAATGGATTTAAGTAATTTGCACACCTTCCCGCTGCTCCCACTATCTATAAAGCCCTCTGGTTGATCTATATAAATGCACTCTTCAAAATTTCCATTCAGAAAACCCATTTTTATGTCCATCTTCTAGATATCATAGTAATGAAGGGAAGCAATAGAAAGTAAGATTCAAATGGATTTCAGTATAGCCGCTGGATAAAAGGTTTCGTCATAGTCTACACCTGGTATTTGACGAAAACATTTTGCAACAAATCTAGCATTATAGGTTTCCACTTGTCCATCTGCACTAAACTTCTTTTTGAAGATCCACTTGCAGCCAAATCATTTTACCTCTGTTGGTGCAACTTCCAAAGTCCATCTTTGTTGGTATACATGGACTCCATTTCGAATCACATAGCATCCAACCATTTCAAAGAGTTCCTACTGGTAATGGCCTACTCGAAACTAGTAAGATCATCTTCTTTCAAGAATGCAATCCTCTCGATTTCCCTCTATAAGAAAACCGTAGTATCTCTCAGACGGATGAGAAATCCTACTAGATCTACGGAAGGGCTGAGGTTCGTTGAGGATTTTCGAATTCTGAGGTTCCACCAAATATTTAGTTGTAGTATGTGGTTTCGGAATTTCTTCCAGTTCTACCATGCTCTCACTAATTTCTTTTGCAAGAAATTTCTTCTCTAAAAAGATGGCAAAGCGAGCAATAAACACCTTTTGTTTCTCGGTGTGGCAGAACAGATATCCTTGCAAATGCTTTGAATATCCCACAAACTTATACAAAATTGACCGTGCCTCGAGCTTGTCCATGTTCTTCTTCTTTACATAAGCAGGACAACCCCATATCTTAATAAAATTAATGTATGGTCTCTTCTCCTCCCACATTTCATATAGAGTGGTAGGCACAGATTTGGTGGTAGCCATATTCAATACATATGCAGTCGATTCAAGTGCATATCTCCAAAATGAAAGAGGAAACTCAGCACTACTCATCATGGAGTGAACCATATCCAAAAGGGTGTGATTCCTCTGCTTCGATACACCATTGTGCTGTGGTGTATATGGGGAGTAAGCTGAGAGAGAATTCCATTCTCATTTAGAAAGTCAAGGAATTCCGTGCTCAAGTATTCACCACCTCGATCAGGTCGTAGGACTATAATACTTTTGTCAATTTGGTTCTCTACCTCATTTTTATATTCTTTGAATTTCTCAAAACCTTCAGGTTTGTGTTTAATCAGAAATACATATCCAAATCTAGAGAGATCATCAGTGAATGTAATGAAGTACGAGAACCCACCCCTTGCATATGTAGACATTGGACCACACAAATCATTGTGTATGAGTCCTAAGGGCTCTATAGCTCTTTCTCCGTGTCCTGTGAACAGAGCTTTGATCATCTTTCCTTTGAGACAAGACTGACAAGTTTCATAAGATGAAAATTCAAACGGATCCAAATATCCATATTTATGTAACTTAGCTTGAATTTCCTATTGATATGACTAAGTCTACAATACCATAAGTAGGTTTTGTTCATATCTGAACTCTTTCTCCCGCGCGTATCTATATTGAAAACAGTGTTTAGATTAAGAACGTATATGATGGGGTTCCTAATGCTCTGGCCACCAACCGCGGCCGTTGCGGAATGAAAAACATTAACTTTTAAAATAAACTGGCGCTAGAAACCGCTATCTAGAATCTAACTAAATATTGAAACTAGCAAGCTAAATGAATCTAGCTACTATGATAGAGGGTTATACCAGAAGATCTGTGTCCTTCGGGTCTTCACTCATTTTCTTGAGCTCATAAGGATCTTTGATCAAAGTTACTTGAGAGTCTTCTTGATCTTAGATGATCCACTCGAGAGTTTTTTGTCCAAGGTTAGCTTCACTAATGAAGCAACTCAACAACTTAGTTTGCTAATCTAGGTTGCTATTATGATGTAGTGAGTTTTGTAGTGTATTTCTATTTCTCTTTCTCTCTTGAATCTCAACTCATGAGAGGGTAGGGAGGAAGATGAAGGAGAAGGAGAAGGAACTCATGAAAGACTAGTGAGGAAAGAGAAGTTCATGGTGAGAATGAGAAAAATCTTAGATGAAAAATAATGAAGATTGGTTTTGTATATCTCATTTTTCCAATAAAATTGAGCAGCCATACTTGAATAGTTCGCACAAATGAATATACAATTCATTTGTTAAGACTATTCAAGCATGGTTCTCACCACTCTCACCTTACTACCTTTACACCTCATTTTCCATTTTACAAATAAAATGGAAAATACATGATGATGTGTCTTCTTTCTAGAATGTCATTCCGTATAAATACGTAATAAATTCTACCGTATATACATACTCGTTTTCGTATCAAAATACGAACACCCAAAGAGATAGAATAATACATATAACATAATATTAGAATATACATATCGAAATATGCATATGTAAATTATTAAATCAACATCTGATTTAATAATCCGGCTTAATCCTAAGCCGGTCAGTATTACCAACCTTCCGATCGAAAGCCCGGATAACACTAGAATATACATATCGAAATATGTATATTTAAATTATTAAATAAATTCCTGATTTAATAATCCGGCTTAATCCTAAGCCGACTAGTATTATCATTCGATCAGAATTCTACATGTATCAAAATACAGCTACTACATCATTTCGCCTGAACCAGGAAAACCACTATGTGGGACTCTAAAGACTCGACAGTTTGCTGGAAGTGGGTTTAACTACAAGCACGTTAGTGGTACTAGCTGTACGTAACGGCTACCCAGGTACTTGTCAAAAGGAAGGCCGACGAGGAAGCTCATCTATACCCCTACTGAGCCTATCCGTGACAATCTCCGTACAATCTGATCTCTTCGTCTAAGAGTATCGCATACCGGGTCTAGGGGATGGTAAATGTCAGACCCCTACTGACCTGATAAGTTATGTTGATATGGATCAGGACCAATCCGAGAAACTACTGATCTAACCATCAGTATATCTCAACTGCCTTGGCCAAGCTCTTATGGTTCTAGCCAATCGGACACAGTGCGATATCGTTTCCCAATATTGTGAGAGTCGAATACCTGATAATCACTATAAGTCATGTTGATATGCATCAGGAACAATCCGAGAAACTACTGATCTAACCGTCAGTATATCTCAACTGCCTTGGCCAAGCTCTTATGGTTCTAGCCAACCGGACACAGTGCGATATCGACTCCCAATATCAGGAGAGTCGAATCCCTGATAATCACTTATTGCCTCCATGTGGTCAGGACTGTACTCAACTTAAACCTGTTTGCACGAATCAGTAGAGCCGTGGTAGGATAGTGATCGAAGCATAGTGGGAACTCACACGAGACAAATGATGATCTCAGGTCCAAAGACTAAGTTGTACTCATGTCACCTGAGAACCGCTATCTAACGATAGGTATAATACCATCTAGAGGTTCTTGGCTAATCGTCTAGTGTACTCACCCCCAGTGAGCACCTGTATACAATCTTAGGTGACCACATCAATGGCTGTGGGACCAACCACCGCCCCTCGTCAGGGTCTAAAAACGTATACACAAGTCTACTCTGGAATATCGGTGCCCGTTCTCGATATTCCTGCAACCTGGGACCTTTAAGGATGTGCTTATGGACTATCCAGCTCTCACAAGTTTGATCACCATCATAACACTGGTAGTTAAGCAAAATCCTATGGTCTTTATCAATATGTATCTGCCATATGTGATATCGAGTAAAACAAATGCATATGTTAAGATAAAGACAAACCAAAAAAGTATATTACTGTAACTAATCTTTATCAACATATATAAGCAACATAAAGCAGTAAGTAAAACAAATACACAAGTTCAGATAAAGACAACTCAAATAGTATACTATACAACTGAGCAAGATTGCCCAGTACATACATATCCCTAGCAACCTATACAATACAGGCCTCCAGAGCATACATATTTTCATGCCCCGCTTTCTAGAAGATGGAAACAATGACGTGGCAAGCCCGCAACATATTTATCCAGAGAAGATCATTCCCTAAATAAATATACTAAGCGTATTGAAACGATAATACACAATGAAAGACTAAATGGAGAATGTAATATTTTCAACGAATATCTTTATTTACATTCAACTTCAAATATTTACAAGTACATGAGTTTTCAGCTGGAAAGTAAATACAATAAAAGAAAATGCCTAAACATGTGGCATATAGAAACTGAATAACAAGTAAAGCTGAGCTAATCATGAGTAGCAATCTGGTTGAAGTCCTCCTCGGTGGCCTCCACTTCCTCCGTCTCGACCGTATCTGATGAACATTCCAAGAAAAAAAAAGTGCATGGAATGCCCGTCAGTGAACCAGCACTCAGTAAGTCCCAAGGATAAAGTAAGAATAAAAATGACAAGTGTAGAATGTATATATGACGAGTAAAAGTATACGTTCAAGGGTAAATATGTACTATAGGTCTCTGTATGGTCACTATGTTAACGTTATGTTCCAAGTGTGAATGTCAACGCAGCAGTAGAAGTATTCACGAGTTTAAAAGTGGGACCCTAGGAGCAAGAAAACACGGGCCCATTTCATGTGTTAGTATCAGGGCTCTAGGTTGTGGATGAGTTGACCCGACTGATATTCGAGTAAAATAAAAAAGTGGTTAATACAAGACCCCTGAAGCTCTATTGGATTCACAGAAGAAACTATCCCAAACATCCCGAGTATAAATAGTCTATAACTGTATAATATACATAATTAATTTGATTGATGATTATAAGATTTCTTGATCGAAACCATAGATTGCGAAAGGTGTTGAATGAAGTCAAGTGAGTCGAATAAAATGCGAGTCATTTCAATTGCAATCTTGGTTCGAGTCAAGTTAGTTCGAGTAGACTGGGTTCGAATTCACGTTTAAGTTTATATTCGAGTTGGGTTAGAGTTCGAGTTTGGGTTCGAGTTTGAATTTAGATTCAAGTTTCGATTCAAGTTATAAATATTTCTTGTGAATGGATTTAACTATTGAAATCTTAAGTTCGGGAGAAATCGGTAACTGCTGCATATGGACGGCAGGATTTGTGTCTTTTTCCAAGACAATTGCCATTGATAACTCCGTTGAGTTGTCTAATCTAAATAGGAAAGCACTCACTTTCTCTGGCTCCCTGAGGCTCAAAAGAAATGGTATTGCTTAAACCTATATTAATATTGTTTGTTTACTTTATTTTATTTCTCGAGAGGGTTTTATGAAAAGTATATTAATAATGTTTAAAAATAACTTCGAAGGTAATTTATAATATTTAGAATTTTTATGAACATGTATTTTTATTTTTGTGGTATTTTAGCGATGAAAGCTATCTTTTAAAAATTTATGGAATTTTTATGAAAACTACTCCTTTTGTAAACTTGGTGGTATTTTCATTAAAACTTTAATCTTCATTTAAAAATATATATATTCACAAGTTGTTTTTATTGAAAATACGGATTTGTAGTTTTATATAAATTTTTCAAAGTTTGTTTTGTTTAGAAAAGTCGAATTTCTTAAAAACCTTATTTTTTTCCTTTCGAGACCGATTACTCCGTGAGGAGTTCTGCATCTCGTTCTAGTATCCCAAGGATATGCAGTAATCAACACCACCTATTAGCGGGTCCCATAATGATGGTTGTAGAGGCTCAATTGTTAGGAATATGTATACCCTAGAGGCCATTATTGTATATTATAGTGGATGCTTGGACATATGTATAGATGACTTTCTTACTCGACATGATAGTATGCTATCTGGTTGCTCTATATCTTAACATATGCACTTGTTTTAGTTTACTGTCTTTTTGATACATGTTGATAAAACCCTTAGGATGTTGGCTTGACTGCCAGGACTATGATGCAGATCATGGTAGTGGGGCGTGTGTAGTCTACAAGCACATCCTTAACGGTTCCTAGTCGAGGGAATACCGAGACATGGAATCGATATTCCAGAGTAGAATAGTGTGTACGTTTCATGACCCTGTATGGGGCAATGGTTGATCCCATAACCATTGGTGTTTGACATCAAAGATTGTACATAGGTGTTCATTGGAGAATAGGTACACCGAACAGAACTCGCTGAGAACTCACAGATGGTACCGTACCTATCGTCAGATAGCAGTTCTCTGGTGACACTTGTACATGTTAGTCTGTAGACCCGAAATCGTTATAGTGACTTGTGTGGTTCCCATTGTGCTTTGAGTTCCTCCCTACCATGGCTCAAATGAGTCGTGCAAACAGGTGGTTTTTGGGTACAGTCCTGAGTCACATGAAAGAAGTGAGCAATAGGAGGGGTTTTGTCTCTCCCGGTATTGGGAGTTGATGTTGCGCTATGCTCGATTGGCTATAACAGCAAGTCCCTGGCTAGGGCTGATGAGATTTACTGATAAGCGTTATCAGTAGTTTCTCGAAAGGTTATAGGCCACACATCAGCATGACTTATCGAGTTAGTAGGGTCTGACGATTCCACCCCAGACTCGATATGCGACATATCAGACGAAGAGACCGGACTGTACGGTAAGCATTGCTTATAGGCTCTACGGGAGTTTGGACAAGTTTGCTTGTTGATCTTGTATTCATTCAATACCTAGGTGGCCGTTACGTCCAGCTAGTACCGCTGACGGCTTGTAGGTCTCTGATGTGATCATTACCTACTGCTGGCGTATTGATGAGCTTTTAAAGTCCCACATAGAGGTTTCCTACCTCAAGCCAAACGAAGTAGGGCACGTATGGAGATATGTGCGGGAACTTGATTAAATACGAGTATATGATACCGTATTCTAATCGAGCGTTTTTTATATCAGTCGGGTTATATATGATATAACCGGATTATTGAATCAAATGTTGATTAAATGATTTGATTTATATATATGTTTATATATTTGATATTAGCCGGATTATATATAATATAACCGGATTATTGAATCAAGTGTTGATTTAATAATTTAATATATATAGATATATATAAACTAATATTAAATATTAGCCGGTTATATGTGATATAACCAGATTATTGAATCAAGTATTGATTTAATGATTTGAACACACACACACACATATATTTGATATTAGCCGGGTTATATATGATATAACCGGATTATTGAATCAAATGTTGATTTAATAATTTAATATATATATATAGCTCACTAAAGATTTTCTTCTCATTATACATATACATATACATATATATACATATATATATATAAATATATATGATATGTTTATATATATATAAATATATATATGATATGTTTATATATATATGTATGTAATTATATTGTATCATGGTTGATGATACATTGAACATGGATGCATGAGAATCACACACGAGTTAAAGATGAAAAGAATGATTTGTATTTAAAAGAAAAACAAAAACAAAATAAGAATGAGTCATGGCTTTGGATGGTTGGAGAAGCATGGAGGAAAAGAGTGAGCTCAAGACTTGGCCAAAGAAAAACCAACTAAAGAAAAGTGTCTGTTCTTTTCATTTTGTGAATGTTGTGAAGTATTTTTGAGCAACTAAAGAAAGTCTCCGGCACAAGAAAAAGATCTCACAAAAAACTCACACCAACCACCAAGAACCATCAATGCACCATGAATCATACAAGACCCAACACCATGAGTCACATGCCATAATCAATGCACCATGCCAAGACTTGCACTCACACTTTACACCTCAACAATATTAAACATTTATGAACATTAATCCAAATGTTTAATGCTAGAAAATGAAACAGCAACCTCAAAAGTAAACTCGTAACGAATCACAAGAATACCCCTCATCCGTATATATATACCTGCATCCGTATTCCGACTAAATACGAATACAACAAGATGAAAATAATCCAACAATATAATACTAGGATCCGGCTTAAACAAAAACCCACTAGTATTATCCGTCCGATCATGATTCGTGCACAAGTGTACGAATATGATCGAACCCTGTCATAAAACCATACGGCCTCTACAACGTTTCGCCCGAACTAGGGAAACCCTTTGTGTGGGACTCTAAAGACTCGTCAATACGCTGGCAGTGGGTTTAACCACAAGCACGTCAATGGCACTAGCTGTATGTAACGGCTACCCAGGTATTGAGAGAACTCATCCTGAAACCTTACTGAGCCTAACAGTATAATATCCATACAGTCTGGTCTGTTCGTCTATGAGTATCGCATATCGAGTCTAGGAGGGTGGATTAAGTCAGACCCCTAATAACTTGACATTTAGTGTCGATATGAGGCCTATCACCACCTGAAAAACTACCGATCCTAGATCGGTAATTCTCGTCTACCCCGGCCGAGGATTTATGGTGATGGCCATCCATGCACTACACGACATCAACACCCAATACCGGGAGAGACGAATCCCTTGATGATCCGCTCACTGCCTCCATGTGGCTCGGGACTGTACCCAACTAAAACCTGTTTGCATAACTCCTTTGAGCCGTAAAGGGTAGTAATCAAAGCGCACAAGACAAATGACGATCTCAGGTCGATAGACTAACCTGTGCACATGTCACCAGGGAAATGCTATCTGATAATAGGTATAATACCAACTAGCATGTTCCCAGCGAGTCTATCCGGTGTACTCATAACCCAATGAGCACATGTATACATCTTAGGTGAACCAACTGACACCAATGGCTTGTGAGACCGGCCACCGCCCCTCGTCGGGGTTTCGATCCGTATACACTAGTCTACTCTTGGAGTATTGATGCCCAGTCTCGAAACTCCCACTACTAGGGACACTTTAAGGATGTGCTTATAGACCACTCAACTCTCACGTATATAATCGCCATCGTACTGCTGGTAGTCAAGCAAGAATCCTATGGGTTCTATCAATATGTAATAGTGATCTGTAATGTCACCTGAAGCATATACACGATGATAAAGACAAACCAGATAGCATCCTATCATATTGAGTAAGACTGTTCTACCGGTATAGGTCCTCCCTGAATCATTGCAATCGCGTGCCTACGATCCAATAATTAACTTGAGGGCACTATAGCCAACAATCTCCCACTTGCACTTAAAGCTAATTATTGCGGTGTCGCATACTCACCAAGCACCCAACTTCTCTACTAATCAGTTTCATAAAGCTCGTTTGTAAAACTATTGCGTTCGAGAAATAGCCTTAGTGAATGGATCCGCTCCAATATTTCTTTCTATATCTCTCTTTATCTCAAGTTCGCGGAGAAAGACATCTCTTGAAATGAGCAATACCTGTCTTAGAATATATATGGATATCTGATGGGACCCGGTTCACAAATGAACTCCAAATCCAGTAAGTTTCTTAGACTGTATCGTCAACTGAATTTAATCAGTATCCTTCTCCATGCCTCCCTCAGTATTCGCTTGGACCACCTGTCCAAACTACTGCCCCTCGTTAAGAGGGAAAACTATAACTCTAACAGTCACTCTGTCATCCAGGTCATCTTGGAAGCCTGGAATGATAATCGTCTCCCGAAGGAGGTTGCCGTTATCATATCCCTAGAACATCCACTTATGTTTATAAGCTGCTTCCGAACGTTTCTCCAGGATTTGATTAATATATCAACTTATTACATCTAGTGCAAAAACAACATCTGGTGTGGTACTTGACATCTCATGATTGACTCAATTTCCTAAGCAAGTGATATGCCAATCGTGCACATCCCTCTCCCCTTTAGTCTGTAAGACACCTTTAGAGAGGGTGACTCCATCAACTGCAGGTACACCACTATGCCAGCAGTTGTCTATTCTAAAACACCTTTAGAATACTGTCTAAGTACCCAGATTAGGAAACTACCGAAATCTAGATCTAAAACCATAGATCTAGTAAGCATAATGCGAGATATAATATCCATATCCTATGTGGAGAAACCACTATGTGACAACCACAGTATAACCGATCGTAGTATAGGAATTTCTCTTCCTACAAAGTGTATGTCATCCAAATACCATGACATCACACCCTACTACCTTCTTAACATATCCATCTTTTATTCTGATGAAGTCAAAGCCTAAGATTGTCACATCAAAAATAGATGATCTATCTCCGCTATACTTGCTTTAGTCTATAAATAGACACAAGCTACTTATCCACTATGCTTCCGCTGCTCCCACTAACTACAACAACCCTCTGGCAGAGTCATATACACGTGCACTTCTAAAGCTAGTTTAGAACGACGCTATATTCATCCTCTTGCCGGGTTTCATAGTCTAGAACAACAGTAATGGCATGTCTGGGTAAAAAAGAACCTCCCTGTCACCGTCTTTGAGGATACCGCAGTACCTCTCGGGCGCCTGAGGTTACCCACCATATCTGCGGAGTGGCCAATGGAATGTCAAACCCGATTGAATCTCTAAGTTCTATTAAATTTTCAGTAATCGTCTGTGGTTCTGGAATCACTTCCAGTTCTACCATACTCCCACTACTGTTTTCTGAAAACGTCCACTTTGCTAAAACTGTAGCGAGTCAAGAACAATATCACTATTGATCTCCCAGATGGAAGAAAGTTACCCCTCGTCATAGCCCGGGATAACCCACAAACTGCCATTACAGAAACGTGCCTTGAGTTATCCAGAGTCTGGTTTTAAGCATAAGACGGACAACTCCATATACCTTAACATCGTTAAGATATGAACCATTCTATATATAATATAGAAACAGATGCACTAATTTAATTGGAACCAGATTCAAATCATGCAGCTATCTCCAGTGCATGTCAACTAAATGGAAAGAGGCCGATCAGTATTACTCAACCAGGAGTGCATCCAAATATGAGTAACCTGAAAGAGAAGTAAGTTCTCAAAACCATTACTATCAAATGAATACCAAACACAAGTATCTACATCTTCGATCATCTTGAAGAATCCTGATACTTGCAACACATGGTTCTCTACTTTATTCTTGTACCTATAACTTCTAAAAACTTGGATCTTGTATTTCTACGAAACACTTGTCTAAAACTAGAGAAGTTATAAGTAAACAGAATATAGTACGAGGACCAACTCCTCTATCCTAATGGACACTGGACAACATACCATACTTTGTATAAGTCTTCTGAGTTGAATAACTCAAACCCTGTGCATCGTAGGTTGAAAACTGTACTATGGTTAAGAAGAGTTACACCAATATTTAATGCTCCATACCCAATCATCAACTGATATAGGTAAATGTCATGGACATAATTTCAAAAACTTATATCTCACTTTATAAAATAAACGTACAGATATATCAGTTTGAAATTGGTGCATAACAATGGATATTCAAAACCAAATATTTGCCGTCAGGCAAAACCCCAGGTGATTTCCTCAAATATCACAAATAACAACGAATTCTGATATAGTAAGGATATGATCACCTAATTCCCAATAATTTACTCTCACTCATCATCTGTAAAACCATACAGATGTGAGAATCAAACCTGTTAAATACATACCCTGGAGTAAGGATCTAATTGGGAAATCAGTTTTCAATTAATAACGCACAGTGAAACTGAAACATGAAAATGTTTCGAAGGGATGGCGGGTATTCCTAATAATGCCTTTTCCATTATCCAGATTCATGACTGCAACCGTATATTTCTTTGCCATCTCTCCAAATCCCTTTTTTTGTCTTTACTCATTACCTTCTGTACACCATCCTTAGGCTAAATGGTTTTCTTCCTCCCCTACCGTTCGACACCAGAGAAGACTATCCAATAAGCGTAATACTCCTAATCCTAGGAGTACTCGCTACTTGAGAGAAGGTAATGATAAAAGACAACTAAATAAACCTTATTCTATTTCTCCTGAACCAGAATCCATCTTCGAACTGGAATAAGTTCCTTCGAGTTCGTATATAATTATATGGTGGATTATCCAATAAATGTGGATCTTCGTAGTGATACGGGGTGTTCTGGAGAACTGCAAAGGTGATGTAGGAGTGGCGATGAGCTACGCGGTTTGGTCATGAATGATAGTAGTCGCAATTTACTTTACCCTCTTTCTAATCCCTTTATTTATCTTTACTCATTAACTTATGTACACCACACTTAGGCTAATTGGTTTTCTTTCTTCCCTACCTTTCGGCACCAGCCTATGGTTTAGAAGAAGACTATACAATAAGCACAATAGGTGTATCTTCTCCTAATCCTAGGAGCCCTCACAACCTGAGAGAAGGTAAAAGGAAAAGACAACTGAATAGTCCTATTCAATTTCTCCACAACCGGAAATCATTCTCGAATATGAAACAAGTTTCTTCGAGTCCGTATGTAACTATACGATGGTCATATCCAATAACTGTGGATCTTCGTAGTGATACAGAATGTTCCGGAGAAAACAAAGGGTAAAAGTAGGAGTGGCAATGAAGTATGCAACTCTGACAATCCAAAAGTCAATGAGTTTTTAGAAGGTTCGGTTAACTTGGTTACTGAGTTATAGTCTAGGGTCAGGACATGGTCGCTGCCAAAGAGAGAGAGAGAAAAGAAACGCTCAGCGTGCACTCTAATCTAGATCAGAATGGTCAATCACTTTATCTAATCAGGATGTCTCCCACGGTATCCTCAAATTCTCCTCCAAACTGAAAGAAGAATTAGTCGGGATCATGTAAAACCACCCGAGGAGTAAACCAACTCATCAGTGGGAATCGGGATCCAACTATCATCGCATGATAACCTGATGGAATCCACTCAAGTTATCACACTCCAGAAGGTATGCGCATGCCTGGAAATTTTGAGGTTAAGTTTAGGCATTGGGCTTTGATTATGGCATGACACATTGGTGTGAGTCATAGGTATGCATTTATTCCTGGTGCATGCACTTGGTGACTCACATGGTGAGTCATGGAGTATGTTGTGAGATATTTGTGAATGGGGCAGATTTTTTCTTGTGCTCGGAATTTTCCTTAGTTGCTAATCACAAATACCTCACAACAAAAGAAAAGAGCAGAGACTTTTTTGCTTCACTTCCTTTTTCTTTACTTGACCAAAACTTGAGCTCACTCTCTTCATCTATGGCTTCTTCTTCAACCTACACCCATTCCGTCTCATGAGTTAAGAATCCTTGGGTGTATTGAGACAAAGTATTCACACACTCTCTCTACTTCATCTCGGGTATCTAGGCTAGCAAACTGGATGCTTGAGTTGCTTCGGTTTTGAAGCGGGAGCCCGTATTACTAATCCTCGATGTGGATCGTCTACGACGAGGGAGACCGGAGACTGAACTTCTTCGAGGCAGCCGCGAGGAGCTTGGGGAAGAGGTTGAAGACCGAAGGACACGGATCGATCGATATAACCTCTTTAAACTTTTTTTATAGAACTAGTATAGGGTTAATGGTACGATCCGTCGATTAGGGTTCCGTTAGCGCCGGATTTTTAAAGTTTTTGTTCCGCGTTTGGCCACAAATTTATAGCCGGGGCGCTGCCGTAACCCTACAAAGCAATGAGAAGCCATGGCTCATCTTCAATTCTTGTTTTATTCTTAGATATTTATCATTCTTATCCCATCTCATCCACTCTCAATGGTAAACACTCATTCAAAGTTCATCTTCATCTTCATCTCCTTACTAGATTTTCTAGGGTGAGAAAAAGAAAGGGAAAAGAAATATTTTTTGTGAGAAAAATTCCTACATCATCAAACTACATTGCTCTAGCCCATTAGTATAGGTTGTTAACATCAGTAATACCTTGATTAGTAAAGTGTGAGCTTGAGTGTGAGTTGCCTCAAGGTGGATCATCTTCGACGACGAAGACTACAAGCAAGCGCGTTCCATTCTTCAAGTGGAGTCAAAGAAGAGTTCTAGGGACTACTAATTGGAGCTTTGAAAGTGAAGAACTAGACTACAAAGGTTGTAGACTCTCTTCACTTAGTTCAGAATATAGTTTGCTAACTTTGAAACCATAATTCTCTAATTCGATTCTTGTTTAGTATACTTAGACCTCTAAATGTTTAAAATTGAATACTTGATACTCATTGAAACCTAGTAGAGGTGCTAAGACATACTTTCATGGTATCAGAGCCAAGATAGAGGCTTAGAAATGCATTAGACGAAGTTAAAGTGTTCGCTCAACGTTTTAAAACCCGTTTTTTTGTAGTTTCCGTCCATTTTTTCAATCTTCATTATTTTCACAGTTAAAATTGCTTAGAAAATCATGCAGGTAAAATTATGAAGGCTCAAAGAAATACGAGCATGTAGCTCTACCACTTAGCTGCGGAATCGCCGCCTATACCATGTATTGGCCGCGGTTCCGCTGTGCAAAAGTGGAGTTAGGAGCTCGTTTTTCATTTGCTGCTTCATTTTGAAATTTTTGGATATTTTTAATAAGTCTCAAATGGTTGAGCTCTCTGTGAATTGTTGTTGTTTGAAACATTGATCGAAATTTTTAACATCATCTATATTTCTTTGGATATATGTTACAATTTTTGGAATTCACCTTGATTAGTTTTGCGAAAACTAGTTATTGATTTGTAAATCTCGCATTTTAGTCTCAAATGATGGATCACTACGGAGTTTGGATCGAAACTCCGTCGTAATCTCGTTTCATACGCGAATACTCGTCGGGAGACACTAGTAGACAGCCATGCCCCAATACCCCGACCAATGGAGTATAGGAGAACCCTATGGCCATAAGCATCCACTCGGATGCTCGCGGCCATAACGTTCCGCCTAAGTCTACTTCGTTCACGGCCTTGGGGTGCGGCCATCCACTAAAGTTCCTGACAAGCCTTCAAATTATTTAATCGGGAATCTTATTGAATTTCCCGGCTTAATTTTGGATTTTTTTTTTCAATTCGAGACTTAAATGTAAGATTTATATGGTTAGGCATGAAATCCGGAATATGTGATAATCCGGGTTTATGATATCTACAGATATGGATTCTAATTATTGTAGTTTTCAATTCTTTTCTGTGACCGTAAGTGCAATATGTGGCAGTATCCCCGATCTCGTTTCTATATGATAACGACATTAAGGATACCCATATTTACTTACATTGATGATATGTGATATTATTGTGTTGTTATCGATATGTTATATTGGATCGTCGTGATTTAATAGCCAGGTTTTTTTTACGTGAGATGAGAGTTTTTCAATTTTTATTCATGTAAATAATTGTATGAAATATTCTTTTATTGGGACACTTCCGGGTTGAGTTTGTTATCTCCATTCGATATATATATATTATTTACTTTACAGCATTAGGATAGACCCAAGACAGAGAGCAAAAATAACCGGGTTCTAGAGTCCAGTAGAAGGCCATCTCGATGAGTCGAGACCGGTCGCCTAACTCTAGAATTGGCAGGGTTGCTTGCTGCTCTCACAGGGGTTTAGGGGTGTGGGCTTGGCTATTCATCACGACCGTAGAATCTTTATTTTTCGTTACTAGCTTAATCTAAAACACGGACCTCCTAGTCTATCCTTTATTTTATATATTTTCTTCTGTTGTTCTGTGATTTGATATGATCATATAACTGCATGAGACGAACGCTCTTTATATATATGATATATTAGTATACACTAGATATGTTTTGCTTCCGCGCTAGTCCTGATTCCGCCCTGCCGTAAGTTAAGTAACATTATGGTGAAGACCTGGGTCCTTGTGGCGAATGCGGATGTCATATATGTATATTTTATTTTCGTTTCTTTTGTGATTTTTAGGAAACATAATTGATGGGATGTCATTAATAAGATTAATGAAAAGAAAAGAAACCTAAAAGATGTTGTAGAATCAAAATTTTCAAAAAGGTAGCTCTAGTTCTTGCTTTGCATAGCGGTATATCCAGCACCTCAATCGATGAGGAAAGTGCTTAGATCCCTTCACCGGGAATGACCGCTTTAGCAAACCTAGCATATGCTACAACCCACTCAGTTTGTTTTGAAAACTACTCGATTTTTAAAGCGGAGCTTAAACCACTCCTTTTCAAATCACAAGATTCTACAACGATATCAAGTTCATTACGTTAAAGGTTTTCTTAAAAACCAGTCGTAGCCCTTTGTCATTTCAGATAAGTACTGTTTAGTATTCATGCTGCGTTTGTCGACCTTGTCGAGGTGTAGTGTTCGGTAGCTGATTAATGCTTTTCTGCCGCATGATGATGCAATTGGTTAGGGCAGTCGTACAGCTTTGTTGACCTTGTCAAGGGTCGTGCGGGTGGGTCTAAATCATTCACGAAATGAAGGGTTGAACACGACTTGCGGTTTATGGTTTATTGACCTTGTCAAGGTCATAAACCGCACGGGGTAAAAAAATTATCGGGAATTTCAAGTGTTGAAATTTGCAATGAAATTGCATACCTTCTATGTGATAGTTGGATCCCGATACCCACTGCGAGTAAGTGTTACTCATCGGAGAGTTTTTCACTTTACAATTAGCTAATCTAGTAGGTGTCTAATAATGGTGTTAATGGGGTTATGCCCCTGCGGAAACGAGGTTATTTAATTAGTTCAATGCGAAAGCACGGGGAGACTCCCTCGGAGTACCAACACCAACCTGGCCGGCCGATTAGCAAACTTGTAGGGTGTAATTAATCCCGGCTAATCTTACCTTTTAGGGTTTGAAGGAAGATTTGATAAAAACAGTGGGACGCATCCTAATTAGGTAAGATAATAACCAATCTAATCTTAGAAGAGCGCACGCTAAAGTGTTTTCTTCTCTCCCTCTTCAGGTAACGACCATGTCACGTCTTAATCAAGATAATACCATGGATGTATTGACCGAACCCGCTTATTATACTGGGCTGGGAAATAATGGTTCCACTCTATCTTATGACAACTGTCATAAGTCTGGGCATGGGATAGGAGAAAATAAGGATTTCCACGCAACCCTAATGAAGAAAGAGCATTCTGATGTATCTTCTTCGGGTGTGTTAGTTATTGAGAACTGTTTCGTAGTCTGCTCTGCGTCCCGGGTATTGGATATCGGATCAGGATTCCACATTTGTAATCTGTTATGAGGGTTAAAAAAAAGTAGAGAACTGGAAAAAGGTGATATGTCTCTCAGAGTAGGGAATGGAGAAATTGTTGCCGCCAAAGCAGTCAGCGAATATCACTTAGTATTACCAAATGATAATACGTTGATTTTGAATAACTGTTATTTCATACCATCTATGATGTGCAAAATAATATACGTTTCTTTATTAGATAAAGAAGGATATAACTTTACATTAGAGAAAAATGTTATGAACATTTTCCTAAATCAAGTGTTGATTGGGTTTGGTACGTTATGCAATGGTTTATATGTTCTAAATCAGAATACAGTTCTAAATACATAAAACACACAGAAGAGGAAAAGTTCAGAAATGAACGAAGCCTTCTTGTGGCACTGTAGACTTGGTCATATCAATGCGACCAGACTAGCTAAGTTGCATAAATATGGATATTTGAATCCGTTCGAATTTACATCTTATGAAACTTATCAGTCATGTCTCAAAAGTAAGATGAACAAAACTCCGTTTACAGGACACGGAGAAAGATCTACTGAACCCTTAGGACTGATACATAGTGATGTATGCTGTCATATGTTTACACATACCAAAAATGGTTCATTGTACTTCATTATATTCACCGATGATCTCTCAAGATTCGGAAATGTGTTCCTGTTGAAACACAAATCTAAAGATTTTGAGAAATTCAAGGAATATAAGAACGAAGTAGAGAAACAGACGAGTAAAAGTATTAAAATCCTTCAATCTGATCGAGGAGGTGAATACTTAAGCACAGAATTCCGAGATTATCTAAAAGAGAATGGGATTCTCTCTCAGCTTACTCCTCCATATACACTATAACACAATGGTGTATCGGAGCAGTGGAATCGCACCCTATTAGATATGGTGCACTCTATGATGAGTACTGCTGAGTTACCTATTTTTTTTAAAATTATGCACTTGAGACCGATGCATACTTCTTGAATCAAGTTCCATCAGAATCTGTGCCTAAAACACCATATAAGATATGGAGTGGAAAGAGACCATATCTTAAATGAGTTAAAATATGGGGTTGTTCGGCCTATATTAAAAAACAAAATCTAGAAAAACTCGAAGCAGGATCAGTTCTTTGCAATTTCGTGGGATATCCAAAGATTTCACATGGATATCTATTCTACCACATTGAGGAACAAAATGTGTTTATGCTCAACACGCCATCTTTTTAGAAAAGTAATTTCTTGTTAAATAAATTAGTGGTTATGAGGTAGAGCTGGAAGAAGTCCCAGATACACAAACTACAACTGAAAATTTGGTTTAACCGGAGGATTCAATAGTCCCCGACGAACCTCGGCCACTCCGCAGATATACTAGGGTTTTTCATCCACCTAAGAGATACTATTGTTTTCTCATAGACGTTGGGAGCAAGGATTGCATCATGGAAGATAATGACCCGACTAGTTTTGAGCAGGCCATCATAAGTGGGGACTCTATGAAATGGCTGGATTCTATCCAATCTGAGATGGAATCCAAGTACACCAACAAAGTATGGACTTTCGAAGTTGCTCCAGAAGGGGTAAAACCTATTGGGAGCAAGTGGATCTTCAAGAAGAAAATTAGTGTAGATGGAAGGGTTGAGACCTTCAAAGATAAACTTGTAGCAAAAGGTTTTCGTCAACGACCAGGTGTCAACTATGACGAGACCTTTTCTCCGGTGGATATGCTTAAGTCCATCAGGATCCTACTTTCCATTGCTGCATACAATGACTATGAAATCTAACAGATGGACGTCAAGACCGCTTTTCTAAATGGTGATTTAGAAGAGAGCGTGTATATGACACAGCCAGAGGGCTTCGTAGACAGTGGGAGCAGCGGAAAGATGTGCAAGATGCTTAAATCAATCTACGGATTAAAGCAGGTGTCACGGAGTTGGATCATCTGTTTTGATGTAGCAGTTAAAGAGTTTGACTTCATCAAAAACGTAGATGAACCATGTATATATAAAAAGGTTGTACAGAGTAAGGTTGTATTCCCCGTGTTTTACATAAATGACATACTCTTGATAGGAAATGATGTTCCTATGCTGCACTCGGTCAAACTCTTCCTATCACAAAAGTTCTCTATGAAAGATCTGGGTGATGCCTCATACATCCTGGGGATAAAGATCTATAGAGATAGATCTAAAAGGATTTTGGGATTGTCCCAATCCAGATACATAGACACCATACTAAAGAGGTTTAGTATGGAAGATTCTAAACGTGGTAATTTACTCGCTTGTTCATGAATCACTCTCTCCAAAGCGATGTCACCCAAGGCTGATTTAAAAAGAGCTCGCATGAACGTAATACCCTATGCTTCTGCAGTTGGGTCTATCATGTACGCGATGTAATGCACCAGACCAGATATAGCTTATGCACTTAGTATGGTAAGTAGGTATCAATCAGACCCATGGGAGAAGCACTGGAAAGCTGTGAAGAACATTCATAATTACTTGAGAAGGACTAAAGAGATGTTCTTGGTGTATGGTAATGGAGAACTCCAAGTGAAGTCCTCTACCGATTCGAGCTTCCAGAGTGATAAGGATGACAACAAGTCTGTCTCGGGCTTTTTCTTCACCCTCAATGGAGGGGCGGTATCTTGGAAGAGTCCTAAGCAAGATATCGTTGTAGACTCGACGATGGAGGCTGAATACATCACTGCCAACGATACTGCCAAAGATCCTGTCTGGATGAAGAAGTTCATTACTGAACTTTGTGTGGTTCCAACCATTGAAGGTCCAATACCTTTGTACTGTGATAACAATGGAGCTGTGGATTTATCTAAGGAACACCGGTCCCATCAGTGATCCAGACATATTCTGAGGCGGTATCACATGATACGGGAGATAGTTGATCACCACGAGATTGAGGTCAGGAGAGTAGACACGAAGGACAACATAGCGGATCCACTCATGAATGCCCTCCCCCAAACACAGTTCGAGAGACTTTTTAGGATGTTGGGTATGCGAGACTACAACAACTGGCCTCAGTGCAAGTGGGAGATTGTTAGGAATATGTATACCTTAGAGGCCATTATTGTATATTATCGTGGATGCTTGGACATATATATAGAGGACTTTCTTTCTCGACATGATAATATGCTATATGGTTGCTCTTTATCTTAACATGTGCACTTGTTTTAGTTTACTGTCTTTTTGATACATGTTGATAAAGCCTTCAGGATGTTGTCTTGTCTACCAGGACTATGATGCAGATCATACTAGTGGGGCTTGGGTAGTCCACAAGCATATCCTTAACAGTTCCTAGTCGAGGGAATATCAAGACAGAGCATCGATATTCCATAGTAGACTAGTGTGTACGTTTCTTGACCATGTCTGGGGCGATGGTTGATCCCATAACCATCGGTGTTTGACTTTAAACATTGTACACAAGTGCTCATTAGAGAATGGGTACACCGGACAGGAATCACCGAGAACTCCTATATGGCACCATACCTATCATCAGATAGCAGTTCTATGGTGACACTTGTACATGTTAGTCTGTAGACCCGAGATCATCATAATGTCATGTGTGGTTCCTATAGTGCTTTGATTTCCTCCCTACCACGGCTCAAATGAGTCATGCAAACATGTGGTTTTTGGGTACAGTCCCGAGTCACATAGAGGTAGTGAGCGATAGGAGGGGTTTTGTTTCTCCCGGTATTGGGAGTTGATATTTCTTTATGCTCGATTAGCTATAACAGCAAGTCCTTGGCCAGGGCTGATGAGATTTACTAATAAGTGTTATCAGTAGTTTCTCAAAAGGTTATAGGCTATATAGCGGCATGACCAATCGAGTTAGTGGGGTCTGTCGATTCCACCTCCTAAACTTGATATGCGACATATCGGACGAAAAGACCGGACTATACGGTAAGTGTTGCTTATAGGCTCTACGGGAGTTTGGACAAATTTGCTTGTTGATCTTCTATTCATTCAATACAAGGGTAGTCGTTACGTCCAGCTAGTACCGCTGACGGCTTGTAGGTCTCTAATGTGATCATTACCTACTGCTGGCGTATTGACGAGTCTTTAGAGTCTGACAAAGAGGTTTCTAGCTCAAGCGTAATGAAGTAGGGCACGTATGGAGATATGTGCGGGAGCTTGATTAAATACGAGTATATGATACTGTATTCTAATTTAGCGTTTTTGATATCAGCCGAGTTATATATGATATAACCGGATTATTGAATCAAGTGTTGATTTAATGATTTGATTTATATATATGTTTATATATTTGATATTAGCCGGATTATATATGATATAACCGGATTATTGAATCAAGTGTTGAATTAATAATTTGATATATATATATATACATATATACATAGATATATATATTAAATATTAGCCAGTTATATGTGATATAACCGGATTATTGAATCAAGGTTAATTTAATGATTTGATATACATATATATATATATTTGATATTAGCCGGGTTATATATGATATAACCGGATTATTGAATCAAATATTGATTTAATAATTTGATATATATTTATATATTTGATATATATATAGATATATATATATTAACTAATATATAGCTCACTTAAGATTTTCTTCTATTTATGTGTGTGTGTGTGTGTGTGTGTGTAATTATATTGTATCATGGTTAATGATACATTGAACATGGATGTATGAGAATCACATAAGAGTTAAAGATGAAAAGAATGATTTATATTTAAAAGAAAAAGAAGAACAAAAGAAGAATGAGTCATGGCTTTGGATGCTTGGAGAAGCTTTGAGAAGCCATGACTCATCTTCAATTCTTGTTTTACTCTTAGATGTTTATCATTCTTATCCCATCTCATCTCTCTCAATGGTTCAAACTCATTCAAAGTTCATCTTCATCTTCATCTCCTCACTCGATTTTCTATGGTGAGAAAAAGAAAAGAAAAAGAAATATTTTTTGTGAGCTTAATTCGTACTTCATCAACATACACTACTCTAGCCCATTTGTATAGGTTGTTAACTTCACTAATACCTTGATTAGTGAAGTGTGAGTTGCCTCAAGGTGGATCATCTTCGACGACGAAGACTACAAGCAAGCTCGTTCCATTCTTCAAGTGGAGTCAAAGAAGTGTTCTAGGGACTTCTACTTGGAGCTTTGGAAGTGAAGGACTAGACTACAAAGGTTGTAGACTATCTTCAGTTAGTTTAGAACATAATTTGCTAACTTTGAAACCCTAATTCTCTAGTTCGATTCTTGTTTAGTATACTTAGACCTTTAAATTTTTAAAATTGCACACTTGATGCTCATTAAAACCTAGTAAAGGTGCTAAGACATACTTTCATCAATTGCCAAAGATTTAAAAATATCAATTAAAAGAAACCCTTTTTGAAAAAAAAAATTGGGTATTTTAATATAAAACTTATTCTTTAAATTAACTATATATTTAGAACCTCGTGCTATGAAAGTATAGTGTGCGCATAGGGTATGTCATTACCCCGTGAATGATCTAAAGGTATATACCCTAGTTATTGAAAATACGGTTATTTTAAAGTTCATGGTATTTTTATGAAAACTTTGTTTTATGATTATTTTCACATGAAATTTTTTATTAAAATAAAAACTAAATGATATAAATAAGGTTAAGAGTGGTGTTGGGATATTAATTTGAACTATTTTGCTTATAAAGTGGAGTACAATTGTTAAAAATAACATTATACCGGAGCTAACTCTATTTAGTCGATGTGTTTTCAGAAAGAGATTTGAGATGAAAGAAATAGATAGAGAAGGGAAACTTACGGATTTAGCTTATTAATAAGGGAGAGGGGAAGCCTTCGGGGGTCGTGGTCTCGTCAGAGATGCTCCGGTCGTCGATCTTGGCTTGCTACTCCTCTTGGGTGCTTAATTCCATTTGGTACTTAGAGAGTTTGAGAGAACTTTTGATAGAAATTTCAGAATGGTGGAGAGCTAGGAGATGGGGTGGTATTTATAGTGAAGCATTTAGGGTTTGGAAATTAAATTTGGATTAAAAGAATTAAAATGGATGTTAAATGGTGAATTGAATAGTCTCTATTTAATTGCAGGAAAATCAAACAGTGCAGGGGAGTAGGAGGAGCTGAAGAGACTTGTGTGCAAAGCATAGAGTCGAATGGTCAAGATCGGACCGTCGGCAGTGGGCATTTGAGAGTAATGGGCGGTCGGATCTTAAGAGTTTGCCTTGAGATTCGTGCCACGTGTTTAGATTTGTGTTTACTCCTCTTTGCGCCTGTTTGATTTTTCTGAAACCTTTCGATTCTCCATGAATTGCACGTACAACTCTTGGACTTCCGAAAAATTAAAAAGAAAAATCTTAAAAAATTTGGGACTGATGGGATTCGAACACACGGGTTATGGAACAGTAGTGTAGAGTCTTTACCAGTGAGCTGCAAGTTGTTTCTTTCTTTTGTTAAACAAATTTAACTTATAACTCCACAACATGCTGAAATACCCCTTTTTATACATTTAAACAAATACTTCTGTACAGGGATTTAAGAGTCGTTACATTCTACCCTCCTTATAAAAATTTCGTCCTCGAAATTTTCATAGAGGTTAATTTTCAAAAGGGTGAGGGTATCGTGCACGCATATCTTCTTCTCTTTTCCAAGTTGATTTTCTCGGTGAATCCTTTCTCTACATCACTCAGACCAAGTTTCCATCCTTGTTCCGTAATGTCTTCACCTTTCGGTCCAGGATCTCAACTGGTTGTTGTTGGCAAGTTAGATCAGTCTTTTCCGTGAGCTCTGAGTGATCAAATATATGGCTGGGGTTGCTCACATATCGTCGTAGTTGGGATATGTGGAACACGTTGTGCACTCCTTCTAATGAGGGTGGTAGTGCCAAGTGGTACGCCACTTCTATAACTCGTTCGAGTATGTCGAACGGTCCTATATAACTTGGGCTGAGTTTTCCCTCTTCCGAAAACATATCACTCCTCTGTTTGGAGATATATTCAAGCATACATGCTCTCCGGGTTGAAACTCTAGGTGTCGACGCTTTGCATCTGCCCAATGTTTCTGTCGTTCTTGGGCTATGCGCATCCTTTCCCTGATCGTGTGAACCACATCCACAGTTGCCACAATCATCTTTGGTCCAAGGAGTTCACGATCTCCAACGTCGTCCTAACTCAATGGGGAACGAAACTTCCGTCCGTAGAGTGCTGCGAATGGTGCTACCCAATACTGGCTTTAAAGCTGTTGTTGTATAAAAATCTACAATGTGTAAATGATCTTACAACAAACCTCCGAAGTCTAACATACAGGCTCTCAGCATATCTTCTAATATCTAAATTGTTCGCTCGGACTGTTTGTCCGTTTATGGATGATGCGCCGTGCGAAAATTCAGACTCGTCCGCAGGCTAGCTTGCAGGCTCTGCCAAAACTGTGATCGGAATCTCGTATAATGATCGGAGATGATGCAGACAGGTACTCCATGTAATCTCATTATCTCCTGCATGATTTTATGGGTATCAATACAAGTATTGTACACTTTGAAGGATAAATCTTACTTTAGGTTTTTTTACTCACCTCCATGTACTTTCTTACCAACGTCTCGGATGATTGGCCAACTCGGA
The DNA here is from genome assembly GCA_030015575.1 of Agapanthus africanus. NCBI lineage: Eukaryota > Viridiplantae > Streptophyta > Magnoliopsida > Asparagales > Amaryllidaceae > Agapanthus > Agapanthus africanus. The sequence continues at coordinate 112,294,209 of CM057345.1, read as the reverse complement.
ATGGAACAAAGTGAGACGACTTGGTGAGTCGATCCACAATAACCCAAATTGTATCGTTACCATTCGTGTTGCGAGGGAGGGCAGTCACAAATTCCATAGTAATGTGCTGCCATTTCCATTCTGGGATTGGTAACGGCTGAAGTAGATCAGCAGTTCTGTGATATTCAGCCTTCACTTGCTGACACACCAAGAACTTTGCTACGCTTATAGCTACTTCACGCTTCATTCCATGCCATCAGTAGTGTTTCTGTAGATTCTTGTACATCTTCGTGCCACCGGGGTGTACAGAATAAGGAGTGCCGTGGACTTCTTTCATTAACTCTTCTCGAACGGGGCCGACTGGCACACATAAACGGCTTCCATATCGTAAGAATCCATCTTCGTGGATGATGAATTCAGTTTGAAATCCAATTTCTATTTGTTCTTGGATCTTTTATAGCTTGGCATCATTTGCTCGAGCTGTCTTGACTTAATTTACAAGAGTGGACTGGACGTGTAAGTTCATCAAATATGAAGCGTTACCTGGCATAACTACTTCGTTCTCCAATCCGTGTAATTCTTTCTGTAACTTCCATTGAGCGGTGAGATTTATAGCTAATTGCTGGCGACTAAGTGCATCAGAAACTAAGTTCACCTTCCTAGGATGATATTGTAGGTTGATGTCGAAGTCCTCCATTAGTTCTAGCCATTTTCTCTGCCGCATGTTGAGTTCCTTATGAGTAAATACATACTTCAGACTCTTGTGGTTAGTGTATATATCCACTCGTTCTCCTAAAAGATAGTGGCGCTAAATCTTGAGTGCGAAGACCCCTGCTGCCAGTTCCAGATCATGTGTTGGATAGTTGCGTTCATGAACTTTTAATTTCCTTAAGGCAAAAGCCACAACCTTTCTATACCGGTATAGAACACATCCTAATCTTTTACCGGACGCATCACAATGTACATCGAATCTGCCAGATCGATTCAGTATTACAGAATAGGTGCAGAGGTTAACCTCGACTTGAGTTCTACAAAAGCCCTCTCACATGCTTCTGACCACGTGAATGCTTCGTCTTTACAGGTAGGCTTGGTCAGTGGTGCTGCGATCTTTGAGAATCCTTCAATGAATTGTCGGTAGTATCCTTCTAAGCCCAAAAAACTTCTTATATTTTTCATCGTCTTTGGTGTCGGTCACTCGCTGATAGCTGACACCTTACCTGGATTTACAGAGATTCATTCGTCTGAAACGATATGTCCGAGAAATCCGTCTTGATCTAGACAAAATTCACACTTGCTGTAATTGGCGTAGAGCTGTTGTTGTCATAATGTCTTCAGTACAATCCTTAAGTGCTCGGCATGCTCTTTCCTATTCTTTGAATACACCAAGATATCGTCGATGAGGATAACAATAAACCTGTCTAAGTACTCTCAGAAAACTTAGTTCATTAAGTTCATAAAGATGGAAGGTGCATTGGTCACTCCAAATGGCATTACGAGATATTCGTAATTGCCATAACGAGACCTAAATGCCATCTTCGGAATGTTGGACTCCTTGACCTTCACCTGATGATATCTTGAATGAAGATCTAACTTTGAAAAGACACAAGATCCACTTAACTAATCGAAAAGATCATCGATGCGAGGTAGCGGATACTTCTTTTTATTTGTTACCTCGTTCAGAGCTCGATAATACACGCACATCCTGTAGTTACCTTCCTTCTTCTTTACCAGCAGCACCGGAGATCCTTAACTTGAAGTAATAGGCCGGATCCAACCTTTCTTCAGGAGTTCGTCCAACTGAATAAGGATCTCCTTCAATCCCTCCGGACATAATCGGTACGGAGATTTTATTACTAGTTGAGCGCCGGATTGCAAATCAATGCTGAATTCAAGAGCTCGATCTAGAGGCAAACCTGATATATCTTCCGGGAATACATTCTCGAACTCTCAAACTACCTCTGGCTTCGATTCTTTCGCTTGCAACGCTTTAATCTCTGCCTTCTTTGTTTTTCCTCTGTAAGTACTAGGCTCCAAGGTCCGGTCTCCGCTTTTGAAGTAGAAAATTGGGTGATCTGGTATTTCAAACACTACCCTCCTTTGGCGACAGTCGATGGTAGCGAAGAAAGTTCCCAGCCAGTCCATTCCCAAGACTACGTCGAAATTCGGTATGTCCATCACCTTGAAGTCTGCATAGAATTCTCGACTGCAAACGACCACTGGACATAGATCGTATCCTAAAATTTCTTTTAGAACGCGGTTCCCTGAACAGACATTCCAGCTGGATACGAGCGGCTTAACTGGGTTTGCATGAGTTCTTACAAACCGTTGAGACATGAAGCAATGTGATGCCCCAGTGTCGAAGTGCGTGAGTGCAAGTAGGGAGGCTACTAAGATTGTACCTAAGTCGTATGGGATATGTTTAGGTATAACAAATATAAGATGGCTATGAATTGAAAGGAATTGAAAGAGAATAGGGAAGAGATTTACCAGTGATAACCTAACCCGTAGTTTCGGCCTCTTCGACCGACATAGTGAACGCTTAGCGTCGCGGCACTTTCCTCTGTGCTTGGTTAAATAATTGGCATTGGGGTTTAGCGGCCTGGGTGCGGGAAGTTGGAGCCGGTAAAGCTAACCGAGTAGGAGGAGCTTGGATCGCCGGTCTAGCTGGAGGGTTATTTGATCCTCGGTTCTGGGGACATGCTCTGATGGCATGAATAGAAGACCCACATATCAGGCACAAGTTGTTCTCCTTAAGACAGTTCTTCAAAAGGTGCCATGTTCTCTTGTAGTAGATGCAAAAGTCTGACCAGTTGTTAGCGAACGAACTTACTGGCCTCCGAGATGGTCAATTGAAAATTGGCCTAGAGAGGCCCCTCTCGTAATCTGGTGCATAGGGCATTTCACACCGACAGTCTATGGCCTGCCCTTCCTCTTCATAACTGCCTCATAACGTCGGACAGCCTTCAAAGCAAGCTCATGGGTTGGGAAATCCCCTGTAACGAGTGCAGCTTGGATTTCAGGGTCCAACCCCTGCTGAAATCGTCGTGCCCGGATCTCCGCAGTAGGAATAAGGTGTGCATCGAACTTGTTACGACCTTATGTTAGTAGTGTTGTAAGTGAGATAAGAAAATTGAATTTGAGACTATATCTTACCTGCCGAGCATGGTAAACTCAACATTATATTCATCCACTGACTTAACCCAGATCGAGCCTTATTGTAAATGGATGAATTGCTACTCCATGTCAAAGCGGGTAGTCTTTGGGAATTACTTGGCATCGAAGAGGTCTCGGAATGTTTTCCATTCTATCGGTTGCGCGAGATGGCTCTCCTCAGCCTTCCACCATACTGTGGCGTTATTGGTCAGTTGTAACTTAGCAACACTCACACAGGCTATATCTGGCACTTGAGCCACTGCCAGGTCATCCTCGATCGCTTGAGCCCATTCTTCTGTTTCAAGCGGGCTCTCCTTACCTGAGAAGTTCTTTGGGCGTAGTACCCGAAACTGCTTAACTCTGGGTGCTTCGTCTTCGGAGCGGTGCATAAGGATAGCAGTCTGCTTCTGACCCTCCAATAAGCTCTTGATAGCCTCAAGAAGTACCGTTTGCTCATTGATATGAGCTGCACCAGTAGATGGTGTTGGTAGTGTAGGAGGTGGAGTATTGTCGTTGAAGTTTATGCCGGTATTGTTCGGAGAGTCCATCACCTTGATATAAAAGATAGGTCAGGGTAGATTTAAGAAATTTGAAATGCAAGGAATGAAAATGTTTGTAGAATTCATTAATTCTTGTGGTATATTGTTTACGACTTCATGCAGAACTGACATGCATGGGCCATCAATAAAACCTGTCACACCCTGCTTCCCAGTAGATGGAAATGATGACATGGCAAGCCCGCAGCATATTTATCCAGAAAAGACCATTCTATAAATAAATATACTAAGCATATTGAAACAATAATATAAAATGCAAGAATAAATGGAGACTGTAAAATTTTCAACAAACATCTTTATTTACATTCAACTTCAAATATTTACAAGTACATGAGTTTTCAACTGAAAAGTAAATACAATAAAAGAAAATCCCTAAACATGTGGCATACATAAGCTGAATAATAAGTAAAGCTGAGCTAATCCTGAGTAGAAATCCGGTTATTGTCCCCTTCGGTGGCCATCACTTCCTCCGTCTCGACCGTATCTAACGAACATTCCAAGAAAACAAGAGTGGGTGGAATGTCCGTCAACGAACTATCGCTTAGTAAGTCCCAAGGATAAAATAAGGGTAAAAATGACATGTGTAGAATGTATATATGATGATTAAAATTATATGTTCATGGGTAAATATGTACTACAAGTCTCTATATGGTCACTATGTTAACGTTAAATTCCAAGTGTGAATATCAACACAGCCGTAAAAGTATTCACGAGCTCAAAAGTAGGGCCCCAGGAGTAAGGAAACACAGACCCATTTCATGTGTTAGCATCGGGGATCTAGTCTGTGGATGAGTCGACCCGACTGATATTCGATTAAAATAAAAAAGAGCTTAATACAGGACTCTGAAAACTACGTTGGATTCACACAAGAAACTATCACAAACACCCCGAGTATAAATAGTCTATAACTGTATAATACACTTAATTAATTTGATTGATTGATTATAACATGTCTTGATCAAAACCATAGATTACAAAAGGTGTTGAATGAAGTCGAGTGAGTCGAGTAAAATGTGAGTCATGTCAATTGCAATTATGGTTCGATTCAAATTAGTTCGAGTAGACAGGGTTCCAGTTCATGTTCAAGTTTAGGTTCGAGTTAGGTTAGAGTTCAAGTTCGAGTTTGGGTTCGAGTTGGATTCAAGTTAAAGATATTTCTTGTGAATGGATTTAACTATTGAAATCTTAAGTTCAGGAGAAATTGGTAACTGCTGCACATGGACGGCAGGATTTGTGTCTTTTTTCAAGACAATTGTCATTGATAACTCCGTTAAGTTGTCTAACTTAAATAGGCAAGAACTTACTTTCTCCAGCTCCTTGGGACTCAAGAGAAATGATACTGCTTAAACCTATATTAATCTAGAGTCCTTAATATTTATTATTGTTTGTTTACATTGTTTTATTTCTCGAGAGGGTTTTATGCAAAATATATTAATATTGTTTAAAAATAATCTCGAGGGTGATTTATAATATTTAGAGTTTTTATGAACATGTATTTTAATTTTAGTGGTGTTTTAGCGATGAAACCCAGCTTTTAAAAGTTTATGGTATTTTTATGAAAACTACTTTTGCAAATCTGGTGGTATTTTCAATTAAACTTCAATCTTCATTTAAAAATATATATATTCACAAGTTGTTCTTATTGATACGGATATGTACTTTTATATAAATTTTTCAAAGTTTGTTTTGTTTAGAAAAGTCGTATTTCTTAAAAACCGTATTTTTATTTCCTTTCGAGACCGAATACTCCGTGAGGAGTTCTGCTTCTCTCTCTACTATCCTAAGAATGTGCGATAATCCTCACCATCCATTAGCGGGTTCCCTAACGGTGGTTGTAGAGGCATAATTGCCAAGAATTTAAAAATATCAATTAAAATAAACGCTTTTTGAAAAAAAAATGTGGTATTTTAATGTAAAACATATTCTTTGAATTAACCATATATTTAGAATCTCGTCCTATGAAAGAATAGTGTGAGTGTGGGGTAGGTCGTTACCCCGTGAATAATTTTAAGGTATATACCCTAGTTATTGAAAATACGGTTCTTATAAAGTTCATGGTATTTTTATGAAAAGTTTGTTTTGTGATTATTTTCACATGAAACTTTTTATTAAACTAAAAGCTAAATGATATAAATAAGGTTAAGAGTGGTGTTAGGATATTAGTCTGACCTATTTTGCTTATAAAGTGAAGTACAATTGTTAAAAATAACATTATACGTAAGCTAACTCCATTTAGTCGATGTGTTTTTAGAAGGCGATTTGAGATGAAAGAAATAGAAAGAGATAGGAAACTTACGGGTTTAGATTATTAACAAGGGAGAGTGGAAGCCTTTGGGGGTCGTGGCCTCGTCGAAGATTCTCCGGTCGTCGAGCTTGGCTTGCTACTCCTTTTGGGTGCTTAACTCCACTTGGTACTTAGAAAGTTTGAGAGAATTATTGATAAAAATTTCAGAATTAGGGAGAACTAGGGGATGGGGTGGTATTTATAGTGAAGCATTTAGGGTTTGGAAATTAAAATTTGGATTAAAAGAATTAAAATGGTTGTTAAATGGTGAATTAAATAGTCTCTGTTTAATTGCAGAGAAATCAAATAGTGCAGGAGAGTAGAAGGGAGATGAAAAGACTTGTGTGCAGAGCACAGAGTCGATTGGCCATGGTCGGACCGTCGGTGGCGGGCATTTGAGGGAAATGGGTGGTCGAATCTTGAGGGTTTGCCTCGAGATTCATGCCAGGTGTTTAGATTTGTGTTTACTCCTCTTTTCACTTGTTTGATTTTTCTGAAACCTTCGATTCTCCGTGAATTGCATTTGCAACTCTTAGGCTTCCGAAAAATTAAAAAGAAATAAATTAAAATTTAGGACTGATGGGATTCGAACACACAGGCTATGGCACAACAGTGTAGAGGTTTTACCAGTGAGCTACAAGTTGTTTCTTGCTTATATTAAACAAATTTAATTTATAACTCCACAATAGGCTGAAATACCCTTTTTTATACATTTAAACAAATACTTCTGTACAAGGATTTCAGAGTCATTACACATATCCAACAATCTCCCACTAGCACTAAGGCCTGTAATTGGCATACCGAATCCCCAACATCTGTTCTAGGGCCAGTTGTTAGCGTATCGCATACCCAACATCTCAAAAAGTCTCTCGAACTGCACTTGAGGGAGAGCCTTAGTAAATGGAACCGCCATGTTGTCTTTTGTATTTACTCTCCGGACCACGATCTCTTGGTGATCTATGATCTCCCTGATTAGGTGATACCGCCTCAAGATGTGTCTGGATTTCTGATGTGACCGTGGTTCCTTCGCTAAAGCCACAGCCCCATTGTTATCGCAATTTAAAGGTATCGGATCAACAATGGACGGAACTACCTCAAGTTCAGTAATGAACTTCTTCAGCCAGACCACTTCTTTTGCGGCATCGTTTGCAGCAATATATTCAGCATCCATCGTCGAGTCTATGACGGTATCCTATTTGGAGCTTTTCCAACAGACCGCCCTTCCATCGAGGGTAAACACAATACCCGAGACTGACTTGTTGTCATCCCTGTTACTTTGGAAGCTTGAGTCGGTAAAGAACTCGACCTTGAGGTCTCCATTACCGTAAACCAAGAATATCTCCTTACTCCTTCTCAGGTACTTGAGAATGTTCTTCACAGCTGTCCAATGATTCTCACCTGGGTTCGACTGATACCAGCTCACCACGCTAAGCGCGTAAGCTACATCTAGTCTGGTACACAGCATCGCATATATTATAGATCCTACCGCCGAAGCGTAGGGTATAGTGCTCATGCGAACCCTCACCTTATAAGTTTTGGAAGAAATCTCTTTAGAGAGGGTGATTCCGTGTAAAGCGGGTATATGAACGCGCTTGGAATCATCCATACAAAATCTCTTTAGTATGGTCTCTATGTACCTTGACTGTGAAAGTCCCAACAATCTCTTAGATCTATCACTGTAGATCTTAATCCCTATAATGTACGAGGAATCATCCAGGTCTTTCATGGATAACTTTTGTAACAAGAACAACTTGACCGATTGTAGCATAGGAATGTCATTTTCTATCAAGAGAATGTTGTCCACGTACAAGACTAAGAATACGACAGTTCTTCCTACAATATTCTTATATATACAAGGTTCATCCTCATTTTTTCTAAAGTCAAATTCCTTGACTTTCTCATCAAAACAGATGTTTCAGCTCCGTGATACCTACTTTAATCCATAAATGGATTTATGCAACTTGCACACCTTCTCACTGCTCCCACTAGCTATGAATCCTTCCGGCTGATCCATATATACGCACTCTTTTAAAAATCCATTTAGAAAAGTCGTTTTAACGTCCATCTACCAGATATCATAGTCATGGTAGGCAGCAATGGCAAGTAGGATCCGAATGATTTCAGCATAGGTACTGGAGAAACGGTTTCGTCATAGTCCACTTCTGGTCTTTGACGAAAACCTTTTGCAACAAGTCTAGCCTTATAGGTTCCCACCTGTCCATTTGCACCAATCTTCTTTTTGAAGATCCAATTGCATCCAACAGGTTTTACCCCAGGAGGAGTAACATCGAAAGTCCAAACTTTGTTGGTGTGTGTAGACTCCATTTTGGATCGCGTAGCATCCAGCCATTTATCAGAGTCCCTACTGGTAATGGCCTGCTTAAAACTAGTAGGATCATCTTCTTCTAAGATGCAATCCTCTCGATCCCCATCTATGAGAAAATCGTAGTATCTTTCTGGGGGATGTGAAATCCTACTAGATCTATAGAGTGGTTGAGGTTCGTCCGGGATTATTGAATCCTGAGGTTCCACCAATTATTTAGTTTCATTTTGTGGTTCCAGAATTTCTTCCAGTTCTACCGTGCTTCCACTAATTTCTTTTGCAAGAAATTGCCATTCTAAAAAGGTGGCGTGACGAGCAACAAATACCTTCTGTTCCTCGATGTGGTAGAACAGATACCCTCATGAATGCTTGTGGTATCCCACAAACTTACATAGAACCGAACGTGCCTCCAGTTTTTCTGGATTTTTCTTTTTAACATAAGTCGGACAACTTATATCTTAATAAATTTAAGACATGGTTTCTTAACACTCCATATTTTATATGGAGTGGCAGGCACAGATTTGGTCGGAACCCTATTCAATAGATATGTCATTGTCTCAAGTTCATATTCCCAGAAAGAAAGAGGCAACTCGGTATACTCATCATGGAGTGACCATATCTAATAGAATATGATTCCTCCGCTCCGATACACCGTTGTGCTGTGGTATATATGGAGGAGTAAGTTGAGAGAGAATACCATTCTCTTTTAGAATGTCACGAAATTACATACTCAAGTACTCCCCTGCTCAACCTGATCGAAGGATCTTGATAATTTTTCCTGTCTGGTTCTCTACTTCGTTCTTATGCTCTTTGAATTTCTCAAAAGGTTCAGATTTTTGTTTCAAAAGAGACACATATCCGAACTTAGAGAGATCGTTGGTGAATGTAATGAAGTACGAGAACCCACCCCCTCATATTTATAGACATCGGACCGCATACATCACTGTGTATGAGTCCCAACAGTTCTGTAGCTCTTTCTCCTTGTCCAATGAATGGAGACTTAGTCATCTGTCCTTTGAGACAAGACTGATAAGTTTTATATGATGAAAATTCGAATGGATTCAGATATCCATCCTTATTTAACCTAAATAGTCTTTTCTCATTGATATGACCAAGTCTACAATGCCACAAGTAGATTTCGTTCGTATCTGAACTCTTTCTCTTGTGTGTGTTTTGTCAATGGAAAACCGTGTTTTGATTGAGAATATAGATACCAATACACAGTGTATCTTCTGCAACCAATACATGATCAAGGTAAATGTTCAAGATATTTCTATCTGAAATAAAGTTATATCCATCTTTATCTAATAAAGAAACTGATATGATGTTGCAAAGTATGGAAGGTGCATAGTAGCAGTTGTTCAAAATCATAGTATTTCTGCTTGGAAATACAACATGATATTCACCGACAGTGGCAGTATCAACTTGTGCTCCATTCCATACTCTGAGGGTGATATCACCCGGTCCAACCATTCTACTTTTTCTCACTTCTTGTAATAAATTACAGATATGAGATCCTGATCCGGTATCTAGTACCCAGGAGGTAAGGTTGATCGAAAAACAGTTTTCAATAACAAATACACCCGAACAAGATGCATCAGAATGCTTCTCCTTCAATAGGGTCATCTGGAATTCCTTATAGTCCTCTTCCCTTGCCCATACTCATGACAGTTGTCATAAATTTGAGCTGAACCGACGTTCCCCAACACAGTGTAATAAACTGGTTCGGTCAAGTCATACATTTTAGTATCTTGATTAGGGCATGAATTAGTTTCAACCTGGAGAGAGAGAAAAGAAACACTCGGCGTGCGCTCTTGCAAAATTAGATTGGTTATTAGTTTATCTAATCAGGATGGCTCCCACTGTTTCCTCGAATTTTCCTACAAACCTTAAAAGGAAAACTAGTCGGGATCATTCGCACCTTATAAGTTCGTTAACCGTTCAACCAGGTGAGTGTTGGTACTCCGAGGGAGGTTTCACGAGCTCTCGCACAAACCTAATCAAAATAAACCTCATTTCCACTGAGGCGTATCCCCGTTAACACTTTTCTAGACACCTAATAGGTTAGCTAATTGTGAAGTGAAAATATCTCCTAAGAGTAATCCTACTCATCAGTGGGATCGGGATCTAACTATCATCGCTTGATAACCTAGATGGAAGACACTCTAGTCACCACACTCCAAAAAGTATGCAACACTAGTAAGTTTCCTGTATATTTGAAACCCCCGATGTGGTTTTTTCCCCTGACGCTTATGAACTTGACGTAGGCTAACATATCATAAGTCGTTAGTCAAGTTCAACCTGTCATTATCCTGGATTAACTTAGACCGACCCATATAAGTCCTTGACGTAGGACAAAATAACTGTACGACTGTCGTAAATAATCGTATATCTATGCAGCTATAGCCCAACTACCATTCACTATGCCTTGACGTAGGCCAACATACATAGCATGAATACTAGGTGATACTTGTAAGAAATGACGGAGGGCTATGGCTGGGTTTTTGGCGAAAAACCCTTTAACATAATGAACTTGATATCATTGAAGGAACCAAGTAGTTTTGAAAAGGAGTGGTTTAGGCTCTGCTTTTGAAGAAAACCGAGTAATCTATAGTAACATAAACTTCTGCTCAAGAGGTCACTCCCCGTAAAGGGATCTAGGCTCTTTCCTCCTCGAATGAGGTGCTGGATATTTCTAACCGAATACCGCTATGCAAAGCGAAAGAGTATGACTATAGTTTTTCAAAATTTGTTTCAACAATATCTTTTAGGTTTGTTTTCCTTGCATTAATCAAAATTAATGTGGTCCCATCAATTAAATCCGATCACACCAGAAAAGAACAAAAATACAATATACATATATGCCATCTGCATTCGCCACGGGGCCCCGTCATGCACTGTTAGGTTACTTAACTAATAGCAGAGCGGGGGCTGGACTAGCGCTAATGCAAAACATATACAACATCTACTAGTATATATAAAAATATTTATAACCATTTATCCCAGGCATGATATAAGCAATATCACAGAACAACGATAAGTAACATGGAATAAAGGATAATCTAGGAGCTCCGGATTTCATTTGAGCCACAAATGAAACTCGACGTTTCACCAGTCGTGTGGATAGCCTATGCAATGAAGAACCTAGACCCCTATGAATCCGGCAAGTTACCCTCCAATTCTGGAAGTGAGGCAACCCCAATCAATGAAGTGAATGGGTCACCCAACACTTCATGGAATCCGGTAACTTGAGCATCCCTCCGTGGGTCATCCTATACCCCCTACGAGTGCGGTGAATAATCCGCTAATTCTAAAGTAAGGCCCCCTCGGTCTCAACACTATGAGATGTGGGCCCGTTGCCCTCTAGAACTCGGCTATTCGAGCACTCCTCCACGGGGTAATCCCAGTACAGAAATATATATATATATATATATATATATATATATATATATATATATATATATATATATACACACACACACATATATATATATATAAATGGTGACATCGACCTCAATCCGGTTGTACCCCAATAAAAGAATATACAAACCGACAGAGATGGCAGTCCATATGTCGGACTCTTGCCCCGTAATAATGAATATACAAATGAATCTAAACTGTACAACTTCCATTACACTAAAGGCTATCCAACACGACAATCTGAATAAACCATTATAGATATAAACATCATAGCAACAGAAGCAAGTATGTGCAACCCCGTCTAAATGACATATAGCAAATAGACGATGTTTGAAAACACATACACCACATCACAGAGCTCAACGATGCAAAAGTTTCAAGTTCTAAACTTTCCAAGTTGTCCCAAAGCATAGATAACACTAAGTGAAATCTGGGGCAAATCAAACATATAAATTTCCAAAACCCAAGACGCTGGATGTAAACGAGGTCCAAATATGAACAGTAAACCGCCGATAGCGGGCTTTTGGCAAAAAGGGCAGTTTTTCTATGGTCGTTTTGCCTCGTTTTCATTGTGTGTCATATACACATCAAGAATAAGCCTCTGCATTTATTTAAAAAAACTTCAGAGACCAAAATTTTTTCGACAGAGAACGGGTATTTGAAAATCAAAATTTTTTGGTTTTGAAACTAAAGTATCGTCTACTACTAGTTTCTAATGTTTGGATGGCTCTTATACCATGTTGGTATTCCTAGCACCCTGGCCGATAACTGTGGCCGTTGTGGAATGAAAAACTTTAACTTTTAAAATAAACTGGCGCTAGAAACCACTACATAAAATCTAACCAAACATTGAAACTATCAAGCTAAAGAAATCTAGCTGCTGTGATAGAGGGTTATACAATAAGATCCGTGTCCTTCGGGTCTTCACTCCTCTTCTTGAGCTCTTGGGGATCCTTGATCAAACTTCCTTGAGGGCCTTCTTGATCCTAGACGATCCACACAAGAGTTTGTAGTCCAAGCTTAGCTTCACTAATGAAGCAACTCAACAACCTGGTTTGCTAATCTAGGTTTCTAAGATGATGTAGTGAGTTTTCTAGTGTATTTCTATCTCTCTTCCTCCCTTGATTCTAAACTCATGAGAGGGTAGGGAGAAAGTTGAAGGAGAAGGAGGTGGAACTCAAGGAAGGTTAGTGAGGAGAGAGAAGCACATGGTGAGAAAGAGAAAAATCTTTTGTGAAAAATAATGAAGTATGGTTTTGTATATCTCATTTTTCCAATAAAAATTTAGCAGCCATACTTGAATTGTTTGCACAATTGAATATACAATTCATTTGTCAAGACTATTCAAGCATGGTTCTTACCACTCTTACCTCACTACCTTTATACTTCATTTTCCATTTTACAAATAAAATGGAAAATACATGATGAGATGTTCTCCTTCTAGAATGTCTTTCTGTATAAATACGGAATACATTCTACCATATATACATACCCGTATTCGTATCAAAATACAAATACCCAAAGAGATAGAATAATACATAGAATATAATACTAGAATATACATATCGAAATATGCATATGTAAATTATTAAATTAGCACCTGATTTAATAATTCGTCTTAATCCTAAGCCGGTTAGTATTACCAACCGTCCGATCGAAAGCCCGGATAACACTAGAATATACATATCGAAATATATATATGTAAATTATTAAATCAATACCTAATTTAATAATCCGGTTTAATCATAAACCGACTAGTATTATCATTTGATCGAAACCCTGCATGTATCAAAATACGGCTACTATATCATTTTGCCTGAACTAGGGAAACCCTCTGTGTGGGACTCTAAAAACTCAACAGTACGTTGGTAGTGATTTTAACAACAAGCACGTCAGCGGCACTAGCTGTACATAACGGCAACCCAGGTACCTGTCGAAAGGAAGGACGACGAGCAAGCTCATCCAAACCCCTACTGAGCCTATCCATGACAATCTCCGTATAGTCCGGTCTCTTCATCTAAGAGTATCGCATACCGGGTGTAGGGGATGGTAAACATCAGACCCCTACTGACCTGATAAGTCATGTCGATATGGTTCATGACCAATCCGAGAAACTACTGATCTAACCATCAATATATCTCAACTGCCTTGGCCAAGGTCTTATGGTTCTAACCAACCGGACACAGTGCCATATCGAATCCCAATACTGGGAGAGAAGAATCCCTGATAATCACTCACTGTCTCCATGTGTCTCGGGACTGTACCTAATCAAAACCTGTTTGCACGACTCAGTGGAGCCGTGGTAGGGCAGTGATCAAAGCACAGTGGGAACTCTCACGAAACAAATAATGATCTCAGGTCTAAAGACTAAGCTATACTCATGTCACCTGAGAACCACTATCTGAGTATAGGTATAATACCATCTAGAAGTTCTCGGCGAGTCCGTACAGTGTACTCACCCCTAGTGAGCACCTGTATGCAATCTTAGGTGATCACACCAATGGCTGTGGGACCAACCACCGTCCCTCGACAGGGTCTAGAAATTTATACACAAGTCTACTCTGGAATATCGATGCCCGGTCTCGATATTTCTACGACTTGGGGCCTTTAAGGATATGCGTATGGACTACCCAGCTCCCACAAGTTTGATCAACATCATAACACTGGTAGTCAAGCAAAATCCTACGGGCTTTATCAACATGTATTTTCCATATGTGATATCGAGTTTAAAATATGCACATTTTAAGATAAAGACAAACCAGAATAATATACTACTGTAATGAGTCTTTATCAACATGTATAAGCAACATAAAGCAGTAAGAAAAACAAATACACATGTTCAAATAAAGACGACTCAAATAGAATACTGTAAAACTGAGCAAGATTTCTTGTATATACACATCCCTAGCATCCTATACAATACAGGCCTCTAGGGCATACATATCCAACAGTATATACCATTACTTAATATACCGTTTGCAACCAATACCCGATTGAGCTAAATTTTCATGATATTTCTATCTAATACAAATTTATATCCTTCTTTATCTAGTAAAGAAACTGATATAATATTGCATAGCATAGATGGTATACAGTAACAATTGTTCAAAATCACAGTGTTGCCACTTGGCAACCCCAGTTGATATTTGCCGATGGAAGTAGTATCAACCTATGCTCCGTTCCCTACCCTGAGGGACGTATCATCCGGTCCAACCATCCTACTTTTTCTCAGTCTCTGTAATAAATTACAGATATAAGATGTTGATCCGTTATCTAGTACCCAGGAAGTAGGACTGACCGAAAAACAATTCTCAATAACCAATACACCTAAAGAAGATGCATTAGAATACTTCCCCTTCATTAGGGTCAAGTGGATGTCCTTGCAATCCTCTTTTTCTTGTCCATGCTCATGACTGTTGTCACAAGTTAAAGCCAAACCAACGTTCCCCATCCCATTGTAAGAAGTTGGTTCGGTCAAGTTTGTAAGTCTATGTTGCACACACTATGGGTTTTGTAGAGAGGCAAAATTTTCAAAAACCGATTTTGAAGCATGCAACAAAAACATCTAAACCAAGAACTACCATAAGCCCTAATAGCAAAAACTTCATAAATGATTATCTACTGTGATAGAAGATTTATTCCGATAGATTCGTGTCCTTCGGTTCTTCTTGATTCTCTTCTTAAACTTCTTTCCAATCCTAGATCAATCTTGGTCGTCATCCTCCTCGATCCTACATGATCCACCCGAAGATTCTTGATTCAAACTTCTACTTTCAAAAGAAAGAAACTAAACTAACTAGTTTGCTAATCTAGTTTGTTTAGAAGATGTAGAGATGATTAGTAGTGATTTTTTCTTTGTCTAACCCTTTGTATCTCAACACATGAGAAAGTTTTAGGGTTGAGGAGGAGGATGAACTCAAGAGAGGAGAGAGAAGGAGCAAATGAAAATGAAGTGAGTTTGTGAAAAAATCTCATGACAATTTTCTTTTGTCAAATCTTTTTCACAATAAACAAATGAACCATACTTCAATAGTAATTCCAAATGAATTGAAAATTCATTTAGCCATGCCTCACACCATTCCCTTTTGCCACATAACCCTCCACCTCATTTCCAAATATCAAAATAAATGGTTAATACAAGAATGAGATGTCCTCCTTCTAGAAGGTATTTTGTGTAAATAAAAAATACTTTCTACCGTATATGCATACCCTTATTCGTACCAAATTACAAATACCGTAAAGATAGAATAATACTCCTAATATAATACTAGTATTAAATCAATATCTGATTTAATAAACCGGTTTAATCCTAAGCCCGCTAGTATTATAATCCGTCCGATTAAATTTCGTGCAACTAGTACACGTAATTAATCGGAATCCTGCACGTATATACATACAGCCGCTAGATCGTTTCGTATGAACCAGGTAAACCCTCTGTATGGGACTCTAAAGACTCGATAGTACACTAGCAGTAGGTTTAACTACAAGTACGTCAGCGGCACTGGCTCTAAGTAACGACTACCTAGGTAGCTGTCGAAAAGAAGGCCAACAAACAAACTCATCTGAATCTCTACTGAGCCTAACCGTGATAAAATCCGCACAATCTAGTCTGTTCGTATGAGAGTATCGCATACTGGTCTAGAGGGGTGGTTAATGTTAGGAATATGTATGACCTGGAGGCCATTATTGTATATTATAGTGGATGCTTAGACATATATATAGAGGACTTTCTTGCTCGATATGATAGTATGCTATTTAGTTGCTCTTTATCTTAACATGTATACTTGTATTGTTATACCGTCTCTCTGTTACGTGTTGATAAAGCCCTTAGGATGTAGGCTTGGCTACCAGGACTATGATGCAGATCATACTAGTAGAGCTTTTGTAGTCCAAAAGCACATCCTTTAACTGTTCCTAGTCGAGGAGATATCGAGACTAGGCATCGATATTCCAGAGTAGACGGGTGCGTATATTTCTTGACCCCTGTATAGGGCGATGGTTGATCCCATAATCATTAGTGTTTGACATCATAGATTGTACACAGGTGCTCATTAGAGAATGGGTACACCGAACAGGACTCGCCGAGAACTTCTAGATGGTACCATACCTATCGTCAGATAGCAGTTCTCTGGTGACACTGGTACAGGTTAGTCTGTAGACCCGAGATCGTCATAGAGTCTTGCATGGCTCCCACTATGCTTTCATTTTCTCCCTACCACGGCTTAAAGAAGTCGTGCAAACTGGTGGATTTAAGGTACAATCCCGAGTCACATGGAGGCAATGAGCGATAGCCGGGGTTTCGGCTCTCCCGGTATAGGGAGTTGATGTTGCGCTATTCTCGATTGGCTATAACAGCAAGTCCCTGACCAGGGATGATGAGATTTACTGTTAAGAGTTATCAGTAGTTTCTCGAACCGTTATATGCCACACATCGGTTTGACTTATCAAATTACCGGGGTCTGACGTTTCAACCCCAAGACTCGATATGCGACATATCAGACAAAGATACCGGACTGTACGGTAATTGTTGCTTATAGGCTTTGCGGGAGTTTAGACAAGCTTGCTTGTTCATCTTCTATTCGCTCAATACCTGGATAGCCGTTACGTCCAGCTAGTACCACTGATGGCTTATGGGTAACTGATGTGATCATTACCTACTGCTGACGTATTGACGAGTCTTTAGAGTCCCACAAAGAGGTTTTCTAGCTCAAGAAAAACGAAGTAGGGCACATATGATGATATGTGCAGGTACTTGATTAAATACGAGTATGTGATATCGTTTTCTAATCTCGTGATATTTGTTATCGGTTAGGTTGTATATGATATAACCGGATTATTGAATTAAGTGTTGATTCAATGATTTGTTATATGTATATATATATATATATTTGATATTGGCCGGTTATATATGATATGACCGGATTATTGAATCAAGTGTTGATTTGATATTAAGTATTGAATATTAATCGGTTATATGTGATATAACTGGGTTATTGAGTCAAGTATTGATTTCATAATATGATATACATATAAATAATATTAGTTGGTTATATATGATATGACCGGATTATTGAATCAAGTGTTGATTAAATAATTTGATCTATAAATTTATATATATTTGATATGTATATATTTTAACTAATATTAGCTCACTTATGATTTTCTTCTCTTGTCTTTATGTATATAATTATATATTAGGTCATGTTGGATGATACATGGACATGGGTGCATGAGACTTATACCAAAACTAAAGATAATTAGGATGATTATTTATTAAGAGGAAAACAAAAATTTGTGGATAATGAGCATGGCTTGGATGCTTGTAGAAGCCATGACTCATCACCCATTTTTATTTTACTCTAGATATTTCTCTCACCCATCTTTATCTTTAGACCATAGTTCATTCTCTCATTATTCATTGACAACTCTCACTCACCTTAGTTCATCTTCTTCCTCCTCTAGATTTTCTTGAGTTGGAAAAATTAAAAGAGAAATAAATTTCTAAAGTGAGAAAAATTTATACTTCATCAACCTACACTTTACTAGCTCTTTAGTTTAGGTTGTTTGCTTCACTAATTTCTTGATTAGTGAAGAGATAGCTTGAGTTAGAGAGAATCAAGGTGGATCATCTTTGGCCTCGAAGACGACGAAGCAAGCTCAATCCTTTCTTCAAGTGGAGCCAAGAAGAGTTCTAGGGACTACTACTTGGAGCGTAGGGACTCCTACTTGGAGCTATAGAAGTGAAGGACTTGGTCTACAAAGGTTGTAATCTTCTTCACTTTAGTATAGAACTTGTTTACTTGTTATAAACCCTAATTCTCTAGTTAGATTCCAGGTTTGTATATTTTAGCACACTAAATTTTTTTAAATTGCATACTTGATACTTGAATAAACCTAGTAGTGGTGCTAAGACATACTTTCATGTTATCAGAGGCAAGCTAGAGCATTAGGCGAACTCTAAACGACGTTAAAGTGTTCGATCGAAGTTGAAAAACCCGCATTTTTCATGTTTCTGTACATTTTTTCAAAAGTTGATATTTTGCAGATTAAAAATATGAAGGTTATATTATAGAGCCCCAAGAAGTACGAGACCATAACTTCACCATGCCGCCGTGGAACCGCCGCCAAACCCTTGGTTTGGCGCGGTTCCGCCGCAGTCTTGGTGAGTTGATGGTTCGTATTTCTTGTGCTCCTCCATTGTGATATTTGGCACATTTTGGGTATTTTTTGTAAGGCTTAAGTTGTTGAGGTCTCTGTGATTTGTAGGTGTTTGATATATCGATCGAAATGTTTAATATCTTCTTGATGATTATGATATGTGATACAATGAATCCACAACAATTAGTTTTGTGAAAACTAGTTAGTGTTTTGTAAATCTAGCGTTTTAGTCTCGTTTGATCAATTGCCACGAAGTTTTGATTCGGATCAAAACTCTGTCGCAATCTCGTATTGTATGTGAACACTCACTGGGAAACACTACTATATTGCCACGTCTCATAGCCCCGACCAAGTGACTATAGGAGAACCCCATAGTCAAAAGAATCCACTCGGGTGCTCGCAGCTGCGGTGTTCCTCCTATGTGCTCTTCGTTGGCGGCATCGGGGGTGCGGAAATCTACTAAAGTTCCCGATGAGCATTCGATCATTTAATCGGGAATCTTGCTGAATTACCCTACTGGCTATTGAAAAGTGTTTTCAATCCGAGGCTAAAATGCAAGGTTTATAAGGCTAGGCATGAAAATGAGAATATGTGATATTCCGGGTTTATGATTTCTAAGGTATATGCGGATTCTAATTATTATAATTTTTCATTTCTTTTTTGCGACCGTAAGTGTAATATGTGGAGTATCACCGACCTCGTTGCTATACGTCAACGTCATTAGGGATACGCATATTTACTTACGTTGATGGCATGTGATGTTTTTGTGTTGCTGTGATATGTTATATTGGATCGTCGTGAATGAATAACCAGGTTTTTTTTCATTAGATGAGAGTTTTTTAATTTTCATTCATGTAAAAGTTGTATGTAATATTCTTTTATTGGGACACTTCCGGTTTGAGGCTGTTCGCACCATTGATGTATATTATTTATTTTTCCGCATTATGATAGACCCATGGTAGGGAGCACAAGTAACCGGGTTCTAGAGTCCAGTGGGATGCCATCTCGAGGAGACGAGACCGGGTCGCCTAACTCTAGAATTGGTAGGGTTGCTTGCCGCTATCGTAGGGGTCTAGGGGTGTGTGCTTAGCTATTCATCACGACCGTGGCATCTGTGTTTTTTATTACTGGCTTAATTTAAAACACGAACCTCCTAGTATATCCTATATTTCATATGTTTGCTTCTGCTGCTTGAGTTCTGTGATGTGATCATATAACTGTGTGAGGCGAATGCTATATATATGATATATAATAAACGTTGCTTATGTTTTGCACCCGCGCTAGTCCTTCCCCCTGTTCTACCGTTAGTTAAGTAACCTAACGGTGCATGACGGGGCCTCGTGGCAAATACGGATGAAATAAGCGTACGTTCTATTTTTGTTTCTTCTGTGATGTTCAGGAAATATAAATGATGGGACGTCATTAATGAGATTAATGAAATAAAAGAAACCTAAAGATGTTGTAAAATCAAATTTTTAAAAAGGTAGCTGTAGTTGTTTCTTTGCATAATGGTATTCCATTATGAATATCCAGCACCTCATTCGATGAGGAAAGAGCCTATATCCCTTCACTGGGAGTGTCCTCTTTAGCAAAAGCTAGCAAATACTACAACCCACTCGATTTGTTTTGAAAACTACTCGATTTCAAAAGCAGAGCTTAAACCACTCCTTTTCAAATCACTAGATTCTACAACGATATCAAGTTCATTACGCTAAAGGTTTTCTTCAAAACCAGTCGTAGCCCTCTGTAATTTCAGATAAGGACTATTTAGTATTCGTGCTGCGTTTGTTGGCTTCCGTCAAGGCGTAGTATGCGGTAACTAATTGGTGATTATCTGCAGCATATGATACGATTGGATTAGGATAGTCGAACGACCTTGTTGGCCTCCGTCAAGGGTCGTGCGGGTGGGTTTAATTCAATCACGAAATGACGGGTTGAACTTGACTAGCCGCCTATAGTTTGTTAGCATCCGTCAAGTTCATTGCTCGTTAGGGGTAAAAATAGATATTGGGAATTTCAAGTGTTGAAATTTGCAATGAGATTGCATACCTTCTATATGATAGTTGGATCCTGATACCCACTGCGAGTAAGTGTTACTCCTTGGAGAGTTTTCCACTTTACAATTAGCCGATCCAGTAGGTATCTAATAAAGGTGTTAATGGGGTTATGCCCCTGCGTAAACAAGGTTCTTTAATTAGTTCCATGAGAAAGCATGGGGAGACTCCCTCGTAGTACAAATACCTGCCTGGCTGACCGATTGGCGAACTTGTAGGGTGTAATTAATCCCGGCTAATCTTACCTTTTATGGTTTGAAGGAAAATTTGATAAAAACAGTGGGAGCCATCCTGATTAGATAAGATAATAACAATCTAATCTTGCAAGAGCCCACGCTAAAGTGTTTTCTTCTCTCTCTCTCTTGGTAGTGACCACAACATGCCTTAATCAAGATAATAATATGGATGTATTGACCGAATTTGCTTATTATACAAAGCTGGGGAACGTTGGTTCCACTCTAGCTTATAACTGTTATAAGTCTGAGCAAGGAATAGGGGAATACTCGGATTCCCAAATAACCCGATCGACGAAAAAGCATGCTGATGCATCTTTTTCGGGTGTGTTCGTTATTGAGAACTGTTTCTCAGTTAGCTCTACGTCCTGGCTATTAGATATCGGATCAGGATCCCATATTTGTAATCAGTTACAAGGGTTAAGGAAAAGTAGAGAACTGAGAAAGGGTAATATGTCCCTCAGAGTAGGGAACGGAGCAATTGTTGCTGCCGAAGCTATCGGCGAATATCACGTAGTATTTCCAAATAGTAATGCATTGATTTTGAACGACTGTTATTACGTACCTTCGATGATGTGCAATATAATATCCATCTCATTATTAGATAAAGAAAGATATAACTTTGCACAAGAGAAAAATGTTATGAACATTTTCCTAATTCAAGTGTTGATTGGGTTTGGTATATTGTGTAACGGTATATACGTTCTAAATCAAAACACAGTTCTAAATATTCAGAACACACACCGGAGGAAAAGTTCAGAAATGAACGAAGCCTTCTTATGGCATTGTAGACTTGGTCATATCAATGCGACCAGACTAGAGAAATTGCATAAAGATATATATATATTTGAATCCGTTCGAATTTACATCTTATGAAACTTGCGAGTCATGTCTCGAAGGCAAGATGACCAAAACTCCGTTTACTGGACACGGAGAAAAAGCTACTGAACTCTTAGGACTGATACATAGTGATGTATACGGTCCTATGTCTACACATGCCAGGAATGGTTCCTCGTACTTTAAAACATTCATCGATAATCTCTCAAGATTCGGACATGTGTTCTTGTTGAAACACAAATATGAAGCTTTTGATAAATTCAAGGAATATAAGTACGAAGTTAAGAACCACACGGGTAAAAGTATTAAAATCCTTCGATCTGATCGGGGAAGAGAATACTTGAGCACGGAATTCCGAGACTATTTAAAAGAGAATAGGATTCTCCCTCAGCATCCTCCTCCGTATACACCACAGCACAATGGAGTGTCGGAGCGGAGGAATCGCACCCTATTAGATATGGTGCGTACTATGATGAGTGTTGCTGAGTTACCTATTTCCTTTTGGGGTTATACACTTGAGACAACTGCATACCTATTGAATATGGTTCCTACAAAATCTGTGCCTACCACTCCACATGAGATATGGAAAGGAAAGAGACCATGTCTTAATTTTATTAAGATATAGGGTTTTCCGGGTTATGTTAAAACGCAAAATCCTGACAAGCTTGAGGAAAGGTCAGTTCTGTGCAAGTTTGTAGGATATCTCAAACATTCGTGAGGGTATATCTTCTACCACACCGAGGAACAAAAGGTGTTTGTTTCTCGACATGCCACCTTTTTAGAAAAAGAATTTTTTGTGAAAGAAATTAGTGTCAATGAGGTAGAACTGGATGAAGTTCTAGCTACACAAATTATAACTGACGATTTGGTAGAACCAGAGGATTCGATAATCCCCGACGAACCTCAGCCACTCCGCATATCTAGTAGGGTTTCTAATCCACCTGAAAGATACTACGGTTTTCTCATAGACAGTGGGAGTGAGGATTGCATCATGGAAGATGATGACGTAACTAGTTTCGAGCAGGCCATCACAAGTGGGGACTCTGTGAAATGGCCGGATGCTATGCGATCTGAGATGGAATCCATGTACACCAATAAACTATGGACTTTAGAAATAGCTCCTGAAGGGGTAAAACCCATTGGGAGCAAGTGAATCTTTAAAACGATAATTGGTGTAGATGGAAAGTTTGAGACCTTCAAAGATAGAATTGTAGCAAAAGGTTTTTGTCGACGACCAGGTGTCGACTATGATGAAACCTTCTCTCCTGTCGCTATGCTTAAGTCCATTAGGATCCTACTTGCCATTGCTGCATACCATGACTATAAAATCTGGCAGATGGATGTCAAGACCGCTTTTCTAAATGGTGATTTAGAAGAGAGCATGTACATGACACAGCCAGAGGGCTTCGTAGACAGTGGGAGTAGCGAAAAGGTATGCAAGTTGCTCAAATCAATCTACGGGTTAAAACAGGCATCGCAGAGCTCGAACATCTGTTTTGATGTGGCAATCAAGGAGTTTGACTTCATCAAAAATGTAGATGAACCTTATATATATAAGAAGGTTGTAGAGAGTGTTAGTGTATATGCCCTAAGGGCCATTATTGTATCATACTAGCTTGTATATTATTTAATGGAAGCTTGGGATATTCACAGTTATATTAACAGTCTCGCTCAACATAGTAGTATGCTACTTGGTTTATATCTATCTTAATATGTGTATATGTTAGCATATCACGAATACATATTGATAGAGCCCTTAGGATCTTGCTTGACTAGCAGCGTTGTGATGGCAGTCATACTAGTAGGGGCTGGGTAGTCTATAAGCACATCATTTTTCAGGTCCCTAGTCGTAGGATTATCGAGACAGGGCATCGATACTCCGGAGTAGACTCGTATGTATACTTCTCATCCCTGTTGGGGAAATGGTCTTTCCCACAGCCATTAGTACGTTGTACTGGAGATAGTATACAGGCGCTCGTTGGGTTACGGGTACACCTGACAGGACTCACAGGGAACTGTTGGTTGGTATAATACACGTCATCAGTTAACAGTTCCCAGGTGACATGAGTACAGCATAGTCAGCAGACTTGACACTGCTGCTTCGTCTCGAGTGTGTTCCTACCGTTCTTAGATTGCTACCCTACCACGGCTCAAAGGAGTCGTGCAAACAGGCAGCAGTTGGGTGCAGTCCCGAAGCACTTGGAGGCAGTGACGGTCAGATAGGATTCGTCTCTCCCGGTATTGGGAGTTGATATAGCGTTGTGTTTGGAGAAACATTACGCAAAGTCCCTGGCCAGGGCAAACGAGATTTACTGGTAGGATTTCCAGTAGCTTCTAAAGTTTTAATGGGCTTCACTCCGACACGACTTATACCGCTTTTAGGGGACTAACGCTTGCCGCCCCTAGGCCCGATATGCAATAGTCCTAGACGAACAGACCGGACTGTACGGGGATTGTCACATCAGGCTCAGTAGGAGTTCGGATGGGTTTCCCTATCGGCCTTCTTATCGACATCTACCTGGGGACTGTTACGTACAGCTAGTACTGCTTGCGGCCTGTGGTTAAACCTACTGCCAGCATAGTGTCGAGTTTTTAGAGTCCCACACAGAGAGTTTCCCTGCTTCAGGCGAAACGATGTAGAGGTCGTATGGTTTTACGACAGGGTTCGGACACATATGTGTATTTATGTACGTACGATGTTCGGACAGTTTTTACAAGCGGGCTTTAGTTTAAGCCAGATTCTAGTATTGGATTATTGGATTTATACAGTCTCAGTATTTCCGTGTTTTCATAGATGGGAGGGGAATTCTCGTAATTAGTCGAGAAGCTTCTAGAAGATAGATGAGGTGGAGAGCTTAGGTGGATTGCATTAAATGGATTAGTGGCTCATTGAGTGATTCATCCAAATGAGTTAATGAAGCATTTATTTCTTAATGACTCATGAGATGATTCATCCAAAGTGAGTTAATGAAGCATGGTTGATATTATTATATGTTATTCATTTAGATAATTATCATGCTTCATATATTCACAAATGAGTTAGAATTCATTATCATTCTCACTTTCACATTCTCTCTCCTTTAGCTCTCTCTTTTCAAAGAACTAAACCTAATCCTCTCATCTGTTGAGATCCAAGGGTTAGCAAGACTAATAGATCCCTAATCCTCTTCTATATCCTCTAGGTTACTTTGATTAGCAATCATAGCCACCTAGTTAACTCAAGAGAGTGGTTAAAGCTTGGAGAAGGAGCTCTCGGGTGGATCTTCTATCACATCGAGGATGCCGACGAGGAGGTGATCAACAAGAACAAGAAAGACTAGAATCTTGAGGTATAGTCATCTATCATAATAGCTAATCACTTCTAGATAGTTGTTAGTTAGGGTTTAGCAAAGATCCGTAAAGTTAGTCGATGTTACTTTAAACAAAATGATTGTTTTACCTATTCCGCCTTCCCGCATCTTGTGGGGTGTCTAACGTCGACCTACAGTGCTATCAAAGACTAGCTAAACCATAACTAACATGTAAGAAAATTCGTTAGAAATTCGATCGCAAAACGAATCCGGAAAAACATCATTTTCACATAGTTTCTGCCATTTTTAAAATAGGGTCTAAAAATTTTTTAGGGACCCTTAAAAATACAAGCAGGGTTTTTTAAGAATTGTGAAGAAATTTGGGACTGTGAATCGGACATACCGCCTCGGAACCGCCGCCGATCCAACCGATCCGCTGCGGATCCGCGACCGAGTTGACACCGAGTCAACCCAAATTTGCTCAGTTATTCTTCTGTGTTGATGTTGTGTTTTCTGGGATGATTTGTTTCTGCTCAGGTTTTATGTGCACAGAGAAGTTTTTGGAATAGATTCATTTGTGTTGCTTGATCGAAATTCTAAGAACTTTGGCTAACTGGATTATATCTGTGTTGTGTTTAATGTGTTCGTAAAACTCCCCTAATTGCTGGTATGTCGGTTAGCAGGGGGTTGCACATTTCTGTAATGTTTTTTACTGGTTTGTGTATATGAACTTGTTGGATTGTCGTAAATGGATAGCCGGGGATGTAAGACGAGTGTTTCTTTCATTCAAATGTAAATTTTTAATTTGTTGTAATATTCTTTTGCGGGGCACATCCGGGTTGAGGTTGTAGCCACCGTTGTATTATTTCATTTACTGTTTTCTGCTTCTAGGATAGACCCAAGGTGGGGTGCACAAACTATCGGGTACTTTGAAGTGCTTAGTGGCTTACTCACGTCGTTGAGGGAGACCGCTTCACTTCGGGTACTCGGCAGGTAGTTTTCCATACCCGTAGGGGTCTAAGGTGGGGTTTTGGCTATTCATCGCGACTGTGTAATTCGTCTTTCTTTGCAGGCACAAAAAGAATGCGGATTCGTAGAAAATCCAATATGTTCATCTGTGATCTGGAATGACTATTATTGCGTCTGACGAATGTACAATATCTATATATGATATCTATTAGGCGTCACTTATGTTTTGCACCCGCGCGAGCCCAGTCCCGCTCTGTCGTTACTTAAGTAACCTAACGGGTGAATGACGGGGCCCAGTGGCGAATGCGGATGGCATAAGAGAATGTTGTATTTTCGTTGTTTTCTGCAATGATAGGTTAAATGATGGGACGCATTATATTAATGCAAAGAAAATAAACCAAAGTTGAATCGTTCGAACAGTTTAAAAGAAACCACTCGGTTATTTTAAAACAGAAGATTTTTTTAATTGCGGAGCTTAAACCACTCCTTTTGAAAGCTATCAGGTTCCTTCGATCATATCAAGTTCATTACGTTCACGGTTTCGCCAAAACCATTCGTAGCCCTCCGTCATTTCATTTGGGTATTCAGTAGTATTCAAGCTATGTATTTTGACCAACGCCAAGGCATAGTGTTTAGTAGCTGCTGGGTATTCATTTGTTGCATAGATAGATGAGTTGGTTTGGGACAGTCGTACTATCATTTGGCCAACGTCAGGGGTATGTATGGGTGGGTTCAAATTAACAAGATAATTATGGGTAGAACTTGACATGTGACTTATGACATTTTGAACAACGCCAAGGCCATAAGAGCATGGGGCAAAAATCCACATCGGGAATTTCTAAAGAAACTGAAATTTGCTAAGAGTTGCATACCATTTGGAGTATGATAATTTTGGTAGGATTCCTTCAGCTTTATCAAACGATGATATTTGGATCACGATCCTACTGTGAGTATCCGCTACTCATCAGGAGATTCGTCACTTAACGATCAATGCTATAAACCAAGTAGGTGTCGAGAAAGGTGTCAGCGGGGCTACGCCCCCAGAGAAAAGAGGTTATTTAATTAAGGAACTTCGCGAAAGCGTCGTAAAACCTCCCTCGAAGTACCGACACCGGCCCGACTGAACGGTTAAGCAAGTATTGTACGGTGAGAATAGTCCTGACTAGTTCTTCCTTTTTGGTTTGAGGAGGGATTCGAGAAACAGTGGGAGCCATCCTATTTAGATAAATTAAAAACCACTCTAAACTTGTAAGAGCATCATGCTAAATTGTTTCCTCTCTCTCTCCTAATTGCAGCGACCCAGAACATGACAGGCCATAAGTTACTATTAGATAAAAATATTTTGACAGGGCTAAACTATAAAGACCGGTTCCGGAATGTCAAGATGGCAATTACTTATGACAAATTGGGGTATGTCCTTACTACTAAGGCACCTGCTGTCCCTGGTCCAGAATCCAGTGTCGCGGATAAAGAAATCCGCAAGACCTGGGAGATAGATTGCGCAAAGGCCAAATGCATCGTGCTTGCCTCAATGAATAATGAATATCAGAGGAGGCACGAGAATATGGACCTTGAATCCATATTTCTCCACACCAAGGAACTATATGGAGAACAATCTCGTATAGCTAGATACAAGACCTC
This sequence comes from Agapanthus africanus, assembly GCA_030015575.1. Lineage (NCBI taxonomy): Eukaryota > Viridiplantae > Streptophyta > Magnoliopsida > Asparagales > Amaryllidaceae > Agapanthus > Agapanthus africanus. Next base: position 112,266,311 of record CM057345.1, on the reverse strand, counting down.
GAAGAACTTGTTTTAGTCGAGACTGGCCGTCGGATCATCTGTAGGAGAATATGTCCTTAAGATGATTGGCTATATAGAAGAGCTCGCGGACCTCGGGACAATATTAGAGAACGAGCTATATACAGACTTGGTTCTTCAGTCCCTTCCTTCCACCTACGCCCAGTTTATTCTGAATTTCAACATTCAAATAAAAAAAAGTTGAACTTCCAAAACTCCTTAACATGTTGAGGAGTGCAAATGGCACCTTCCAGATAGCAAGGGAAACACCCACTATGTTTGTTCGCGTTGCTTCCTCTTTCGGGTCCAAGGCAAGGACCAAAGAAAGGAAGAAGAAGGCCGCTACCAAACCAAGAGGTGGTGTTGGTAAGGTGGGAGTTAAGGAAAAGGAAAAGGTTGCGGTGCCAGTAGTGGCAAAGGACGAGTGCTTCCATTGTCATAGGAAAGGCCATTGGAAGAAATATTGCAAAGCTTGGATTGCCAAGAACCAGGACCCGAGGCAAGTTGTGGCTTCGGCTTCAGGTGTGTTTGTAATTGAAATTTGTCTGTCAATCAACTCTACTTCCTGGGTATTGGATACCCGATCAGGATCTCATATATGCAATTCATTGCAGGTACTGAGAAACCGTAGAGTGCTGAAGGTTGGTGATATGACCCTCCAGGTTGCTAATGGAGCCAGCGTGGGTGCTGTGTCCGTAGGGGATTATCATCTTGGATTGACGAGTGGTCATATTTTGGTTTTGCGCAACTGTTTTTGTGTACCTAGTTTAACGTGTACATATCAGTATCGTTGTTATCAAAAGAAGGTTATGATTTCACGTTTGTAAGCGATGTTGTTAACATCCAGCTTAATCATGGTTTGATTGGGTCCGGTACACTAGATAACGGTATATATGTGTTAAACCAATTACAGATTTTCAATGTCCAGAAAACACGAAAAAGAAAGTCTCCAGATATAAATCAAGCTTTCTTATGGCATTGTAGACTGGGTCACATCAATGAGACAAGGTTAACTAAGTTACATAGAAAAGGATATTTGGACCCGTTCGAATATCAATCTTTTGATACTTGTCAATCATGTCTCAAAGGAAAGATGACAAAGACTCCGTTCACTGGACACGGAGTAAGAGCGAGCGAGCGAGCTCTTAGGACTCATACACAGCGATGTATGTGGTCCAATGTCTACACATGCAAGAGGCGGTTTTTCATTTTTCATTACTTTTACGGTTGATTTCTCTAGGTATGGATTTATTTTCTTGATGAAACATAAATCCGAGGCCTTTGAGAAATTCCAAGAATATAAGAATGAAGAAGAAACCGAACCGGCAAAAGTATCAAGACACTGAGATCTGATCGAGATGGTGAATACTTAAGTGCCGAGTTCCTGGGTTACCTAAAAGAGAATGGAATTCTCTCTCAGCTTACTCCTCCATACACTCCACAACATAACGGTGTATCGGAGAGACGGAACCGAACCCTATTAGATATGGTACGTTCCATGATGAGTAATGATGAGTTACCGCGATCTTTCTGGGGTTATGCACTAGAATCAGCTGCATATCTTCTGAACAGGGTTCCTACCATGACTGTGCCTACCACACCATATCAGATGTGGAGTGGGAAGAAACCCTATCTTCAGTATCTAAATATATGGGGATGTCTGATTGATATAATTTCGTTGTGTGTATGAAATGGTAAAGATATCACAACCAAAGATTATTTGACCGCAATCAACTACGGTGTCAGATTGTAGTTAGTATGTGAGTGCGGATCGTCCACAGGGAAAGTGTAATCGTTCGTCTTTTGAATTAGATGAATTGAATCTTTAAAGAAAGAAAACAAAACAATTCAAGATTTATAGTTGATGTTCAAGAATGAGAAAAAACTAGATCTACGAAAGCATTAAAAGATAGAATCAAGAATTGATCGTTTGTTGATTTTTCCAAACCAAATCTCAAGAATTGAAATGAGGCTCGTAGGAATCGATCGGATCTATAGATGTGATGTAATCTTACAATTACGTATTCTTATCCTTCGATGAATTGATACTAGATCGATGATCATCGATGAGAATTAGGGATTTCTTGTAAAACTAGGGTTTCATCTTATCCCTTGTTCTTTCGTCGATGTCATTCACATTCTAGCCTCTAGTAAATTCAAGAAACGATCGTAGATCCCTAATTTCGAGCGATCACAATCAAGAAAGCATCGCTACGAAACTAGGTCATCGATTCTTGAGCTTGCTAGGGTTTACAAAACTCGTAGGACTTAAAAATAGTATTAGAATTTGTTACATCATCATTCTACAATCGTCTCGACTCCTTAACGAGCGGAGTTTTACTCGAACATCACAACAAGAGCAACAATTATAAATTGAGATCTAATCATGATGCAAGAATTAAAAGAAAGCAAGATTAACGAATTTCACCTTTTATTTATATCAACAATTTAGTTACAATCGCTCAAGAACTACAAGAGGAAGAACTTGATCGTCGACTTGGCTTCGCTCGTCTCCGTGGATCGCGGATCGGCTTGGATCACTTGCCCGATTGAAGATCGGCTCGGCTCCTAAAAGGTTGAAGTCTTCTCGCTTGATTTGGTACTCAAGATCTTGGATTTAGAGTGGAATTAGGGTTAGGGTTTCGCACAAGCCTTGTCACGAGACTTGTGGAAGAAGATGATGAAAAATGAACCAATGATTAACTAATGAAGATTACTGGTCCTAATGATGAACAACCCCTCCCTTAGATTTAGGCTCCTATTTATAGATAACTAACCCTAGATCTAGGATTTCAAATTCTAACTTTCCCTCCAAAAGTTTGTTGGGGGAAATTCAAATTTCCCTCCAAAAGTTAGTTAGGGGAGAAGGTTCTAGATGTAATTAGTTAGGAGGAGCTTCTAGAATAGGATTAATTAGGAGCTTAATTAGGATTAGCCTTCCTAATCTTCATTTCTGATCTGGCAGTAGCTTTGAGGTAATTATGTAATTTGAAGTATCACAATGAGGTGTGGGACCAGAGAAATGAATAGTGCCCAAAACTTGACGGCTGACGTGGCAGATCCGCCGCGCTTGCGCGGCGCAAGCCTGCTCCTGCCGCGCAAGCGCGGCGCTCTTGGGGCTTTGGGGCTTGTGCTTTTGGGCTTGGTCTTGGACTGTTTGTTGGGCCTTTGTTTGATATATATAATTGTCTAATTCCTTCTGCACTGCTACCAGATCTGAAATGATTTAGCTGGCGTAATATTGATCAGCTCTTTGGTTTTTCTTCCGTATTTTCCTGCACAGACTCAAGACAAGTGTTGCGCAAATACAGAAATGATGCGATGCCATGAAATGCGGTTAATTTCCTTTAAAGTGTCGGTTTAAAAGTCTAGTACATGCAATCTCATATTTTGTGACAGATTTGCTAATATGTAGAATATGAATGCCGAACACTTCTAAATGTATGTAAAAGATGGGGAAATTGCCGGCTAAAATATACAATATTTTCGACTGATCAAATACCCCCAAACTTAATTTCGATCGTCTCGAGCGAATGTTTTATTAAAAAGAGAAGGAGAAAAAAGAAGAAAGAGAAAAACTAACTAGCACACTTTCGTAGGCAACACGATTGCACTGAGCACGTGCAACAAGCCTTTGAACCTCTAGGTGTCCCTAGTAGGAGGAGTGTTGTCTCCTGAGGGTTTTCAGCGGATTGCACCCACAAAATCCAATAATAAAAGAAAGATCATGAATATTACATTTAAAGACAAGAATTCTAAAAGAAAAACCTTGAAAATTAGGGTTTCCAACTAAGCTAGCTTTTCGGTTGTCATGAGCCCTATCTTAATGGTCATGAAAAGATGTTAGAAATCACGTCCTCCCTCAATAAAACATCGTCTTATTCTTCATTCCTATCTTTATTCCAAACATCGATCATATCACCCTGCGTGTGTGTAAAGACATCCCTACACCCGGAGAATTCAATTCAAGCTATCATGCCCTTGCCCATCGGCCTCAGTACTTCTTGGCAAACGAGATTGCTTACACACTTTCATGCGACCGTTAATACTTCTTGAGGTACTAACCGACCGATTACTAATGTGCTTGCTAACTTGGTGTATTTTCCTAGTCTTGCACCACCTTAGGCATAGCAGTGACTCCCAGACCAGTTGACCTTGGGGCACTAGGTGAAGAAGCACCCTTTTGCTATATATTTTTATTGCCCTTGGTGATAACAAAACCAGTGTCTATTTTTCTCACCATTTTCAAAATACTTTTTTTTTCCATACTTTTGGCTTTAAGACAAGAGCATTTCAAGGTATCCTCTACTATCCCAGGCTTCAAGATGTTTGTAAGTGCGAATAGCAGGGTAGCAACGTTCAAAATGTTTGGCTTCCAGAATAGAAACTATTTTTCAGACTTATTTTTATCCTCAGATTAGTGACGTCCTTCATCTTACTAACCCTTGGGACAACGGCTCATAACTACTTATTACTAGTTCGTATAAGAAAACTTCTAATTTTCTTAGTTTTCTTAAATTTTTCTAATCTCATGGATGTAATTTTTCACTATCTAAACTTTCATTATCTTATTTATGTACAAAAATATTTTTATAATTTTGAAATTTTTTTTTTATTTAAATTTTTATAGTTTTTAAAGAAATGTTTTGTGCTTATGCAAATGATATGCACATGATGCGAAAATAAGCACAAATCTCCCCCAAACTTGTTTTCAACAGTGTCCTCACTGTTGCCTTCTGCTAAATCTCGAAAAACTTGTAAGCTTGGGAGGAATTTATTAGTGGGGGCAAAATATTTAAGTGAAGAACCTCCCCCAAACTTATTTTTGGCTCAAAATTTTGTAAAAAAATTTTCTTTTCAGGAGCCCGAAAAAATTATACCCCCCCAAACTTGAGTTATGCAATGTTAATTTTAAAATCACAAGTGGGGGTCAAAAATTATTGGTCGATGCCAAGCTTTGCAAAGACCGAAAGTTAACACCAACCATTCAAAAATTTTATCAATGCAGTGCTCGGGTTGGTGGAAGAAGAAGTGGGGAAAAGGTAAGTGGTGGAAGAGAATGTGTGTGCGTCTCATTTTGGAGAGACGATGCAGTGAATGTGATGGATAACTCGCATTCTTTTTACAAGTCAAAAGAAGGGGTGGAGGTTCAATTTCATTGATTGGGAGATGATTCATCTCAACACCCGTGTCATTTAAAAATGCGAGTTCATCAGCGAAGATCTCCTCAAAAGTTCCATCTATACCCCGATGAATAATGTCATCACAAAGTACGGGGTGATCTTCAGACTCTAAGAACAGTTCATAATCAATGTTAATTGTTGACCCGGACATCTCGGTGGAAGAGTCCGTATGTGTATGATACATAGTTGGGTCAAACAATAACATATGAAAAGAGTCAAGATCGATATCAGGAGGATCATTAAATTCGCTGCTGTCGACATCCATTAAGTCGACAGAACATGCCTGAGCAATAGGTTTGGAGGGTACACTTCCCAACTTGTAAATGTTCAGCTCTATTGACCTATTCCCGAAAGATAGGGTCATAGAACCATTACGACAGTTGATAATAGCATTGGAAGTGGCCAAAAAGGGGCGACCTAAAATCACCGGAATTTGATTCCGTGGGTTCGCTACAGGTTGTGTATCAATTACAATAAAATCTACCGGGAATATAAATTCTCCGATTTTTATTAACACATCCTCCAGTTCACCCCTAGGTTTGGTGATTGATCGGTCAGCCATCTGGAGAGTGCAATTGGTTGGCTTCAACTCTCTGATTCCTAATTGCTCATAAACTGAGAAAGGAAGCAAGTTAACACTAGCGCCAAGATCTAATAGAGCACGGTTAATGTGTTTTTCCCCAATAGAAACGGAAATAGTAGGATATCCAGGATCCTTACGTTTCCTCGGTATTTGTTGGGGGAAAGCCGTGTCTATTGTCTTTTCTATGAAAATCTTCTTAGGCACTGGATTCTTCCTCTTCCTAGTGCACAAGTTCTTAAGAGTTTTCGCATAGGACGGAACTTGTTGGATGGCATCTAGGAGAGGGATGTTGGTGTTTACTTGCTTAAAAATGTTCATAATCTTCTCCATATGTGGACTTGGTGTGTTAGCCCTTACCCGATTCGGATAAGGTGCTTTAGCAGTAAGCGCTGGGTCCATCATAGGAGAAGAAAGTGGGTGTGGAACCGATCCCGGAATAGAAGTGGGGATCGTCCGTGGAGGAGAAAAAGAGGTGGGCTGTAATGGCGAGCCTTTTGGGAAATGAAGAATAGGCTCGGAAGAAGATGGTAGGGTAGAAGAACTGGGGTAAGAAGTGTGTGGAAAGGTCTCAGCCGGGGTGTTATTGATTGATTTATCAGCATCATCAAACTCTTCCCCAACATGAGTGTCAAGCACTCTTCCAGATCTCAACGTGATTGCATCCACATCATGTGAATAGCTAGAATTGGGTAAAGGTTGAGCTGGAAGTTTCCCTTTCTCTCGTGCACTCATTTCGGCTTTTAGTTGTGCAATTTGTTCTTCCATCGATTTGATGTTCTCATTTTGAGAGATAATGATTTTCATTACATTCTCGACGGAAGATTGCAAACTTGCCGTCCCTTGGATGGATTGTTTCATGAAAGTATCCAAGGTTTGTGCTAGTGCAGAGATATTATCTATACCGGTCAATTGCAAAGGACTAGACGGTGTAAAAGTGTTGGCCGGATTTTGGAAGTTTTGTGATTGGAAGGGGTGCTGACTCAATTGAAGTGGTGGTTGCTGTTGTGGTGAAGGGACCCTTTGGAAATTGTTTTGAATTGGAACCGTGTTTTGAAATTGTGATTGGTTCCAAGAAAAGTTAGGGTTATTCCTCCAACCCTGATCATATGTGGAGGAAGATGGATCGTTTCTAGGTCTTTGAAATGATTCATTTGTAAGCTCAGGACCTTGAAACGGACATTCTTCCGTCAAATGAGACGGATCAGAACAACAACCACATACAGTTTTGGAGAGTGATATTTGACTTAGGGCAGCTAAGAATTTTTCCATATTCTCAAGTTTCTTTTGTATAGCTGAAATGTCAGCTCTAACTTCTATGGAAATATCATTGCCATCCCTAGACGATTGACTCACACCCTCCCACTGTAAAGATTTTTCAGCGAAATCTTCTAGAAATTTCCAGGCTTCCCAATCATCTTTGGTCATAAAATTGCCTTGACACATGGATTCAAGGGACTGTCTTGTGTAATGAGTAATGCCCTCATAAATGATTCGGCACAATTCCCATCTCGGGATGCCGTGATGTAGACATTGGACTAACAGATCCTTGAAACGGTCAAGACATTCTGAAAATGTTTCATTTGGAAGCTGGGTGAATTGATAGATTTCGCTACGGACTCGAGCTGTCTTTTGATGTGGGTAGAATTTCTTAAGGAATGCTTTAACGAATTCGTCCCAATTTGAAATGGAATGTGCGGTAGTGTTATATAGCCATTTCTCGGCTAAATCGCACAAAGTGAATGGGAGAAGACGAAGACGTAAAGCATCCACAGAAAGCTGTGAAGTACCCATCATTGCGCATACATTTTCAAATTTCGTGATAAACACGTATGCGTCTTCAGACTCGAGACCGTGAAATTTTGGTAAAAGGTTGATGTATTGGGGTTTTATTTGAAAATTTTCCCCGTTGGCTGGTGGTGTGGAAAGACAGGTGGAAAGTGGGCCTCGTGTTGGATAACATCTCTCTTGGAGAGAGATGCTAGGTGGAATCTGCGCACCAACGGAAGGCGGCAGGGTAGTGGAAAAGAAGTTCGATGGAGGTGGATCCATCGATGTGGGTGTGGTGGTGGGTAAAAGAAAAGTAAATGTAGAAATACTGACTTTTGGGTCGATAAGGGAAACGCGGACTAACGGGCACTAGAATCCCGTGTCCAGCCTATCTTGCACTAAAAAGGGTTAGTACAAGTGGCAGCGTGAATTTATAATTAGGGGAATGATGAATGTGATTGGTGTTTGTTTTGAAAAAGGTACGGATTTTTGAAAAAAAAATGATGCAACAAAACAAATGCAACAAGCAAAACCCTAAAATCTAGAAGTCACCTAGGTCAAACTCTAGACCGCTCCTAACTGCCAAAAGACAAGTCGCAGGATAGAATCCTCCACTGCCTCTTTGTCCCCCTGTGGCCGGATAAGTGCCAGGTAAGTGGGAAGGAACCACCACTACAGTGGGCCTAATTAATAACCACTAGCCTTAGACACACTCGCCTTAGGCACCACAGAAAAACGCAGATAAACAATGGATTACCCACGGCCTTCTTCTGTCCTAATTGAGCGCGACGGTCCTTAGAGTCATCTCTAGATATTTTTTAATTAATGAGGGTAAATGCGGATGCAAGTTTTGCGATTTTCGGGGCCTAGGAAGGGTAATGAAATCCCCACCTAATTTGGATTTGGTCGTGCCCCTTAAATTTCCGTATTAATATGCAACAACCACAAGAATCAAAAACACGCACAAATTTATTTTGCTTTTGCGGCGCTGCGATTTATTTGCAAAGAAACCAGCACAAAATATTAGTTGGAGCAGAGAAAGAAGGAGATAAGAAAGTGAGGAGTTACCAGAGAAAATTTGGTACAGAGAAGAGCTGGAACTGCGGCGCTTCCGCCGCAAATGCTGCCTATTGCCGCCCTTCCGCCGCGGAATTTTGGGATCAGTGTACAAAATTTTCTGTACAAGCTCCTGTTCACCTACACAGCTCTCTGGAATGCTCAGAAAATTTTTTCTCCAGCTCCAATGATTCCAGATTTTCTCGCAACAAATCACAACACACGTATTAGTGTTTGCACGAATTTAGATCTAAAAAATATGATGAAATAAATTGTTCAACTCAAATTTCAAAATACGAACTATTAGCGCACTATCCCCGGCAACGGCGCCATTTGATTGATATAATTTCGTTTTGTGTATGAAATGGTAAAGATATCACAACCAAAGATTATTTGACCGCAATCAACTACGGTGTCGGATTGTAGTTAGTATGTGAGTGCGGATCGTCCACAGGGAAAGTGTAATCGTTCGTCTTTTGAATTAGATGTATTGAATCTTTAAAGAAAGAAAACAAAACAATTCAAGATTTATAGTTGATGTTCAAGAATGAGAAAAAACTAGATCTACGAAAGCATTAAAAGATAGAATCAAGAATTGATCGTTTGTTGATTTTTCCAAACCAAATCTGAAGAATTGAAATGAGGCTCGTAGGAATCGATCGGATCTATAGATGTGATGTAATCTTACAATTACGTATTCTTATCCTTCGATGAATTGATACTAGATCGATGATCATCGATGAGAATTAGGGATTTCTTGTGAAACTAGGGTTTCATCTTATCCCTTGTTCTTTCGTCGATGTCATTCACATTCTAGCCTCTAGTAAATTCAAGAAACGATCGTAGATCCCTAATTTCAAGCGATCACAATCAAGAAAGCATCGCTACGAAACTAAGTCATCGATTCTTAAGCTTGCTAGGGTTTACAAAACTCGTAGGACTTAAAAATAGTATTAGAATTTGTTACATCATCATTCTACAATCGTCTCGACTCCTTAACGAGCGGAGTTTTACTCGAACATCACAACAAGAGCAACAATTACAAATTGAGATCTAATCATGATGCAAGAATTAAAAGAAAGCAAGATTAACGAATTTCACCATTTATTTATATCAACAATTTAGTTATAATCGCTCAAGAACTACAAGAGGAAGAACTTGATCGTCGACTTGGCTTCGCTCGTCTCCGTGGATCGCGGATCGGCTTGGATCACTTGCCCGATTGAAGATCGGCTCGGCTCCTAAAAGGTTGAAGGCTTCTCGCTTGATTTGGTACTCAAGATCTTGGATTTAGAGTGGAATTAGGGTTAGGGTTTCGCACAAGCCTTGTCACGAGACTTGTGGAAGAAGATGATGAAAAATGAACCAATGATTAACTAATGAAGATTACCGGTCCTAATGATGAACAACCCCTCCCTTAGATTTAGGCTCCTATTTATAGATAACTAACCCTAGATCTAGGATTTCAAATTCTAACTTTCCCTCCAAAAGTTTGTTGGGGGAAATTCAAATTTCCCTCCAAAAGTTAGTTAGGGGAGAAGGTTCTAGATGTAATTAGTTAGGAGGAGCTTCTAGAATAGGATTAATTAGGAGCTTAATTAGGATTAGCATTCCTAATCTTCATTTCTGATCTGGCAGTAGCTTTGAGGTAATTATGTAATTTGAAGTATCACAATGAGGTGTGGGACCAGAGAAATGAATAGTGCCCAAAACTTGACGGCTGACGTGGCAGATCCGCCGCGCTTGCGCGGCGCAAGCCTGCTCCTGCCGCGCAAGCGCGGCGCTCTTGGGGCTTTGGGGCTTGTGCTTTTGGGCTTGGTCTTGGACTGTTTGTTGGGCCTTTGTTTGATATATATAATTGTCTAATTCCTTCTGCACTGCTACCAGATCTGAAATGATTTAGCTGGCGTAATATTGATCAGCTCTTTGGTTTTTCTTCGGTATTTTCCTGCACAGACTCAAGACAAGTGTTGCCCAAATACAGAAATGATGCGATGCCATGAAATGCGGTTAATTTCCTTTAAAGTGTCGGTTTAAAAGTCTAGTACATGGAATCTCATATTTTGTGACAGATTTGCTAATATGTAGAATATGAATGCCGAACACTTCTAAATGTATGTAAAAGATGGGGAAATTGCCGGCTAAAATATACAATATTTTCGACTGATCAATGTCCAACTTTTGTTAAAAAGCAGCATGCGGACAAACTCGAGGCATGATCAGTACAGTGTAAGTTTGTGGGATATCCAAAGAACTCCAAGGGGTATTTTTACTATTACGCGGAGGAACAAAAGGTTTTTGTTTCTCGTAATGCCCATTTTCTAGTACAACAATTTTTAGAAAAGGAAACAAGTGGGAGCGCAATAGAACTGGAAGAAATTCTAAAACCACAAACTACTCCTGAAAGTTTGATTGATAGAACCAGAAGTTCAAGAAGAACAGGACATTCCCGCACCCCTCCGCAGGAGTAATAGGCCGTCTCATCCGCCTGAGAGATACTATGATTTTCTCATAGATGGGAAAGAGAATATTGCATCATTGATAATGATGAATCTACTAGCTTCTAGCAGGCCATCCAGAGCAGTGACTCAGTAAGATGGCTGGATGCAATGCGGACCGAGATGGAGTCTATATACACCAACAAAGTATGGACTTTGGATTTTTCTCCAGATGGGGTAAAACCCATAGGTTGCAAGTGGATCTTCAAGAAAAAGATTGGTGTAGATGGAAAGGTGGAAACCTATAAGGCTAGACTTGTTGCAAATGGTTTTCGTCAAAGACCTGGTTTGGATTATGACGAAACTTTTTCTCTAGTGGCTATGCTCAAATCCATTCGGATCCTTCTTGCCATTGCCGCCTTCCATGATTATGAGATCTGGTAGATGGACGTAAAGACGGCTTTTCTAAATGGTAATTTAGAATAGTGCGTCTATATGGATCAACCATATGGTTTCAATCAGAGTGGGAGCAGTGGGAAAGTGTGCAAGTTGCATAAGTCCATTTATAAACTAAAGCAGGCATCACGGAGTTAGAGCATCTGTTTTGATGAAACGGTCAAAGAATATGACTTTATCAAAAATCCAGATGAACCATGTATATATAGTAAAATTGTAGCACGAACTGTCGTATTCCTTGTCTTGTACGTGGATGACATTCTCTTGATAGGAAATGACATTCCTATGCTACAATCTGTCAAAGGATTCTTGTCACACAGGTTCTCCATGAAAGACCTGGGTGATGCCTATTACATACTGGGGGTCCAGATCTATCGTGATAGATCTAAGAGAATGTTGGGACTTTCGCAGTCCAGGTATATCAACACTATACTGAAAATATTCAGTATGGAAGATTCTAAGCGCGGTAATTTACCGGCTTGTCACGGAATCACCCTATCGAAAGAGATGTCTTCCAAGACTGATTTGGAAAGGGAATGCATGTCAGTTATACCCTACGCTTTTGCAGTAGGCTCTATAATGTATGCGATGTTGTGTACCAGACCAGATATAGCTTACGCACTGAGCGTGGTAAGCCGGTATCAGTCAGGCCCATGGGAGAAGCACTGGATAGCAGTAAAGAACATTCTCAAGTACTTGAGAAGGACTAAGGATATGTTCTTGGTTTACGGCGGAAAAGACCTCCAGATCAAGGTTTTTGCTGACTCCAGCTTCCAGAGTAACAAGGATGACTCCAAGTCCATGTCAGGTTATGTCTTTACCCTCAATGGAGGGGCGGTGTGCTGGAAGAGTTCCAAGCAGGACACCGTTGCTGACTCGACGATGGAAGCGGAGTATATAGCTGCTTGCGATGCCGCAAAAGAAGCAGTCTGGATGAAGAAGTTCCAAACAGAACTTCAGGTGGTTCCTACCATTGTTGATCCAATACCGCTGTATTATGACAACAACGGCGCTATAGCTTTAGCGAAGGAACCCAGGTCCCATAAGAAGTCCAGACACATCTTTAGGCGGTATCACCTGATCAGGGAGATCATAGATCGCCAGAAGATCGAGGTCTGGAGAGTTGCTACAGAGGAGAACACTGCAGATCCATTCGCAAAGGCCTTACCTCAGATTCAGTTCGAGAGGCTACTCGAGATGATAGGTCTTCGATACGCCAGTACATGGCCCTAGTGCAAGTGGGAGATTGTTAGTGTATATGCCCTAGGGGCCATTATTATATCATACTATCTTGTATATTACTTAATGGAACCTTAGGATATTCACAGTTATATTAACAGTCTCGCTCAACATAGTAGTATGCTACTTGGTTTATATCTATCTTAATATGTGTATATGTTAGCATATCGCGAATACATATTGATAGAGCCCTTAGGATCTTTCTTGACTACCAGCGTTGTGATGGCAGTCACACTAGTGGGGGCTGGGTAGTCTACAAGCTCATCCTTTTTCAGGTCCCTAGTCGTAGGATTATCGAGATAGGGCATCGAAACTCCGGAGTAGACTAGTGTATACGCTTCTCATCCCAGTTGGGGAAATGGTCTGTCCCATAGCCATTAGTACGTTGTACTGGAGATAGTATACAGGAGCTCGTTGGGTTACGGGTACACCGAACAGGACTCGCAGGGAACTATTGGTTGGTATAATACCCGTCGTCAGTTAACAGTTCCCAGGTGACATGAGTACAATATAGTCCGCAGACTTGACACTGCTGCTTCGTCTCGAGTGTGTTCCCGCTGTTCTTAGATTGCCACCCTACTACAGCTCAAAAGAGTCTTGCAAACAGGTAGCAGTTGGGTGCAGTCCCGAAGCACTTGGAGGCAGTGGCGGTTAGATAGGATTCATCTCTCCCGGTATTGGGAGATGATATCGCGCTGTGTTTGGAGAGCCATTACGCAAAGTCCCTGGCCAGGGCAAACGAGATTTACTGGTAGGATTTCCAGTAGCTTCTAAGGTGTAATGGGCTTCACTCCGACACAACTTATACCGCTTTTAGGGGACTGACGCTTGCCGCCCCCTAGGCCCGATATGCGATAGTCCTAGACGAACAGACCGGACTGAATGGATATTGTCACATCAGGCTCAGTAGGAGTTCGGATGGGCTTCCTCATCGGCCTTCTTATCGACATCTACCCGGGTACCGTTACGTACAGCTAGTACCGTTTGCGGCATGTGGTTAAACCCACTACCAGCATGGTGTCGAGTCTTTAGAGTCCCACACAGAGAGTTTCCCTGCTTCAGGCGAATCAATATAGAAGTCGTATGGTTTTACGACAGGGTTCGGACGCATATGTGTATTTATACACGTACGATGTTTGGACAGTTTTTACTAGCGGGCTTTAGTTTAATCCAGATTCTAGTATTGGATTATTGGATTTATACAGTCTCAGTATTTCCGTGTTTTCACGGATGGGAGGGGCATTCTCGTAATTAGTCGAGAAGCTTCTAGAAGATAGATGAGGTGGAGAGCTTAGGTGGAATTTCCATTAAATGGATTAGTGACTCATGGAGTGATTCATCCAAATGAGTTAATGAAGCATTTATTGCTTAATGACTCATGAGATGATTCATCCAAAGTGAGTTAATGAAGCATGGTTGATATTATCATATGCTATTCATTTAGATAATTATCATGCTTCATATATTCACAAATGAGTTAGAATTCATTATCATTCTAACTTTTACATTCTCTCTCCTTTAGCTCTCTCTCTTCAAAGAACTAACCCTAATCCTCTCATGTGTTGAGATCCAAGGGTTAGCAAGACTAATAGATCCCTAATCCTCTTCTATATCCACTAGGTTACTTTGATTAGCAATCATAGCCACCTAGTTAACTCAAGAGAGTGGTTAAAGCTTGGAGAAGGAGCTCTCGGGTGGATCTTCTATCACATCGAGGATGCCGACGAGGAGGTGATCAACAAGAACAAGAAAGACTAGAATCTTGAGGTATAGTCATCTATCATAATAGCTAATCACTTCTAGATAGTTGTTAGTTAGGGTTTGGCAAAGATCCGTAAAGTTAGTCGATGTTACTTTAAACAAAATGATTGTTTTACCTATTCCGCCTCCCCGCATCTTGTGGGGTGTCTAACGTCGACTTACAGAGAGTAAGGTTTTCATCCTCGTATTGTACGTAGATAACATACTTTTGATATGAAATGAAAATCTTATGCTACACTCTGTCAAGCTCTTCTTATCACAAAAGTTCTCCATGAAAGATCTGGGTGATGCCTCCTACATCCTGGGGATTAAGATCTATAGAGATAGATCTAAGAGGATGTTAAGATTGTTCAAATCCAGGAACATTGACATCATACTAAAGAGGTTTAGTATGGAAGATTCTAAGCATGGTAATTTTCCCACTTGTTCTGGAATCACTCTCTCCAAAGAGATGTCTCCCAATACCGATTTGGATAGGGCTCGCATAACTGTGATACCCTATGCTTCTGCAGTTGGGTCTATCATGTACGTAATGTTATGTACCAGATCAGATATAGCTTACGCACTTAGTATGGTAAGCAGGTATCAATCAGATCCCGGGTAGAAGCACTGGACAGCTGTGAAGAACATTCTTAACTACTTGAGAATGACTAAAGAAATGTTCTTGGTGTATAGTAACGGAGAAGTCCAGGTGGAGTCATTTACCGATTCGAGTTTCCAGAGTGATAAGGACGACAGCAAGTCGGTCTCAGGTTTTGTCTTCACCCTCAATGGAGGGGCGGTATGTTGGAAGAGTCCCAAGCAAGATACCATAGCAGACTCGACGATGGAGGCTAAATACATAGCTGCGAACGATGCTTCCAAAGAGGCTGTCTGGATGAAGAAATTCATTGCAGAACTTGGTGTGGCTCCATCCATTGAGGATCCAATACCCTTGTGTTGTGATAACAATAAAGCTGTGGTTTTAGCCAAGGGAGCCCTGTCCCATCAGCGATCCAGATATATTCTTAGGCGGTATCACCTGATCCGGAAGATAGTGAATCACCAGGAGATCGAGGTCAGGAGAGTTGACACGAAGGACAACACAGTGGATCCACTTACGAAGGCCCTCCTCCATACGCAGTTTGAGAGATATTTTGGGATGTTGGGTATGCGATACTACAACAACTGGTCTTAGTGCAAGTGGGAGATTGTTAGGAATATGTATGTCCTAGAGGCCATTATTGTATATTATAGTGGATGCTTAGACATATATATAGAGTACTTTCTTGCTCGACGTGATAGTATGCAATCTGGTTTCTCTTTATCTCAGCATGTACACTTGTATTATTATACTGCCTCTCTGTTACATATTGATAAAGCCCTTAGGATGTAGGCTTGACTACAAGGACTATGATGCGGATCATACTAGTGGGGCTTGTGTAGTGTACAAGCACATCCTTTAACTATTCTTAGTCGAGGGGATATCGAGACAGGGCATCGATATTCCAGAGTAGACTAGTGTGTACGTTTCTTGACCCTGTATAGGGTGATGGTTGATCTCATAACCATTGATGTTTGACATCATATATTGTATACAGGTGCTCATTAGAGAATGGGTACATCGAACAGGACTCGCCGAGAACTCCTAGATGGTACCATACATATTGTCAGATAGCAGTTCTCTGGTGACACTAGTACAGGTTAGTCTGTAAACCCGAGATCTTCATAAAGTCTTGTGTGGTTCCCACTGTGCTTTGATTTCCTCCCTACCACGGATTAAAGGAGTCATGCAAACAGGTGGATTTTGGGTACAGTCTCGAGTCACATGGAGGCAATGAGCGATAGGAGGGGTTTCTTCTCTCCCGGTATAGAGTTGATGTTGCGCTATGCTCGATTGGCTATAACAGCAAGTCCCTGGCTAGGGCTGATGAGATTTATTGGTATGTGTTATCAGTAGTTTCTCGAACAGTTATCGGCAACACATCGGCATGACTTATCAAGTTACTGGGGTCTGATGTTTCCACCCTAGACTCGATATGCGACATATTAGATGAAGAGACCAGACTGTACGGTAAGTGTTGCTTATAAGATTTGCCGGAGTTTGGACAAGCTTGCTTGTCGATCTTCTATTCGCTCAATACCAGGATAGCCGTTACGTCTAGCTAGTACCGCTGACGGCTTGTAGGTAACTGATGTGATCATTACCTACTGCTGGTGTATTGACGAGTCTTTAGTGTCCCACAAATAGGTTTCCTAGCTCAAGTGAAACAAAGTAGGGCACATATGATGATATGTGCAGGAACTTGATTAAATACGAGTATGTGATACCGTATTCTAATCTCGCGATATTTGATATCGGTTAGGTTGTATATGATATAACCGGATTATTGAATCAAGTATTGATTCAATGATTTATTATATGTGTGTGTATATATATATTTGATATTGGTCGGTTATATATGATATGACCGGATTATTGAATCAAGTGTTGATTTAATATTAAGTATTGAATATTAATCGGTTATATGTGATATAACCGGGTTATTGAATCAAGTGTTGATTTGAGAATATGATATACATATAAATAATATTAGTCGGTTATATATGATATAACCGGATTATTGAATCAAGTGTTGATTTAATAATTTGATATATATATATATATATTTATATATATTTGATATGTATATATATTAACTAAAATTATCTCACTTATGATTTTCTTCTCTTGTCTCTATGTATATATATATATATATATATATATATATATATATATATATGATTTATATATATTTTATATATTGTGTTATGTTGGATGATACATGGAACATGGTTGTATGAGACTCATACCAAAACTAAAGATAATAAGGGTGATTATTTATTAAGAGGAAAACAAAAATTAGTGGATAATGAGCATGGCTTGGATGCTTGTAGAAGCCATGACTCGTCACCCTTTTTTTTTACTCTATATATTTTTCTCACCCATCTTTATCTTTAAACCATGATTCACTCTCTCATTATTCATTGACAACTCTCTCTCATCCAAGTTCATCTTCTTCCTCCTCTAGATTTTCTTGAGTTGAAAAAATTAACAGAGAAATAAATTTCTAAAGTGAGCAAAATTCCTACTTCATCAACCTACACTTTACTAGCCCTTTAGTTTAGGTTGTTTGATTCACTAATTCCTTAATTAGTGAAGAGGTAGCTTAAGTTAGAGAGACTTTAAGGTGTATCATCTTCGGCCTCGAAGACGACGAAGCAAACTCGATCCATTCTTTAAGTAGAGCCAAGAAGAGTTCTAGGGACTACAACTTGGAGCAATAAAAGTGAAGGACTTGGTCTACAAAGGTTGTAACCTTCTTCACTTTAGTATAGAACTTGTTTACATGCTATTAACCCTAATTCTCTAGTTAGATTCTAGGTTAGTATAGCTTAGCACACTAGATTTTTTAAAATTGCATACTTGATGCTTGAATAAACCTAGTAGTGGTGCTAAGACGTACTTTCAATTAACGTCATACCCCTAATAACTTGATAAGTCGTGCTGGTGTGGCTCAAGACCATCCGAGAAACTACTGATCTAACTATCAGTAATTCTCAACTGTCCTCGCCTGGGGCTTGTGGTGTTGACCAACCAAACACAGCGCGATATTGATTCCCTATACCGGGGGAGACGGATCCCTGACAATCGCTTAATGCCTTCATGTGGCTCAGGATTGTACCCAACTAAAACCTGTTTGCACGACTCTTTTGAGCCGTGGTAGGGTAGTAATCAAAGCCCAGTGGGAACTCACATGAGACAAATGATGATCTCAGGTCTAAGACTATCTATACACATTCCACATAAGAACTGCCATCTGACGCTTGGTATAATACCATCCAGCAGTTCTCAGTGAGTCTATCTAGTGTACCCACCCATAGTGAGCACCTGTAGACAATCTTAGGTGAAACACACCAATGGCTGTGGGACTAACCAGTGACCCTCTCAGGGTCTAGAAACGTATAAACCGGTCTATTCTAGAATATTGATGCCCTATCTCGATATTCCTACGCCTAAGGACACTTTATGGATGTGCTTATAGGCTACGCAGCCCTTACAAGTATGATCGCCATCACAACGCTGGTACTCAAGAAATAATCCTATGGGCTTTATCAACATGTATAAGCAATACACAATAACTAGTAAAACATACACACGTGTTAAGATAAAGGCAAACCAGATAGCATACTATCATTTTGAACAAGATTTTCATGTATATATATATCCATTGCATCCATTACAAATAATGGCCTCTATGGCATACATATCCTACAATCTCCCACTTGCACTAGGGCCAGTTATTTGCATAGCGCATCCCTAAGATCTCGAACAGCAGCTCGAACTGTGCTTGAGGTAAGTCCTTTATGAATGGATCTGATGTGTTGTCTTTTGTGTCCACTCTCCAAATCTCGATATTCTTGCGATCCACGATCTCTATGATCAGGTGATACCGCCTCAAGATGTATCTAGATTTCTGATGGGACATTGGTTCCTTTGCTAATGCTACAACCCTTTTTTTCGCAATACAATGGTATTGGATTGGAAATAGAAGAAACCACTTGATGTTCAGAAATGAACTTCCTTAACCAGACTGCCGCTTTTCCGGCATCGTTAGCAGCTATGTACTCAGCTTCTATCGTTGAATCTGCGACGGTGTTTTGGAACTCTTCTAACACACCGCACCTCCATTGAGGGTAACCAGATAACCCGCGACGGATTTAGAGTCATCCTTATCATTTTGGAAGCAATAGTCGGTAAAATCCTCGATTTGAAGGTCCCCGTTATCTTGTTAGTTATATGTATGCCCTAGAGGCCATTACTGTACATTGGATGTATATTCTAGTGGATGCTGGGACATATATAGGGAGGACTTTCTTGCTCGACATGATAGTATGCTATCTGGTTTCTCTTTACCTTAACGTGTACACTGCTTGTCTCTCTGTTACATGTTGGTAAAGCCCTTAGGATGTGTACTTGACTACCTGGACTATGATGCGGATCATACTAGTGGGGACATGGTAGTCTATAAGTACATCCTTCAAGGTCCCTAGTCGTGGGTGTATCGAGACGGGGCATCGATATACCAGAGTAGACTAGCGTATACCTTCTCGACCCATACAGATGGGCGATGGATGATCCCATATCCATTGGTGTTTGACATCAGAGATGATATACGGGTGCTCAGTAGAGACTGGGTACACTGGACGGACTCGCCGAGAACTCCCAGATGGTATTATACCTTACGTCAGATGGCAGTTCTCTGGTGACACTGGTACAGAGTAGTCTGTTGACCCGAGATCGTCATAGAGTCTTGTGTGGTTCCCACTGTGCTTTGATTTCCTTCTTACCACGTCCAAGAGGGCGTGCAAAACGGTGGCTTTTGGGTACAGTCCCGAATCACATGGAGGCAATGAGCGATAGGAGGGGATTCGTCTCTCCCGGTATAGTGAGTTGATGTTGCGCTGTGTTCGATTGGCTATAACCGGAAATCCCGGGCCAGGGTTGCTGAGATTTACTGGTAAGTGTTACCAGTAGTTTCTCGAATTGTTATAGACCTCATATCGACACGACTTATTGAGCTATTGGGGTCTGACGTTTATCACCCCTAGGCGAGATATGCAACATATCAGACGACGAGACCGGACTGTACAGTAAGTGTTACTGGTTGGATTCACAGGAGTGTGAGCGGGTTTGCTCGTCGATCTTCTGATCGCTCAATACCCGGGTGGCCGTTACGTTTAGCAGACCGCTTGCGGCTTGTGGGTGTTTGATATGATCATCACCTGCTGCCGGCGTATTGACGAGTCTTTAGAGTCCTACACAGAGGTTTCCTGGCTCAAGCGAAACGAAATAGGAGCGCATATGAGATATGTGCGGGACCGAGAATAATGCGTGTATGTGATACCGTATTCCATTATCGCGATGAATGTATCGAATGGTTGTATGCGATATAACCTAGTTATCGAAACGAGAATTGATTCGATAAATCGATACATTGGTTATTAGTCGGTCATATGAGATATGACCAGATCGTTAAATCAATTGTTGATTTGATGATTTAATGCAAAATTATATATTTGATATATTACTTTGCATTAACTAGTATTGGTTCACTTAAATTGGATTTTCTCACTTGATGTGCACATTGTGTATGTGATATACTTTTGTACACTAGTATGTATTATGTTTGATGATACATGCTAACTTGAGTATGTGTAAAGATTAAACCATGGTTGTGTAATGGTTAGGGTTTTCCTTTTATGTATTTATTCATTAATTTATTTATTTCTTTATGGAAAAGATAATGAGAGAAAATGGTGGCCTTTTTTGTTTGATATTGGAGCTTCATGAAGCTTTGACTAAGTGACCATTTTGTCTCATGCTTTACCCTAACCATTCCCACTAACCCTAGTTTAGTCTCTACACTTGACCATGGTTGGTATATGATAAGTGTTCTTATTATTTTCATTTCACAATAATACTTATCATATCATCATCATCATCTTCTTCTTCTTCTTCTTCAAGAAAAGAAACCTTGCTTTCATCAATGGCAAAGTGAGAAAAAGAGTGAGAAATCCAATTCTAAAGTGAACACACCTCCTATTTCTTCATCCTCTACCTCTTGCCAAGTAGTATAGGGTGTTATCTTCACAAGTTTCATGACTTGGTGAAGTGGGAGCTTGATCTTGTGATGCCTCGACGTAGATCATCTTCGGCATCGAAGTCGACGACCTAGCCCGCCCATTTCTCCGATGAAGGAGACGCTAGAGCCCGGGTTTCGATTTGGACAGCGAGGGGACTTCATCACGGAGCCATGGAGGTGGAGGACCGGATCTACAAAGGTTGTATTTCCATTCACTTAGTTAAAGTAGTTAACTAGTTTCATATGTCGCCTAATCTCTAGTCAACGATCCGTATTAGGGTTTCTCGGCACCAGTAAAATTTGAAATTGGCATGGTTGATGCCTTGTGAGACCTCATTAGCGTGCCTAGGAACCCTACAGTAGTATCAGAGCCTAGCTAGTGCCTTAGGTGAAGTCTAGACGACGTTTGAAATCCGAACGAACCCGAAACCCTAATACAATATGCTCTCTGTACATTTTTAATACAGTGATATTTTCCAGATTAAAAATGCTTAAAAAATTCAGCAGGGAATTCTAAGAATTACGGTGCAAAATTTTCCCAGTGATGATTCCATTGTGCGGCGGAACCGCGGCAGAAGCCTGGCTTCTGCGGCGGTTCCGCGGCCAGATGATGACATCATCATTTCCTGTTTGCACAGTAACTCCTAATTTATTATGCTGGATTTTCTAGGAATTTTTAATATTTATTCAAGAGTTGAATTTTCTGGGGTTGTTTTGGGGATTCGATTATTCGATCGGATTGTCAAACTTTGTCCGTGTGTTTTTCCGGATAATTCTGAATATGTAAAAAAGTTCGACCGGATATAAATACCCACTTTTTCCCCTGTCGGGAAATTTCCAAGTGTTGGATCTTTCCGTAGTTTAACGACGTTCTAAGTAGTGCAAGTAACGCGATGGTCCCTCTAGAAGACGACAAACCTTAACTCGATTATGTGACCGTCTTGAACTGCCCTTTGAACCTTAGGGTTTGGGGCAGTACGACGTACCACATGTGAGGCGTTGGCTTGACCCTTCTACGGCTGGACCGTTGGTACTGAGGCACGAACTGAATGTTTTTAGACTTATTTCATGTGTTGAGCTGTATCGGGAAAACTTGGGTGTTCGACTATTCGATCGAAAAGTTTATCATTTTCTATTTATCCGGAATGTGATACAATACTTGGAATTCACAAATAGTTATGAGATAACTGAATGAATGTTATAAACTTAGCAGTTTAGTCTCACTTGATCGGTTGCCACGGAATTTTGATGCGATCAAAAGTCCGTCGCAATCACGTAGCGTACGCGGATACTCGCCGGGTAAACTTAATAGAAAGCTACACCCCATAGCCCCGACCAAGTGACTGTAGGAGAACCCCGTCGCCGAAAGCATCCGTTCGGGTGCTCGCGGTAGCGGTGTTCCGCCTTGGTGCACTTCGTCGACGGCATCTGGGGTGCGGCCGTCTACTAAAGTTTGCGACGAGCATTCGATCAGGATGTCGGGAATCTTGTTGAATTGCCCGACTTGGTATTGAAAAGTGTTTTCGATAATGAGACTAAAATGCAGGGTTTATAATTGTTAGGCATGCGATGTCTAAGTAATTCATTTGATTAGGCATGCGATGTCTAACGAGTTTGCGGATTCCAATTGTTGTAGTTTTACACTTTCTTTTCTGTGACCGTAAGTGTAATATGTGATATCGCCGGTTTCGTTGCTATATGTCAACGACAATTGGGATGCGCATATTTACTTACGTTGATGACATGTGATGTTATGTGTTGCTGGATATGTTATATTGGATCGTCGTGTTTGAATAGCCGGGGTTTTTTTTATGTGAGATGAGTGTTTTTCATTTTCATTCATGTAAAAACTTGTATGTAATATTCTTTTTTTGGGGCACTTACAGGTTGCGGAAGATGTCACCCTTTGTATATTATTTACTTTTCCGCACTAGGATAGACCCAAGGAGGAGGGCACAAGTAACCGGGTTCTGGAGTCCAGTGGGAGACCAACTCGAGGAGTCGAGTCCGGATCTCCTAACTCTAGAATTGGTAGGGTTGCTTGCCGCTCTCGTAGGGGTCTAAGGGTGTGGATTTGGCTATTCATCACTATCGTGGAATCCGTGTTTTATACTGGCTCGTATTGAAAACACGGACGTCCTAGTATATCCAATATTTCATATGTTTCTTCTGCTGCGATATCTGTGATGTGATCATGTGATGTTCTGTGATAGATACAGTATATAGTATATATGATATATTATATAGGCGTTACTTATGTTTTACACCCGCGCTAGCCCTGCCCCGCTCTGTCGTTAGTTACTTAACCTAACGGTGCACGAGGGGACATCGAGGCGAATGCGGATGGCATAAGTGTACGTCGTACTTATCTGTGATGTTTAGGTACTTAAATGATGGGACTTCATTAATGTGATTAATGAAATAAAAGAAACCTAAGATGTTGTTGAATCGAATTTCAAAATAAAACAGGTAGCTACAGTTCTTGCTTTGCACAGCGGTATATATGATATATCCTGCACTTTATTCGATAAGGAAAGGACCGAGATCCCTTCACCGGGAGTGACTCCTTTAGCAAAAACCGGCAGATGCTACACACTCGGTTTTTCTTTTGATTGCTTTTAAGAGTTTTTGCTTTGCACAGTGATATATATGATATATCCCGCACCTCATTCGACAAGGAAAGGACCGACGATCCCTTCACCGGGAGTGATTCCTTTAGCAAAACTCGAAAAGCCTCAAAAACACTACATTTAAAAATTCATTCGATCCTACAACGATATCAAGTTCATTACGCAATAGGTTTTCAGAAAAACCTGTCGTAGCCCTCCATCATTTCTGATAAGTCCTATTTAGTATTCGTGCTACGTTTGTTGACCTCCGTCAAGGCGTAGTGTACGGTAGCTAACTAGTATTTATCTGTTTATGCATATGATGCAGATTGGATTAGGGTAGTCGTGCGGCCTTGTTGACCTCCGTCAAGGGTCGTGCGGATGGGTTTAATTCGATCAAGAAATGACGGGTTGAACTTGCCTAGTAGCCTATGGTTTGTTGACCTCCGTCAAGGTCATAGGGTGCTAGGGGCAAAATTATCGGGAATTTCAAGTTTTAAAATTTGCAATGAGATTGCATACCTTCTATGAGATAGTTGGATCCCGATACCCGCTGCGAGTAAGAGTTACTCCTGGGAGAGTTTTACACAATACAATTAGCCGATCAAGTAGGTGTCTAAAAAGGTGTTAACGAGGTTACGCCTCTGGGAAAACGAGTTTTACATTAATTAGGTTCGTGCGAAAGCACGGGGGACCTCCCTCGAAGTACCGACACTGGCCTGGCTGAAAGATTGGCGAACTTGTAGTGTGTAATTAATCCCGGCTAGTCTTTCCTTTTAGGGTTTGAAGGAAGATTTGATAAAAAGCAGTGGGAGCCATCCTGATTAGATAAAATAAAAACCAATCTATTCTTGCAAGAGCGCACGCTGAGTGTTTTCTTCTCACTCTCTCCAGGTAGCGACCATATCACGCCTTAATCAAGATAATAATACGGATTATTGACCGAACCCGCTTTTTTTACTGAGCTGGGGAACGTTGGTCCCGCTCCAACTTATAATTGTTATAATTCAGAGCAAGAAATTGGGGAATACCAGATTTCCCGTGCCGCCCAAACGAAGAGAGAGCATGCTGATGCATCATCTTCGGGTGTGTTCATTATACAGAACTGTTTCTCAGTATCCTCTACATCCTGGGTATTTGATACCGGATCAGGATCCCAGATATGTAATCTGTTACATAGGGCTACAGACAGGTATAAAACTGAGAACGGGTGATAAGTTTCATGAGACAGAAAACGGGGCAAGAGTTGCAGCCAAGTCTGTTGGTCACTGTCACCCTGTATTACCAATACATTGATTCTGAACGAATGTTATTAGATACCGAACCTGATATACCAAATCATATCACTCTCTTTATTTGAAAAGAAAGGATATAATTTTGTATTGATGGATAATGTTTTGAACATTTCCTATATCAAAAGTTGATCGGTTCAGGCACGTTATCTAAAAGCAT
The DNA here is from genome assembly GCA_030015575.1 of Agapanthus africanus. Classification (NCBI taxonomy): domain Eukaryota; kingdom Viridiplantae; phylum Streptophyta; class Magnoliopsida; order Asparagales; family Amaryllidaceae; genus Agapanthus; species Agapanthus africanus. The sequence goes on along the minus strand of CM057345.1, from coordinate 112,241,105 downwards.
TGACGTTCTAAATCAAACTACAGTTCTTAGTATACGGATCACACACAAGAGGAAGAGTTCAGAAATGAACGAATTCTTCTTGAGGCATTGTAGACTAGGTCATATCAATGCGACCCGACTGGCTGAAGTTACATTTATATGCATATTTAAATCAGTTTGAATTTACATCTTGTGAAACTTGCCAGTCATGTCACAAAGATATAATGACACCAGCTCTGTTTATTGGAAACAGAGAAAGAGTTAATGAACTCTTGGGACTGATACATGATGATGTATGTAAGGTCTCCTGTCTACACATGCCAGGACTGGTTTTTTATACTTCATTACGTTTTCTGATAATCTCTCAAGATTCAGTCATATGTTCCTGTTGAAACATGAGTCCGAACCTTTTGAGATATTCACAGAATATAAGTTAGAAGTAGAGAACCAAAATACGGGTATAAGTATTATGTCCTATGATAAGATCAGGGAGGAGAATACTTGTACATAGAATTCCTGGACTATTCTAAAGGAGAATGAGATTCTCTCTCAGCATTGCTCCTCCGTATACACCATAGCACGATGGTATATCGGTGCGGGGCAATCACACCCTATATGATAAGGTGTGCTCTATGATGAGTATTATTGAGTTACCTATTTCCTTTTGGGGGTTATGCACTTATGAAGCTGCATACCTATTGAATAGGGTTTGAATCAAATCAGTTGTCTACCGCTTCATATGTGATATGGAAAGGGAAGAGCCCATATCTTAAGTTAGTTAAGATTTGGGGTTGTCCGGCCTATGTCTAAAAGCAAAATCCGGACAAGCTCGAGGCAAGGTCTGTTATGTAGAACTGGAAAGGTTCCAGCTATGCAAACTGATGCAGCTGATGATTTGATAAAACCAAAGGATTCAAAAGATACCAACGAACCTCAGCCTCTCCGCCGATCTAGTAAGGTTCCTCACCCACCTGAGAGATACTTTGGTTTCTCTATAACAGTGGGAGCGAGGATTGCATCATGAGATGATGACCCAACTAGCTTCGAGCTGGCCATCAGGAGTAAGACTCTGTAAGAATGGCTGGATGCTTAATGATCTGAGATGGAATCCATGTACACCAACAAAGTATGGACTTTGGTTGCTAGATCTGAAGGGTTAAATCCCCATCAGGAGCAAGTATATCTTGAGAAGATTACTTGGTGTACTTGGAAAAGTTGAGACTTTCAAAGCTACACATGTTAAAGGTTTTCATCATCGACTAGACGTGGATAATGATGAATCCTTTTTCAGTGGCTATGCTTAAGTCCATCTAGATCCTACTTGCCACGGCTACATACCATGACTACGATATCTGGCGGTTGGGTGTCATGAATGCTTTTCTAAATGATGTTTTAGAAAAAGGGCGTCTATAAGTACACAGCCAGAGGGCCTCGTAGACAGTGGGAGCAGCGGAAACGTGTGCAAGATTCTTTATAGGATAAAGCAGGCATCGCGGAGTTGGAACTTCTGTTCTGATGAGATAGTCAAAGAGTTTGACATTATCAAAATGGTAGATGAACCTTGTATATACAAAAAGGTAGTAGGGAGTATGGTGGCGATCCTCATAGAGTACGTGGATGACATACTCTTGATAGGGAAGGAGTTTCCTATGCTACGCTCGATCAATCTCCGCATATCACAATGATTCTCCATATAGGATCATAGTGATACCTACTAAATCCTGGGTTTTGGATCTATGAGATAGATCTAAATGGATTTTAGGACTCTCACTAGATGTAGTGAGATGGTATCAATCGACCCTGGGAAGAATCACTGGAAGTGTTCCAGGGTGATAAAGACGACTGAATGTCAGTCACAGGCATTGTCTTTACCCTCGGTAAAAGGACGGTATGTTGGAAGAGTTCCAAGCTAGATACCGTGGAATACTAGACGATAAAGGCTGGATACATCGCTACTTAAGATACTACCAAAGAGGAAGTCTAGGTGTATATTGGTTCATGAGATGAACTTTGTTCCTCCCATTGTGTGACAATGGAGTTGTGGCTTATGCCAAGGAACGCTGGTCCCATCAGTGATCCAGACATATTCTAAGGCAGTATCACCTGATCGAGGAGATGGTTGATCTCTAAGGGATCTAGATTAGGAGAGTAGACTCAGAGGACGACACGGCGAATCCACTCACGAAGGCCTATTCCCAGAGAGAGACTTTTATGGGATGGTTGAGTATGAGATACTACAACCACTGCTATCAGATGGCCCTAGTGCAAGTGGGAGATTGTTAGTTATAAGTATGACCTAGAGGCCATTACTGTACATTGGATGTATATTGTAATGGATGCTGGGACATATATAGGGAGGACTTTCTTGCTCGACATGATAGTATGCTATCTGGTTGCTCTTTACCTTAACGTGTACACTGCTTGTCTCTCTGTTACATGTTGGTAAAGCCCTTAGGATGTGTACTTGACTACCTGGACTATGATGCGGATCATACTAGTGGGGACATGGTAGTCCATAAGTACATCCTTCAAGGTCCCTAGTCGTAGGTGTATCGAGACGGGGCATCGATATACCAGAGTAGACTAGCGTATACCTTCTCGACCCATACAGATGGGCGATGGATGATCCCATATCCATTGGTGTTTGACATCAGAGATGATATACGGGTGCTCAGTAGAGACTGGGTATACTGGACGGACTCGCCGAGAACTCCCAGATGGTATTATACCTTACGTTAGATGGCAGTTCTCTGGTGACACTGGTACAGAGTAGTATGTTGACCCGAGATCGTCATAGAGTCTTGTGTGGTTCCCACTGTGCTTTGATTTCCATCTTACCACGTCCAAGAGGGCGTGCAAAATGGTGGTTTTTGGGTACAGTCCCGAATCACATGGAGGCAATGAGTGATAAGAGGGGATTCGTCTCTCTCGGTATAGGAATTTGATGTTGCGCTGTGTTCGATTGGCTATAACCGGAAATCCCTAGCCAGGGTTGCTGAGATTTACTGGTAAGTGTTACCAGTAGTTTCTCGAATTGTTATAGACCTCATATCGACACGACTTATTGAGCTATTGGGGTCTGACGTTTACCACCCCTAGACGAGATATGCGACATATCAGACTACGAGACCGGACTGTACGGTAAGTGTTACTGGTTGGATTCACAGGAGTATGAGCGGGTTTGCTCGTAGATCTTCTGATCGCTCAATACCCGGGTGGCTGTTACGTTTAGCAGACCGCTTGCGGCTTGTGGGTGTTTGATATGATCATCACCTGCTGCCGGCGTATTGACGAGTCTTTAGAGTCCTACACAGAGGTTTCCTGGCTCAAGCGAAACGAAATAGGAGCGTATATGAGATATGTGCGGGACCGAGAATAATGCGTGTATGTGATACCGTATTCCATTCTCGCGATGAATGTATCGAATGGTTGTATGCGATATAACCTAGTTATCGAATCGAGGATTGATTCGATAAATCGATACATTGGATATTAGTCGGTCATATGCGATATGACCGGTTCGTTAAATCAAATGTTTATTTGATGATTTAATGCATAATTATATATTTGATATATTACTTTGCATTAACTAGTATTGGTTCACTTAAATTGGATTTTCTCACTTGATGTGCACATTGTGTATGTGATATACTTTTGTACACTAGTATGTATCATGTTTGATGATACATGCTAACTTGAGTATGTGTAAAGATTAAACCATGGTTGTGTAATGGTTAGGGTTTTCCTTTAATTTATTTATTCATTCATTTATTTATTTCTTTATGGAAAAGACAATGAGAGAAAATGGTGGCCTTTTTTGTTTGATATTGGAGCTTCATGAAGCTTTGACTAAGTGACCATTTTGTCTCATGCTTAACCCTAACCATTCCCACTAACCCTAGTTTAGTCTCTACACTTGACCATGGTTCGTATATGATAAGTATTCTTATTATTTTCATTTTACAATAATACTTATCATATCATCATCATCATCTTCTTCTTCTTCTTCTTCAAGAAAAGAAACCTTGCCTTCATCAATGGCAAAGTGAGAAAAAGAGTGAGAAATCCGATTCTAAAGTGAACCCACCTCCTATTTCTTCATCCTCTACCTCTTTCCAAGTAGTATAGGGTGTTATCTTCACAAGTTTCATGACTTGGTGAACTGGGAGCTTGATCTTGTGATGCCTCGACGTAGAGCATCTTCGGCATCGAAGTCGACGACCTAGCCCGTCCATTTCTCCGATGAAGCCGACGCTAGAGCCCGGGTTTCGATTTGGAAAGAGAGGGGACTTCATCACGGAGCCGTGGAGGTGGAGGACCGGATCTACAAAGGTTGTATTTCCGTTCACTTAGTTAAAGTAGTTAACTAGTTTCATATGTCGCCTAATCTCTAGTCAACGATCCGTATTAGGGTTTCTCGGCACCCGTAAAATTTGAAATTTTGTGAGACCTCATTAGCATGCCTAGGAACCCTACATATCTTACACTAAGAACATCTCCTTAGTCCTTTTCAGGTACTTGAGAATGTTCTTTACAGCTATCTAATTCTTCTCACGTGGGTTTGAATGATACCTGCTTACCACACTAAGTGTGTAAGCTACGTCTGGTTTGGTGCATAATATCGCATATATTATAGATCCTACCGCCAAAGCTTAGGGTAAAATGCTCATGCGATCCCTCTCTTCATCAGTCTTTAGAGACATCTCTTTGGAGAGGGTGATCCCATGACAAGCGGGTAAATTACCGTACTTGGAACCTTCCGTACTAAATTTCTTTAGTATGGTGTCAATGTACCTGGAGTGTGAAAGTCCCAACATTCTTTTAGACCTATCATGATAGATCTTAATCCCCAGAATGTAGGAGGTATCACCCAAGTTTTTCATGGAGAACTTTTATGATAAAAAAAAGATTGACCGATTATAGCATAGGGATGTCATTCCCTATCAGGAGTATGTTATCCACGTATAATACGAGGAAGACAACTTCTCCTTCTACAATCTTCCTATAAATATATGGTTCATCTGCATTTTGGATAAAGTCAAATTCTTTGCCCGTCTCATCAAAGCAGATGTTCCAACTCCGTGATACCTGCTTTAAAACATAAATGGATTTAAACAATTTGCACACCTTTCCGCGGCTCCCACTATCTAAAACCCCCCGTGGTTGGTCCATGTAAACGCACTCTTCTAAATTTCCATTTAAAAAAAAACGATTTTCACGTCCATCTTACAGATATCATAGTCATGGAAGGCAACAATGGCAAGTAGGACCCAAATGTATTTAAGCACAGCCACTGGAGAAAAAGTTTCATCATAGTCCAATTATGGTTTTTGATGAAAACCTTTTGCAACAAGTCTAGATTTATAGGTATCCACCTGTTCATCTGTACCAATCATCTTTTTGAAGATCCGTTTGCATCCAACGGGTTTTACCCCAGGAGGAGAAACTTCCAAAGTCCATACTTTGTTGGTATACATGGATTCCATCTCGGACCTCATAGCATCCAGCCACTTCACCGAGTCTTTACTTATGATAACCTGGTGGAAACTAGTGGCACATCATCGTCGATGATGCAATCCTCTCGATTCCCGTCTATGAGAAACCCATAGTATCTCTCAGACGTATGAGAATGCCTACTAGATCTGCAGAGTGGAGTTAGTTTTTCGGGTTGTATTGAAACCTCAGATTCTACTAAGTCTTCAACAGTAGTTTGTGGTTTTGGAATTTCTTCCAGTTCTACCGCGCTCCCACTAATTTCTTTTGGAAGAAATTCGTTCTCTAAAAAGACTATGTGGCGTGCGAAAAACACATTTTGTTCTTCAGTATGGTAGACAAGATATCCCTGTGAATTCTTCGGGTATCCCATAAACTTGCATAAAACTGATCGTGCCTCGAGCTTGTCCGGATTCTACTTTTTGACAAAGGCTGGAAACCCCTATATCTTAAGATACTTAAGATATGGTCTCTTCCCACCCCCACATCTCATATGGAGTGGTAGGCACAAACTTAGTTGGAACCCTATTCAATAGATATGCAGCTGATTCTAGCGTAAAACCCCAAAAGAAAAGTGTCAACTCAATACTACTCATCATGGAAAGTACCATATCGAGTAGCGTGCGATTCCTTCTCTCTGATACACCGTTATGCTGAGGTGTAAGCTGAGAGAGAATTCAATTCTATTTTAAGAATTCATAGAAAGTGGTACTTACGTATTCTTCACCCTGATCAGATCAAAGTATCTTGATACTTTTACCTGTTTATTTCTCTACTTCATTCTTATACTCCATGAATTTCTTGAAGGCCTCGGATTTATATTTCATTAAGAATACATGTCCATACTTTGAGAAATCATCAGTAAAAGTGATGAAGTAGAAGTAACTATTTCGTGCATGTGTAGACATTGAACCACATACATCGCTGTGTATGAGTCCCAAGAGCTCAGCGGCACTTTCTCCGTGTCTTGTGAATGGAGATTTGGTCATCTTTCCTTTGATATATGATTGACAAGTTGCATATGATATATATTCGAACGGATCCAAATATCCATCTTTATATAATTTAGTCAACCTTTTTTCATTAATTTGACCACGTCTACAATACCATAAGAAGGCTTAGTTTGAATCTGGAGCCTTTCTTTTGAGTGTGTTTTGGATATTGAAAACTTGATGTTCATTAAGTATGTATATACCGTTATCCAGTGTTCCTGACCCAATCAGTTCTTAATTTAGGTGAATGTTCATAAAATTTCTTTTAAGTACAAAATTATATCCTTCATTAGACAACAAAGATACTGATATAATATTACATAGCATACTTGGTACACAAAAACAGCTACACAACACCAAAATGTGTCCACTCGTCAAACCCAGGTGATAATCACCTACTATAATAGCATCTACGTTTGCTCTATTGCTAACTCTGAGGGTCATATCACCTTCCTTCAGCACTCTATGGTTTCTCAGTGCCTGCAATGAATTACAGATGTGAGAATCAGAACCGGTATCTAATACCCATGATGTAGAGTTAACTAAAAAAAATTTCAATCACGAACACACCTGAAGCCGAAGTATCAGCTCGCTTTGTATGCTTGCCCTTGGCTTTAAAATCCTTGCAATTTCCAGTCACTCTTCTTATGACTGTAGTGGCATTCATCTGTTCCCCTCCGAAAGACGCGGCGGAGACGCGGCGAACGTCTTGCCTGAAATTCGGGGCAGATGCTAATTGGTGCTATCCGTCCACCTCTCCGAAGATGCCAAGTTGATTTATAGCACCATGTATCGAAGGTTTAAACGGATGCGGCCGATGTAGCAGACTTCATCAACTTCCCCCTCGTTTAAGGGGTTTTTGATTGTGGGGACGCTCTTCCCTGCAGGCGCAAGCCCCTGCAGTTAATTATGCTACCGCATCGCGGTAACAACTTTCTCCTTCTCCATATGGTCACTTCGTGTCGTGGGTGTCTGTTTTGTGTTTGGTTGCCCGTGGATTGTATACGGAGACTAAGTTATGTTGTCGCCCGTAGGGCGTGTACTAGTCCAAATCCATATCTTTCTTAGATTTTGGTTTGGGGGTTGTGTTTAAGGATACATTAGCCTTATTTGAGGCTAAGATCAACTTAAACGTTTGTTAAGAACACGTTAGTCTAATTTTAGACTAAGATCAACTTAACGGGATCGTTTAGATCCAACAAAAGAGCAATTAGGCTCTGTTGCTTAGTTTAATGACATTGCGGTCGATAATTAGTTTAAGGACATTACGGTCCAATATTAGTTTTAAGACATCGCAGTCGAGGTTATGGACATCATAGTCCGTGAGTTTAAGGACCTCACAGTCCGGTGTTAGTTTTAAGACATCGCGGTCGAGGTTAAGGACATCATAGTCCGTGGATTTAAGGACTCCACAGTCCGACGTTAGTTTTAAGACATCACGGTCAAGGTTAAGGACATCATAGTCCATGAGTTTAAGGACCCCACAGTCCGTTTTTAGTTTTAAGACATCACGGTCGAGGTTAAGGACATCATAGTCCATGAGTTTAAGGACCCCACAGTCCGATATTAGTTTAAAGACATCACGGTTGAGGTTAAGGACATCATAGTCCATGAGTTTAAGGACCCCACAGTCCGATGTTAGTTTAAAGACATCACGGTCGAGGTTAAGGACATCATAGTCCATGAGTTTAAGGACCCGACAGTCCGTAATAATGTGTGGTTGTCGGGACCCGTCACCTCTCTGACGACGTTGAAGGATTACAACGACAGATATCAGAGGAGTGAAGAGATGTACCCTCGAACCGGGTGTAGATTGATTGGAAGAGCAGATGAGCTCAGTTCAATTTAATTTGAGGACTTATGGACAGAATTGGGCTAAGTCGAGTTACAAGAATGTTGAACATTCTATTTTTGTTCTGCATGTTAGGCCTTTGTTTGGGCTCTGCCCTTTTAATAATGCCAAGCATTGGGCTCTAACATTTCTTGTCTTATACTGAAAGCACAGCATTTATCAGAACAAGGTACGTTCTGATAGAGCGCCACGTGGCGCACTAGGTGCTTTGCGCCAGTCAAAGAGCGCATTGCGCTTCCGTCGGTTAGCACACACGAGGAGGGCAGGTGTCGCGCTTAGCGCTAGTTTGTTAGAGCACTGTGCTTTCAATTTATGAGTACGCTGCGCTAGTTTATGGGTACGCCAGTGAATGACACGTGGAGCGCATGGCGCTGAGCGCCAACCCAAGAGCGCAGTGCGCCGTTTTCAGAAGCGCAAAGCGCAGATCGTGTCTATGGTTGACACGTGGCATGTTATGGCGCTGAGCGCCAGTCTAAGGAGCGCAAGGGTGCCATTGATGAGTGCAAAGCACTTTCCAATAGCGCAAACTGCATTTTGATCAATTTAAGATTAAAGAACAAGTTTACGTTCTTCTTAAAAGAGGCTTTGCCTCAACATTCAAGAACTAAGTTCTTATTCTTATAAAAGGCTCTCCCTTTATAGATCAGAAGATCTGTAAATGAAGTAAAAATTCTTCTTTTTATATTCTTATGATTAGGTCTTTTGATCTTTTCTATTTAATCAAAGACCTTGGTCTTTTTTATAGAACTAAGATCTTTTTAGAAGACGTTTCTTCTTTTTTAAGGAGATGATTTCATCTCTATTCTTCAAGAATCAATTCTTTACCTTTCTTTTTCTTTGAGTTTTTCTCAAAGTTTTTGCACAGGTTTTTCTCTCTCTCCTCTGCATGTCCTAGATTTGAAGTTTAGGGTCCTTTATATAGGGCCAAATGATTTGTTAAATCAGTTTTAAGAGATCTTTCTCTGATTGATTTTGGAATATTTCCCACCGTTGGATCTTTTATCCTAAGGCTTCTGTTTTACAGAAGATAATCTTCTTGTTTTAATAAGATTGAAAGATCTTTCCATGCAGAATTTGTTCTGTTTTGGTAATTCATTATTTACCATTGGATCATTGATCCAGCGGTGCTTAAAGCACAATCTTGTTATTTGGAAAGATTTCGAGAAATCTTTCCTTAACAGAATTTAATTCTGGTTAACTAATGATTTAACATCATTATTATATCCTTTGATCCAACGGTGAGAATTTTTAATTCCAGCGCTGGCGCACCTACGTTAGACACGTGGCGCGCAGCGCAACTGCGTTAGCGCACCCGTGCTGGACACGTGGTGCGCAGCGCGCAGAGTGTTTGATCTGAAGCGTTGCTTTAGCAGAGCGCTGGATCTGAAGCGTTGCTTCAATAGAGGTGTCTTTTCTCCTTCGTTTTTAAGCCAAACTTATATTCCCGAGAATCTTTCATTTCCCAATTGTAGAAATAATTCCATTGTGAACAAAATTTTATGTGATTCGTCTTTATAACTCGAAGCAAAGCTTCTTCCTTTTCTCATCCCCAAAGAACTTTCTCAACTATGGCTTATCACCGCCATCATACTCGTAGACATCCGTGGGAAGTGCCCATTCCGGACCTTGTCCCTCGCTTTGCTGCGCGCTTGGTGGATCCTTCTTTCACGGATGAGCAGTGCGACGCTGCGCTGCGTGATCTTTTGACTCGTGTGGGATCCCCTCTTCCCCCACACTCTATTTGGCTTCGGATGTTCCTTGCGTCTGTGCTCGCCGATCTTCCCCCTCCTCCAGCAGAGATGTCCTCGGCAATGATGGATACTGCCGAAGACAAGATCGAGTGCTTCTTGTAGGCGCACTTAATCACTCAAGCCCTGAGGGATTGGTCCATCCACTTACTGAGCCAGATACGGGCTCGTCGGGTTGTCATCACCACATTCTCTGAGGAGTGCGGCGCCGACCGTTGGATGGCTACCCCTCGAGAGGTCGCCGTTTCGACATGGTGGAAAAGACGGAGAGGGAACTGGATAATCTTCTCTTTAGCTTTGTGAACCCCTGTCCTTCTGATCCCATATTTGGTGATCTTTTTTAAATGTAATAACAATAATAATAATAAAAAGATGTTTTAATTTAGTACTTTATTATCTTTTAAGTGTTCCCTTGTTTTTTAATTCTTTGTTATTCCTTTGTAAGATGTTTAAGCGCTGCATAATCATGAAGCGTTGCTTCGCTTTCCAATCTTGGAAACAGAGCTTTGCTCTAATTTGGGGTGCGCAGCGCAATTGCGTTAGCGCTAGCGCATTCGTGTTCTGACATGTGGCGCGTAGCGCGCCTAACGCTAGCACACTCGCGCTCGATACGTGGCGCGCAGCGCAATTGCGCTAGCGCACCAGTGTCAGACAGGTTACTGAACCTCTTGGATGAAGTCGGAGTCGATTAGCTTCTTAACCTCGGCGTTGATGCTCATCTCAAGCTCGAGCCGCATTCTTCTCAGCGCTTATTTGATCGGCTTGACGTCCGGCGATATCGCCAATTTGTGCACAGCGACCTCTGGATCTAGTCCTGGCATCTCGGAATAGTTCCAGGCGAAACAATCTTTATGTTGCATGAGCACGTCCTTTAGTGTAGCCACCCTTTCTTCCGACAGCAGCTCACTGACGAATGTCGGTCGTGGGTCACTTGTCGTCCCCAAATCAATTTTCTTGAGGTTATCTACAGTGGTATGTATTCCATCTTCCATCTCTTTTAGCGCCGGTGGAAACTCTGAGATTAGCTCGTCATCATTGTTTTCGAAGCACCAGGGGAGGTCATCCATATTCTCGGGTTCTTCTTTTGATATCGTTATCATATGACAAGTACGAGCTCGCTTCCAAGACCGATGTGGATCTGGGTCTACTCTCGTGGATTTGGGTTCATTCTTCTGCGGCTGAGTTATCCTCCAACTGTCGGATAGAGCGAACTTTCCGAGCTGATATTGATTTTCGACCCAGTTCTTGAAGGTGAAGCAGTCTTCGAGATGGTGTCCTCTTGCTTGGTGATAAGAGCAATAGTATGGGTGAGAGACTTCGCCCGCTTGCTCGGGATGTATAGACTCCGGAAGTGTAATCATTTGATGTCTTATGGAAAGATCAAGTATCTTCTTTGTCTTGTATTGAGGAAAAGAGTATGCTAGGCTCATCTTCTTCATAAAGGATAAATCCGGACCGCTCAATTCCCGATCGCGTGACTTCTTGGTCCCGCTTTGCTGCTGTCGAACGCCTTTTCCGCTTTTTGACTTGTTCCTGCCTCTGCGTCGGGGCTTTTGTACAACAGGTTGACAGGGAGGGGCATTTTCATCTTTCGCAGCCTGTTGAAGAAAGCGTTGCGTCCTGGCTTTTTCGCAGATGGCCATTTCGCAATTATGGTCGTCTCGAACTTTTTGACCAGCTTCCCTTATAAGCTTGTCTATTTGTTCTTTGAACGACGGACTGGGCATTTTCACTTAGGGGCTCTTTCTGGTTCAGGGTCAGCATTCTCCCACTGAGCATCTCTTTCTTCATTAAAGTCATGTATGACATAGCAGTCGCGGAGTAGTTCCCGTTTCTTGGATCGAACATATCCAAGCCCGATCGGTTCCATTCTCCTGTTAGGCAACTTGCGATGAGTTCCAGGAACGTTCCAGATCCTATCATAGAACTTAGCTTTTCGAGCGGTCTATTTGAAGGGTATCCCTTGGTGCTTCAATAGCCTTTTCAAGCCTTCTGTGTAATATCTAGGTAGACGGATGGGCTGTAGCCTGTCGAGCATAGAATCGGCGCCATGCCAAACTTCTTTCTCCACTTTTGTTTCCGTGGATCAGTAGAATAGGATTGCCTGTTCACCTTTTCGCCTGGGAGGGACGAAAATGTTTGTAGCTCTTGCACGCTATAAGCTTCAAGTGCGTCGAGATCTTTGTAGTGCTCCCGCGGAATCATGGTAATTTGCAAACTCTGATTATCACCAGCGAATGCTTGTATTAGCGGCTGAGTGGAGAATATAGCATGGACCTCATCTTCCGAGTCGCTGCCAAAGATCAACATAGGAGTGGACGGTCCCGGCTTGTTGTACTGGGACGGACCCGAATAAACCATCTCTTCCTCTTCCTCGGTATCACTCCCGAAGACCGGAATGGTGGTGAAAGCTTTGTTCTCCGGTTTGTGACATCTTTCTGTGTCCTCAAAATCTGGTAAGAAGTATTTTGCATCTTCGTACTTGCGGACTTCGTTCACGGAGAATGGGTTCAACTCTCCCGTCACAGTGCACTCGAGGCCATCTTTAAAATATTTCATACACTGATGTTCTGTAGAAGGGATGATATTGTACTCATGTAACCAAGGCCTACCGAGCAAAGCATTGTAGCATGTCTTAGCGTCAATGACGTGAAATTTAATGTTTGTGACAAGCAGCCCAAATTGCAGCATCAGTATTACAGACCCGAGGGTTCGTGATGACTGGGAGTCAAAACCGGAGATGGTAATTTTATCACGAGTGAGGTGCTGTACGCTCATGCAGATTTCCTTCAACACTCGCACGTTGAGGAGATTGACGGAAGACCCATTGTCGACCAGGATTTTTCCTATCTTTATATCATGGCAGTATCCTGAGACATATAAGGGACGGTCGTGCTCACATGTCCCAAGTGGGAGATCTTCGTCGCCGAAGGTGATATCGGCTGTGTGCACTTCTTCTAGCTCGTCCTTCATCCTTTCTTCGACAAGAAAAGCTTGAAATTGGTCGGGCTCCTGCAGTGCCTTGATCAAAGAATCTCTTGCTTCTTTTGTTAGCAGAAGGGCGTCGAGAATGCTGAGCTGCGAGGGTAGCTTCCTTAAGTGTGCCAGAATGTTGTAGTCCACCTTGTTCTTCTTTGAAGGGTCCTTGGCAGTCGGCTCTTTGATTAATTGGTCATCTAGGGCGATATCCTCAGAGACCTTTTCCTTTCCCTTATTTTTTCTACTCGTAGGTCCGAGATTCTTTTCTAGAAGCATGCGATTGCGCAGCTGAATGTTTTAACAGGCCTTCGGTTCTTCCTCCTTCCCCACGGTGGATTCTTTAAATAGAGGGCCAAGAGCCATCTCTTCGTCAGAGTCGCTTCCGAAAGTGAGAACCTGCGATCCTCCGGTGTTGACCATGCGACAGTTACCGGTAGTTCTTTTATGCTCCTCGGTCGCACTTCTTTGCTCCCGACGAGTTTTGCGTTTCATCCGTTTAAAATGTTTCCGGTGAGCAACATATCCCTGCAACCATCTTTTAAAAGCATCACATTCTTCGGTGGGGTGCGAAATCTTTCGATGATATGGGCAGTAGCTAGGATGCACCTCTGCTTCACCGGGAGTGTTTCCTTCGGAGGGTGGTAGCTTCAATCCCATTGATATGGCTTTAGCGAACCTTTTCCTCGTCTTGAACTTGTTTTTATCCGCGACGGATGTTCCTTGATTTGGCGGGAGTGTCTCAACTCTTTCGTCTAGTCGCCGGAGTTGGGCTCTTTCAAATATGGCCATCTCACGCTCCCGATCGGCTTTACTTTTCTGATGAATCTCATTCAGGAAGGCGTCAATCATTTCGTCTGACGGCCATAGAAGTTTCGGCTTGGGACCTGCCCCCGGTCTCTCTATGCAAGGAGCCTTTTCATTGTCTAGCGATGAATGGGAGATCACATGGCAGCTTGCTACGTAATCCTCATATCCATCCGACGAGCTTTCTCCATCATCTTCGTCCTCAAGGACGTGGCTGAGGAACTCTTGGAGCGTGATTGGAGTCTGCGCCTTCTAATTATACTCTTCCAGCGCGTCGTTCTGTTTCTGCAGGTCCGTGCGCTTGTCGCTAGGCTTCACGGGCTTTTTGGATTTCTTCTTCTTTTTCGAAGATTTCGACGGCTCGATGTGAACGCTTTGGTTATTACCACCGATTTTTGCAGTCGGGCGCGGTTTCAACATCCCTTCAATGATCTGGGGTTCCAGCGGGTTCTTCCACCTGATTGCCGGGCATGTCTGGAGATCATTCAACATCCTTTTGCTTTTGGCCGTAAGAGCCACCTCCCATGGAGCTTCCTCAACAAAAGAGCATGTTGCCCCCGGTGTGACCGTCTTCTTAGGAGTGTGCGGTTGTGGTGGGTTTACTTTCCACTTCTCAGACAGTGCAAACTTGCCTTGTAGGTACTGATCCTCGATCCATCCCTTAAAGACGAAGCAATCCTCGATCGGGTGGCTTACCGTTTGGTGGTAAAGGCAATAATTGGGATTATTCACCTCGCTGGATTGCAGTGGTCGCCTTGGATTCGGCAGATTGATAAGCCTGTTGCGCATCGCCAGCTCGAATAGTCTCTTCGTTTTATCCCATGGGAAGGAGTAAGGACGCTTCATCTTCTCATTATAATAGCGCCGTCTCTCTTCCAGTTGATCCGCTAGCTTTGGGGCACTGGGCTGCTGTTGGGTGTTCGCAACGAAGATCTCCTTCCCTTTACCCTTTTCGTTCCGCGGTTCCGGCTTCGAAGGAGATGGTCCATGACCCATCTGTCCATCTGGGCCAGCTTGTCGATTAGAGCCTGGAACGTGGTCGGTTTGAAGAATATCATGAACTGTGAAATAGTTGCATGAGGGTCTATGGTGCCCACAAACATGCCCACCGCTGGTGCTTCTTCGATGCGTTGTTCACACTTCGACCACAGGTTCCGCCATCGGATTGCGTACTGAACCCACGTCTCACTCGGCTTCACCCTGGCATTGATCAGTGCCGTTATCGGGGTATGTTCACTTGCGCTCGCGAATCGCTGGGTGAACAATAACTCTATTTCTGCGAAAGTTTTGACAGAGTCATTCGGAAGTTCGGAGTACCACTCGAATGCCGTCTCCGATAAACTGCCGACAAATTGGTGGAGCAAGAGCTTATCATCGCCACCAGTATTGCCGCAGAGGGCCCTGAACTGAGCGACATGTTGATGGGGATTGCATGTCCCCTTGTACACATGGAATTTTGGGATCGTGTAGCCCAGCGGGTACTTTATCTGATCATACCAGCCTGGATACGGTCGCCCAGTTCTAACAATTTGCCCAGTTGCTCCATTCGCCTGGTGAACTCGTATCTGATGAGCGATATAATCGTCCAGGGCGGCCTTTGAGATTGTTTCCTCCTTGGCTATTGATAGAGTCGGCAGAGGGTTTGATGTTTCTCCTCTATCATCTTCAATTATCACTGGAGGATCTTCGGCTAGAGGGTCCTGCTGGATCATCATGCCCACCATATCCTGGAATAGAAGGGCTATTTGCTTTATATTGGCCGCTTGTTCCGCAACCTCCTTGTCCTTCTTTTCGAGTATTCTCCGAAGGAATTCAGCATCAGTTTCGTGTTCATGACGTTGTTCCGATGACGCCTCCGGGATTTCTTTCTGCCCTGTCAGTGCGGCCATTACATTCAACATCTCCTGGAGCTTCTGCTGTTGCTGTTCCTGAGCTCTTGTGATGGATCGGGTGAGTGGTCGGTGGCCCGTAGAAGTGCATCTTTCCTCTTTTCCGGAAGCCATGTAAACAGTATGGACCGTTATGCCCCCAGACTTAGGGCGTTTGGGCTCAGTGCCTTTGGCATTTGTCGCAGGCATGGGGATTTTCTCCGGCCTTCTCCCCTTATGAGCGGTCGAAGTTGAGGGGGCCATTGCAGTGGGCACCCAAGTAGCCGCCGCCTTTTGCGGCTTAACGGGATGGTTTTCTTCCTGTCGGACCTTCAGCTTCTTCTGCCGGCGGGGATAGTATTGATCCACCACCGACTTTCGGACTTGTCGCCAGATTTTGTAAACTTTGGAAGACAGCCGTTGAGGGGACTGCCCCCGCTTTATTTCTGTGACAGTCTCCACCGGAGGAGGATATCTTCTCAGTACGGCTGTAGGAGAATTCTTGCGCACCCTATTTAGCAGCTCGAAGCTGTTCTCTGTCGGAACAGCAGCATTAATTTCCGCCGTCGGGGCTGGTGGAGTTAGCCCAGAAGGGGAGTTATCCCCGGCCTTCCTCACTCGGCGCCAGTGGCGACGTCGAGCGTGTCGAGCTGATGGATTTGGCGTGGTGACGGGGATGGCCTTGTCTTGCCCCTGTTCAGGTGAGGGGCCGTTGCTGGTGTCAGCCTGTTGAAGACTGATGTCTTTTGATTAGCAGGAGCAGGAGTTGGAGTTGGAACAGTTAGTCTTGTAAAGACCGGCCCCTTGGCAGGAGAAGCCGCCTTGACGACTTCCGGAGCAGGGTTGGTTACTCTCTTTGGAGTAGCCTTTTCTTGAGTTGCAGGCTTCATCATGGGCTCATATGAACTCTGGCCCAATCTGGCAAAGACTGAAGTGTTGGAGCTGGATGACCCACTGAGAGGGGCCACAGTAGCTTTAAGCCGATCAAAGACCGATTTCTTGGGAGCTTCCGGTGCGGGCATAGGGGTGCGGAAGCTCATCGGGGGGAGCATAGTCCTAAAGAACAATCCAGTGGTGGCCTGAGCCACCTGGTCCACCGGCATTGTGAACAAGGAGGCTGCTTGGGGTCCGTAGGCTATGCCTCCAGATGAGGCAGAGCACGAGTTGCAGTTGCAGTTGGAGCACTTTTCGCAAGTGTATGCCATTGCTGTTTCGTTCACTGCGCCAAGCAAGAAACCAAATCTTAGTACCGTGAACCCAAGGGAAACCATTAGCAAACCGCAATTTGTTCGCGAACACGACACACGAAGTGTGGAGTGGAAAGAGAAAAAGGTCCCACCGGGCGTGCCAGAATCTGTTCCCCTCAGAAAGACGCGGCGGAGACGCGGCGAATGTCTTGCCTGAAATTCGGGACAGATGCTAATTGGTCATATCCGTCCACCTCTCCGAAGATGCCAAGTTGATTTATTGCACCATGTATCGAAGGATTAAACGGATGCGGCCGATGTAGCAGACTTCATCAGATCCCCCCTTGTTTGAGGGGGTTTTGATTGTGGGGAGGCTCTTCCCTGCAGGCGCAAGCCCCTGCAGTTAATTACGCTACCGCATCACGGTAACAACTTTCTCCTTCTCCATATGGTCACTTCGTGTTGTGGGTATCTGTTTTGTGTTTGGTTGCCCGTGGATTGTATACGGAGACTAAGTTATGTTGTCTCCCGTAGGGCGTGGACTAGTCCAAATCCGTATCTTTCTTAGATTTGGGTTTGGGGGGGTTGTGTTTAAGGATACGTTAGCCTCGTTTGAGGCTAAGATCAAGTTAAACGTTTATTAAGGACACATTAGTCTAATTTTAGACTAAGATCAACTTAACGGGATCGTTTAGATCCAATAAAAGAGCAATTGGGCTCTGTTGCTTAGTTTAATGACATTGCGGTCGATAATTAGTTTAAGGACATTACGGTCCAATGTTAGTTTTAAGACATCGCGGTCGAGGTTAAGGACATCATATTCCGTGAGTTTAAGGACCTCACAGTCCGGTGTTAGTTTTAAGGCATCGCGATCGAGGTTTAAGGACATCATAGTCCGTGGATTTAAGGACTCCACAGTCCGACGTTAGTTTTAAGATATCATGGTCAAGGTTAAGGACATCATAGTCCATGAGTTTAAGGACCCCACAGTCCGTTGTTAGTTTTAAGACATCACGGTCGAGGTTAAGGACATCATTGTCCATGAGTTTAAGGACCCTACAGTCCAATGTTAGTTTAAAGACATCACGGTCGAGGTTAAGGACATCATAGTCCATGAGTTTAAGGACCCCACAGTCCGATGTTAGATAAAAGACATCACGGTCGAGGTTAAGGACATCATAGTCCATGAGTTTAAGGACCCCATACTACGTAATAATGTGTGGTTGTCGGGACCCGTCACCTCTCTGACGACGTTGAAGGATTACAACGACAGATATCAGAGGAGTGAAGAGATGTACCATCGAACCGGGTGTAGATTTATTGGAAGAGAAGATGAGCTCAGTTCAATTTAATTTGAGGACTTATGGCTAGAATTGGGCTAAGTCCAGTTAAAAGAATGTTGAACATTCTATTTTTGTTCTGCCTGTTAGGCCTTTGTTTGGGCTCTGTCCTTTTAATAATGCCAAGCATTAGGCTCTGACATTTCTTGTCTTATATTGAATGCACAACATTTATCAGAACATGGTACACTCTGACAGAGCGCCACGTAGCGCACTAGGTGCTTTGCGCCAGTCAAAGAGCGCATTGCTCTTCCGTCGGTTAGCGCACACGAGGAGGACACGTGTCACGCTTAGCGCTAGTTTGTTAGCGCACTGCGCTTTTAATTCATGAGCGCGCTGTGCTAGTTTATGGGTACACCAGTGAATGACACGTAGCGTGCTTGGCGCTGAGCGCTGAGCGCCAACCCAAGAGCGCAGTGCGCTGTTTTCAGAAGCGCAAAGCGCAGATCGTGTCTATGGTTGACACGTGGCATGTTATGGCGCTGAGCGCCAGTCCAAGGAGCGCAAGGGCGCCGTTCATGAGTGAAAAGCACTTTCCAATAGCGCAAAGAGCATTTTGATCAATTTAAGATTAAAGAACAAGTTTACGTTCTTTTTAAAGGAGCCTTTGCTTCAAGATTCAAGAACTAAGTTCTTATTCTTATAAAAGGCTCTGCCTTTATAGATCAGAAGATCTGTGAATGAAGTAAAAATACTTCTTTTTATATTCTTATGATTAGGTCTTTTGATATTTTCTTTTTAATCAAAGACCTTGGTCTTTTTTATAGATCTAAGATCTTTTTAGAAGACGTTTCTTCTTTTTTAACGAGATGATTTCATCTCTGTTCTTCAAGAATCAATTCTTTACCTTTCTTTTTCTTTCAGTTTTCCTCAAAGTTTTTGCAGAGGTTTTTCTCTCTCTCCTCTGTATGTCCTAGATTTGAAGTTTAGGGTCCTTTATAATGAGCCAAATGATTTGTTAAATCAGTTTTAAGAGATCTTTCTCTGATTGATTTGGGAATATTTCCCACCGTTGGATCTTGATACTAAGTCTTCTATTTTTGCAGAAGATAATCTTCTTGTTTTAATAAGATTGAAAGATCTTTCGATGCAGAATTTGTTCTGTTTTGGTAATTCATTATTTACCATTGGATCATTGATCCAGCGGTGCTTAAAGCACGATCTTGTTATTTGGAAAGATTTCGAGAAATCTTTCCTTAACAGAATTTAATTCTGGTTAATTAATGATTTACCATCATTATTAGATCTTTTGATCCAACGGTGGGAATTTTTAATTCCAGCGCCGGCACACCTACATTAGACACGTGGCGCGCAGCGCAGAGCGCAGCGCAACTGCGCTAGGCACCCATGCTGGACACGTGGTGCGTAGCGCGCAGAGCGCTGGATCTGAAGCGTTGCTTCAGCAGACCGCTGGATCTGAAGCGTTACTTCAATAGAGGTGTCTTTTCACCTTCATTTTTAAGTCAAACTTATATTCCTGAGAATCTTTCATCTCCCAATTGTGGAAATAATTCCATTGTGCACAAAATTTTATGTGCTTCGTATTTATAACTCGAAGCAAAGCTTCTTCCTTTTCTCATCCCCAAAGAACTTTTTCAACTATGGCTTGTCACCACCTTCATACTTGTAGACAGCCATAGGAAGTGCCCATTCAAGACCTTGTCCCTCGCTTTGTTGCGCGCTTGGTGGATCCTTCTTTCACGGATGAGCAGTACAACGCTGCGCTGCGCGATATTTTGACTCGTGTGGGGTCCCCTCATTGAGGGAAGCGTCGCTTCATTTCCAGTCTTGGAATTTGAACAGAGCTTTGCTCTGATTGGGGAAACATCATCCTTTCCAGCTTTCACTCTTCCAGAATTATTCGTTCCTTGCACCTTTTTAACACATCCTTTTGGCTTGGTGGGGTTCTTCGTCTTCTTCCCCTTTTCTTTCGCTTTGGATTTAGAAGAGGAAGATTTCCCAACAATAAGAACAAGTGTCTTCTCCTTTTTCAAGGAGCTCCCGGCTACCCTCAACATGTTGAGGAGCTTTGGAAGATCCGCTTCCATCCCGTGCATATTGAAATTCAGCACGAATTGAATGAAGATGTGAGGAAGAGACTGTAGAATCAAGTCAATGTATAACTCGATCTCTAACACACATCCCGGGTTTGCGAGCTTTTCAATGAGACTGATCATCTTTAGGACGTGTTCTCCTATAGGTGATCCGACAGCTAACCTCATCTGGAATAATTTTTCTGAGGTCTCGTACATTGCAATACGAGAATGTTGTCCATACAAATCCTTACAATGGACAAAAATGGATTTAATGTTCATTTATTCATGCTGCTTCTGAAGTTCATTATTCATTGAAGCAAGCACAATGCACCTAGCTTTTTCGCAATTCAGGTCCCACGTTTTGCGGACCTCGATGGCCGCAACCGTGGAATACAGCCCTGGGACAGGGGGAGCAGTAATGGTGAGGACATATGCCTCTTTGACATAAGTAAGTGCAATATTGGCGTTCCTCAGCCAATCATTATAGTTTGGCCCAGTCAGTGTATTTTTCTCAAGTAGTGGTATAAGTCCCGTCATGGTTGCTGCCAGAGAGAGAGAAAAAAGAAACACTCAGCATATGCTTTTGCAACATTAGATTGGTTTATTATCTTATCTAACCAAGATGGCTCCTATTGTTTTCTCAAATTCTCCATCAAACCTTTAAAAGAGAATTAGTCGGGATCATTTACACTTTACAAGTTCGCTAACCATTTAGCCTAGTAGGCGTTGGTGTTGGGTTACGGCAGTGCCGCGGCCATCAATCCGTGGTCAAATGCGGAACAAAAACTTTCAAAAACCGGCGCTAACGGAAACCTACTCGACGGATCGTACCATTAACCCTATACTAGTTATCTGTAAAGAGTTTAGAGAGGTTATACCAATCGATCCGTATCCTTCGGTCTTCAACCTCTGTCTTAAGCTCATCGTGGCCGCCTCGATGAAGTTCTCTCTCCGATCTCCCTCGTCGAAGACGATCCACATCGAGGATTAGTAATACGGTCTCTCGCCTCAAAACCGAAGCAACTCGGGCATCCAGTTTGCCAGCCTAGATACCCAAGATGAAGTAGAAAGTGTGTGTGATCATTTTGTCTCAATACACCTAAGGATTCTCAACTCATGAGCTGGAATGGGTGGATGTTGAAGAAGAAGCCATTGTTTGAAAGATGTGAGCTCAAGACTTGGCTAAAAGAAAAAGCAAGTGAAGAATTGTTCTCTGTTGTTTTTCTTTTGGTTGCGAGGTATATGTGATTGGCAACCAAAGAAAAATCCCGGCACTAAATATCTGCCACGTTCCTCAATCCATCAATGCACCATGATTCACATAAGTCCCAACACCATGAGTCACAAATTGCACATGCCACATTCAATGCCCAAGGCCAAGACTTGAACTCGCAATTTCCATACAATTAAACATTAAACTAAATGTTTAAAACCCAAAAAGAAAATGGCAACTTCTAAAGTTATCTCGTAACGAATTATAAGAATACCCCTCATCCGTATATACATACCTGCATCCGTATTCCGACTGAATACAAATACTACGAGATGAAAATAATCCAACAATATAATACAAGGATCCGGCTTAAACCAAAGCCCACTAGTATTATCCGTCCGATCATGATCCGTGCACAAGTGCACGTATATGATCGAACCCTGCCATAAAACCATACGGCCTCTACAACGTTT
This sequence comes from Agapanthus africanus, assembly GCA_030015575.1. Taxonomy (NCBI): domain Eukaryota; kingdom Viridiplantae; phylum Streptophyta; class Magnoliopsida; order Asparagales; family Amaryllidaceae; genus Agapanthus; species Agapanthus africanus. The sequence continues at coordinate 112,219,141 of CM057345.1, read as the reverse complement.
CGCCCGAACTAGGGAAACCCTATATATGGGACTCTAAAGACTCGTCAATACACCGGCAGTGGGTTTAACTACAAGCACGTCAGTGGCACTAGCTGTACGTAACGGCTACCCAGGTATTGAGCGAAAGGGAGGCCGATAAGCAGACTCATCCTGAAACCCTACTGGGCCTGACAGTGACAATATCCGTACAGTCCGGTCCGGTCGTCTATGAGTATCGCATATCGAGTCTAGGGGGTGGATAAAGTCAGACCCTTAATAACATGACATTTAGTGTCGGCATGAAACCTATCACCTACTGAGAAACTACCAATCCTAGATCGGTAATTCTCGTTTAATCCAGCCGAGGATTTCTGGTGATGGCCTTCCGTGCACAACACGATATCAACCCCCAATACCGGGAGAGACGAATCCCCTGACGATCCGCTCACTGCCTCCTTGTGGCTCGGGACTGTACCCAACTAAAACCTGTTTGCACGACTCCTCTGAGCCGTGGTAGGGTAGTAATCAAAGCACAGTGGGAACTCACACGAGATAAATGACGATCTCAGGTCAATAGACTTAACTGTACACATGTCACCTGGGCACTGCTATCTGACAATAGGTATAATACCAACTAGCATGTTCCCGGCGAGTCCGTCCGGTGTACTCATAACCCAATGAGCACCTGTATACATCTTAGGTGAACCAACTGACACCAATGGATTGTGAGACCGACCACCGCCCCTCGTCGGGGTCTCGATCCATATACACTAGTCTACTCTTGGAGTATCGATGCCCAGTCTCGAAACTGCCACGACTAGGGACACTTTAAGGATGTGCTTATAGACGACCCAACTTTCACGTATATATGATCGACATCATACTGCTGGTAGTCAAACAAGAATCTTATGGGCTCTATAAACATGTAATAGTGATCTGTAATGTCACCTGAAGCATGTACACGATGATAAAGAAAAACCAGATAGCATATTATCATCTCGAGTAAGATTGTTCTACCGGTATAAGTCCTCCTTCAATCATTGCAATCACGTGCCTGTAATCCAATAATTGACTTGAGGGCACTATAGCCAACAATCTCGCACTTGCACTTAAGGCTAATTATTGCGGTGTCGCATACTCACAGCCCGTGTGATACGGAACACCCAACTTCTCTACTAATCAGTTTCACAAAGCTCGTTTGTAAAACTATTGTGTTCGAGAAATAGCCTCAGTGAGTGGATCCGCTCCAATGTTTCTTTCTATGTCTCTCTTTATCTCAAGTTCGCGGAGAAAACCATCTGCCGAAATGAGCAATACCTGTCATAGAATATGTCTGGATATCTGATGAGACCTAGTTCACAAATGAACTCCAAATCCAGTAAACATCTTAGACTGTACCGTCAACTGAATTTAATCAGTATCCTGCTCCATGCCTCCCTCAGTATCCGCTTGGACCACCTGTCCAAACTACCGCCCCTCAAAAGAGGGAAAACTATAACTCTGACAGTCACTCTGTCATCCAGGCCACCTTGGAAGCCTGGAATGATAACCGTCTCCCGAAAGAGGCTCTCATTACCAAATCCGTAGAACATTTACTTATGTTCATAAACTGCTTCCGAACGTTTCTCCAGGATTGGACTAATATATCAACTTATTGCATCTAGTGCAAAAACAACATCTGGTGTGGTACTTGACATCTCATGATTGACTCAATTTCCTAAGCAAGTGATATGCCAATCATGCACATCCCTCTTCCCTTTAGTCTGTAAGACACCTTTAGAGAGGGTAACTCCATCACCTGGAGGTACACTACCATGCTAGGAGTCGTCTATTCTAAAAACCTTTAGAATAGTGTCAAAATACCCAGATTGGGATACTACCCAAATATAAATCTAAAACCATAGATCTAGTAACCAGAATGCCTTATATAATATCCATATCCTATGTGGAGAAACCACTATGTGACAACCTCAGTATAACCGATCGTAGTATAGGAATTTCACTTCCTACAAAGTGTATGTCATCCAAATACCAGGACGTACCATCCTACTACCTTCTTAACAGATCCATCTTCTATTCTGATGAAGTCAAAGCCCATGACCGTCACATCAAAAATAGATGATCTATCTCCGCTATACTTGCTTTAATTTATAAATAGACATAAGCTATTTGTCCACTATGCTTCCGCTGCTCCCACTGACTATAACAACCCTCTGGCAGAGTTATATACACGTGCACTTCTAAAGCTAGTTTAGAACGACGCTATATTCATCCTCTTCCCAGGTCTCATAGTCTAGAACAGCAGTAATGGCAAATCTGGGTAAACAAGAACCTCCATGTCACCGTCTTTGAGGATACCAAAGTACCTCTCGGGTGCCAGAGGTTACCCACCATATCTGCGGAGTGGCCAATGGAATGTTAAAATCAGTTGAATCTTTAGGTTCTATTAAATTTTCAGTAACCGTTTGTGATTCTGGAATCATTTTCTGTTCTACCATACTCCCACTACTGTTTTCTGAAAAAGTCCATTTTACTAAAACGGTGGCGAGTCAAGAGCAATATCACTATTGATCTTCCATATGGTAAAAAGTTAATCCTCGTCATAGCCCGGGATAACCCACAAACTGCCATTACAGAAACGTGCCTTGAGTTATCCAGAGTCTGGTTTTAAGCATAAGCCGAACAACTCCATATACCTTAACATCGTTAAGATATGAACCATTCTATATACAATATAGAAACAGAGGCACTGATTTAATTGAAACCAGATTCAAATCATGCAGCTGTCTCCAGTGCATGTCAACTAAATGGAGAGAGACCGATCAGCATTACTCAACTTAGGAGTGAATCCAAATATGAGTAACCTGAAAGAGAAGCAAGTTCTCAAAACCATTACTATCAACTGAATACTATACACAAGTATCTACATCTTCGATCACCTTGAAGAATCCTGATACTTGCATCACATGGTTCTCTACTTTATTCTAGTACCTATAACTTCTCAAAACTTGGACCTTGTATTTCTACGAAACACTTGTCTAAGAACTAAAGAAATCACAACTAAACAGAATATAGTATGAGTACCAACCCCTTTGTCATAATGGACACTGGACAACATACAATACTTTGTATAAGTCACCTGAGTTGAATAACTCAAACCTTGTGCGTCGTAGGTTGAAAACTGTAATATGGTTAAGAAGAATTACACTGTTTTTTAATGTTCCTTACCTAACCATCAACTGATATAGGTAAATGTCATGGACATAATTTCAAAAAGTTATATCTTACTTTATAAAATAAATGTACAGATATATCAGTTTGAATTTGGTGCATAACAACGGATATTCAAAACCAAATATTTGACGTCGGGCAAAACCCCAGGGGATTTCCTCAAATATCACTAATTACAACGAATTCCGATATAAAGAGGATATAATCACCTAATTCCCAATAACTTACTCCCACTCATCATCTGTAAAACCATACAGATGTGAGAATTAAACCTAGTAAATTCATACCCTGGAGTAAGGATCTAATTGGGAAATCAGTTTTCAATTAACAACGCACAGTGAAACTGAAACATGAAAATGTTTCGAAGGGGTAGCCGGGTATTCCTAGTAATGCCTTTCCCATTATCCAGATTCATGACTTTAACCCTATATTTCATTGCCATCTCTCCAAATCCCTTTATTTGTCTTTACTCATTACTTTATGTACACCACCCTTAGGCTAAATGGTTTTCTTCCTTCCCCACCGTTCGGCATCAGCCTATGAATTAGAAGAAGACTATCCAATAAGCGTAATAGGTGTACTCTCCTAATCCAAGGAGTACTTGCAACTTGAGAGAAGGTAAAGATAAAAGACAACTGAATAAACCTTATACTATTTCTCCTGAACCAGAATCCATCCTCGAACTGGAACAAGTTCCTTCGAGTTTGTATATAACTATACGATGGATCATCCAATAAATGCGGATCTTCGTAGTGATACGGGGTGTTCTCGAGAAATTCAAAGGTGCGGTAGGAGTGGCGATGAAATACGTGATTTGGTCGTGAATGATAGTAGTTGCAATTTACTTTGCCCTCTTTCTGATCCCTTTATTTATCTTTACTTATTACCATCTGTACACCACACTTAGGCTAATTGGTTTTCTTCCTTCCACACCTTTCGGCACCTGCCTATGGTTTGGAAGAAGACTATCCAATAAGCGCAATAGATGTACCCTATCCTAATCCTAGGAGCCCTCACAACCTGAGAGAATGTAAAAGGGAAAGACAACTGAATAGTCCTATTCAATTTCTCCAGAACCGGAAACCATCCTCGAATCTGAAACAAGTTTCTTCGAGTTCGTATATAACTATACGATGGTCATATCCAATAAAAGGGGATCTTCGTAATAATATGGAATGTTTCAGAGAAAAGAAAAGGGTAAAAGTAGGAGTGGCAATGAGGTATGCAACTTTGACAATTCAAAAGTCAGTGTTTTAAGAAGGTTCGGTTAACATGGTTACCGAGTTATAGTCTAGGGTCGGGACATGGTCGCTGCCAAAAAGAGAGAGAAAAGAAACACTCAGCGTGCACTCTAACCTAGATCAGAATGGTCAATCACTTTATCTAATCAGGATGTCTCCCACTATATCCTCAAATTCTCCTCCAAACCTGAAAGAAGAATTAGTCGGGATCATCTAAAATCACCCGAGGAGTAAACCAACTCATCAGTAGGAATCGGGATCCAACTATCATCGCATGATAACTTGATGGAATCCACTCGAGTTATCACGCTCCAGATGGTATGCGCATGCCTGGTAAGTTTCCTGTATGTTTGAAACACCCGATGTGATTTCTACCCCCATTCTCTTATGACCTTGACGAAGTCCAACATTTCATAAGTCACATGTCAAGTTCTACCCGTTATTGTCCAGGTTAATTTGAACCCACCCGTACATACCCTTGATGAAGGACAAAATAGTAGTACGACTGTCCCAAACCAACGCATCTATCTATGCTGTAGAAAAGTAACAAATAGCTATCATACACTATGCCTTGACGAAGGCCAACATACATAGCATGAATACTAAGTGCTACCCGTCTGAAATGAAGGAGGGCTACGAATGGTTTTTGGCGAAAAACGTTTTAACGTAATGAACTTGATATCGTTGAAGGAACCGGATAGATTTTTATAAATATATAGTGGCAAAAACATTTGCTAAAGAGGTCATTCCCGGTGAAGGGATCTCGGCTCTTTCCTCGTGGAATGAGGTGCGGGATATTCCCACTGAATATCACGATACAAAGCAAAAAGGTAATCGACTATAGTGAAGTTATTACCCTGACGCAAACTTCTGCCCTAGAGGTCACTCCCGGTGAGGGGATCTCGGCTCTTGCCTCGTCGAATGAGGTGCTGGATATTCATAATCGAATACCACTGCGCAAAACAAAAGAAAACCCGGTCGTGCCCTACACAAATAATATACAAGCAGGCAGTGACGACAGTCCACATGTCAGACGCTCACCCCGCGATATCAAATATACAAATAAAACTAAACTGTACTAACATTGCACCCAAGCTATCCACCACGACGATTCCGCAACAACACAGAACAACACAGAACATCAACGTGAATGTCACATTCGCAAACCCGTCTAAAAGAACTATAGCAATTAGACAAGTTGTACCGCTCTAATGACATTCACGGTCGTAGATAGTAATGCATGTACTGTAAAACTTTAAACAATGTTAGAAATATCGAGTTCGAAATAACCCCGAATAGCCCGAAACAACTAGATAAAACAATATCAAAATTGGGCTAAACAAGAAATACCACTGAACCAATATTCCAGAGACCAGACCACACACAAAATACGAAGTCCAAACTCAAGTTCAGGGCCGTCCGGCTCAGAATTTTTCTTAATGTGTCTGGTCCAATACGGGTGGAATGGGTTCATATTTGGTGTGTGTTCTAGTAGTCATACAAATAGTCTTCTGCAGTTGCTAAAATATTTTTAGAAGGCTCGGAAAATTTTGACAGAGAATGGAATATTGTTGGGATTATTTTGGAGTTGTTTCGGTTTCGATACTTTAACATCGTCTAAACAAACTAGTATGTGGTTAATAGATTGTCTCTGATACCATGTAGGGTTACGGCAGTGCCTCGGACATCAATCCATGGCCAAACGCTGAACAAAAACTTTTAAAAACCGGCGCTAACGGAACCCTAATCGACGGATCGTACCATTAACCTTATACTAGTTATCTGTAAAGAGTTTAGAGAGGTTATAGCGATTGATCCATGTCCTTCGGCCTTCAACCTCTGTCCTAAGCTCGCCACGGCTGCCTCGATGAAGTTCGATCTCCGGTCTCCCTCGTCGAAGGAGATCCACGTCGAGGATTAGTAATACGGGCTCCCGCCTCAAAACCGAAGCAACTCGGGCATCCAGTTTGCCAGCCTAGATACCCAAGATGAAGTAGAGAGAGTGTGTGATCATTTTGTCTCAATATACCCAAGGATTCTCAACTCATGAGATGGAATCGGTGCAGGTTGAAGAAGAAGCCATTATAGGAAAGAAGTGAGCTCAAGACTTGGCTAAAAGAAAAAGCAAGTGAAGAATTGTTCTCTGTTGTTTTTCTTTTGGTTGTGAGGTATATGTGATTGGTAACCAAAGAAAAATCCTAGCACTAAAAATCTGCCACTTGCCTCAAGCCATCAATGCAATATGAATCACACAAGACCCAACACCATGAGTCACAAATTGCACATGCCACATTCAATGCCTAAGGCCAATACTTGAACTCGCAATTTCCATACAATTAAACATTAAACTAAATGTTTAAAACCCAAAAAGAAAATGGCAACTTCTAAAGTTATCTCGTAACGAATTACAAGAATACCCCTCATTGGTATATATATATATATGCATCCGTATTCCTACTGAATACGAATACTACGAGACGAAAATAATCCAACAATATAATACTAGGATCCGGCTTAAACCAAATCCCACTAGTATTATCCGTCTGATCCTAATCCATGCACAAGTGCACGTATATGATCGAACCCTTCCATAAAACCATACGGCCACTACAACGTTTCGCCCAAACTAGGGAAACCCTCTGTGTGGGACTCTAAAGACTCGTCAATACGCTGGCAGTGGGTTTAACCATAAGCACGTCAGTGGCACTAGATGTACGTAACGGCTACCCAGGTATTGAGTGAAAGGGAGGCCGACGAGCAAACTCATCCTGAAACCCTACTGAGCCTGACAGTGATAATATCCGTACAGTCCGGTCCGTTCGTCTATGAGTATCACATATCGAGTATAGGGGGTGGATAAATTCAGACCCTTAATAACATGAAATTTAGTGTCGGCATGAAATCTATCACCAACTGAGAAACTACCAATCCTTGATCGGTAATTCTCGTTTACCCCGGCCGAGGATTTCTGATGATGGCCTTCCGTGCAAAATGCGACATCAACCCCCAATACCGGGAGAGAAGAATCCCCTGACGATCCACTCACTGCCTCCATGTGGCTCGGGACTATACCCAACTAAAACCTGTTTGCACGACTCCTTTGAGCCGTGGTAGGGTAGTAATCAAAGCACAGTGAGAACTCGCACGAGAAAAATGACGATCTTAGGTCGATAGACTAATCTGTACACATGTCACCTAGGCACTGCTATCTGACAATATGTATAATACCAACTAGCATGTACCCGGCGAGTCCGTCCGGTGTACTCATAACCTAATGAGCACATGTATACATCTTAGGTGAACCAACTGACACCAATGCCTTGTGAGACCCCACCACCCCTCGTCGGGGTCTCGATCCGTATACACTAGTCTACTATTGGAGTATCGATGCCCAGTCTCGTAACTCCCACGACTGGGACACTTTAAGGATGTGCTTATAGACCACCCAAATCTCACGTAATGATCGCCGTCAAACTGCTGGTAGTCAAGCAAGAATCCTATGGGCTCTATCAACATGTAATAGTGATCTGTAATGTCACCTGAAACATGTACACGATGATAAAGACAAACCAGATAGCATATTATCATCTCGAGTAAGATTGTTCTACCGGTATAGGTCCTCCCTCAATCATTGCAATCACGTGCCTGCGATCCAATAATTGACTTGAGGGAGCTATATCCAATAGTTGGCACTCCAAGGGTGGTTCACGTACTCTCGCACGGACCTAATTAAAATAAACCTCGTTTCCGCAGAGGTGTAGCCCCTTTAACACTTTCTAGATACCTAATAGGTTAGCTAATTATGAAGTGAAAAATAACTCCCAAGAGTAATCTTACTCATCAGTGGGATCAGGATTCAACTATCATTGTGTGATGACCTAGATGGAAGCCACTCTAGTCACCACACTCCAGAAGGTATGCTCAATCTGCAAGTTTCCTTTATGTTTGAAACACCCGATGTGGTTTTTCCCCAAGCTCTTATGATCTTGAAGAAGGCCAACAAATTATAAGACGCAAGTCAAGTTCTTCCTGTCATTGTCCTGATTAATTTAGACCCACCCAAACTTGCCCTTGACGAAGGCCAACAAGGCTGTATGATTGTCCTAAACCAATGCATCTATGCTACAAACAAGCAACACACCGCTACCATTCACTATGCATTGACGAAGTCCACCAAACATAGAATGAATACTATGTGCTACTCATTTGAAATGACGAAGGGCTAGAGCTGGTTTTTGCGAAAACCTTGAACGTAATGAACTTGATATCGTTAAAGGAATGATAGCTTTGAAAAGGAGTGGTTAAAAATCCGCTTTTTAAAAAAGTGTTTTGAAAAGAACCGAGTGGTTTTTCAAATTGTTCCAACAACATTTTCATATTTATTATCTTGCATCAATTAACATTAATGCGGTCCCATCAATTTAAATCCTATCACACCAGAAAACAATGAAAATAATATGTACGTATATGCCATATGGATTCGCTACGGGGACCCGTCATGCTCCGTTAGGTTACTTAACTACTGGCAGAGCAGGGGCAGAGCTAGCGCGGATGCAAAACATATACAAAATTTATTAATATATATATATATATATATATAACCATTCGCCGCAGGCATGATAAGCATCACAGATATCAATTTCACAGAGAATGGAAAAATAGATCAACTAGGAACTTTGCTTTTCATCGAGCCACTTATGAAATACAATCCACCACGGTCATGTGAATAGCCGAGTGTGAACTATCCTAGACCCCTACGCATGTGGCAAGCTACCCGAGATGGCCACCAACCGAAATCTAGAACCCGGTAGCTTGTGCACTCCTCCGCGGGTCAATCCTAGATGCATAAATGAAAAATAATATACAGCCAGGGACATCATCCTCAACCTGGATATGCCCAAATAAAATAATATACATCATTTATTACATGAATTACAAAATTCACTCACATCTCACATCTAAATTCACACCAGGCAATTCACAAGACGATCCATCATACAATTCATAACACAGAACATCACAAGATATGTGCAAACCCTTCTAATCGATGTGTAGCGATTAGAAGACGTTTAAAAACACATATACGCATCACAAAAGCAAGTAAAGAAAACAACGATATTAGAATTCCACGCACAATTAGCGAACGAAACCATTTTCCATGACTTGAAAAAAATAGTTCACTAAAGTCCCAAAAAAATTGTTTTAAGCCAATCCAGGAGTCAAAACGAACTCGAAACTCGTTTGAATTTTTGAGGAGGCGAAAGGGAAAAAATTAACTGTCAACTCGGGGGCCTAGGGGGGTACCCACTGAAAGTATGCCTTAGTACAACTACTAGGTTTCTAGTGGCATCAAGTTTGCAATTTTTAAAATCTAGAGGGCGAAGCTATACTAACCTAGAATCGAACTAGAGAATTAGGGTTTCTTTGTTTGTAAACAAACTTTACACAAAGTGAATAGAGAATACAACCTTTGTAGACCGGTCCTTCACTTCTAAAGCTCCAAGTAGTAGTTCCTTGGCTCCAAGTAGTGCTCCCTAGAACTCTTCTTAGGCTCCACTTAGTGAAAAGAACGAGTTTGCTTAAGGATCTTCGAGGCCAAAGATGATCCACCTTGAGGAATCTCTAACTCATGTTAACTCTTCACTAACTAAGGAATTAGTGAAGCAAACAACCTACACTAATGGGCTAGATGAGAGTAGATTGATGAAGTAGGAATTTTGCTCACTTTAGAATTCTCTTTCTCCTTTTCTTTTTCACTCCAAGAAAAGCTAGAGAGCAAAGAATGAGATGGAGAATATCAACTAGTATTGAACCATGGGTGAAAATAAATATCTCATAGATATCATGTAGAGAGTTAACCATGGCTAAAGATAATGGTTGGGTTATAAAATATTTAGAGTAAAACAAAATTAGTAGAATTAGTCAAGGCTTCTACATGCTTCCACAAGCATCTATGCCATGCTAATTTCGACCTCATTTTGATTTTACTCTAAATAAATAATTACCCTAATTATCTTTGGTTTGGTGTGAGTCTCATACGCTCATGTCCTATGTATCATCTAGCATGACACAATAGCATATGTAATATATATATATATATACATATATATATATATATATTTCATATAATTATATATATAAACATATATATATATATATATATATATATATATACTTCAAGAGAAGAAATTCTTTAGTGAGCTAATATTAGTTAATGTATATTAATATATCAAATATATAATTATATATCAAATTATTAAATCAACACTTGATTTAATAATCCGGCTATATCATATATAACCGACTAATATCTTTATATATATATATATATCAATTTATCGAACCAACACTTGATTCAATAACCCGGTTATATCACATATAACCGAACGATATAATATATCACGAGATTAGAATACGGTATCATATACACGTATTTAATCAAAGTCCCGCACATATCACATATGTGCCCTACTTCGTTTTGCTTGAGCTAGGAAACTTCTGTGTGGGACTCTAAAGACTCGTCTGTCGGATATAGTGCCCTCAAAGTCAATTATTGGATCGCAGGCACGTGATTGCAATGATTGAGGGAGGACCTATGCCGGTAGGACAGTCTTACTCAAGATGATAGTATGCTATCTGGTTTATCTTTATCATCGTGTACTGCTTCAGGTGATATTACAGATCACTATTACACGTTGGCAGAGCCCTTAGGATTCTTGCTTGACTACCAGCAGTATGATGGCGATCATATACGTGAGAGTTGGGTAGTCTATAAGCACATCCTAAAAGTGGTCCCTAGTCGTGGGAGTTTCGAGACTGGGCATCGATACTCCATTAGTAGACTAGTGTATACAGTCGAGACCCCGACGAGGGGCGGTGGCCGGTCTCACAAGCCATTGGTGTCAGTTGGATCACCTAAGATGTATACAGGTGCTCATTGGGTTATGAGTACACCGGACAGGACTCGACGGGAACATGCTAGTTGGTATTATATCTGACGTCAGATAGCAGTTCCCTGGTGACATGTGTACAAGTTAGTTCATCGACCTGAGATCGTCATTTGTCTCGTGTGAGTTCCCACTGTACTTTGATTGCTACCCTACCACGGCTCAAAGGAGTCATGCAAACGGGTTTTAGTTGGGTACAGTCTCGAGCCACAAAGAGGCAATGAGCGGATCGGCAGGGGTTTCGTCTCTCCCGGTATTGGGGGTGAGATCGCGCTGTGTCTAGGAGAGCCATTATACGAAGTCCTTGGCCAAGGCAGGAGATTTACTGGTAGGTATTCCAGTAGTGTCTCAGGGTGTTCTGGGCTACACTCCGACACGACTTGTACCGCTTTTGGGGGTCTGACTTTTACCAACCCCCTAGGCCCGACATGCGATACTCATAGAAGAAAGGACTGGACTATACAGATATTGTTACTGACAGGTTCGGTAGGGTGTCAGGATGAGTTTGCTCATCGACCTCCCTTTTGATCAATACCTGGTAGCCCGTTACGTACAGCTAGTACCACTGACGTGCTAGTGGTTAAATCCACAGCCAGTGTATTGACGAGTCTTTAGAGTCCCCCACAGAAAGTTTCTCAAGTTTCAGGTGAAACGTTGTAGAGGCCGTATGGTATTATGGCAGGGTTCGATCATATACATGCACTTGTGCACGGATCGTGATCGGACGGATCATACTAGTGGGATTTGGTTTAAACCGGATCCTAATATTAGATTTGTTGGATTACTTTCGTCTCATCGCATTCGCATTCAGTCGGAATGCGGATGCAGGTATGTATATACAGGTGAGGGGTATTTTTGTGATCCGTTACGAGTTTACTTTAGATGTTGCCATATCTTTTTGTTGTAAACATTTGGGTTAATGTTTGCAAGTGGAAATTGTGAGTGGAAGTCATCATGAAGAGGCACAATCAATTCGGTGACTCATGGTCTCTTTTTTAGTGCTAATGTCACTTAATTGATTGATTAGTGTGTTGAATTGATGGATGGAGAGAGAAAGGGCTGCCATATCTCTTGGGGTTGGCTCTTGAGTTTCATTCTATAGCTCTCACAATAATTCACCACACATTAAGAAAAGAGCATCTTCTTCTTCTTCCTCTAGCTCACAAGTTCCATCAATGACATCATCTCCAACCTCTATCCATACACTCTCATGCGTTAAGAATCAATGGATGCTTGAGACAAACTGATCGCACACATTCTCTACTTCTCCTTGGACACGTCGGCTAGAAAACATCGTGTCCGAGTTGCTTCGGATGAAGCGGGAGCCCGTAAAAAGACTCATTGATGTGGTGCCCTTTCGACGAGGAGACCGGAGATCGAAGATGCCGCGAGGAGCTTGGGATGGTGGCCAGAGACCGAAGGACACAGATCGATCGGTATAGCCTTTTTCTATCCCTTCTCTAGTTGCTAGTTTATGTTAATGGTTCGATCCGGGTGAAAGACTACGATAGCGCCAGTTTCTAAAAGGTTTTTATTTCCGCATTTTGGCCTCGGATTGGCAACCGGGGCGCTACCGTAGACTTACACGGGATCAGAGCCACGCCATTAACCTTTACTAGTTTGTTCTAACTTGTTTAAAACATTGATCAAACAAAATTTCCGAAACCGCAATTTCAAAAGTCAAGTTATTGTCGAATTTTTTTTTATGGTCTAAAAATTATTTTGGGTACGTCAGAAAATCAGGCAGGCTATTCTAAGAACACTTTGGAAATTTGGAAGTGTGATTCCACCATAGCGTCGCGGAACCGCGGCATTACCCATGTTTTGGCCGCGGTTCCGCCGCGGTACTGTAGCTTCAGTGCACCAATTTTTCTACTGTGGTCTTTGACTTGGAATTGGGGTTTCTGGAATATTCAGTTTTGGCCCAGATTGTTTTAAGTGTTGGACTTGTGCTTGGGGCCCACTTCAGGAAATTTTGTCGATCGAAATTTTGAATAAGTTAGTTCGCAGTACTTACATTATATCTGTGACAGTGAATGTCATTCGAGCGGTAAATCTTGTCTAATCGCTATAGCCCTTTTAGACGGAGTTGCGAACGTGACATTCACGTTGATGTTCTGTGTTGTGTTGTGATGTGATATTGCGGATTTGTTGTGGTGTATAGCTTGGTGTAATGTTAGTACAGTTTAGTTTTATTTGTACATTTGATATTGCGGGGCGAGCGTCCGACATGTGGACTGTCGTCACTACCTGTTTGTATATTATTCTTTTAGGGCACGACTGGGATGAGGTCGATGTACCCGTTGTATATATTTTACTTTCTATACTAGGATTACCCCGCGGTGGGGTGCACGGATAGCCGGGTTCTAGAGGGCAACGAGCCTGCATCTCATGGCTTTGAGACGGAAGGGGCTTTACTCTAGAATTGGCGGGCTATTCGCCGCACTCGTAGGAGGTATAGGTTGACCCAAGGAGGGGTACTCAAGTTACCGGATTCCGTGAAGTGCTGGGTGATCCATTCACTTTGTTGAAAGGGGCTGCCTCGCTTCAGGTTTTGGCGGGTAACTTGTCGCGCCCGTAGGGGTCTAGGATTTCATTGCACAGGCTATCCACACGACCAGGAGAACGTCGGGTTTCAGTTGCGGCTCTATGAAACCCGGGGATCCCAGATTATCTGTATTGTTCTGTGATGCTTATTACATTTCTGTGATGTTGCATTTATCATGCCTTGAGCGATTATTATATACTGATATATATATACTAGTAGATGTTGCATATGTTTTGGATCCGCGCTAGTCCAGTCCCCGCTCTATCGTTAGTTAAGTAACCTAACAGGTGATGACAGTACCCAGTGGCGAATGCGGATGGCATATACGTATATCGTTTTTTCGTTCTTTATTGGTGTGATTAATTGATAGGACTGCGTTGATTTGGATCAATGCAAACTAAACAAACTTGTTTGATGTTGTTGGAACATTTTTCAAAAAGCTGTTATTGCAAGGACATTCTCTTTTGTTTTGCACAGTGGTATTCAGTTGGAATATCCAGCACCTCATTCGATGAGGCAAGGGCCGAGATCCCTTCATCGGGAGTGACCCCTTGGACAGAGGTTTGCATAAGGGTAATAACTTCACTATAGTTGATTATATTTGCTTTGCATCGCGGTATTCAGTTGGAATATCCCGCACCTCATTCTATGGGGAAAGAGCCGAGATCCCTTCACCGGGAGAGACCTCTTTAGCAAAGGTTTTCGCCACTATATTTGTAAAAAGCTATCCGGTTCCTTCAACGATATCAAGTTCATTACGTTAAAGTTTTTTCGCCAAAAAACATTCGTAGCCCTCCGTCATCTCAGATAGGTAGCACTTAGTATTCATGCTATGTATGTTGGCCTTCGTCAAGGCATCGTGTATGGTAGTTATTTATTACTTTTCTGTTGCAGAGATAGATGCGTTGTTTTGGGACAGTCGTACTACTATTTTTGCCTTCGTCAAGGGTATGTACGGGTAGGTTCAAATTAACCTCGATGATGACGGGTAGAAGTTGACATGTGACTTATGATATGTAGGCCTTCGTCAAGGTCATAAGAGTATGGGGTAAAATTTACATCGGGAGTTTCTAAAAGAAACCGAAACTTGCCAAGCATGCGCATACCTTCTGGAGTGTGATAACGTGAGTGGATTCCATCACGTTATCATACAATGATAATTGGATCCCGATTCCCAGTGATGAGTTGGTTTACTCCTCGGGTGATCCCGACTAATTAATCTTTCAGGTTTGGAGGAGAATTTGAGGTTACAGTGGGAGGTTTCCTGATTAGATAAATTGGTAACCATTCTGATCTAGGTTAGAGTGCACGCAGAGTGTTTCTTTTCTCTCTCTCTTTGGCAGCGACCATGGCCCGACCCTAGACTATGATTAAGTGACCAAGTTGACCGAACCTTCTTAAAACACTGGCTTTTGGATTGTCTGAGTTGCATACCTCATTGCCACTCCTTCTTTTACCCTTTTTCTCTAGAACACCTCGTATCACTACGAACGTCCCCTTCCATTGGATAAAACCATCGTATGGTTATATAAGAACTCGAAAGAACTTATTCGAGGATGGTTTCCGGTTCTGGAGAAAATGAATAGGACTATTTAGTTTTCTTTTCCTTTTACCTTCTCTCAGGTTGCGAGTGCTCCTTGGATTAGGACGGTACACCTATTACGCTTATTGGACAGTCTTCTTCCAAACCACAGGCAGGTGCCGAAAGGTAGGGAATGAAGAAAACCGATTAGCCTAAGGAAGGTGTAAAGAAGATAATAAGTAAAGACAAATAAATGAATTAGAAAGATGGCAAAGTAAATTGTGACCACTATTCACGACCAAACCAAGTATTTCATCGCCACTCCTACTTCACCTTTGTATTTCTCCAGAACACCCCGTATCACTACGAGCATCTAATTCCATTGGATAAATCCATCGTATGGTTATATACGAACTCGAAGGAACTTTTTCGAGTATGGATTCTGGTTCAAGAGAAATAGGAATAAGGTTTATTCAGTTGTCTTTAATCTTCACCTTCTCTCAGGTTGCGAGTGCTCCTAGGATTAGGACTGTACACCTATTACGCATATTGGATAGTCTTCTTCCAAACCATAGGCTGGTGCCGAACGGTAGGGAAGGAAGAAAACCATTTAGCCTAAAGATGGTGTATAGAAGATAATGACTAAAGACATATAAAGGGATTTGGAGAGATGGCAAAGGAAATATACGGTTATAGTCATGAATCTGGATAATGGAAGAGGCATTACTAGGAATACCCGGATACCCCTACGAAATATTTTCATGTTTCAGTTTCACTGTGCATTGTTAATAGAAAACAGATTTCCCAATTAGTACTTACTCCAAGATATGTATTTACCAGGTATGATTCTCACATCTGTATGGTTTTACAGATGATGAGTGGGAATAAGTTATTGGAAATTTGATGATCATCCTCATTATATCAGGATTCGTTGTAATTGGTGATATTTGAGGAAATCACCTGGGTTGTTTGCCGGACAGCAAATATTTGGTTTTGAATATCTGTTGTTATGCACCAATTTCAAATTGGTATATCTGTACGTTTATTTTTATAAAGTGAGATATAACTTTTTGAAATTATGTCTATGATATTTACCTATATCAGTTGATAGTTAGGTAAGGAGTATTAAACAGCGGTGTAATTCTTCTTAACCATAAGTATAGTTTTCAACCTACGACGCACAGGGTTTGAGTTATTCAACTCAGGGGACTTATACAGAGTATTGTATATTGTCCAGTGTCCATTACGATAGAGGGGTTGGTTCTCGTACTATACTCTGTTTACTTGTGACTTCTCTAGTTTTAGACAGGTGTTTCGTAGAAACACAAGGTCCAAGTTTTGAGAAGTTATAGGTATTAGAGTAAAGTAGAGAACCAGGTGCTCCAAGTATCGGGATTCTTCAAGGTGATCGAAGATGTAGATACTTGTGTATGGTATTCAGTTGATAGTAATGGTTTTGAGAAACTTGTTTCTCTTTTAGGTTACTCATATCTGGATGCATTCCTAAGTTGAGTAACGTTGATCGGCCTCCTTCCATTTAGTTGACATGCACTGGAGACAGCTGCATGATTTGAATCTGGTTCCAATTAAATCTGTGCCTCTGTTTCTGTATTAGATATAGAATGGCTCATATCTTAACGATGTTGAGGTATATGGAGTTATCCGGCTTATGCTTAAAACCAGACTCTGGATAACTCTAGGCACGTTTCTGTAATGGTTGTTTGTGGGTTGACCCGGGCTATGACGAGGGTTGACTTTCTACCATCTGGAAGATCAATAGTGATATTGTTCTTGACTCGCCACAGTTTTAATAAAATGGACTTTTTCGGAAAACAGAAGTGGGAGTATGGTAGAACTGGAAGTGATTCCAGAACCACAAACGATTACTGAAAATTTGATAAGAACTTAAATATTCAATCAGGTTTGACATTCCATTAGCCACTCCGCAGATATGGTGGGTAAGCTCAGGCACCTGAGAGGTACTCCGGTAGACTCAAGGACGGTGACAAGGAGGTTCTTGTTTACCCAGATTTTCCATTGCTGTTGTTCCAGACTATGAGACCCGACAGGAGGATGAGTATAGCGTCGTTCTGAACTGGCTTTAGAAGTGCACGTGTATATGATTCTGCCAGAGGGTTGTCGTAGTCAGTGGGAGCAGCGGAAGCATAGTGGACAAAAAGCTTGTGTCTTTTTATAGACTAAAGCAGATATAGTGGAGATAGATCGTCTATTTCTGATGTGACAATCATAGATTTGACTTTATCAGAATAGGGGATGGATCTGTTAAGAAAGTTGTAGGGTGTGATGTCCTGGTATTTGGATGACATACACAGAGTAGGAAGTGATATTCCTATAATACGATCGGTTATACTTTGGTTGTCACACAGTGATTTCTCCACATAGGACTTGGATATTATATCAGACATTCTGGTTACTAGGTCTATGGTTTTATATCTAGATTTGGGTAGTTTCCCAATCTGGCTACTTAGACAGCATTCTAAAGGTGTTTTAGAATGGACGACTCCTGGCACGGTGGTATACCTGCAGGTTATAGAGTCACCCTCTCTAAAGGTGTCTTACAGACTAAAGGGGAGAGGGATGTGCATGATTGACATATCACTTGCTTAGGCAATTGAGTCAATCACGAGATGTCAAGTACCACACCAGATGTTGTTTTTACACTAGATGAAAGAAGTTGATATTAATCCAATCCTGGAGAAACATTCGGAAGCAGTTTTAGAACATAATATGATAACAACAGCCTCTTTTGGGAGACGGTTATCATTCCAGGCTTCCAAGATGACCTGGATGACAGAGTGGCTATCAGAGTTATAGTTTTCCCTCTGACGATGGGCCGTAGTTTGGACAGGTGGTCCAAGCAGATACTCAGGGAGGCATGGCGCAGGATACTGATTAAGTTCAGTTGACGATACAGTCTAAGAAGTTTGGAATTGGAGTTCATTTATGAACTAGGTCCCATCAGATATCCAGACATATTCTAAGACAGGTATTGCTCATTTCGGGAGATGGCTTTCTCCGCGAACTTGAGATAAAGAGAGACATAGAAAGAAACATCAGAGCGGATCCACTCACTGAGGCTATTCCTCGAACGCAATAGTTTCACAAACATGTTTTGTGAGACTGATCAGTAGAGGAGTTGGGTGTTCGGTATCACACGGGCTGTGAGTATGCGACATCGCAATAATTAGCCTTGAGTGCAAGTGGAAGATTGTTGGATATAGTGCCCTCAAAGTCAATTATTGGATCGCAGGCACGTGATTGCAATGATTGAGGGAGGACCTATGCCAGTAGGACAGTCTTACTCAAGATGATAGTATGCTATCTGGTTTATCTTTATCATCGTGTACTGCTTCAGGTGATATTACAGATCACTATTACACGTTGGTAGAGACCTTAGGATTCTTGCTTGACTAGCAGCAGGATGATGGCGATCATATACGTGAGAGTTGGATAGTCTATAAGCACATCTTTAAAGTGGTCCTTAGTCGTGGGAGTTTCGAGACTGGGCATCGATACTCCATTAGTAGACTAGTGTATACAGTCGAGACCCCGACGAGGGGCGGTGGCCGGTCTCACAAGCTATTGGGGTCAGTTGGATAACCTAAGATATATACAGGTGCTCATTGGGTTATGAGTACACCGGACAGGACTCGCCGGGAACATGCTAGATGGTATTATACCTGACGTCAGATAGCAGTTCCCTGGTGACATGTGTACAGGTTAGTTCATCGACCTGAGATCGTCATTTGTCTCTTGTGAGTTCCCACTATACTTTGATTACTACCCTACCATGGCTCAAAGGAGTCTTGCAAACAGGTTTTAGTTTGGTACAGTCCTGAGCCACATGGAGGCAGTGAGCGGATCCGCAGGGGTTTCGACTCTCCCGGTATTGGGGGTGAGATCGCGCTGCGTCTAGGAGATTCATTACACGAAGTCCTTGGCCAAGGCAGGAGATTTACTGGTAGGTATTCCAGTAGTATCTCAGGGTGTTCTGGGTTACACTCCGACACGACTTGTACCACTTTTGGGGGTCTGACTTTTACCAACCCCCTAGGCCCGACATGCGATACTCATAGACGAACGGACCGGACTGTACGGATATTGTCACAGACGGGCTCAGTAAGATATCAGGATGAGTTCGCTCATCGACCTCCCTTTTGGTTAATACTTGGTAGCCCGTTACGTACAGCTAGTACCACTGACGTGCTTGTGATTAAATCCACAGCCAGTGTATTGACGAGTCTTTAGAGTCCCCCACAGACAGTTTCTCAAGTTTTGGGAGAAACGTTGTAGAGGCCGTATGATATTATGGCAGGGTTCGATCAAATGCGTGCTCTTGTGCACGGATCATGATCGAACGGATCATACTAGTGGGCTTTGGTTTAAGCCGGATCCTAGTATTAGATTTGTTGGATTACTTTCGTCTCATCGCATTCGCATTCAGTCGGAATGCGGATGCAGGTACGTATATACAGATGAGGGGTATTCTTGTGATCCGTCACGAGTTTACTTTAGATGTTGCCATATCTTTTTGTTGTAAACATTTGGGTTAATGTTTGCAAGTGGAAATTATGAGTGGAAGTCATCATGAAGAGGCACAATCAATTAGGTGACTCATAGTATCTTTTTTTATGCTAATGTCATTTAATTGATTGATTAGTGTGTTGAATTGATGGATGGAGAGAGAAAGGGAAGCCATATCTCTTGGGGTTGGCTCTTGAGTTTCATTCTAGAGCTCTCACAATAATTCAACACACATTAATAAAAGGGCCTCTTCTTCTTTCTCTAGCTCACAAATTCCATCAATGGCATCATCTCCAACCTCCATCCATACACTCTCATGCGTTGAGAATCAATGGATGCTTGGGACAAAGTGATTGCACACATTCTCTACTTCACCTTGGATATGTCGGCTAGCAAACTTCGTGCCCGAGTTGGTTCGGATGAAGCGGGAGCCCGTAAAAAGACTCATTGATGTGGTGCCCTTCCGACGAGGAGACCGGAGATCGGAGATGCGCGAGGAGCTTGGGAAGGTGGCCAGAGAACGAAGGACACGGATCGATCGGTATAGCCTTTTTCTATCCCTTCTCTAGTTGCTAGTTTTTGTTAATGGTTCGATCTGGGTGAAACACTACGATAGCGCCAGTTTCTAAAAGGTTTTTGTTTCCGCATTTTGGCCTCGGATTGACGGCCGGGGCGCTACCGTAGACTTACATCGTTAATACGCCAGCAGTAGATAATGATCATATCAGTCACCCACAAGCAGTCAGCGGTAATAGCTGGACGTAACGGCTACCCAGGTATTGAGCGAATAGAAGATCAACAAGAAAGCTTGTCCAAACTCCCATGAATCTTATAAGTAACACTACCGTGCAGTCCGGTCTCTTCGTCTGATATGTCGCATATCGAGTCTTGGAGTGGAAACGTCAGACCCCAGAAACTTGATAAGTCATGCCGATATACGGTCTATAACGGTTTGAGAAACTACTAATAACACTTACTAGTAAATCTCATCATCATCCCTGGCTAGGGACTTCCTGTTATAGCCAATTGAGCATAGCACAACATCAACTCCATATATCGGAAGAGATGAAACCCCTCCTATCACTCATTGCCTCCATGTGACTCGGGACTATACCCAAAATCCACCTGTTTGCACGACTCCTTTGAGCCGTAGTAGGGAGGAAATCAAAGTACAGTGGGAACCATACAAGACTCTATGACGATTTCAGATCTACAGACTAACCTGTAACAATGTTACTAGAGAACTGCTATCTGACGATAGGTACAGTACCATTTAGGAGTTCTCCGCGAGTCCTGTTCGGTGTACCCATTCTCCAATGAGCACCTGTGTACAATCTTTGATATCAAACACCAATGGATGTGGGATCATCCATCGCCCCATACAGGGTCAAAAAACGTACACACTAGTCTACTCTGGAATTTCGATGCCCTGTCTCGATACTCCCTCGACTAGGAACCATTAAAGGATGTACTTGTGGACCACCCTGGCCCCACTAGTATGATCTGCATCATAGTCCTGGTAGTCAAGTAAAGATCCTAAGGGCTTTATCAATATGTATCAGAAAGACAGTACAATAATATAAGTGTACATATTAAGATAAAAAGCAACCAGATAGTATACTATCATATCGAAGAAGAAAATCCTCTATATATATGTCCAAGCATCCATTATAATATACAATAATGTACAATAATGGCCTCTAGGGCATACATATTCCTAACAATCCCCCACATGCACTAAATCCAATTGTTGAAGTATCGCATACTCAACATCCCAAAAAGTCTCTCAAACTGTATCTGGGGGAAGGCCTTTGTGAGTGGATCCGCTGTGTTATCCTTCATGTCATCTCTCTTGACCTCGATCTACCGGGGATCAACTATCTCCCGGATCAGGTGATACCGCCTAAGAATATGTCTGGATAGATGATGGGACCGGGGTTCCTTTGACAAAGCCACGGTTCCATTGTTATCATAATACAAAGGTATTTGATGCTCAATAGATGGAACCACACCAAGTTCATCTATGAACTTCTTCATCCAGAAAGCCACTTTGGCGGCATCGTTGGCAGCGATGTATTCAGCCTCCATCGTCGAGTCGGCCGCGATATCTTGCTTGGAACTCTTCCAACATACTACCCCTCCATTGAGGGTGAAGACAAAATCCGAGACCAACTTACTGTCGTCCTTATCACTTTGGAAGCTCGAATCGGTAAGGGACTCCATTTGGAGTTCACCATTACCATACACCAACAACATTTCTTTAGTCTTTCTTAAGTACTTAAGAATGTTCTTCACAGCTGTTCAGTGATTCTCCCTAGGATCTGATTGATACCTGCTTACCACTATAAGTGTGTAAGCTACATCCGGTCTGGTACACAACATCGCATACATAACAGACCCGACTGCCGAAGCATAGGGTATCTCTTGCATGTGAGCCATCTCCAAATCACTCTTGGGAGACATCTTTTTGGAGAGAGTGATTCCTGAGCAAGTGGGTAAATTACCACCCTTAGAATCTTCCATACTAAACATTTTAGTATAGTGTCAATGTACCTGGATTGAGACAATCCCAACATACGTTTAGATCTATCTCTATAGATCTTAATCCCCAGGATGTATGAAGCGTCGCCTAGATCATTCAAGGAGAATCTTTGTGATAAGAAGAGCTTGACCGAGTGTAGCACAGGAACATCATTTCCTATCAAGAGTATGTCATCTACGTACAATACGAGAAATGTAACCTTACTCTCTACAACATTCATGTATATACAAGGTCCATCTAAGTTTTTTATGAAGTCAAGCTCCATGACTGCTACATCAAAACATATGTTCCAGCTCCGTGATGCCTGCTTTAATCCGTAGATTGATTTAAGCAGCTTGCATACCTTTCTGCTGCTCATACTGTCTATGAAGACCTCTAGCTGTGTCATATACACGCTGTAACACCTTAGAGTGTGTTTTGTAGCTAACTATATTTTAAGGTATGGTTTTTAATAAAAAGTTTACCAAACTAAGTTTTAAATATTTTATCCTATTTATTGAGTATTTTATTAGAATTTTGTTAGGCACACACACACTTGTGCATGATAACTAGGGTTGTTTTGGGGTTAATCATGATTAGCAATCATGATTAACTAACCTTTTGTCTTAGGTAGTTTTATGATTAGTTTAAGAGTTATGGTTGTTATTAGGAATTGAAAATGAATTTTAAAAGGGGTTTTATTTGATTTGGTTGAAATGTTGACTTTTGAGAGAGAGAAGGAGCATGGGCTTCATGGTGAGCCATGCCTCTTTAGTGAAGTGAGAGAGAGTGAGAAGGGGGGGTTTGTTTGTTTCTCTCATTTCTCACTCTCACTCTCATTTCCCTCACACTCTCACACACACACACTCACCTGAGAGAAGATCAGCAGCAGCAGGCAGCTTCAGCAGCAGCTGAAGCAAGCAACTACAACAACAATAACAACAGTAGCCCCAGCACAAGAAGAAGACAGCAGCAATAACAACAACAACAACACAACAAAAACAACAACAGCAAGAACAGCAAGAACAACACAATAACAGCAACAACATCAACTACAACAACAACAGCATCATCATCATCATCATCATCTTCAGCAGCAGCTGCAGGTAGCAGAAGCAGCAGCAAGCAGCACCATCAGCAACAGCAGGCAGCAACTGTAGCAGCAGCAGCCCCAGCACTTGCAGTAGCTCCACACACCTCTTCACCAGCTTTCTAGGGCTCCATAGGGTATACTTCCTGAACCCAATCCCTAGTTTGATTAGTTGTGTGATTGTTAGTGTCGGTTTGTGTTAAATTGCTAGTTTAGTGCTAGTTTAGGTGTTTTGTGTGGAATTTTGGTTGGAATGTGTTGGAATTGGTTAACCTAGCTCCTTGTAGTGTTGTTAGGTCACCTCAACTGAGATTCAACCCAGGTTTCACAAAAATACCATAAGGTTTCTATTTTGTGCAAATTAATGTTTTTAAGTGATTTCTGGATATCTGTGATCTGCTTTTGACCCGGACCGTGCAGAACAAAATTGAGAAGACTAGAGCATGTACACTAGGTATAGAGCACACCACAAGAACACGAGCCACCCTACCCCTACCCAGGCCGCCAATTTTATCATTCTGGCCGCAATTGCGGCCAGGAAGGGGAGTGGGGTTCTGGGATTTTGGGAATGGTAGTCTGCTGTGTAGTGTAGTGTTTTGGCATGTTTAGTTTTGTAAGTTTTGGCCTGTAGGAAAATCTGGGACTATATATCGTTTTTGTGTTCGTTGTGTTTGCGCGATACGCGCGATACGTGAGTGGGTTCTGTGATCCAGCGTATCGCGGCGTGTCGCGATGGTTTTAGACGCGTACACACACGATTCAGCGTATCGTGCACACGCGCGCTTAGTTCGCGACGCGAGTTTCTCGTTTCGGTTCGATATCGCGTTTCGCGGAATATTTTGGCTTATATATGATTTTCCTATCGTATTTGCAGGTTTGCAGGCAGGAGCTACGGACACGGCTACAGGGGGAGCAGATGCTAGGATTCACCTAGCGTAGAGTGTAGGTGAGTAGATTTAACATCTACAGGGGAATCACCCGCATGGCGTTATGCGTCTGGGCTAGGATTCAATTACCTGTCGCACATTCTACGTCATTGTAGAATTGCGCCTTTACTGTATTTCCTTAGATATTGTTATTCTGTGACTAGCAGCCGTAGGACACTGCACACATTATTGACGGTTCATGTTGCATGAGCACGGATTGTATGCTACACACACACCGTCAATAATTGCCATGTCACACACTACCCCTTATAGCTACTATTTCTTACCATACATGACATCTAGCTACCGGTATACCTATAGTGTATCATACCTTTAGTGATAGGTACATTTACACCTTGTGATACAGCTACAGGTATACCTTTTTAGATATTTTACTTATACCGGGGGATATCTTACTCATATTCTTCTTATACCCAGGGGGGTATATGACATCAGTTCTTATAGGTAGATACCAATACATTGCTACACCTGTATGTTAGACACATATTCAGTTGTTGTCGCATATTTACATTTACTGATGTTACTTAGCTGTACCTTATCTTGATTTTGCTTACATCTGGTTCAGCTATATACTTTTGTTTACCTGCTCGCATTCAGATATATCGCATACATTTATTCCTGGATTTGCGCATTGTTTATCTGGATTTTATATGATGTTTTCGGGATTTGGGAACCGCGGGATTTCATGAAATTATGCATACATGGAACAACCCGGTTTCCTTGATATGATATTTGAGCGTCCCCCATGAGTTTTATCGGTGCTGATTATATACTCCATACGAGGTGTGGTTGCCGTATGAGAGTACATGGTGGGCCCGGTATGGTTCCCCTCGGCAAGAAGATTGATGGGTTTGCCGATTGAGCCTGGAGGCGGGCGAGTACCTACCGGTGATTGGTTGGACCTGGCAGTTGTCCGGAGGATATTGGCCAGAGTCGAGAGATGGATGCGGGATGATCTGTACTGTCGGGGCCGAGGGCCGACACCGCAGACGGACCCCGTGGGCCGATCCGGACTGACGGAGCCCGATATACGAGGATTTCTGTGTCGATGCTTGGCACACTGTTTTCATGATATTTTTCTAACCCCTTTTGTATATATAACAGGGGATTTAGCCGTTGTTATATATACCCTTACACCAATATTAGTGGAATGGGACGCTAATATATGTGTATTGCCTCATCATACTTACTTCTGTATATATTTACCTTTAAGATGTTAGATTCTTACTTGAGATTCGACTTGGGATATAGGTGATTCATTGAGATTGGATATTGGATATGAAAGATATGGTTGATCTGTACATTCGAGATCTAGGAGAGTTTTTCGATATTGTACTTTGAGGTGATGTGAGACCTATATGTTGTGAGAGCCCAGTTTGGGGGCTGATTTGACGATTTGGGATGTGAGGGTCTTGATGGATTGTGATCCTACCACGATGTCAGGTTTCCGTGGGAATGACATATTCCACCCTATACCTCACCCTTACCTATTTTTATGCACAGATTCATATAGTGGTAGTACCTGTTAGTGTACCCTTATGATAGTTGCATATCTATATTCTCATATCCTTTTTGCATGGTTATTGCATACTATTGTCATGTTACTATTGCTTCACATATTGATTGTACCTGCTAGTGTACTCTCCTTATTTCAGCATTTGCATGACACATTATTACTGTAATCGCATATCTTAGATTCATGCTGTACGTGCATTCCTGCGATTACCTGCATATATTTTATACTATTCACGAGTTGGCAACTCACCCCCGTTGTGCCATAGGTGTTTCAGGTTGTTCCCCAGAGTAGTCGAGGCAGGCTATTCAGTATCCATCTATCATCTTTTGCCACAGATACCGCATCAGCTCACAGTACCGTTTTGCTTAGGTGGGTTAGATGATTATCTGTATTTCCTATTGTACCTTCGTTGTATTTGTACTCTCCATCTACTATTATATTATTGACATAGAGACTTGGTGAGGACGTTATGTGTATTATTGTGGATTTGATGTCTTTTATATACAGCTTTTTCTCTACTGTCATTATTTTTGTGTTGCATTCATCTTGACTAGCTTTTACAAAAAGGGGGTGTTGCTAAAATTTTAAAGAATTTGGGTTGCGATTTCAAATGTTTCAAAACTTATATTATCTTTTCCGTATTTTTATGGTTTAGACTTCTGGGTTTTGGCTTTCTTTTGCTACGTTACGTCTTAGGGCGTTGCGTAGTATTAGGGCCGTCACGGGCCAATTTTTGGGTCGTGACAAAGTTGGTATCAGAGCGTTAGGTTTTACCTTTCGGAGTGTAGGATGACCTTAGTATGATGGAGTAGGTAGCTTAAGCAGAGTAACGTAGTGTGTGTATGTCTGCAGCATACCCACAGCGCGGTACTTTGCATTAAGTGACCTAAGTACAATTTGCTTGACATTCCTTCCTTGATGATTCATATCTTTGAGATTCGATTTCCTCATTCTTATCGAATCTCATCTTATATCTATTTATAGCCTTGCCGCCGATGACTATGGGGACTCAGAGCGATGCAGCGAGGGCCGAGGTCAGAGTTAGCTCGGGTGAGACGAGTACTGACCAGGATGGCACTCTAGTTGCACAGGTGCAGACGGATCAGCCTACGACCTATACCATGGATAGACTTTTAGTAGAGATGCAGGAGTTCCGCCAGACGATGAGTTCTTTAGTTGACGTCGTTTGGGAGCTACGACAGGAGGTTGTCACCCTTGTTACTCAGCTGTCCCTTACGATCAGTATGCAGCAGTCCGTCACCTACATAGCACCAGTGGTTGTAGCTCCAGTTGACGAGGCACATATTCCAGGACAGTGGAGGACTCGTACCAGCGTACCAGCCCAGAGACAGAGGTTTGGTCGTCGAGACAGATTTCGTGGCCGTCGCGGGTGTAGTAGAGGCTTAGGACGAGGGCAGTCGTTCAGCTCTTATCCCCAGGATGGTCAGCAGTCAGCGCGTGGATGTTTTCGATGCGGGAGCCTTCAGCACTTCGTCAGAGATTGTTCCTTGGCACCTCATCAGGGTCGTTTTCAGAGAAGCCGTGGACGTGGAAGATTCGCTCAGAGGGCTCAGTCTACCAGAGGAGTTCATCCAGCTGCGAGTAGAGGGCAGACACAGGAGTTTGCTTCTACTCATCGGGACGCACAGACGTCCAATGTGGAGTTTTCAGGTACCCTTGATTTATATGTTCTTTTGATGTATTCGTTTGTTTTCTTGCTTGTACCGTGGTTGGGTAGATTAGTCGTAGTGGTGTTAACTTCTGTCAGCGATTCTTTTGTTGCTCGACACGTATTTCTGTTTTGTGCCAAGCGGATAGGAGATAGAGATTCGTCCGTCGTCTTGATCCTTCTAGAGAGGTTGGAGTTGATGTTCTCCTGGGCACGGACTGTTTAATTACGTGTTAGGCATCTGTGGACTACCGTGTGGAAACAGTCAGGTTTGTTGTCCCCGGCAAGTCAGTTCTTGTTGTGCAGGTGGTTAGTTGTGCCGCCTCTCACAGCTTGAATCCAGCCTTTTTCGCTAGTCGGCTACTGAGGAGATGTCGTGGATTCTTGGCGTTCATTCGTGATACCGGAGCCACAGTGGGATTGTCGGACCGGGTTCCTTTCGTGCAAGAGTTTTTCCGACGTTGTTCCGGATGAGCCGGCGAAGCTTGGGAGCAAAAGGATCAGCTGCAGAGTTTTGGTTTGGGGAGTTTTGTGCGTCTGAGTGTTTCGCTTTTGGAAGCTCCTATTTCTGTTCGTCGAGGAGAAAGACGGCAGTTTGGGGTTGCGTATCGACGGATCGTCAATTGAACCGGCTTACGGTGCGGATAGGTATCCTTCACCTTACTGTGACGATTTCTTCGATCAGCTCCAGAGTGCGAGACATTTTCTAGGTGTGCTTGGGATCAGGTCATCATTATCACGGATTCGGGATGATGGCATTCCGAAGACTGCCTTATACGTGCTACGGGCTTTGTGTGTATCGGTGAGTCGTTGGATTCCCTGATGCCCTAGCAGCATTCGTAGATATGATGAACCAGATTTCTGCAGGCCGTTCCTCGACCAGTTTTTGTTGTGTTATTTACGACACTCTGGTCTACTTAATGTGTCTTGAGGGACAGGAGTAGCACTTGAGGATTTGTTATGCAGATGCTGGGAGAGCACCAGCAGTTGCTAAATTCTCGGAGTGTTTCTTCAGGCTTGTTTGTGTTGACTCCTAGGTCTTGTAGTAACGGGAGGCGGTTCCGTATGGTTCCGAGGGAGATCGTGGCCATACGGCTTAGGCCCAGACTTGTGTGCGGGACGGAGATCCGTAGATGGTTGGTCTTAGCAGGTTTTTACCGCCGTTTCATGCAGGATTGCTAGAATAGTGCTGCACTGTCGACTGAATTGACCAAAAGGAGGTTTCTTTTCTGTGGACTGAGGCATGTGTATGGAGTTTTCGGCAGTTGAAGATTCTGTTAACAACCGCATCAGTCCTTCTTGCTTTTGGTTCGGACGACTTTGTTGTTTAACTGTAATGTTTCTTGAGTGGGCTCGAGGGTGTACTGATGTGACCCTACAGAGTCATCGCTTTTGCTTCCCTACATTTGGAGGAAGTACGAGAAGGATATTCCACTCATGATCTGGAGATGGCCGCGGCGGTTTTGCGTTGGAAATTTAGAGACACTTCTTGTTTGAGAGTCGTGTCAGATTTTCCACGGACCACTAGAGCTTAATGTACATCTTCCTGCAGCAGATTTGGATTGTTGTGTTAGTCTTCTGCAGATTTACAGTTTTTGTGTGATCGTTGAGTATAGCTTAGTTCGTCTCTACGGAGGGGACAGCTTGCTCATGTCCACGCCCGACCACTTTTCTTGAATCGTTTTCGCGAGACACTGCCCGTCGAAGCTCGTACGTCAGAGATACTTGAGCATACTCGGCTGGGTAATGATTCGGAGACCTTGAATTGTGACAATGGTGTGCTAAGTTAGGGACGCGTCTGTGTACCTGATATTGTCGGGTAGAGACGTGTAATCCTAGAACATGCACATCTGTCAACTCTCCATATGCATTCAAGTTCCACCAACATTTAACGTGACTTGTGAGATAATTACGGGTGGACAGGGATGTAAGGGGAAGTTTCAGGTTTCGTTTCAAGGTGTCAGTCTTGTTGTGTGCTTGGGTCGAGCATCTGAGGCCGGCTGGAGAGTTGCAACCTTTTACCGTTCTGAAGTAGGAATGGGAGCAGATCTCCACGAATTTCGTTATGGTTTCTACCCAAGTTTAGTCAGGGTGTGACTCCATTCGGATTCTTGTCGTCCGGTTATACTCAATGTGCTCATTTGTGTTTGTTAAGTTGTGTGTTTGTTTTGTTTGTCGTCAGTAGTTGGGATCGTCACTCGCCATCGTTAGGGTTCTCCTTCGATAGCTGTTATCAGGAGACACTCCAATTGGCCACCCTTAGGCTTAGGGGTTAGGTTGTGTCGGTCACCAGTCTGTTGTTCTTCTGACTCTGCGTAAGTAGGACTTTGGACCCCAGCTAGTCTAGAGACTTCGGAGATAGTCCATTTGTGTTAGGTCAGGATGAGAATTGTCCATTTCGAACTGTGGTCTTATGACGACTGTGTTAGTCATAGACTCGAGTTCGCAGGGACAGATCATGTATTCCTATGGACTTTCCGATGAATGACGTGTTGGGTTTTGGGAAGTTTGTCCCGGGATTTTGGTCCTTCTGAGATCCTATAAGCGAGTTAGTTTCGTTGCCTTTAATTTGGCACTTCCGCCCAGATTATTAGATTTCCACCCTGTATTCCTTGTGATGATACTTTACAATTACCTTCATGACCTTTCTCACATGATTTGGCACCAGACCATTTAGCTGGACGCGATCTTTCGTTCACCAGCAGCCAATTGTGTTAATGGCTGGGCTGGTGGAGGAACATCGGTCAAGGGTCTTGCCATCTGTGAAGGGTTTCCTTGGACGTAGCCGTATAGTGAGTTAGTCACTTGGGAGGCTGCAAGCGAGATTTGAGGATTTTAATCTTCTCTTTGAAGGTACGCGTATCAGTATATTTTTAAATTCGGGGACGAGTTTCTTTTAAGGGGGGAGATTGTAACACCTTAGAGTGTGTTTTGTAGCTAACTATATTTTAAGGTATGGTTTTTAATAAAAAGTTTACCAAACTAAGTTTTAAATATTTTATCCTATTTAATGAGTATTTTATTAGAATTTTGTTAGGCACACACACACTTGTGCATGATAACTAGGGTTGTTTTGGGGTTAATCATGATTAGCAATCATGGTTAGCTAACCTTTTGTCTTAAGTAGTTTTATGATTAGTTTAAGAGTTATGGCTGTTATTAGGAATTGAAAATGAATTTTAAAAGGGGTTTTATTTGATTTGGTTGAAATGTTGACTTTTGAGAGAGAGAAGGAGCATGGGCTTCATGGTGAGCCATGCCTCTTTAGTGAAGTGAGAGAGAGTGAGAAGGGGGGTTTGTTTGTTTCTCTCATTTCTCACTCTCACTCTCATTTCCCTCACACTCTCACACACACACACTCACCTGAGAGAAGATCAGCAGCAGCAGGCAGCTTCAGCAGCAGCTGAAGCAAGCAACTACAACAACAATAACAACAGTAGCCCCAGCACAAGGAGAAGACAGCAGCAATAACAACAACAACACAACAACAACAACAGCAGCAAGAACAGCAAGAACAACACAATAACAGCAACAACATCAACTACAACAACAACAGCATCATCATCATCATCTTCAGCAGCAGCAGTAGGTAGCAGAAGCAGCAGCAAGCAGCACCATCAGCAACAGCAGGCAGCAACTGTAGCAGCAGCAGCAGCACTTGCAGTAGCTCCACACACCTCTTCACCAGCTTTCTAGGGCTCCATAGGGTATACTTCCTGAACCCAATCCCTAGTTTGATTAGTTGTGTGATTGTTAGTGTCGGTTTGTGTTAAATCGCTAGTTTAGTGCTAGTTTAGGTGTCTTGCGTGGAATTTTGGTTGGAATGTGTTGGAATTGGTTAACCTAGCTCCTTGTGGTGTTGTTAGGTCACCTCAACTGAGATTCAACCCAGGTTTCACAAAAATACCATAAGGTTTCTATTTTTTGCAAATTAGTGTTTTTAAGTGATTTCTGGATATCTGTGATCTGCTTTTGACCCAGACCCTACAGAACAAAATTGAGAAGACTAGAGCATGTACACTAGGTATAGAGCACACCACAAGAACACGAGCCATCCTACCCCTACCCAGGCCGCCAATTTTATCATTCTGGCCACAATTTGCGGCCAGGAAGGGGAGTGGGGTTCTGGGATTTTGGGAATGGTAGTCTGCTGTGTAGTGTAGTGTTTTGGCATGTCTAGTTTTGTAAATTTTGGCCTGTAGGAAAATCTGGGACTATATATCGTTTTTGTGTTCGTTGTGTTTGCGCGATACGCGCGATACGTGAGTGGGTTCTGTGATCCAGCGTATCGCGGCGTGTCGCGATGGTTTTAGACACGTACACACACGATTCAGCGTATCGTGCACACGCGCGCTTAGTTCGCGACGCGAGTTTCTCGTTTTGGTTCGATATCGCGTTTCGCGGAATATTTTGGCTTATATATGATTTTCCTGTCGTATTTGCAGGTTTGCAGGCAGGAGCTACGGACACGGCTACAGGGGGAGCAGATGGTAGGATTCACCTAGCGTGGAGTGTAGGTGAGTAGATTTAACATCTACAGGGGAATCGCCCGCATGGCGTTATGCGTCTGGGCTAGGATTCAATTACCTGTCGCACATTCTACGTCATTGTAGAATTGCGCCTTTACTGTATTTCCTTAGATATTGTTATTCTGTGACTAGCAGCCGTAGGACACTGCACACATTATTGACGGTTCATGTTGCACGAGCACGGATTGTATGCTACACACACACCGTCAATAATTGCCATGTCACACACTACCCCTTATAGCTACTATTTCTTACCATACATGACATCTAGCTACCGGTATACCTATAGTGTATCATACCTTTAGTGATAGGTACATTTACACCTTGCGATACAGCTACAGGTATACCTTTTAGATATTTTACTTATACCGGGGGATATCTTACTCATATTCTTCTTATACCCAGGGGGTATATGACATCAGTTCTTATAGGTAGATACCTATACATTGCTACACCTTTATGTTAGACACATATTCAGTTGCTGTCGCATATTTACATTTACTAATGTTACTTAGCTATACCTTATCTTGATTTCGCATACATCTGGTTCAGCTATATACTTTTGTTTACCTGCTCGCATTCAGATATATCGCATACATTTATTCCTGGATTTGCGCATTGTTTATCTGGATTTTATATGATGTTTTCGGGATTTGGGAACCGCGGGAGTTCATGAAATTATGCATACATGGAACAACCCGGTTTCCTTGATATGATATTTGAGCGTCCCCCATGAGTTTTATCGAAGCTGATTATATACTCCATACGAGGTGTGGTTGCCATATGAGAGTACATGATGGGGCCCGGTATGGTTCCCCTCGGCAAGAAGATCGATGGGTTTGCCGATTGAGCCTGGAGGCGGGCAAGTACCTACCGGTGATTGGTTGGACCTGGCAGTTGTCCGGAGGATACTGGCCAGAGTCGAGAGATGGATGCGGGATGATCTGTACTGTCGGGGCCGAGGGCCGACACCGCAGACGGACCCCGTGGGCCGATCCGGACTGACGGAGCCCGATATACGAGGATTTCTACGTCGATGCTTGGCACACTGTTTTCATGATATTTTTCTAACCCCTTTTGTTTATATAACAGGAGATTTATCCGTTGTTATATATACCCTTACACCAATATTAGTGGAATGGGACGCTAATATATGTGTATTGCCCCCATCATACTTACTTATGTATATATTTACCTTTAGGATGTTAGATTCTTACTTGAGATTCGACTTGGGATATAGGTGATTCATTGAGATTGGATATTGGATATGAAAGATATGGTTGATCTGTACATTCGAGATATAGGAGAGCTTTTCGATATTGTACTTTGAGGTGATGTGAGACCTATATGGTGTGAGAGCCCAGTTTGGGGGCCGATTTGACGATTTGGGATGTGAGGGTCTTGATGGATTGTGATCCTACCACGATATCAGGTTTCCGTGAGAATGACATATTTCATCCTATACCTCACCCTTACCTATTTTTATGCACGGATTCATATAGTGGTAGTACCTGTTAGTGTACCCTTATGATAGTTGCATATCTATATTCTCATATCCTTTTTGCATGGTTATTGCATACTATTGTCATGTTACTATTGCTTCACATATTGATTGTACCTGCTAGTGTACTCTCCTTATTTCTGCATTTGCATGACATATTATTACTGTAATCGCATATCTTAGATTCATGCTGTACGTGCATTCCTGCGATTACCTGCATATGTTTTATACTATTCACGAGTTGGCAACTCACCCCCGTTGTGCCACATGTGTTTCAGGTTGTTCCCCAGAGTAGTCGAGGCAGGCTATTCAGTATCCATCTATCATCTTTTGCCACAGATACCGCACCAGCTCACAGTACCGTTTTGCTTAGGTGGGTTAGATGATTATCTGTATTTCCTATTGTACCTTCGTTGTATTTGTACTCTCCATCTACTATTGTATTATTGACATAGAGACTTGGTGAGGACGTTATGTGTATTATTGTGGATTTGATGTCTTTTATATACAGCTTTTTCTCTACTGTCATTATTTTTGTGTTGCATTCATCTTGACTAGTCTTTACAAAAAGGGGGTGTTGCTAAAATTTTAATGAAAGAAAGTAAGACTTTTAAAGAATTTGGGTTGCGATTTCAAATGTTTCAAAACTTATATTATCTTTTCCGTATTTTTATGGTTTAGACTTCTGGGCTTTGGCTTTATTTTGCTACGTTACGTCTTAGGGCGTTGCGTAGTATTAGGGCCGTCACAGGCCAATTTTTGGGTCGTGACACACGCTCTCTTCTAAATTACTATTTAGAAAAGCGGTCTTGACATCTATCTTCCAGATTTCGTAGTCATGGTTTGCATCAATGGCAAGTAGGATCCTGATGGACTTAAGCATAGCCACTGGAGAAAATGTTTCATCATAGTCGACACCTGGTCGTTGACAAAAACCTTTGCAACAAGTCTAGCTTTTAAGGTCTCAACGTTTCCATCTATACCAAGTTTCTTCTTAAAGATCCATTTGCTCCCAATAGGTTTTACCCCTTCAGGAGCAACTTCCAAAGCCCATACTTTGTTGGTGTACATGGATTCCATCTCAAATCGCATAGCATCCAGCCATTTCACAGTGTCCCTACTCGCGATGTCCTGCTCGAAACTAGTTGGGTCATCATCTTCCATGATGCAATCCTCGGTCCCACCTGCTATGAGAAAACCGTAGTATCTCCCAAGTGAATAAGGAACCCTATTAGATCTGCGGAGTGGCTGAGGTTCGTTGGAGACTATTGAATCCTACGGTTCGACCAAATCATCAGTCGTAATTTGTGTAGCCGGAACTTCTTCTAGTTCTATCTCATTACCGCTAATTTCTTTCATAAAAAATTCTTTTTCTAAAAATATGGCATGTCGAGAAACAAAAACTTTTTGTTCCTCGGTGTGGTAGAAGATATATCCTCGTGAATGATTGGGATATCCAACAAACTTACACAGAACAGACCCTGCCTCGAGTTTGTCCGGATTATGCTTTTTAACATAGGCCGGCAAACCCCACATCTTAATGAAACTAAGACATGGTCTCTTCCCTTCCCATATCTCATATATAGTGGTAGGCACTGATTTGGTTGGAACTCTATTCAAAGGTATACAACTGTCTCAAGTGCATAACCCCAAAAGGAAATAGGTAACTCAACATTACTCATCATAGAGCGCACCATATCTAATAGGGTGCGATTCCTCCGCTCCGATACACCATTGTGCTGTGGAGTATACGGAGGAGTAACCTGAGAGAGAATCTTATTCTCTTTTAAATAATCCAAGAACTCTGTGCTTAAGTATTCTCATCCCCAATCAGATCGAAGGATTTTAATACTTTTACCCGTTTGGTTCTCTACTTCGCACTTATATTCCTTGAATTTCTCAAAAGCTTTAGATTTGTGTTTCA
Organism: Agapanthus africanus; assembly: GCA_030015575.1. Classification (NCBI taxonomy): domain Eukaryota; kingdom Viridiplantae; phylum Streptophyta; class Magnoliopsida; order Asparagales; family Amaryllidaceae; genus Agapanthus; species Agapanthus africanus. The sequence continues at coordinate 112,183,431 of CM057345.1, read as the reverse complement.
ACAAGAACACATGTCTGAATTTTGAGAGATCATCGGTGAATGTAATAAAGTACAAGAAACCATTCCTGGCATAAGTAGACATGGGACCACATACATCACTATGTATTAGTCCCAAGAGTTCAATAGCTCTTTCTCCGTGTCCTATAAACGGAGTTTTGGGAATTTTGCCTTTGAGACATGACTGGCAAGTTTCATAAGATGTAAATTCAAACATATTCAAATATCCATTTTTATGTAACTTAACTAGTCTTGTTGCATTGATATGACCTAGTCTACAATGCCACAAGAAAGATTTGTTCATTTCTGAACTTTTCCTCTTGTGTGTGTTCTGTATGTTAAGATCTATGGTTTGATTCAGAACGTAAATACCATTACATAACGTACCATATTCAATCAACTTTTGATTTAGGAAAATGTTCATAATATTATCCTCCAATACAAAATTATATCTTTCTTTAGCTAATAAAGAGATTGATATAATATTGTACATCAGGTTCGGTATGTAATGACAGTCATTCAGAATCGTTGTATCACCACTTGGTAATACAAGGTGATATTCGCCAATTGCTTTGGCATCAACAGTTGCTCTGTTCCCTACTCTTACAGTCATATCACCCATTCCCAGATCTCTACTTCTCTTTAACCCATGTAACATATTACAAATTTTGGATCATGATCCGATATCTAGTACCCAGGACGTAGAGCTGACTATGAAACAGTTCTCGGTTACGAACACACCCGAAGAAGATGCATCAGCATGCTCATTCCTCGTTCGGGTCACGTAGGAATCTGGGTATTCCCTTATTCCTTGCTTGCTCTTATGACAGTCATAAGGTAGAGCGGAACCAACGTTCCCCAGCTCAGTATAATAAGCGGGTTCGGTCAATACATCAATATTATTATCTTGATTAAGGCATGTCATGGTTGCTACCAGGAGAGAGAGAGAGAGAGAAGAAAACACTTTAGCATGCTCTGTTACAAGATTAGATTGGTTATTATCTTATCTAATCAGGATGGCTCCCACTGTTTTTATAAAATATTACTTCAAACCATAAAAGGTAAGACTAGCTGGGATTGATTACACCCTACAAGTTCGCCAATCGGTCAGCCAGGCAGGTATTGGTACTCTGAGGGAGTCTCCCCATGCTTTCTCATGGAACTAATTAAATAACATCATTTCCGCACGGGCATAACCCCGTTAACACCTTTCTTAGACACCTTATTGGATCAGCTAATTGTAAAGTAAAAAACTCTTCCAGGAGTAACATTTACTCGCAGTGGGTATCGGGATCCAACTATCTTATAGAAGGTATGCAATCTCATTGCAAATTTCAACTCTTGAAATTCCTGATACGGTTTTTAGCACTAGTCAAGTTCTACCCGTCATTTCTTGATTAATTAGACCCATTCATACGACCCTTAACTATGGTCAACAAAGTTATATGAATGTCCTAATTAATCGCATCATATGCAGTATAGGAAGACATCACTTAGCTACCGTACACTACGCCTTAACTATAGTCAACAAACGTAGAACGAATACTAAGTACTCTACTTCCTAAAATGGCGGAGGGTTACGAATGGTTTTGAGGAAAACCCTTAACGTTTTGAACTTGATATCGTTGTAAAACCAAATAATTTGAAAAGGTGTGGCTTAAGCTCCGCATTTGAATTTTTTTCTTTTCCGTAAAATGACCGAGTAGGTTTCAAATTTAATTCTACAACATCTTTTAGGTTTATTTTCTTGTTCATTAATCACATTAATGGCGTCCCATCATATATGTTTCGTAAACATCACAGAAGAAACGAAAATAGAACGTACGCTTATGCCATCCGCATTCGCCACGGGGCCCCGTCATGCATCGTTAGGTTACTTAACTAACGGAAGAGTGGGGGCTGGACTAGCGCGGGTGCAAAACATAAGCAACATTTATTATATATCATATATATAATATAAAGCATTCGTCTCATGCGGTTATATGATCACATCACAGAACATTGCAGCAGAAGTCAACATATGAAATATAGGATATACTAGGAGATCCGTGTTTTAAACTAAGCCAATAAAAAACACGTATTCTACGGTCGTGACGAATAGCCAAACCCACATTCTTAGAACCCTACGAGAGCGGAAAGCAACCCTACCAATTCTAGAGTTAGGAGACCCGGTCTTGACTCTTCAAGATGGTCTTCCACTGGACTCTTGAACTCGGTTACTTGTGCTCCCCGTCTTGGGTCTATCCTAATATGGAAAAGTAAATAATATATATCAATGCGATATCATCCTCAACCTGGAAGTGTCCCAATAAAAGAATATTACATACAATTTTTACATGAATGAAAATGAAAAACTCTTATCTCACGCAAAAAAACCGGCTATTCAAACACAACGATCCAATTTAACATATCACAGTAACACATAAACATCACATGTCATCAACGTAAGTAATTATGTGTATCCCAATTGTCGTTGACGTATAGCAACGAAATCAGCGATACACCACATATTACACTTACAGTCGTAAAAAAGAAATGAAAACTACAATAATTAGAATCCCGCATTACTTTAGACATCATAAACCCGGAATATCTCATACTTCGGATTTCATGCCTAACATTATAAACCTGGCATTTTAGTCTCAAATTGAAAACACTTTTCAAAAACCAGTCGAGAAATTCAACAAGATTTCTGAGTAAAAGATCGAATGCTCGTTGGAAACTTTTAGCAGATGGCCACACCGAAGTGCACTTAGGCGGGACGCCGCGGCCGCGAGCACCCGAGTGGATACTTTTGGCAACGGGGTTTTTCTATAGTCACTTGATCGGGGCTATGGGGTATGGCTATCTAGTAGTGTTACCTTGCGAGTGTTCGCGTACTATACGAGATTGCCACTGAGTTTTGATCCGAATCGAAACTCCGTGGCAGTCTATCAACAGAGACTAAATTACTAGATTTACAAAACACTAATTAGTTTTCGCAAAACTAATTATTTTGGATTCCAAATATTGCATCACAGATTAAATATATCTAGACGATATTAAACATTTCGATCGAACTATCAAACACCCACAAATCATAGATACCTCAACACTTGAGTCGCATTAAAAACACCCAGAAAGTGCTAAATTACATAATGGACCAACACAAGAGAATGACGTCCCAAACTCACCAAGAATGCCGTGGAACCGCAGCTAAACACATGGTTTTGTCGCGGTTACGCGGCAACTTGGTCGAGTTAGGCTCTCGTTTTTCTTGGGGCACCATAGAAAACCCTGCACAATATTTTGAATATTTTTAATCTTAAAAATTCCAAATTTTGAAAAAATTTACAGAAACTTTGAAACTTGGGTTTCGAAAAGTCGATCGAACACTTTATATTTGTTTAGACCACTCCTAATGCTCTAGCTTGGCCCTGATACCATGAAAGTATGCCTTAGCACCGCTACTAGATTTCTAAAGGCATCAAGTATGCAATTTTAAGAAATCTAGTGGGCTAAGCTATACTAACCTAGAATCGAACTAGAGAATTAGGGTTTCTTTGCATGTAAACAAACTTTACACTAAGTGAATAGAGAATACAACCTTTGTAGATCGGTCCTTCACTTATAAAGCTCGAAGTAGTGGTCCCTTGGATCCAAGTAGTGCTCCCTAGAACTCTTCTTAGGCTCCACTTGGTGAAAAGAACGAGCTTGCTTAAGGATCTTCGAGGCCAAAAATGATCCACCTTGAGGAATCTCTAACTCAAGCTACCTCTTCACCAACTAAGGAATTAGTGAAGCAAACAACCTACACTAATGGGCTAGATGAGAGTAGGAATTTTACTCATTTTATAATTCTCTTTCTCTTTTTCTTTTTCACTCTAAGAAAAGCTAGAGAGCAAAGAATGAGAAGAAGAAGATCAACTAGTATTGAACCATGGGTGAAAATAAATATCTCATAGATATCATGTAGAGAGTTAACCATGGCTAAAGATAATGGTTGGGTTATAAAATATCTAGAGTAAAACAAAATTAGTGGAATTAGTCATGGCTTCTACATGCTTTCACAAGCATCTAAGCCATGCTAATTTCAACCTCATTTTGATTTAACTCTAAATAAATAATTACCTTAATTATCTTTGGTTTGGTGTGAGTCTCATACACCAATGTCCTAAAGATCTAGCATGACACAATAGCATATGTAATATATATATATACAAATATATATATATATATATATATCACATAATTATATATATCAACATATATATATATATATATATATATATACTTCGAGAGAAGAAATTCTTTAGTGAGCTAATATCAGTTAATATATATTAATATATCAAATATATAATTATATATCAAATTATTAAATCAGCACTTGATTTAATAATCCGGCTATATCATATATGACTGACTAATATCTTTCTATATGTATATCAATTTATCGAAGCAATACTTGATTCGATAACCCGGTTATATCACAAATAACTGACCGATATAATATATCGCGTGATTACAATACGGTATCACTTACACGTATTTAATCATGGTCCCGCACATATCACATATATTCCCTACTTCGTTTCGCTTGAGCTTGGAAACCTCTGTGTGGGACTCTAAAGACTCATTAATACGCCAGCAGTAGATAATGATCACATCAGTCGCCCACAAGCCGTCAGTGGTTTTAGCTGGACGTAACAGCTACCTAGGTATTGAGCGAATAGAAGATCAACAAGAAAGCTTGTGCAAACTTCTATGAATCTTACAAGTAACACTACCTTATAGTCCGGTCTCTTCGTCTAATATGTCGCATATCAAGTCTGGGGGTGGAAACGTCAGACCCCAGTAACTTGATAAGTCATGCCGATATATGGCCTATAACGGTTCGAGAAACTAATGATAACACTTACCAGTAAATCTCATCATCGGACCTGGCCAGGGACTTCCTGTTATAACCAATCGAGCATAGCGCAACATCAACTCCCTATACCGGGAGAGACGAAACCCCTCCTATCGCTCATTGCCTCCATGTGACTCAGGACTGTACCCAAATCCACCTGTTTGCATAACTCATTTAATCCATGGTAAGTTGGAAATTAAAGCACAGTGGGAACCACACAAGACTCTATGACGATCTCGAGCCTACAGACTAACATGTACCAGTGTCACCAGAGAACTGCTATCTGACGATAGGTATAGTACCATCTAGGAGTTCTCGGCAAGTCCTGTTCGGTGTACCCATTCTCTAATGAGAACCTGTGTACAATCTTTGATGTCAAACACTAATGGATGTGGGATCATCCATCGCCCCATACAGGGTCAAGAAACGTACACACTAGTCTACTATGGAATATCGATGCCCTGTCTCGATACTCCCTCGACTAGGAACCTTTAAAGGATGTACTTGTGGATCACCCTAGCCCCACTAGTATGATCTGCATCATAGTCCTGGTAGTCAAGTACACATCCTAAGGAATTTATCAACATGTATCAGAGAGACAGTACAATAATATAGGTGTACATGTTAAGATAAAGAGCAACCAGATAGCATACTATCATGTCCAGCTTGAAAGTCCTCTATATATATGTCCAAGCATCCACTATAATATACAATAATGGCTTTAGGACATACATATTCCTAACACCCACCCCCGGCGGCTACCACAAGGTAGCCCCAAAGAGTAGGCAAACCCGAAAGCACCCTTTTGGGGTTCTCTTAGGTCACCACCCCCAAGGCCGTCTTGGGGTGGGCTTTAGGGGTGGGACCGACCTTAGGCCCCCCCGAGGTATCCTCGGGGTGTCCATGCTTCACCCCGTAGCTTCTCGGTTCAAACCATGAGCCTACGGGTTGTGCAAACATCTTAATACATCATTTTTAGGGACTTTTTTCGTCGGTAGTTCGTGTGTGACAAAAACGGAAGATTTCTAATGTCGCTATGAGCTATCTAAAGTTTATGGAGTGGCTCTGATACCATATAAATCCACGTTGAACACTCTATGGGTTTTTTAGAGAGAAGGAATTTTCAAAAAATGATTTTGAAGCATGCAACAATGACATCTAAACCAAGAACTACCATAAGCCCTAATAACAAAAACTTCATAGATGATTATCTTCCGCGATAGAAGTTTTATATCGATAGATTCGTGTCCTTCGGGTCTTCTTCATCCTCTTCTTTAGCTCATTTCCAATCCTAGATCAAGCTTGGTCGTCGTCCTCCTCAATCCTAGATGACCCATCCGAAAGTTCTTGATTCAAGCTTCTACTTTCAAAAAAAAGCAACTAAACTAACTAGTTTGCTAATCTAGTTTGTTTAGAAGATGTAGAAATGATTAGTAGTGATTTTTTCTATCTCTAACCCTATGTATCTCAGCACATAAGAAAGATTTAGAGTTGAGGAGGAGGAGGAGGTCAAGAGAGAAGAGAGAAGGAGCAAATGAAAATGTTGTGAGGTTGTGAAAAAATCTCAAGATAATTTTCTTTTGTCAAATCTTTTTCAAAATAAACAAATGAACCATGATTCAATAGTAATTCTAAATGAATTGAAAATTCATTTGTCTATTCCATACACCATTCTCTTTTTCCACATAACCCTCCACCTCATTTCCAAATATCAAAATATATGGTTAATACAAGAATGAAGTATCTTCCTTCTAGAAGTTATTTTGTGTAAATACAAAATACTTTCTACCGTATATACATACCCGTATTCATACCAAAATGCAAATATTCTAGAGATAGAATAATACTTCTAATATAATACTAGCATTAAATCAACATCTGATTTAACAAACCTGCTTAATTCTAAGCCCGCTAGTATTATAATCCGTCCGATTAAATTTTGCGCAACTAGTAAACGTAATTAATCGGAACCCTGGACGTATAAACATACGGCCTCTATATCGTTTCGCATGAACTAGGGAAACCCTTTGTGTGGAACTCTAAAGACTCGACAGTACGCTGACAGTGGGTTTAACTACAAGCACGTCGGTGGCACTAGCTGTACGTAATGCCTACCTAGGTACCTATCGAAAAGTAAGCCCACGAGCAAACTCATCTGAATCTCTACTGAGCATAATTGTGGAAATATCTGCACAGTCCGGTCTATTCATCTGAGAGTCTCGCATACCGGGTCTAGAGGGAGTGGTTAATATCAGACCCCTACTAACCCGATAAGTCTTGCTGGTGTGGCTCAAGACCATCCGAGAAACTACTGATCTAACTATCAGTAATTCTAAACTGCCCTTACCAGGGGCTTATGGCATTGACCACCTAAATACAGTGTGATATCGACTCCATATACCGGAAGAGACGAGTCCCTAAAAATCGCTCACTGCCTCCATATGGCTCGGGACTGTATCACACTAAAAACTGTTTGCATGACTCCTTTGAGCCGTAGTATGGTAGTAATCTAAGCACAGAGGCAACTCACATGAGATAAATGATGATCTTAGGTCTACAGACTTTCTATACACATGCCACATAAAAACTGCCAGCTGACGCTTGGTATAATACCATCCAGCAGTTCTCGGCGAGTCTGACCAGTGTACCCACCCATAGTGAGCACGTCTATACAATCTTAGTTGAAACACACCAATGGTTGTGGGACTAACCATTGCCCCTCGCCGGGGTCTAAAAACTTATACACCAGTTTACTCTGGAATATCGATGCCCTGTCTCGATATTCCTACGACTAGGGACATTTTAAGGATGTGCTTATAGACTACCCATCCCCCACAAGTTTGATCGCCATCAAAACGCTGGTAGTCATGCAATAATCCTATGGGCTTTATCAATATGTATAAGCAATACGCAATAACTAGTAAAAGATACGCACATGTTAATATAAAGGCAAACCAGATAGCATACTATCATTTCGAGCAAGATTGTCATGTACATATATATATCCATAACATCCATTATAAATAATAGCCTCTAAGGCATACATATCCTACAAAGTCATACATTTTATTATCTTGATTAAGGCGTGACATGGTTGCTACCTGGAAAGAGAGAAAAGAAAAACTTAGTAGATTGGTTTTTAATTTATCTAATCTGGATAGCTCCCATTGTTTCCTCGAATTCTCCTTCAAACTTTAAAAGGAGAACTAGTCGGGATCATGTACGCCCAACAAGTTTAATAACCATTCAGTTGGGCAAGTGTTAGTACTCGGATGGAGGCTCCCAGTGCTTTCGCATGGACCTAATTAAATAGCCTCATTTTTCTACAAAGGCATAACCCCGTTAACACCTTTCTAGACACCTAATGGGTTAGTTATTTATGAAGTGAAAATCTCCCGGGAGTAAGTCTACTCACAGTGGGAATCGGGACCTAACTATCATTGTGTGATAATCTTGATGGATGCCACTTAAGTTACCACACTCCCGAAGGTATGCTTATCCTTGCAAGTTTCACATATATTTGAAACTCCCGATATAATTTTTACTCCTAACGACCTATGACCTTGACGGTTGCTAACAAACTAGTGACGCTTGCCAACAAATCATAGGCCGCTAATCAAGTTCAACCCGTTATTATCCTAGATTAACTCGAACCCACCCGCACAAATTCTTGATGCTTGCCAACAAAGCCGTGCGAATTTCTTAATCAATCGCATCTCTATGCAAAAGATAAATATGACTCGGCTAACGTCCACTATTCATTGATGCTTGCTAAAAAACATAGCACGAATACTAGGTGCTACCTATTTGAAATGACGAGGGGCTACAACTGTTTTTTGGTGAAAAAACTTTATTGTAATGAACTTGATATCGTTGAAAGAATCTAGTGATTTCGAAACGAGTGGGTCAAGCTCAATTTTAAAAACAAATGGTTTTGTAAAAACCGAGTAGTTTTGAAAAGAACCGAGTGATTTTGAAATTTGATTCCAACAACATCATTTTAGATTTATTTTCTTGCATTAATCAGACTTAATACGGTCCCATCATTTAATTTCCTTTGCATCACAGAAACAACCAAAATACAATACTTTATATGGCATCTGCATTCACCATAGGGTCCCGGGTCTTCACCGTAAGTTTACTTAACTTATGGCTGGGTGGGGACACAGCTAGCGCGGATGCAAAACATATAAACTTATATATATATATATATATATCATCAGAGGCAGATAATAAACATCACGGTCATGCAATAATCAATATGGAATAGCGGATAAATTTGGAGCCCCGTATTTCGTATGAGCCGCAAACGAAAACCAACATTCCCCGTTTGTGTGGATAGCTCGAACATCACCTAACCAAGACCCCTATGAGCGTAGTAAGCTACCCGCCAATACTAGAAACGGGATACCCCTCCCTCATTAACATGAGCAGGCTACCGCCCTTTCTAGAATTCGGCAACTTGGGCTTTCCACTTTAGGTTCCAATAAAAAAATATTACATCACGCGGAAACGGAGACCACAATCCACCGCTCTCCCTGAATAAACAAATATACATTCAATCTACGATGAAGGGAAATCCTTCATGATAATCCGGCTAAATCATCACAAGATATATATCTCAACAATATAAGCAAATATGTGCAATCTCGTCTAATCGACCTATAGCAATTAGATGAGGTTTATAAACACATATATACACACAAAGATAAACAACGAATCTCGACTTTAAAACTTTCTGTGTTTCCCATAAACAAAGATAACATCAAATGAAATCTGGGCCAAAAAAAGTATACCAAAAATCCCAATTCCAAGTACCCAAGACACTGTATGAAGAGGAGGGAAAATAGGGCAACTCTGGCCGCTATTTTCGGCAAAAAGAATTTTTCGGTGGCCTGATGTCCTATGAATGCGGTCATCTTCATACAGTGCCATTATCAAATCAAGATCTCTCTTCTGCAATACTTAAAAAAATTGAGAGATCGTTTTAAAACATGGAAAGAAACTAGGTATCGAGATTTGAAATACAGAAAAGTTTTGGTTTCAAAACGTAAATATCATCTACTACTAGTTTATGTGTTTGGGTGGCTATGATACCATGTAAATAGATACTCATGCTTGTGCCGCTAACTTGCGGCCAAAGCGGAACGCAAAACGAAAAATTTAAATGAGAGCACAAGCAACAACTACCTAGAATCGATTTAAAACACTAAACTAGCAAAGTACAAAGGAGTTTAAACTACTCGGTTAGCAATAACAACCTTTGTAGTCATTTCCTTCGTCTTCGAAGATCCCCATCTTAAACTCCTAGATCATCGGGAACGAGCTTATAGGATGGTCTTCCTTGTCGAAGATAATCCACCCAAAGGAACCCTAGTTCAAGCTTTAGCTTCACACAAGAACACTAAGTGAAGCAACTTGTGAAGAAAAATTTAGGAATTGATCACAAGAGATGTAGTAATTTTAATCTCTTGATTTCTCTCTTTCTCTTCCAATCTCAACTTCGAATCAAAAACTAAAAATAGAAGAGAGAGAAGAAGATGAGGATATATCTTACAAACAATATTAAGCATATCCTTTTCTATTTCTTTCTTTACTCTTTTGTGAAGTGGGTGGAATTGTGACTCACTTGTGTGAGTCACAAGCCCACACACTTCACCAAACATCCAAAAAGAAATGAGAATGTGTAAGAAAACACGCTCTCTCACACACACACACACACACATATTTATATATAAATACATATATACATACACATATACTGGTATATGTAATAAATACATACACCTGTATTCATATAAAAATACATACACCCGTATTCGTATCAAAATACGAATACCCGTATTCGTATCAAAATACGAATACCCGTATTTTTATTAAGATATAAATACCCATATTTATAAAAATACTCGTATTCGTATAAATACCCGTATTCGTATTAAAATACAAATACGGAAAAGAGATAAAATAAGAGATATAATACTAGCACACATTTCATCCAAATATGATAATCTGGCTATCTTTCAAACCGACTAGTATTGATAAAATGTCCGATTAAAATACGTGTACTAAAAACACATATTTAATCGAACCTCCGTACATATCAAAATACGCACACTATATCGTTTCGCCTAAGCCGGGAAACTCTCTATGTGGGACTCTAAAGAATCGACAATATGCTGGCAGTGGATTTAACCTCAAGCATGTCAGTGACACTAGTAGTACGTAACGGCTACCCAGGAATTGAACAAAAGGAAAGTCAACAAGCAAACTCTTCCATATCCCTACTGTGCCTATCTATGACAATCTCCACATAGTTCGTTCTCATTATCTGAGAGTGTCGTATACCGGGTCTAGGGGGTGGAAAACGTTAGACCCTTAATAACCCGAAAAGTCGTGTCGATATTGCTCAAACCATCCCGAGAAACTACTGATCTCACTATCAGAAAATCTCATCTGCCTTGGCTAAGGTCTTATGGTGATGGTCAATCAGACACAATGCGACATTGACTCCTTATACCGAAAGAGATGGATCCCTTCTATCACTCACTGCCCCTAAGTGCTTTGGGACTGTACCCAACCAAAGCCTATTTGTATGACTCTTTAAAACCGTGGTAGGGTAATAATTTAAGTACTGTAGGAATACACTTGAGAAAAATGACGATATCAGATCTAAAACTACCATGTACCTATGTCATCAGAGAACTGCTATCTGACGATAGGTATATTATCATCTAGAAGTCCCGGCGAGTCCGTCCAGTGTAACTCATAACCTAATGAGCACATGTATAGATTCTTTAGTGCCATACACCAATGGATGTGGGACCAACCATCGCCTCTCGCCAAGGTCAAGATATGTATACACTAGTCTACTCTGCAATATCGATGCCCAGTCTCGATACCCCTAAATCTAGGGATATTTAAGGATGTGCTTATAGAATACCCGGCCCCTACACGTATGATCACCATCATAACAATGATAGTCAAGTAAAGATCCTACGAGCTTTATCAATATGTACCAACGATATTTAATAACCAGTAAAACATACATGTTAAGATAAAGAAAAACTAAATAGAATACTATCATATCGAGCAAGATTGTCCTGTACAAATATATCCCTAGTATCCTATACAATAAAGGCCTCTAAGGCATACATATCCAACACTTTTATATAATTAATAGATAACTAATCAAAACTAAGGAATAGAGAAGAGATAGAATTTTATAAATTAACCATAATAGTAAGCAATGCAAAACCCTAGATTTTTATCTCTATTTAAAAAAAAACCACTTCTATTTTATTTGCAATTTAATTTTTAGTTTAAACAACGACAACTATATTCATAACTTAGTTAGAATTAATTAAAATCACACCTCTCTGTGGATCGATCCGTAAGTACTATAGCGAATAACTGTGCACTTGCGATAAAATTTTGGAGATTAATAAAATCTCAATCAAGTTTTTAGCGTCGTTGTCGGGGAGGAGGAGTATTTTAATTAGTTTTAATTTAAGTTAATTTAGTTTAGTTTGCTTTAGTTTTATTATATTTGATTTTGCAGATTTGTGTTTTTTATTTCAGGAAGGAAACGAGACAAACTTCTTGGGAGGTTGGATCATGACGAGGACGAAGAAATTTTCCAAATTTTCATATCTCTAAAATGTTCGGTCGAAACCACCATATTGGCGATTTCAGCCGAAATTGTTTGGCTTTCTACCATGTGGTTTGTTACAAGCAGAAGCACTAATCTTCTACCTTCCAGAACTTTGTTCCAATCTCTGATAAGTTTCATTTCTTCTTTAAACCCTCTTTCTAAGAGATTACCTTTTCTGCAGGATTCTTCACACTACAAAATAAAATAAAATAAAATCATTGATTTTGGTTGATTTATTGTTATTTGCATATTTTAAAACGGACTTTAAGGGGCAAGAAACCCAACAACAAGATTATGTGAGGAATTCATCACTATTCCTAGGCCCTAAAAATAACAAAACTAGCATACACATTAACCCACATTAATTAAAAAATATCTAAACTCAACCCTCTAAGGACATTCACGCTCACATAGGACAAGAGAAGATTGAGGGTAATTTACTGTTTTTCCACATCTTTCTTATGGTGTTTAAGACAAATGTGTCTAAAGCAAGTAGTTACTGAAAGTATGTCTTAGCACCTCTACAAGGGTTCTATGAGAATCAAGTATGCAATTTTAAAATTTTAGGGGGCTAAATATACTGAACATGATTATACTAGACTTTTAGGGTTTGAAAAATAAGCAAACTAAGTTCTAAACTAAGTGAAGAGGTGTTACAACCTTTGTAGTCTGGCCCTTCACATCAAAAGCTCCAAGTAGAAGTCCTTAGAACTCTTCTTTGACTCCACTTGATGGATGGAACAAGTTTGCTCGAAATCTTCGTCATCGAAGATGATCCACCTTGATGTTTCTCACACTTAAGCTCACACTTCACTAATCAAGATATTGGTGAAGAGAACAATCTATACTAATTTGCTAGAGTAGTGGATGTTGATGAAGTAAGGATTTTGCTCACTAAAAATCTTTCTTTTTCTTATTCTCAACCTAGAAAAAACACTAAAGATATGAAGAAGAAGATGAACTTGGAGATGAGAATGAGAGTTTTAGGATAAGATGAGATGAAAAAAATGATTAATATGTATGAATAAAACAAAGAAAGGAAGATGAGTCATGGCTTCTCAATGCTTCTCCAAGCAACCAAAGAATGACTCATTCTTCTTCTTTTTTAATTCATATATCTAAATCATTATCTTCTCATCTTTTCTCTAATGTAATTCTCATACATCCATGATCTATGTATCATCAACCATGATATATATATATATATATATATATATATATATATATATATATATATATCAAATATATAATGAGATGAAAAGAATTAAAGTGAGCTTAATATTAGCTAATATATATATATATATATATATATATATATATATTAAATCAACACTTGATTCAATAATTCGGTTATATCACATATAAACCGGCTAATATTAATTAACGCTTGATTAGAATACGGTATCATATACTCGTATTTAATCAAGCTCCCGCACATATCTCCATACATGCCCTACTTCGTTTCACTTGAGTTAGGAAACCTCTATGTGGGACTCTAAAGACTCGTTAATACGCTAGCAGTAGGTAATGATCACATCAAAGAGCAACAAGCCGTCAGCAGTACTAGCTAGACGTAACGGCTACCCGGATATTGAACAAATAGAAGATCAACAATCAAACTTGTCCAAACTCTCATAGAGCCTATAAGCAATACTTAACGTACAGTCCGGTCTCTTCGTCTGATATGTCGCATATCGAGTCTGGGGGGTGGAATCGTCAGACCCCAATAACTCAATAAGTCATGCCGATGTATGGCCTATAACCTTTCGAGAAACTACTGATAACACCTATTAGTAAATCTCATCAGCCTTGGCGAGGGACTTACTGTTACAACCAATCGAGAAAAGTTCAATATCAACTCCCAATACCGAAGAGACGAAACCCTTCTTATCGTTCACCACCTCCATATGACTCGGGACTGTACCCAAAAACCACCTGTTTGCACGACTCATTTGAACCGTGGTAAGGAGGAAATCAAAGCACGGTGGGAACTACACAAGACACTATGACGATCTTGGGTCTACAGATTAACCTGCATAAGTGTCACCAGAGAAATACTATCTGATGATAGGTATGGTAACATCTAGGAGTTCTTGGCGAGTCGTGTTCGATGTACTCATTCTCCAATGAGCACCTGTGTACAATCTTTGGTGTCAAACACCAATGGCTGTGAGATCAACCATCGCCCTATACTAGGTCAAGAAATGTACACACTAGTCTACATTGGAATATTGATGCCCTGTCTCGATACACTCTTGACTAGGAACTGTTAAAGATGTGCTTGTGGACTACTCAAGACCCACTAGTATGATCTACATCATAGTCCTGGTAGTCAAGCCAACATCCTAAGGGATTTATCAACATGTATCAAAAAAATAGTAAACTAAAACTGTTAGGAATATCTATTCCCTAGACGCCAATATTGTATAATATAGTGGATTCCTGCACACACACACACACACACATATATATTGGACTTTCTTGCTCGGCATGATAGTATGCTATCTGGTTGCTCTTTATCTTAACATGTATACTTGTATTATTATACTGTCTCTCTGATACATGTTGATAAATCCCTTAGGATGTGGACTTGACTACTAGGACTATGATACAGATCATACTAGTAGGGCCCGGATAGTCTACAAGCACATCCTTTAAGAGTTCCTAGTCGAGGGGATATCGAGACAGGGCATCGATATTCCTAAGTAGACTAGTGTGTACGTTTCTTGATCCTGTATGGGGCGATGGTTGATCCCATAACCATTGTTGTTTGACATCAAAGATTGTACACATGTACTCATTAGAGAATGGGTACACCGAATAGGACTCGCAGAGAACTCCTAGATAGTACTATACATATCTTTAGATAGCAGTTCTCTAGTGACACTGGTACAGCATAGTCTGTAGACCCGAGATTGTCATAGTTTCTTGTGTGGTTCCCACTGTGCTTTGATTTCCTCCCTACCACGGCTCAAAGGAGTCATGCAAACAAGTGGATTTTGGGTACAGTCCCGAGTCACATGGAGGCAATGAGCGATAGGAGGGGTTTCGGCTCTCCCGGTATTGGGAATTGATGTTGCGCTATGCTCGATTGGCTATAACAGTATGTCCCTGGCCAGGGATGATGAGATTTACTGGTAAGTGTTATCAGTAGTTTCTCGAACAGTTATAGGCCAAACACTGGCATGACTTATCAAGTTACTAGGGTCTGACGATTCCACCCCTAGACTCGATATGCGACATATGAGACGAAGAGACCGGACTGTACAGTAAGTGTTGCTTATAGGCTTCATGGGAGTTTGGACAAGTTTGCTTGTTGATCTTCTAATCGCTCAATACCTGGGTAGCCGTTACGTCCAGCTAGTACCGCTGACTGCTTGTTGGTAACTGATGTGATCATTACCTGCTACTGGCATATTGACGAGTCTTTAGAGTCCCACACAGAGGTTTCCTAGCTCAAGCGAAACGAAGTAGGGCACATATGCTGATATATGTGGGAGCCTGATTAAATACGAGTATGTTATACCGTATTCTAATCTGGCGACATTTAATATCGGTTAGGTTATATATGATATAACTGGATTATTGAATTAAGTGTTGATTTGATAATATGATATACAGATAAATGATATTAGTCGGTTATATATGATATAACCGGATTATTGAATCAAGTGTTGATTTAATAATATGATATATATTTATATTTGATATATTTATATATTAACTAATATTAAAGCTCACTTAAGTTTTTATTCTCTTAATATATATATATATATATATATATATATATATATATATATTTGGATTATCTTTTTTGGAAATAGATTTATGAGGTGGAAAATTGGGGAGATATTTTTAAGCATGGTGTGATGCATGGATCATATAATTTTTTATTAGTTTGGCTTCACTATTGAAGCATGGTGCATATTTTCTATATGAAAATAATCATACTTCAATAAGTGAAAATAAGTGATCCATTCCTCATACTTGTCATCCTAGCTCATTTGCTTGCTCTCTCCATTTTTTTCTCCTTCTTCCTCCAAGCCCTAACCCTCACATGAGTTGTGAACCCTAGGGCTTTAGAGATTTCTAAGTGAGCTGATACACCTACTTCATCAACCTACTCTAAACTAGCCCTTTAGATTAGGTTGTTTTCTTCACTAATACTTGATTAGTGAAGAAGTAGCTTGACCTAGAGAAACATCAAGGTGGATCATCTTTGACACGAAGATCACAAAGCAAGCTTGATCCCTTCTTCAAGTGGAGCCAAGAGGAGTCGTAAGGACTACTACTCAGAGCTTTAGAAGTGAAGGACTTGGTCCACAAAGGTTGTAATCTCCATCACTTAGAGTAAAACTTACTTTTATGATATGTTAAACCCTAATACTCTAGTTAGATTCTAGGTTAGTATA
Source organism: Agapanthus africanus (assembly GCA_030015575.1). Taxonomy (NCBI): domain Eukaryota; kingdom Viridiplantae; phylum Streptophyta; class Magnoliopsida; order Asparagales; family Amaryllidaceae; genus Agapanthus; species Agapanthus africanus. The sequence continues at coordinate 112,166,480 of CM057345.1, read as the reverse complement.
AATTAGCACCCCAAGAATTTCTAAAACTGCATGCTTGATGCTGGAATTAACCTAATGGTAGTGCTAAGACACACTTTCATAGTATCAGAGCCAGGCTAGAGCATTATACGATGTAAGTAGAATTGCGAAACCGAAATGACTCCGAAACTGTAAACTTGAAACCCTAGTTTTTGTCGATTTTTAAAAGTCTTCTAATATTTTTTTAAACAAGTGCAGAATGTTACATGTGATGTAACTAGAATACCAGAGAAAATCGATGCCCAAACTCCAAAATTTAGCCGGCCACATATGCATTTTAACCGGCATGGCCGGTCCCCATGTTGTTTGTTGGGCTCGTGGTTCTTTGGTGTTCTGGTGTGTTGGGTTTAGGGTTTCAGGTACTATTTGATTTTGCCCATATTGCATGTGATGTTATCTTTGTGTTAGGGTAATTCGGAGTGTTTCGTAGTTGCAGTTTTAACATCGTTTTGGGTATAAGTTATGATATGCGATACAATATTTGGAATCCACATTAATTATTTTTGTGAAAACTAGTTTGTTATTGGTAAATCTAGCATTTTAGTCTCAGTTGATCGATTTCCACGGAATTTTGATTCGGATCAAAACTCCGTCACAATCTCGTATAGTACGCGAACACTCGTCGGGTAACACTATTGATAGCCACGCCCCATAGCCTCGACCAAGTAACTATAGGAGAACCCGTTACCAAAAGCATCCACTAAGGTGCTCGCAGCCATGGTGTTCCGCCTAAGTGCACTTCGTCGACGGCATTGGGGGTCCGGCCATCTACTAAAATTCCCGGCGAGCATTTGATCAGGTAGTCGGGAATCTTGTTGAATTACCCGACTGGTTATTGAAAAGTGATTTCAATTTGAGACTTAAATGCAACGTTTACTGGGTTAGGCATGAAATCCGGAATATGTGATATTCCGGGTTATGATGTGTAAGGAATATGCAGATTCTAATTATTGTAGTTTTTCATTTCTTTTCTGCTACCGTAAGTGTAATATGTGGGGTATCCCCGATCTCGTTGCTATATGTCAACGACATTCGGGATACGCATATTTACTTATGTTGATGACATGTGATGTTATGTGTTGCTGTGATATGTTATATTGGATCGTCGTGATTGAATAGCCGTGGGGTTTTGCGTAAGATGAGAGTTTTTCGATTTTCATTCATGTAAAATTGTATGTAATATTCTTTTATTGGGACACTTCCGGGTTGAGGATGGTGTCACCATTGATGTATGTTATTTACTTTTCCGCATTAGGATAGACCCAAGGCGGGGAGCACAAGTAACCAGGTTTTAGAGTCCAGAGGGAGACCATCTAGAGGAGTTGAGACTGGGTCTCCTAACTCTAGAATTGGCAGAGTTTCTTGCCACTCTCATAAGGGTCTAGGGATGTGCGTTTGGATATTCATCACGACCATGGAATCCGTGATTTTCATTACTGGCTAAATTTAAAACACCGACCTCCTAATTTATCCAATATTTCATATGTTTTCTTCTGCTACTTGAGTTCTGTGAAGTGATCATATAAGTGAGTGAGAAGAATTCTATATATATATATATATATGATATATATAATAAACTTTGCTTATGTTTTTCACCCGCGCTAGTCCAACCCCCGCTCTTCCGTTAGTTAAGTAACCTAACGGTGCATGACGGGGCCCCGTGGCGAATGTAGATGGCATAAGCGTACATTATATTTTCGTTTCTTCTGTGATATTTAGGAAACATAAATGATGGGATGTCATTAATGAGATTAATGAAATAAAAAGAAACCTAAAGATGCCGTAGAATCAAAATTTTCAAAAGATAGCTCTAGTTCTTACTTTGCATAGTGGTATTCCTTAATGAATATCCAGCACCTCATTCGATGAGGAAAGAGCCTAGATCCCTTCCCCGGGAGTGAACTCTTTAGCAAATGCTACAACCCACTTGGATTGTTTTGAAAACTACTCGATTTTAAAAGAGGAGCTTAAACCGCTCTTTTTTCAAATCACTAGATTCTACAACGATATCAAGTTCATTACGATAAAGGTTTTCTTCAAAACCAGTCGTAACCCTCCGTCATTTCAGATAAGTACTATTTAGTATTCGTGATGCGTTTGTTAACAATAGCCAAGGCTTAGTGTACGGTAGCTAATTGGTGCTTATCTGCAGTATGTGATGCGATTGGATTAGGGTAGCCATATGGCTTTGTTGACCTTAGCCAAGGGTCGTACGGGTGGGTTTAATTCAAGGGTGAAATGACGGGTCAAACTTGGCTAGCGCTTATGATTTGTTGACCATAGCCAAGATCATAAGTCGCTAGGGGTAAAAACAGATATTGGGTATTTCAAGTGTTAAAATTTTCAATGAGATTGCATACCTTCTATGAGATAGTTGGATCCCGATACCCACTGCAAGTAAGAGTTACTCCTAAGAGAGTTTTCCACTTTATAATTACCTGATCCAATAGGTGTCTAAGAAAGGTGTTAACGGGGTTATGCACCTGCGGAAACGAGCTTATTTAATTAGTTACATGCGAAAGCATGGGGATACTCTCTCGGAGTACCAATACCTGCCTGGCTGACCGATTAGCGAACTTGTAGGGTGTAATTAATCCCGGCTAATCTTACCTTTTACGGTTTGAAAGAAGATTTGATAAAAACAGTGGGAGCCATCCTGATTAGATAAGATAATAACCAATCTAATCTTGCAAGAGCACATGCTAAACTGTTATTCTTCTCTCTCTCTCCAGGTAGCGACCATGACACGCCATAATCAAGATGATAATATGGATGTATTGACCGAAACCACTTTTTATACTGAGATGAGGAACGTTGGTTCCGCTCTATCTTATGACTGTCATAAGTCTGAGCAAAGAATAGGGGAATACCAGGATTCTCACATAACCCGAACGAGAAAAGAGCATGCTGATGCATATTCTTCGGGTGTGTTCATTACCGAGAACCATTTCTCAGTTTGCTCTACGTTCTGGGTATTGGATACCAGTTCAGGATCCCACATTTGTAATTTGTTACATGGGTTAAAGAGAGGTACAGAACTGGGAAAGGGTGATATGTCTCTCAAGGTAGGGAATGGAGAAATTGTTGCTGCCAAAGCAGTTGGCGAATATCACCTTGTATTACCAAATGGTAATACATTGATTCTGAAAGACTGTTATTACGTACCAAAAATGATGTGCAATATTATATCAGTTTCTTTGTTGCATAAAGAAGGATATAACTTTGCATTAGAGGATAATGTTATGAACATTTTCCTAAATCAAGTGTTGATTGGGTTTGGTACGTTGTGTAACGGTATATACGTTCTAATTCAAACTATGGTTCTGAATATACAGAACACACATAAGAGGAAAAATTCAGAAATGAACGAAGCCTTCTTGTGGCATTGTAGACTAGGTCATATAGCTAAGTTATATAAATATGGATATTTGAATTAGTTTGAATTTACATCTTATAAAACTTGCGAGTCATGTCTCAAAGGAAAGATGACCAAAACTCCGTTTACAGGACACGGAGAAAGAACTACTGAACTCTTGGGACTGATACATAGTGATGTATGCGGTCCAATATCTACACATACCAGGAATGGTTCCTCATACTCCATTACATTCACCGATGATCTCTAAAGATTCGGACATGTGTTCCTGATGAAACACAAATCTGAAGCTTTTGAGAAATTCAAGGAATATAAGTACGAAGTAGAGAACCAGAAGGTTAAAAGTATTAAAGTTCTTCGATCTGATAGTGGAAGAGAATAATTGAGAATGGAATTCCGAGACTATTTAAAAGAGAATGGGATTCTCTCTCAGCTTACTCCTCCGTATACACTTTTAGGAATATGTAAGCCCTAGAGGCCATTATTATATGATATAGTGGATGCTTGGACATATATATAGTGGACTTTCTTGCTCGACATGATAGTATGCTATCTGGTTGCTCTTTATCTTAGCATGTACACTAATATTATTATACTGTCTCTCTGATACATGTTGATAAAGCCCTTAGGATATTAGCTTGACTACCAGGACTATAATGCAGATCATACTAGTGGGGCTTGGGTAGTCCGCAAGCACATCCTTTAACAGTTCCCAGTCGAGGAAGTATCGAGACAGGGCATCGATATTCCAGAGTAAACTGGTGTGTACGTTTCTTGACCCTGTATGGGGCGATGGATGATCCCACATCCATTGGTGTTTGACATCAAAGATTGTACACAGGTGCTCATTAGAGAATGGTTACACCGAACAGGACTCGCCAGGGCTGATGAGATTTACTGGTAAGTGTTATCAGAAGTTTCTCGAACAGTTGCATGTCATACATCGGCATGAATTATCAAGTTACCGGGGTCTGACGATTCCACCCCTATACTTGATATGCGATATATCAGACGAAGAGACCGGACTGTACGGTAAGTGTTGCTTATAAGATCTGTAGGAGTTTGGACAAGCTTGCTTGTTGATCTTCTATTCGCTCAATACCTGGGTAGCCGTTATGTCCAGCCAGTACCGCTGACGGCTTGTGTGTGACTGATGTGATCATTACCTACTGCTGGCGTATTGACGAGTCTTTAGAATCCCACACAGAGGATTCATAGCTCAAGCAAAACGAAGTAGGCACATATGTGATATGTGCGGGACCTTGATTAAATACGTGTATGTGATACCGTATTCTAATCTCACGATATATAATATTTGTCAGCTATATATGATATGACCGGGTTATTGAATCAAGTGTTGATTCGATAATGTGATATACATATAAATGATATTAGTCGGTTATATATGATATAACCGGATTATTGAATCAAGTGTTGATTTAAAAATTTGATATATATTTTTATATTTGATATATTAATATATATTAATTAATATTGTACTCACTAAAAGAATTTCTTCTCTTTAATATATATGTGATATATATTAATATATGTATTAATATATTGTGTCATGGTGGATGATACATAGAACATGGGTTTATGAGACTTACACCAAAACCAAAGATAATTTGGGTATTTATTTATTAAGTGTAATTCACAAATGAGGTGGAAATGAGCATGGCTTAAGATGCTTGTAGAAGCATGTAGAAGCCATGACTCATTCCACTAATTTTGTTTTTCTCTAGATATTTTATAACCTAACCATTATATTTATCCCATGGTTAACTCTCTGCTTATCATTTGAGATATTTCCCTCACCCTATTTCATTTTCTTCATCTCATTTTTGCTTTCTAGTATTTCATGAGTTGGGAAAGAAAAAGAGAAATTAATTTCTAAAGTGAGAAAAAATCCTAGTTCACCAACATAATCTCATCTAGCCCATAAGATTAGGTCGTTTGCTTCACTAATTCCTTATTAATGAAGAGGTAGCTTGAGTTAGAGTAACTTCAAGGTGGATGATCTTCGGCCTCAAAGACGACGAAGCAAGCTCGTTCCTTTCACCAAGTGGAGCCTAAGAAGAGTTCTAGGGAGCACTACTTGGAGCTAAGGGGCTACTACTTGGAGCTTTAGAAGTGAAGGACCGGTCTACAAAGGTTGTATTCTCTATCCACTTAGTGTAATACCTGTTTACATGCTTACAAACCCTAATTCTCTTAGTTCGATTCAAGGTTAGTATAGCTTAGCCCGCTAGATTTTTTAAAATTGCATACTTGATGCTTCTAAAAACCTAGTAGTGGTGCTAAGACATACTTTCATGGTATCAAAGCCAAGCTAGAGCATTAGGTTTGGTCTTGACGACGTTAAAGCGTTCAATCGAACTTCAAAACCCAATATTTTCTAAGTTTCTGTCCAATTTTTCAAAAGTTGAAATTTTGGTGATTAAAAATATGCAGAAAATCGTGCAGGGTTTTTTTATGGAGCTCCAAGAAAAACAGAGCCCAACTCGACCAATTGGCCACGCAACCGAGGCAGAACCATGGGTTTAGCCGCAGTTCCGCGGCATTGTTGGTGAGTTAGGGACTCCATTTTCTTGTGCTACTCCGTAGTTATATTTGGCACATTCTGGGTATTTTTAATGAGACTCAAGTGTTGGGGTCTCTATGATTTGTGGGTGTTTAAGATATCGATCGAAATGTTTGATATCGTCTAGATAGATATGATATGTGATATAATATTTGAAATCCACATTAATTACTTTTGTGAAAACTAGTTTTTGTTTTTTGAATCTTGTGTTTTAGTCTCTTTTGATCAATTGCTATGGAGTTTCGATTCGGATCAAAACTCCGTCGCAATCTCGTATTGTACGCGGATAGTCACCGGGAAACACTACTAGATAGCCCCGTCCCATATCCCCGACCAAGTGACTATAGGAGAACCCCATTGCCAAAAGTATCCACTCGGGTGCTCGTAGCCACAGTGTTCCACCCAAGTGCACTTTGTTGATAGCATTGGGGGTGCAGCAATCTACTAAAGTTCCCGACGAGCATTCGATCATTATATCGGGAATCCTGTTGAATTACCCGACTGATATTGAAAAGTGTTTTCAATTTGAGACATAAATGCAAGATTTATTAGGTTAGGCATGAAATCCAAGATATGAGATATTCCAGGTTTATGATGTCTAAGGATATGCGGATTTTAATTATTGTAGTTTTCATTTATTTTCTGCGACCATAAGTGTACTATGTGGTGTATCGCCGATCTCATTGCTATACGTCAACAACATTCGGGATACGCATATTTACTTACGTTGATGACATGTGATGTTATGTGTTGTTGTGATATGTTATATTGGATCGTCGTGATTGAATAGCTGGGGGGTTTTGCGTGAGATGAGAGTTTTTCTATTTTCATTCTTGTAAAAACTGTATGTAATATTCTTTTATTAGGGCACTTTCGGGTTGAGGATGATGTCACCATTGATATATATTATTTACTTTTCCGTATTAGGATAGACCCAAGGCGGGGAGCACAAGTGACCGGGTTTTAGAGTCCAGTGGGAGACCATCTCGAGGAGTCGAGACCGGGTCTCCTAGCACTAGAATTGGCAAGGTCACTTGCCGCTCTCGTAGGGGTCTAGAGATGTGGGTTTGGCTATTCATCACGACTGTGGAATCCGTGTTTTTCATTACTGGCTAAATTTAAAACACGGACCTCCTACTATATCCAATATTTCATATGTTTGTTTCTGCTGCCTGAGTTATGTGATCTGATCATATAACTGCCTCAGATGAATACTCTCTCTATATATATGATATATATAATAAACGTTGCTTTTGTTTTGCACCCACGCTAGTCCATCCCCCGCTCTGTCGTTAGTTAAGTAACCTAACTGTCATGACCTGGAAAAGGTATGTGACTGGCACTTGAATCATGTGACGTCTATAGGACCCCACCTAATTCAAATAAGCCAAAAGCCCAGAAATCTAAACCTTTTAGGGAAAATAGTGGAGGTGAAATTTTGAAACAACGGTATAACGAAAAAAAGTTCTTTCTTTAAAAGATAAGTAATAGTATACAAAAACACCATGTTTTGTAGCTATCATGAAAACATGTTTCGTCATTTAAAATTTCGGCAGCACCTCCTTTGTATATTTTAATCCGAAAACGGTACAAGCAATAAATATAGGCATCCCCAAGCGGGAGCTAGCTCTTCGCCGAGAGGCGGAAACAACCACGCAAGATAATATAAATATACAACGCCGAAGGGCAAGGACCAAAACACTGAAAGAAAGAAAGAAACTGACATCATCAAGAAAACCAGAAACAACAACAAATATATAAGCGTGACTCTAAGGTCGAAACAATATACAAACTGTGGTTATCTTAGTCTACTAAAATACAAGTCTGGTTGATGGAGCCTTTAACTAGATACAACTGAAATAAATACAAGTACAATAGAAATGTAAAGTACATATACAACGGTCGTCACGACGCAAGTGAAAACATCTATAAAGCAATCACCCGGAAGAAGTGATGTGCCAGCAAGCCGCGACGGAACCTGTATGGCTAAACCTGCAAGAAACTGTGGCACAACGGGGGTGAGTTGCCAACTCGTGAGTAGAAGACATCACCGAGTAGAAACCGAATGTATGACGATCTCCTAGGTCATACGGTACAACACAATAATAATAGTAGCATGATAACACCAAATAACAGTAGGGATGATAATATAGACATATGTGTAAGGTCAAGTACTCGTGTCCGTGCCATAAAATAACTACATGTCATGTATGCTATGCATGAATGCATCATCAATGGGTATGTCCAACATCGACATACAAAAATCATGATAAACCTCAGTGCCAAACATCGAAACTCTAAAACTTCAAGAAAACCGTGTCAATCAGTGACACATAAATCTCATATCTCAGGCTCCGTCTATCCGGATCGGCCCATATCATCAAATCACACGACTGTGGTCGGTATCCTCCGGATGTCCGCCGAGCCAATAGTCACCATTTGGTAATGCTCCCCTACAGGGCTCAACATCTCTCTATACGGCCTTCTTTCCCCGGGGTACCGCATCGGGTCCACCATGTACCCCCATACGGTGTCTCTCTCCTCGAATTGGGTATGTGTACACACGTGGCTCAAGAATCGAGAAAACTCATGGTGGACGCCACACACATCATATCATAAGAAAACCGCAATTTCTATTTTGAAATGATAATAAGTTTATAAATTTCTTTTGCAGTTTTCCCCAAATCCCGAAATCTCATGAAAATCGAAATCTTAAAATCATGAGCTAATAATGAATAATGGATATCGATATAGAGCCCAACTGCAGTATAAAATCAGAATATGGGTAAACAATGCATGTGGCATCTAAATACAAAATGCAATGTTATAATTAGCGTATGATATTAGAAATGCTACTTAGATACAACAATCAGTGTATGAAAGGTAAATAACGACGCCTACAGTGTACGTGACATGGCAATTACCGATGATGATGTGTGTGACCCAGCAAGCAAGTGTACGTGGAAAATACGCATCATCGGTAATGGTGCTGGTGTCCTAACAGACGAGATCATAACAGAAAGTAAACAACAAAAGCAACAATAAGGTATATAAGACTATATACGAGCCATACCGTTTATCGTATTTAAATAGCACGAATCGATGCTTTTAGAAAAGTAGGGACTACGGTGTTTTGAGAAAAGAGTTGTCTTTTGAAAATCCGTAGCGTCCCTCATTTTATTCTTTAAACAAGCCTACAATTCGTCGGTTTTGAAAATAGGTATGACTCAAGTCTAAGTTAACCTATAACTACGCAACTAAAGACTAAACTAATAACCTAGTCGAAGGTGATAAGAAATCTATGATATTCCGAGTCGATATATCTAATAGTCGGCAATCCAGCCTCATATCATCACGTACGGTAATAATACATCGTACGACATCCTCGAGTCAAGTGTGTGGATCAATCATCATATACATCTCGTACGGTAGTATCCATCATACGACATCCCCAAAATCGAGGGTACGGGTCAAATATCATAATAAATCATCATTCGTACAGCATCATCATCATACAATATCATGATCAGGGGTACGAATCTAAAGTCTCGTACATTCTAAAATCATCAAAACACATGTTATCGCATGTTTGAATATATATTTCGCCCAACGATTCTTTATAAACTCAAATTATACATGATATCACGACTCAATCACATATCAAAATCTCACGGCATCATGCCCAATCATATCGACTCATCTCCATATAACATATACTATCCTCATCTCACGTGTATATGTATATGTATATGTATATGTATATAAACATACACACACATATATACACACACACATACACACCAACATATATACCAAGTGTATGCGTGTGTGCGACTAAGTAAACCGACGACTCACGACTAAGGAACTAAACTAAGAGGAAACTATCCTACAAGTACACCAAATCTAATCTATAGTCTCCTAGTAACCCTATTTACTAGGTATCCCAGTCTCACATAAACATATAAAATATATATATATGTAGGGTTCCTAGGCACTCTAGTGAGGTCTCACAAGGCATCTACCATGCCAATTTCAAAAATTCTAGTGCCGGAAACCCTAAACTACGGATCGATTGCTAGATGTCTAGGCGAAACATAAACTAGCTAACAACTTAGCTAATGAGAATACGGAAATACAACCTTTGTAGATCCGGTGCTCCACCTCCATAGCTCCGCAACGAGGTCTTCTCCGCTGTCCAAATCAAATCCGGGCTCAAGCGTCGGCTTCGTCGGAGAATGGGCAAGCTAGGTCGTCGATGTCCATGCCGAAGATGATCTACGTCGAGGCATCGCTAAATCAAGCTCCAACTTCACCAAGTCAAGGAACTTGTGAAGTAAACACACTCTACTACTTGGCAAGAGGTAGAGGATGAAGAAATAGGAAGTGGGTAAACTTTAGATTTGGATTTCTCACTCTAATTCTCACTTTGCCATTAAAGCTAGTGAAGCTTTTTCTTGAAGTGAAGAAGAAGAAGATGAAGAATATGATAAGTTCATTTTTGATAAATAGAAAATAATACAATACTTATCATAATCTTTACCTTAGTTAAGTGTAGAGAATTGACTAAGGTTGGGTTGATGGTTAGGGTTAAGGATGAGAACAAAAAAGTCATCAAGTCAAAGCTTCATGAAGCTTTAACATAAAACAAAAGAAGCCACCATTCATTTACCTTACAATTTATTCAAAATGAATAAATAAATAAGATGAATGAATAAGTAAAACCCTAATCAACAATTTAACCTTGGTTTAATTCTTTACACTTAACCATAAAGCATGTATCATCAATCATGATACAATCAAGTGCACAAAATCATATCGCATATGCAATGCGCACAACCGAGCGAGAAAATCCATTTAAAGTGAACCGATACTAGTTAATGCAAAGTAATATATCAAATATATAATTATGCATTAAATCATTAAATCAACACTTGATTTAACGATCCGGTCATGACGCACATAACCGACTGGTATCATTAGTAACATCTTATCGAATCAACACTTGATCCGATAACCCGGCTATATCGCATATAACCGATCAATGTCACAGCGCGAGAATCGAATACAGTATCACATACTCGTATCATTCTCGGTCCCGCACATATCTCATATGCGCTCCTATTTCGTTTCGCTTGAGCCAGGAAACCTCTGTGTAGGACTCTAAAGACTCGTCAATACGCCGGCAGCAGGTGATGATCATATCAAGCACCCACAAGCCGCAAGCGGTCTGCTAAACGTAACGGCCACCCGGGTATTGAGCGATCTGAAGATCGACGAGCAAGCCCGCTCACACTCCAGTGAATCCGACCAGTAACACTACCGTACAGTCCGGTCTGATCGTCTGATATGTCGCATATCTCGCCTAGGGGTGGTAAACGTCAGACCCCAATAGCTCGATAAGTCGTGTCGATATGAGGTCTATAACAATTCGAGAAACTACTGGTAACACTTACCAGTAAATCTCAGCAACCCTGGCCAGGGATTTCCTGTTATAGCCAATCGAACACAGCGCAACATCAACTCCCTATACCGGGAGAGACGAATCCCCTCCTATCGCTCATTGCCTCCATGTGACTCGGGACTGTACCCAAAAACCACCGTTTTGCACGCCCTCTTGGACGTGGTAAGATGGAAATCAAAGCACAGTGGGAACCACACAAGACTCTATGACGATCTCGGGTCAACAGACTACTCTGTACCAGTGTCACCAGAGAACTGCCATCTGACGTGAGGTATAATACCATCTGGGAGTTCTCGGCGAGTCCGTCCAGTGTACCCAGTCTTCACTGAGCACCCGTATATCATCTCTGATGTCAAACACCGATGGATATGGAATCATCCATCGCCTATCTGTATGGGTCGAGAAGGTACACGCTAGTCTACTCTGGTATATCGATGCCCCCTCTCGATATACCCACGACTAGGGACTTTGAAGGATGTACTTATGGACTACCATGTCCCCACTAGTATGATCCGCATCATAGTCCAGGTAGTCAAGTACACATCCTAAGGGCTTTACCAATATGTAACAGAGAGACAATCGGTGTATACGTTAAGGTAAAGATCAACCAGATAGCATACTATCATGTCGAGCAAGAAAGTCCTTCCTATATACGTCCAAGCATCCACTACAATATACATCCAATGTACAGTAATGGCCTCTAGGGCATACATATAACTAACAATATATATATATATATATATAACATATTCTACGGTTGCGGGGGTGCTATACGCCATCCACCCGACTCCCCCGTAGATATACTTCTACTCACATTGATCCTCGCTTGCCGAAGTCGATGACGCCATGCTCTCCCTTGTCGTACAATTTCCATACGGGGTACCTACAGTTTTTAGTACGTTATATCGTAAACGTGAATCAACATGAAAATTGAAATGACACACGAAACGCACATAGGTTAGAACCTATGGTCTATACATGCAAAAACAACCAAATAAGCCTCGTCATTGACGTACAAACGTCTAACGACCAAATCCAAGTTCAAATGTCAAAAACTAAGTTTTAGAGATCGGAAAACATTATCAAAATCAACATCAAACTGGTTCCATATTTTTGCTTAGGTAACTAGGAGTTAAACTAACAATACAAGGACTAGGTTATAGGGAGTAAGAGCGATAGACCAAACCCCATCACCTAACAACACTGGTGGCCCGGTGAGAAAACCATATTTCCGGGTTTCGTCGGCCAAGCAATAGAGTTTGGGTCTCGTCTTCTGGTGGTGGTCTCTTAGGGTTTTAACTAGGTTAATGTATATGTTTGATTATCTTATAACTAAACCAGGTTTCTCCAAATCCTCTGCATGTCCTCAATTTTTCACAAAACCGTCATCGGGACAATTCTAACTCAACTCTAATCAGAATTCTCCACTCAAAGGGTTATGGTCACTAATAAACCTCAACTACACCTTCACAATACAACATATCCCCAAACCCTCATCTAGGAATGTTCTAAGATCACCAAACTACATAATTTTAACTCTAAACTACAATAGGAGGTGAGGAAAACAAATAACTTAACTAATAGTGTAGGATTTATCTCATTTGGCAGCTCAAGAATTTTCTTGAGTTGCCCAAAGTCTCCAAAATCTCTACTTGATCACACCATGGTCTTTGTGAGGAGCTTGAGCACATTTTTTTATGAAGAGGGTATATGGTTTTGGCTAAATTTTGATGGTGGTTTTGTGAGGTAGAGGAGGTGGATGATGAAGAGATGAAGGAAGAGAAGAATGGTGAAGAGAAAAAATAAAGAAGTGAGGAAGTGCCATGATGGATGTAGAAGGTTCCCTTCTCTCTCTCTCTCTCCCTCTCTCTCTCACACACATGCCCCATGATACTTGTCACCTCAAATCATTCGCATCTTTATTCTTTTTCCCATTTTATTTAAAATCAAGAGAAAAACCAAGTTAAATGGAAATGAAGCATGTTTCAAAACAATTAAAAATGTAACAAGTGCAACATATCATGTTGCATGCTACATGCATAATCAAGCTTAATGCTTAATTAGTAAATATTAATCAAATTTAGTAATAAACTCGTATACAAATAATTGTATAAATATTTATAAAATATCCAAATCAACTTAACACCTTCAAAACTAATAATTATATTAATTTTCCAAACTATCGGTATATAGTTATACCATATAATTAAAACTAATCTCCATACATTAAAATATTCATAATATTTATTATTTTAATTATTTAAATTCCGAAAAATAATATTTTATTTTCTGAAATGTTACACTAACGGTGCATGATGGGGCCCCGTGGCAAATGCGGATGGCATAAGCGTACATTTTATTTTCATTTCTTATGTGATGTTTAGGAATCATAAATGATGGGACTTCATTAATGATATTAATGAAAAGAAAAGAAATATAAACATGTTGTAGAATCAAATTTTTTAAAAAGGTAGCTCTAGTTATTGCTTTGCATAGTGGTATTCCTTTATGAATATCCAGCACCTCATTCGATGAAGAAAGAGCCGAGATCCTTTCACCGGGAATGACCTCTTTAGCAAAAGCTAGCAAATGCTACAACCCACTCAGTTTGTTTTGAAAACTGCTCTATTTTAAAAAAGCGGAGCTTAAACCACTCTTTTTCAAATCAATCGATTCTACAACGATATCAAGTTCATTACGCAAAAGGTTTTCTTAAAAACTTGTCGTAACCCTCCGTCATTTCAGATAAGGAATATTTAGTATTCGTGCTACGTTTGTTGGTCTCCATCAAGGCGTAGTGTGCGGTAGCTAATTAGTGCTTATCTGCAGTATATGATGCGATTGGATTAGGGTAGTCGTACGACTTTGTTGGCCTCCGTCAACGATCATACGGGTGGGATTAATTCAATCACGAAATGAACGGGTTGAACTTGACTAGTGGCCTATAATTTGTTGGCCTCCGTCAAGGTCATAGGACGTTAGGGGTAAAAACAAATATTGGGAATTTCAAGTGTTGAAATTTGCAATGAGATTGCATACCTTCTATGAGATAGTTGGATCCCGATACCCACTGCGAGTTAGAGTTACTCTTGGGAGAGTTTTGCACTTTACAATTAGCTGATCCAGTAGGTGTCTAAGAAAGGTGTTAACGGGGATATACCCCTGCGGAAATAAGATTATTTAATTAGTTCCATGCGAAAGTATGGGGAGACTCACTCGGAGTACCAATACCTTCCTGGATGACCGATTGGCGAACTTGTAGGGTGTAATTAATCTCGGCTAATCGTACCTTTTAGGGTTTGAAGGAAGACTTGATAAAAACAGTGGGAGCCATTCTGATTAGATAAAATAATAACCAATCTAATCTTGCAAGAGCGCATGCTAAAGTGTTTTCTTCTCTCTCTCTTCTGGTAGCGACCATGACATGCCTTAATCAAGATAATAATATGGATGTATTGACCGAACCCGCTTATTATACTGAGCTGGGGAACGTTGGTTCCGCTTTTTCTTATGATTTTCATAAGCCTGAGCAAGGAATAGGGGAATATCAGGATTCCCATGCAACCCGAACAATGAAAGAGCATGATGATGCATCTTCTTCTGGTGTGTTAGTTACCGAGAACTGTTTCTCAGTATGCTCTATGTCCTGAGTATTGGATACCGGATCAGCATCCCACGTTTGTAATATGTTATATGGGTTAAGAAGAAGTAGAGAACTGGAAAAGGGTGATAAATCTCTAGTGGTAGGGAATGGTGCAATTATTGCAGCCAAATCAGCTGGCGAATATCACCTTGTATTACCAAATAGTAATACATTGATTCTGAACGACTATTATTTCATACCAAAAATGATGTGCAATATAATATCAATTTCTTTATTAGATAAAGAAAGATATAATTTTGTACTAGAGAAAAATGTTATGAACATTTTCTTAAATCAAGTGTTGATTGGGTTTGGTACGTTGTATAACGGTATATACGTTCTAAATCAAACTACAATTCTAAATATACAGAACACACACAAGAGGAAGAGTTCAGAAATGAACGAAGCCTTCTTGTGGCATTGTAGACTTGGTCATATTAATGTGACAAGACTAGCGAAGTTGCACAAAGATGGATATTTGAATCCGTTCGAATTTACATCTTATGGAACTTGTCAGTCATGTCTCAAAGGCAAGATGACCAAAACTCCGTTTACTGGACACGGAGAAAGAGCTACTGAACTCTTGGGACTGATACATAGTGATGTATGTGGTCCTATGTCTACACATGCCAGGAATGGTTTCTCGTACTTTATTACATTCATCGATAATCTCTCAAGATTCGGACATGCGTTCTTGTTGAAACACAAATCTGAAACTTTTGAGAAATTTAAGGAATATAAATATGAAGTTGAGAACCATACAGGTAAAAGTATTAAAGTACTTCGATTTGATTGAGGAGGAGAATACTTGAGCACAGAATTTCGAGACTATTTAAAAGAGAATGGGATTCTCTCTCTGCTTACTCCTCTATATACACCACAGCAAAATTGAGTATCGGAGCGGAGGAATCGCACCCTTTTAGATATGGTGCGCTCTATGATGAGTACTGCTGAGTTACCTATTTCCTTTTGGGGTTATGTGCTTGAGACAACTGCATACCTATTGAATAGGGTTCCGACCAAATCCATCCCTACCACTCTATATGAGATATAGAATAGAAAGAGATCACTTAAACGAGTTAAGATGTGGGTTGTCCGGCTTATATTAAAAAGAAAAATCCGGACAAGCTCGAGGAAAGGTCAGTTTTATGCAAGTTTGCAGGATATCCAAAGAATTCATATGGATATATCTCCTACCATACCGAGGAACAAAAAGTTCTTGTTTCTCAACATGCCAACTTTTTAGAAAAAGAATTTCTTATGAAAGAAATTAGTAGTGATAAGGTAGAACTGGAAGGAATTCCAGTTATACAAACTATAACTGATGATTTGGTGGAACCAGAGAATTCAATAGTCTCCAACGAATCTCAGCCACTCCGCAGATCTAGTAGGATATATCATCCACCTAAGAGATACTACGGTTTTCTCAAAGACGGTGGGAGCGAGGATTGCATCATGGAAGATGATGACCCAACTTGTTTCGAGCAGGCCATCATAAGTGAACTCTATGAAATGGCTGGATGCTATACGATCTGAGATGTAATCCATGTACACAAACAAAATATGGACTTTGGAAGTTTCTCCAGAAGGGGTAAACCCATTAGGAGCAAGTGGATTTTTAAGAAGAAAATTGGTGTAGATGGAAAGGTGAGACCTTCAAAGTTAGACTTGTTGCAAAAGGTTTTCGTCAACAACCGGGTGTCGATTATGATGAAACCTTTTCTCCAGTGGCTATGCTTAAGTTCATCAGGATCCTACTTGTCATTGCTGCATACCATGAATATGAAATCTGGCAGATGAACGTCAAGACCGCTTTTCTAAATGGTGATTTAGAAGAGAGCATGTACATGACACAGCCAAAGAGCTTCGTAGATAGTGGGAGCATCGGAAAGGTGTGCAAGCTGTTTAAATCAATCTACGGATTAAAGCAGGCATCACGGAGATGGAACATCTGTTTTGATGTGGCGGTCAGAGAGTTTGACTTCATCAAAAATGTAGATGAACCTTGTATATATAAGAAGGTTGTAGAGAGTAAGGTTGTCTTCCTCGTATTGTAAGTGGTTGACATACTCTTGATAGGAAATGATGTTCCTATGCTACACTCGGTCGGGCTCTTCTTATCACAAAAGTTCTCCATGAAAGATCCGGGTGATGCCTCCTACGCCCTGGAGATTATGATCTATAGAGATAGATCTAAAAGGATGTTGGGATTGTCCCAATCTAGGTACATTGACACCATACTAAAGAGGTTTAGTATGGAAGATTCTTAGCGTGGTAATTTACCCGCTTGCT
The DNA here is from genome assembly GCA_030015575.1 of Agapanthus africanus. Classification (NCBI taxonomy): domain Eukaryota; kingdom Viridiplantae; phylum Streptophyta; class Magnoliopsida; order Asparagales; family Amaryllidaceae; genus Agapanthus; species Agapanthus africanus. The sequence continues at coordinate 112,149,106 of CM057345.1, read as the reverse complement.
CAGGAATCACTCTCTTCAAAGAGATGTCTCCCAAGACTGATTTGGAGAGGGCTCACATGTAAGAGATACCCTATGCTTCTGCATTTGGGGCAATCATGTACGCGATGTTATGTATCAGATCGGATGTAGCATAAGCACTTAGTGCGGTAAGTTGGTATCAATTAGATCCTGGGGAGAAGAAATGGACAGCAGTGAACAACATTCTTAAGTACTTGAGAAGGACTAAAGAAATGTTCTTGGTGTATGGTAACGGAGAACTCCAGGTGGAGTTCTTTACCGATTCGAGCTTCCAGAGTGATAAGGACGACAGTAAGTCGGTCTCGGGTTGTCTTTTCCTTCAATGGAGGGGCGGTATATTGGAAGAGTTCCAAGAAAGATACCGTGTCAGACTCGACGATGGAAGCTAAATACATCGCTGCCAATGATGCTGCCAAAGAGGCTGTCTGGATGAAGAAGTTCATTGCTGAACTTGGAGTGGTTCCATCCATTGAGGATCCAATACCCTTGTATTGTGATAAAAATGGAGCTGTGGCTTTGGCCAAGGAACCCCGGTCCCATCAGCGATCTAGACATATTCTTAGGCGGTATCACCTGATGCGGGAGATAGTTGATTCCCGGGAGATCGAGGTCAGGAGAGTTAACACGAAGAATAACACAGCGGATCCACTCACAAAGGCCCTTCCCCAGACACAGTTTGAAAGACTTTTTGGGATGTTAGGTATGAGATACTACAACAACTGGCCTTAGTTCAAGTAGGAGATTGTTAGGAATATGTATGCCCTAGAGACCATTATCGTATGATATAGTGGATGCTTGGACTTATATAGAGAGGAATTTCTTTCTCGACATGATAGTATGCTATCTGGTTGCTCTTTATCTTAACATGTACAATAGGATTGTTATACTGTCTCTCTGATACATGTTGATAAAGCCCTTAAGATGTTAGCTTGACTACCAGGACTATGATGCAGATCATACTAGTAGGGCTTGGGTAGTCCGCAAGTATATCCTTTAACAGTTCGAAGTCGAGGGAGTATCGAGACAGGGCATCGATATTCCATAGTAGCCAGTGTGTACATTTCTTGACCCTGTATGGGGCGATGGATGATCTTACATCCATTGGAGTTTGACATCAAAGATTGTACCCATGAGCTCATTAGAGAATGGGTACACCGAACAGGACTCGCCGAGAACTCCTAGATGGTATTATACCTATCGTCAAATAGCAGTTCTCTAGCGACACTTGTACAGGTTAGTCTGTGTTAGTTATATGTATGCCCTAAAGGCCATTATTGTATATTATAATGGATGCTTGGACATATATAGAGATGGCTTTCTGTTGGATATAGTGCCCTCAAAGTCAATTATTGGATCGCAGGCACGTGATTGCAATGATTGAGGGAGGACCTATGCCGGTAGGACAATCTTACTCGAGATGATAGTATGCCATCTGGTTTATCTTTATCATCGTGTACTGCTTCAAGTGATATTACAGGTCACTATTACACGTTGGTAGAGCCCTTAGGATTCTTGCTTGACTACCAGCAGCATGATGGCGATCATATATATGAAAGTTGGGTAGTCTATAAGCACATCATTAAAGTGGTCCCTATTCGTGGGAGTTTCGAGACTGGGCATCGATACTCCATTAGTAAACTAGTGTATACTGTCGAGACCCCGACGAGGGGCGGTAGCCGGTCTCACAAGCCATTGGTGTCAGTTGGTTCACCTAAGATGTATACATGTGCTCATTAGGTTATGAGTACACCGGACAGGATTCGCCGGGAACATACTAGTTGGTATTATACCTAGCGTGAGATAGCAGTTCCCTGGTGACATGTGTACAGGTTAGTTCATCGACCTGATATCGTCATTTTTCTCGTATGAGTTCCCCCTGTGCTTTGATTACTACCCTACCACGGCTCAAAGGAGTCGTGCAAACAGGTTTTAGTTGGGTACAGTCCCGAGCCACATGGAGGCAGTGAGCGGATCGTCAGGGGTTTCATCTCTCCCGGTATTGGGGATTAGATCGCGGTGTGTCTAGGAAAGCCATTACACGAAGTCTTTGGCCAAGGCAGGAGATTTACTGGTAGGTATTCCAGTAGTATCTCAGGGTGTTTTGGGCTACACTCCGACATGACTTGTACCGCTTTTGGGGGTCTGACTTTTATCAACCCCCTAAGCCCGACATGCGATACTCATAGACGAACGGACCGGACTGTACGGATATTGTCACCGACATGCTCAGTAGGGTGTCAGGATGGGTTCGCTCATCGAGCTCCCTTTAGGTCAATACCTGGTAGCCCGTTACGTACAGCTAGTACCACTGACGTGCTAGTGGTTAAATCCACAGCCAAAGTATTGAAGAGTCTTTAGAGTCCCCCACAGACAGTTTCTCAAGTTTCGGGCGAAACGTTGTAGTGGCCATATGGTATTATGGCAGGGTTCGATCATATACGTGCAGTCAAGCACGGATCATGATCGGACGGATCATATTAGTGGGCTTTGGTTTAAGCCGGATTCTAGTATTAGATTTGTTGGATTACTTTCTTCTCATCGCATTTGCATTCAGTCGGAATGCGAATGCAGGTATGTATATACAGGTGAGGGGTATCCTTATGATCCGTCACGGGTTTACTTTAGATGATGCCGTTCTTTTTATTGTTATAAACATTTGGGTTAATATTTATTTTGGTGGAAATTGTGAGTGGATTTCATCATGAGGAGCATTAATTGTGACACATGCATAAGTGATGACTCATGGTCTCTTTATTTGTGCATATGTCTCATTTTGTATTGATTTAATGTGTTGAAATGATAAGAGGAAAGAGGGAGGGCAGCTATGAGGCAAGGGTTAGCTCTTGGATTTTATTCTTGCTCTCCATTATTATTCCAACACATTAAGAAAAGCCTCTTCTTCTTCTTCCTCTAGCTCACCATTTCCATCAATGGCATCATCTTCAACCTCCATCCATACACTCTCATGTGTTGAGAATCAATAGATGCTTGAGACAAAGTTATCACACATATTCTCTACATCGCCTTGGACATGTCGGCTAGCAAACTTCATGTTCGAGTTGCTTCGGATGAAGCGGGAGCCCGTAAAAAGACTCGTTGATGTGGTGCCCTTCCGACAAGGAGACCGGAGATCGGAGATGCCGTGAGGAGCTTGGGATGGTGGCCAAAGACCGAAGGACACAGATCGACCGGTATATCAACTATCACTTCTTAGTAGTTTGCTAGTTTAGCGTTAATGGCTCGATCCGGGTGAAATACTACGATTGCGCCGGTTTCCTAAAAAGTTTTTGTTTCCGCATTTGGCCTCGGAATGACGGCCGGGGCGCTACCGTAGACTTACATGGTATCAGAGACACGGCATTAACCTTTACTAGCATGTTCTAACGTGTTTAAAATATCGATCGAACGAAATTTCCAAAACCGCATTTTCAATGTTAAAGTTTCTGTCGATTTTTTTTTTCGTCTAAAAATTTTTTTGGGTATGTCAGAAAATCATGCAGGTTTTTTTAAGACTCTGGAAGAAATTTAGTCGACTGAACCACAAGACCGCCGCGGAACCGCCGCACAAACCTTGTGTTGTCCGCGGTTCCACCGCAGTTTTGGAGCAACGGTGTACCATTTTTCTTATGGGTGTCTTTCATGTGGAATTGTGGTTTCTGGAATATTTTGTTTGGGCCCAGATTTTGTTAGAGTACTTGATTTGTACTTGGGGCCCACTTCGGGAAATTTTGTCGATCGGAATTTTAAATACGTTAGTTCACAGTGCTTACTTTATATCTGCGACCGTGAATGTCACTCGAGAGGTAAATCTCGTCTAATTGCTATAGCTCTTTTAGACGGGTTTTGCGAATGTGACATTCGCGTTGATGTTCTGTGTTGTGCTGTGATGTTGCGGATTTGTCGTGGTGGATAGCTTGGTGCAATGTTAGTATGTTTAGTTTTATTTGTACATTTGATATCGCGGGGCGAGCGTCCGACATGTGGACTGCCGTCACTGCCTGTTTGTATATTATTCTTTTGGGGCACGACCGGGTTGAGGTCGATGTACCCGTTGTACATATTTTATTTTCTGTACTAGGATTATCCCGCGGTGGAGTGTACGGATAGCCGGGTTCAAGAGGGCAACGGGCCCGCATCTCATGGCTTTGAGACGGAGGGGGCTTCACTCTAGAATTGGCGGGCTATTTGCCGCACTCGTAGGGGGTACAGGTTGACCCAAAGTGGGGTGCTCAAGTTACCGGATTCCGTGAAGTGCTGGGTGGTCCATTCACTTTGCTGAAGGGGGCTGCCTCTCTTCTGGTTTTGGCGGGTAACTTGCTGCACCCATAGGGGTCTAGGTTTTCATTGCACAGGCTATGCACACGACCAGGGGAACGTCGGGTTTCAGACGTGGCTCAAAGGAAACCCGGGGCTCCCAGATTATCTGTATTGTTCTATGATGCTTATTACAATTCTGTGATGTTGCATTTATCTCGCCTGGAATGATTATTATATATTGATATATATACTAGTAGATGTTGTATATGTTTTTCATCCGCGATAGTCCAGTCCCCACTCTGTCGTTAGTTAAGTAACCCAACGGGTGATGACGGGACCCAGTGGCGAATGCGGATGGCATATACGTACATTATATTTTCGTTCTTTTCTGGTGTGATTATTTGATGGGATTGCGTTGATTCAGATCAATGCAAGGAAAACAAATCTATTCGATGTTGTTGGAACAATTTTAAAAAGCTGTTATTACTAGGACGTTCTCTTTTGTTTTGTATAGTGGTATTCGGTTATGAATATCCAGCACCTCAGTCGATGAGGCAAGGGCCGAGATCCCTTCACCGGGAGTGACCCCTTGGACAGAAGTTTGCGTCAGGGTAATAACTTCACTATACTCGATTTCTTTTGCTTTGCATCGTGGTATTCAGTTGGAATATCCTGCACCTCATTCTACGGGGAAAGAGCCGAGATCCTTTCACCGAGAGTGACCTCTTTAGCAAAGGTTTTTGCCACTATATTTTTGTAAAAAGCTGTCCGGTTCCTTCAACGATATCAAGTTCATTACGTTAAAGGTTTTTCGCCAAAAACCATTCGTAGCCCTCCGTCATTTCGGATAAGTAGCGCATAGTATTCGTGCGGTGTTTGTTGGCCAAAGTCAAGGAATCGTGTGCGGTAGCTGTGTGTTGCTTGTTCGTTGCATAGAAAGATGCATTGGTTTAGGACAGTCGTACCACTTTGTTGGCCAAAGTCAAGGGTGTGTGCGGGTGGGTCTAAATCAATCAGGACAATGACGGGTAGAACTTGACTTGCGGGTTATGATTTGTTGGCCAAAGTCAAGGTCATAAACCGCTTGGGGTAAAAAATCACATCAGGAGTTTCTAAAGAAACTGAAACTTGCCAGACATGTGCATACCTTCTGGAGTATGATAACGTGAGTGGATTGCATCACGTTATCATGCAATGATAGTTGGATCCCGATTCCCACTGATGAGTTGGTTTACTCCTCGGGTGATCCTGACTAATTCTTCTTTCAGGTTTGGAGGAGAATTTGAGGGTACAGTGGGAGGTTTCCTGATTAGATAAAGTGTTAACCATTCTGATCTAGGATAGAGTGCACACGGAGTGTTTCTTTTCTCTCTCTCTTTGGCAGCGACCATGGCCCGACCCTAGACTATGACTCAGTGACCAAGTTGACCGAACATTCTTAAAACACTGGCTTTTGGATTGTCTGAGTTACATACATCATTGCCACTCCTTTTACCCTTTGCATTTCTCCAGAACACCCCGTATCATAACGAACGTCCACTTCCATTGGATAAATCCATCGTATGGTTATATACGAACTCGAAGGATCTTTTTCCAGATTCGAGGATGGATTCTGGTTCTGGAGAGATTGAATAGGACTATTCAGTTGTCTTTTCCTTTTACCTTCTCTCAGGTTGTGAGGGCTCCTAGGATTAGGAGAGGGTGCACCTATTACGCTCATTGGATAGTCTTCTTCCAAATCATAGGCAGGTACCGAAAGGTAGGGAATGAAGAAAACCAATTAGCCTAAATAGGGTGTACAGAAAGTAATAAGTAAAGGCAAATAAAGGGATTAGAAAGAGGGCAAAGTAAATTGTGATTGCTATCATTCACGACCAAACCGAGTATCCCATCACCACTCCTACTTCACCTTTGTATTTCTCCAGGACACTCCTTATCACTACGAAGATCCAAAGTTATTTGGATAATCCATCGTATGGTTATATACGAACTCGAAAGAACTTGTTCTAGTTCGGGGATGGATTCTGGTTCAGGAGAAATAGGAATAAGGTTTATTCAGTTGTCTTTAATCTTCACCTTCTCTCAGGTTGCGAGTACTCCTAGGATTAGGAGAGTACACCTGTTACGCTTATTGGATAGTCTTCTTCCAAACCATAGGATGGTACCGAACGGTAGGGAAGGAAGAAAACCATTTAGCCTAAGGGAGTGTACAGAAGGTAATGACTGAAGACATATAAAGGGATTTGGAGAGATGGCAAAGTGATATACGGTTACAGTCATGAATATGATAATGGAAGAGGCATTACTAGGAATACCCGGATACCCCTTCGAAACATTTTCATGTTTCAGTTTCACTGTGTATTGTTAATGGAAAACTGATTTCCCAATTAGTACTTACTCCAGGGTATGTATTTACCAGGTATGATTCTCACATCTGTATGGTTTAACAGATGATGAATGGGAGCAAGTTATTAGGAATTGGGTGATCATCTTCATTATATCGGGATTCGTAGTAATTGGTGATATTTGAGGAAATCGCCTGGGTTGTTTGCCGGACGGAAAATATTTGGTTTTGTATATCCGTTGTTGTGTACCAATTTCAAATTCATATATCTGTACGTTTATTTTTAATAAAGTGAGATATAAATTTTTGAAATTATATCCATGACATTTACCTATATCGGTGGATGGTTAGGTAAGGAGCATTAAACAACGGTGTAATTCTTTATAACCATAGTACAGTTTTCAACCTATGACGCACAGGATTTGAGTTATTCAACTCAGGGGACTTATACAGAGTATTGTATGTTGTCTAGTGTCCATTAGGACGGAGGGGTTGATACTCGTACTATATTCTGTTTACTTATGACTTCTCTAGTTCTTAGACATGTGTTTTATAGAAATACAAGATCCAAGTTTTGAGAAGTTATAGGCATATGAATAAAGTAGAGAACCAGGTATTGCAAGTATCAGGATTCTTCAAGGTGATCGAAGATGTAGATACTAGTGTATGGTATTCAGTTGATAGTAATGATTATGAGAACTTGTTTCTCTTTCAGGTTACTCATATCTGGAGTAATGCTGATCGACCTCTCTCCATTTAGTTGACATGCACTGAAGACAGCTGCATGATTTGAATCTGGTTCTAATTAAATCAGTGTCTCTGTTTCTATATTGGATATAAAATCGTTCATATCTTAACAATGCTATGGTACGGGGAGTTATCCGTCTTTTGCCTAAAACCAGACTCTGGATAACTCAAGGCATGTTTCTGTAATGGTTGTTTGTAGGTTAATCCGGGCTATGACGAGGGTTGATTTTCTACCATCTGGAAGATCAATAGTGATATTGTTCTTGACACACCACGGTTTTAGTAAAATGGATTTTTTTTCAAAAAACAGTAGTGGGAGTATGGTAGAACTGGAAGTGATTCCAGAACCGCAAACGATTATTGAAAATTTAATAGGACCTAAAAATTCAATCTGTATTGTCATTCCATTAGCCACTCCGCAGATGTGGTGGGTAACCTAAGGCACCCGAGAGGTACTCCGGTAGACTCAAGGACGGTGACAAGGAGGTTCTTGTTTACCCAGACTTACCATTGCTGTTGTTCCAGATTATAAGACCCGGCAGGAGGATGAGTATAGCGTCGTTCTGAACTGGCTTTAGAAGTGCACGTGTATATGATTCTGCCAGAGGGTTGTCGTAGTCAGTGGGAGCAGCGGAAGCATAGTGGACAAGAAGCTTGTGTCTGTTTATAGACTAAAGCAGATATAGCGGAGATAGATCATCTTTTTCTGATGTGACAATCATAGGTTTGACTTCATCAGAATAGGGGATGGATCTGTTAAGAAAGTTGTAGGGTGTGATGTCCTGGTATTTGGATGACATACACAATGTAGGAAGTGAAATTCTTATACTACGATCGGTTATACTTTGGTTGTCACACAGTGGTTTCTCCACATAGGGCTTGGATATTATATCAGACATTCTCGTTACTAGATCTATGGTTTTAGATCTAGATTTCGGTAGTTTCCCAATCTGAGTACTTAGAAAACATTCTAAAGGTATTTTAGAATGGACGACTCCTGGCACGGTAGTATAGCAGGTGATGGAGTCACCCTCTCTAAAGGTGTCTTACAGACTAAAGGGGAGAGGGATGTGCATGATTGACATATCACATTCTTTGGCAATTGAGTCAATCATGAGATGTCAAGTGCCACACCAGATGTTGTTTTTGCACTCGATGCAATAAGTTGATATCAATCCAATCATGGAGAAACATTCGGAAGCAGTTTTAGAAAAAAATTAAATTTTCTAGGGATTTGATAACGACAACCTCCTTCGGGAGACAGTTATCATTCCAGGCTTCCAAGGTGACCTGTATGACAGAATGGCTGTCAGAGTTATAGTTTTTCCTCTGTCGAGGGGCAGTAGTTTGGACAGGTGGTCCAAGCTGATACTAAGGGAGGCATGGCACAGGATACTTATTACATTCAGTTGACGATACAGTCTAAGAAGTTCGGATTTGGAGTTCATTTATGAACTAGGTCCCATCATATATCCAGACATATTCTATGACAGGTATTGCTCATTTCGGGAGATGGCTTTCTCCATGAACTTGAGATTAAGAGAGACATAGAAAGAAACATCATGGCGGATCCACTCACTGAGGCTATTCCTCGAACGCAATAGTTTCACAAACGGTCTTTGTGAGACTGATCAGTAGAGGAGTTGGGTGTTCGGTATCACACGGGCTGTGAGTATGCGACATCGCTATAATTAGCCTTGAGTGCAATTGGGAGATTGTTGGATATAATGCCCTTAAAGTCAATTATTGGATCACAGGCACGTGATTGCAATGATTGAGGGAGGACCTATGCCGGTAGGACAATCTTACTCGAGATGATGGTAAGCCATCTGGTTTATCTTTATCATCGTGTACTGCTTCAGGTGATATTACATATCACTATTACACGTTGGTAGAGCCCTTAGGATTCTTTCTTGACTACCAGCTGTATGATGTCGATCATATACGTAAGAGTTGGGTAGTCTATAAGCGCATCCTTAAAGTGGTCCCTAGTCGTGGGAGTTTCGAGACCGGGCATCGATACTCCATTAGTAGACTAGTGTATACATTCGAGACCCCGACGAGGGGTGGTGGACGGTCTCACAAGCCATTGGTGTCACTTGGTTCACCTAAGATGTATACAGGTGATCGTTGGGTTATGAGTACACCGGACATGACTCGCCGGGAACATGGTAGTTGGTATTATACCTAGTGTCAGATAGAAGTTCCCTGGTGACATGTGTACAGGTTAGTTCATCGACCTGAGATCGCCATTTGTCTCGTATGAGTTCCCACTGTGCTTTGATTACTACCCTACCACGGCTCAAAGGAGTCGTGCAAACAGGTTTTAGTTAGGTACAGTCCCGAGACATATGGAGGCAGTGAGCGGATCGGCAAGGGTTTCGTCTCTCCCGGTATTGGGGGTGAGATCGCGCTGTGTCTAGGAGAGCCATTACACGAAGTCCTTGGCCAAGTCAGGATATTTACTGCTAGGTAATTCCAGTAATATCTCAGGGTGTTCTGGCCTACACTCCGACATGACTTGTACCGCTTTTGGGGTCTGACTTTTATCAACCCCCTAGGCCCGACATGCGATACTCATAAACGAACGGACCAGACTGTATGGATATTTTCACTGACGTGCTCAGTAGGGTGTCGGGATGGGTTCGCTCATCGACCTCCCTTTTGGTCAATACCTGGTAGCCCGTTACGTACAACTAGTACTACTAACATGCTAGTGGTTAAATCCATAGCCAAAGTATTGACGAGTCTTTAGAGTCCCCCAAAGACAATTTCTCAGGTTTCGGGCGAATCGTTGTAGAGGCCGTATGGTATTATGGCAAGGTTCGATCATATACGTGCAGTCAAGCACGGATCATGATCGGACGGATCATACTAGTGGGCTTTGGTTTAAGCCGGATCCTAGTATTAGATTTGTTGGATTACTTTCGTCTCATCGCATTTGCATTCAGTCGGAATGCGGATGCTGGTATGTATATACAGGTGAGGGGTATTCTTGTGATCTGTCACAAGTTTACTTTAGATGATACCGTTCTTTTTATTGTTATAAACATTTGGGTTAATGTTTATTTTTTTGGAAATTGTGAGTGGATTTCATTATGAGGAGCAATAATTGTGACACATGCATAAGTGATGACTCATGGTCTCTTTATTTGTGCATATGTCTCATTTTGGATTGATTTAATGTGTTGAAATGATAAGAGGAGAGAGGGAGGGCAGCTATGAGGCAAGGGTTAGCTCTTGGATTTTATTCTTGCTCTCCATTATTATTCCAAAACATTAAGAAAAGAAAATCCTCTTCTTCTTCTTCCTCTAGCTCACCATTTCCATCAATGGCATCATCTTCAACCTCCATTCATACACTCTCATGTGTTGAGAATCAATGGATGCTTAAGAAAAAATTATCACACACATTCTCTACATCGCCTTGGACATGTCGGCTAGCAAACTTCATGTTCGAGTTGATTCGGATGAAGCGGGAGCCCGTAAAAAGACTCATTAATTTGGTGCCCTTCCGATAAGGAGACCGGAGATCGAAGATACCGCGAGAAGCTTGGGATGGTGGCCAAAGACCGAAGGACACGGATCGATCTGTATAGCCACTCTCACTTCTTAGTAGTTTGCTAGTTTAGCGTTAATGGTTCAATCCGGGTGAAAGACTACGATTGCGCCGGTTTCCTAAAAAGTTTTTGTTTCCGCATTTGGCCTTGGAATGACGGCCGGGGCGCTACCGTTGACTTACACTTTCTTGCTCGACATGATAGTATGCTATCTGTTTACTTTTTATCTTAACATGTAGACTGGTATTGTTATACTGTCTTTCCCTCACATGTTAATAAAGCCCTTAGGATATGTACTTGACTACCAGGACTATGATGCAGATCATACTAGTAGGGCTAGGGTAGTTCACAAGTTCATCCTTTAATTGTTCCTAGTCGGGGAGTATCGAGATAGGACATCGATATTCCGGAGTAAACTAGTGTGTACGTTTCTTGACCCTGTATGGGGCGATAGATGATCCCACATCCATTGGTATTTGATATTAAATATTGTACAAAGGTGCTCATTGGAGAATGGGTACACTGAACAGGACTTGCCGAGAACTCCTAGATGGTATTATACCTTCGTCAGATAGCAGTTCTCTGGTGACACTGGTACAGGTTAGTCAGTGGACCTGAGATCGTCATAAATTCTTGTGTGATTCCCACCATGCTTTGATTTCCTCCCTACCACGCTCAAGATTGCAAGCAAACAGGTGGATTTTGGGTACAGTCCCGAGTCACATAGAGGCAATGAGCGATAGGAGGGGTTCTGTCTCTCCCGGTATTTGGGGTTGATGTTGCGCTGTGCTCAATTGGCTATAACAGGAAGTCACAGGCCAGGGCCGATGATGAGATTTACTGGTAAGTGTTATCAGTAGTTTCTTGTTCAGTCGAAAATATCGCACTTTTGATATAACATTTTCCTTACTTTTCTTAAATATCTAAAGGTGTTTATTATAAATATAACACATATAAGGGTTTATCTGTAAAAATACTATTTTCATATGTTTATATATTATAATTAACATTATGAAGGAAAATATATGCATATAATATTTATATAATATTTTGATAATTTAAATATACATACCATATCAAATATCCTTAATCAATATTCATAAAATATAATATCATATCAAATTGGTTAGGATAATATCTCAAAAATACCAAATATTACTAATATTATTCATTGAGATATTGTGCAAAGTTTAGTTCAGATCCGAAGATCGAGATGTTGAGATGTCAGGAATCAAAAATCTGCCGATAAAGTTAAATAAAATCAAAGAATCAATACCGGCAGAGACTCAGAAAAGATATGAAGAATCCAGGCATCAAATAAATCTCCACGTGTCACAATAAAGCAGCCCCTGAAATTTGCACCCAAGATCTCACCAACAAAACGCGGATCCGTGGCCAAACCATGCAATATTCGATGAATCCGCGGTCGATTCACTGAATTAGGAGTTAGGATTTTCATGTTAGATTTTCTACAACTAACCCTAATTCTGGGGATTTTTGGTTTCTGGTTTTGGGGTTATATAAAAGACCGAGGGCTAAACTTAGAAATCATTAATCTTTTACACAAGCTAATCACCGTCAAAGAATAAGTGATCCAAGACAGGTTCAAGATTCGACGTGATAAAGCGACGTGAGATTCAACGGAACATCTACATCCGACAAGGCAAAGATCGAGAGCAACTTCTTCTTCCTCTTGTAATCTACACTTGAAGTTTGTACTTGTAAAGTTGATTAATAAAGGTAGATCTTTAATTTAATTAGTTTAATTATTTAGTTACATTATGAATTTCATCTCTATCCGTTCTTCTATCTCCATCATGCGCGAGTAATTCTTCGCTTGATAGGGTTCGTAGGATTATGGTAGAACAGTGGATGAGAAAATGTTTTAAATTCTTTTAAGTCTTATGAAGTTTATAAACTTTAGTAAAATAAATGTTAACATCCTTATCGGACGCGCTACCAATTTATTGCTAGTCTCGACCACGATTTGAGATCATATTAACAATTGTTTTGTTAAGGGCTAGACATGAATAGAGATCAATGAAAGGGCAAGGGTCAATAGTGGGGAAACCCTAGTTTCTTCCAAGAATCCTAATTCTCATTCATCACTATCTATCTAGTATTAAATCTATCAATAGATAAAATGAGTAATCTTTAATAGTCATCCATGACTACTAAATCCAAACGAACCCTACAAGCATTCTTCTTATAAAATCTATATCCGTATTCAAACTAGATCTGTATTCTACATCCGTATTTTGACGTAGATCTAGAAACTATTCTCCACTATTCTTTACTCCTCTATTCTTCCTCTTTTTCAACACGTCTAAAGTAAGATTGAAAGATTCCACATATCCCTGAGGACGACCCATACTCATCTCGGTCTAGCTACGCGCGACACCGTTATTAATTGCGGTTACTACACACACTTCTTTAAATACAGATCAATCAAATGGCGCCGTTGCCGGGGATACGTGCGTAATTTTTTATTCTTACTATTCGTGTTGAATTCTTATTTGATCTATATCATAAAACAAAACAAACCGCATCTTGCATATTTAACGATTAGTGTGCGATTTTTGCGAGTGAATCTGGAGTCACTGTAGCGAGGAGATAAGGATTCAGAGACATTCATCAAGACCCAGATAAGTAAGGGAGGCCACCGTAGCAAAAATTTTTCAAAGATCTCTCAACTCCGCGGCGGAACTGCGGCAAGAAGTGCGTTTTGGTGGCGGAACCGCGGCGGTGTTGGTGAGTTCGGGCTTAAATTTTCTCTGGTATCTTTTTTATCTCTTTCTATCTCCTCTGAAAAATCCAATAATATATTTTCTGCAGAATTCCTTGCAAAATATCGCGGCTCAAAAATCTTTTTGCGAGTTTTGTTTCGCGGTTTGTTTTTGCATATTTTAATACGGACATTAAGAGGCAAAGTCCAAATTCAGATTAGGTGGGGATTTCATAACCCTTTCTAAGCCCCAAAAATCACAAAACGAGTATCCGCATCACCCTACATTAATTAAAAAATATCTTGACCAAGACTCTAAGGACCGTCGCGTTCAATAAGGACAGAGAAAGGTCGTGGGTAATCTATCGCTTATCCGCATTACTTTTGTGGTGTCTAGGCAAGTGTATCTAAGGTAAGTGGTTACTTAATTAGGCCCGCTATTTTCGGTGATTCGTATAGAGGATACCTCCCACTTGTTAGTTATATGTATGCCCTAGAGGCCATTACTGTACATTGGATGTATATTGTAGTGGATGCTGGGATATATATAGGTATGACTTTCTTGCTCGACATGATAGTACGCTATCTGGTTGCTCTTTATTTTAACATGTATACTTTCTGTCTCTCTGATTACATGTTGATAAAGACCTTAGGATGTGTACTCGACTTCCAGGACTATGATGAAGATCATACTAGTGGGGCCTGGGTAGTCAATGAGTACATCCTTCATTGTTCCTAGTCGTGGGAATATCGAGACGGGGCATCGATATTCCAGAGTAGACTAGCGTATATCTTCTCGACCCATGAGATGGGCGATGGATGATCCCATATCCATTGGTGTTTGACATCGGAGATGGTATGCGGGTGCTCAGTGGAGACTGGGTACACTAAACGGACTCGCCGAGAACTCCCAGATGGTATTATACCTCACGTCAGATGGCAGTTCTCTGGTGACACTGATACAGCTTAGTCTGTTGACCCGAGATCGTCATAGAGTCTTGTGTGTCTCCCACTGTGCTTTGATTTCCACCCTACCACGGCTCTAATGAGTCTTGCAAACAGGTGGTTTTTGGGTACAGTCCCGATTCACATGGAGGCAATAAGCGAAAGGAGGGGATTCGTCTCTCCCGGTATATTGGGGGTTGATGTTGCGCTATGCTCGACTGGCCATAACAGGAAATCCCTGGCCAGGGTTGCAGTGACCTACTGGTAAGTGTTATCAGTAGTTTCACACATGTCATGGACTTCACGTCGGCATGACTTATTGAGCTACTGGGGTCTGACGTTTACCACCCCTAGGCGAGATATGCGACATATCAGACGAACAGACCGGACTGTACGGTAAGTGTTACTGGTAGGATTCACAGGAGTTTGAGCGGGATTGCTCATCGATCTTCTGATCGCTCAATACCCGGGTGGCCGTTACGTTTAGCAGACCACTTGCGGCTTGTGGGTGTTTGATATGATCATCATCTGCTGCCGGCGTATTGACGAGTCTTTAGAGTCCTACACAGAGGTTTCCTAGCTCAGGCGAAACGAAATAGGAGCGCATATGAGATATGTGCGGGACCGAGAATAATTCGTGTATGTGATACTGTATTCCATTCTCGCGATGAATGTATCGATTGGTTATATGCGATATAACCTAGTTATCGAATCAAGGATTGATTCGGTAAGCCGATACATAGAATACTAGTCGGTTATATGCGATATGACCGGATCGTTAAATCAAGTGTTGATTTAATGCATAATTATATATTTGATATATTACTTTGTATTAACTAGTATTTGTTCACTTTAAAAGGATTTTCTCACTTGAAATGCACATTGTATATGTAATATATTTTTTGTGCACAAGATTGTATCATGTTTGATGATACATGCTCACTTGGGTTTGTGTAAAGATTAAACCATGGTTGTGTAATGGTTAGGGTTTTCATTTTCTTATCTATTTATTTATTTATTTATTTTAGAAAAGAAGAAAAGAAAATGGTGGCTTGTTTTGTTTGCTTGTTGAAGCTTCTTGAAGCTTTGAACAAGTCCACCATTCTTGTCTCTTCTCTAACCCTAACCATTCATCTAACCTTAGTTAAATCTCTACACTAAACCATGGTTGAAGACATGATAAGTATTCATTTTATTTTATTTTTTAAATAACTTATCATATATTATCTTCTTCTTCTTCTTCAAGAAGGAAAAGCTTGATAGCTTCAATGGCAACTTGAGCAAATGAGTGAGAAATCCAATTCTAAAGTGAACCCACTTCCTATTTCTTCATCCTCTACCTCTTGCCAAGTAGTATAGGGTGTTTTCTTCACAAGTTTCATGACTTGGTGAAGTGGGAGCTTGATCTTGTGATGCCTCGACGTAGATCATCTTCGGCATCGAAGCCGACGACCAAGCCCGCCCATTTCTCCGATGAAGCCGATGCTAGAGTCATGGATTTGATTTAGACAGCGGAGGGACCTCATCACGGAGCCTAGGACGTGGAGGACCGGATCTACAAAGGTTGTAGCTTCATTCCTTTAGTTAAAATTCGTTTATTTGCATTGCATCGCCTCATTATCTAGTTAACGATCCGTATTAGGGTTTGTAGACACTTGTATAATTTGAACTAGTCATGTTTGATCACTTGTGAGACTTCATTAGTGTGCCTAGGAACCCTACAGTGGTATCAGAGCCTAGCTAGAGCCTTAGGCGATGTGTAGACGGAGTTAGAAATCCGATCGAACCGAAACCCTAACCTTAATATTGCTCTCTGTACATTTTTGAAATTAGTGGATTTTTGTAAATTAAAAATATGCAGAAAAATCCGCAGGGGATTGTAAGGGTTACTGTAAAATTTGATGGCCTAATTCCTTAAAGGCGCCGCGGATCCGCGGCACGAGCATGCTCGTGCGGCGGTTCCGCGGCCATTTTGTCTTGTTGTGCATCGAATTTTGTACAGTAATTCTTAGATTGCAGTGCTGGTTTTCCTGGGAATTTTTTAATATTTATTCAAGAGTTGAATTTTCTGGGTTGTATTGGGGACTCGGTGTTTCGACCGGATTGTCTAATTTTATCAGTGTGTGTTTTTTCGGGTAATTTTAGAATATGTTAAAAAGTTCGACCGGATATAAATACCCACTTTTTCCCCTGCCGGAAAATTTCCAAGTGTTGGATTTTTCCGAGGTTTAAGGACGTTCTGAGTAATGCAAGTAACGCGATGGTCCCTCTAGAAGACAACAAACCTTAACTCGATTATGTGACCGTCTTGAACTTCCCTTTGAACCTTAGGGTTTGGGGCAGTACGGTGTGCCACATGTGAGGCGTTGGCTTGACCCTTCTACGGGTGGACCGTTGGTACCGAGGCATGAAGTGAATGTCTTTGAACTTATTTCATTCGGTTGATCGGGAAAACTTGGGTGTTCGATTGTTCGATCGGAAAGTTTAACATTTTCTATCTTATCCGGAATGTGATACAATAATTGGAATTCACAAGCAGTTATGAGATAACTGAATGAATATTATAAACATAGCAGCTTAGTCTCACTTGATCGGTTGCCACGGAATTTTGATGCGATCAAAAGTCCGTCGCAATCACGTAGCGTACGCGGATGCTCGCCGGGTAAACTTAATAGACTGCTACACCCCATAGCCCCGACCAAGTGACTGTAGGAGAACCCCGTCGCCGAAAGCGTCCGTTTGGGTGCTCGCGGCAGCGGTGTTCCGCCTTGGTGCACTTCGTCGACGGCATCGGGGGTGCGGCTGCCTGCTAAAGTTTGCGATGAGCATTCGATCAGGATGTCGGGAATCTTGTTGAATTGCCCGACTTGATATTGAAAAGAGTTTTCGGTAATGAGACTAAAATGCGGGGTTTATAATTGTTAGTCATGCGATGTCTAAAGAATTCATTTGATTAGGCATGTGATGTTTAAAGGAGTTGCGGATTCCAACTGTTGTTGTTTTACACTTTCTTTTCTGTGACCGTAAGTGTAATATGTGATATCGCAGGTTTCGCTGCTATATGTCAACGACAATTGGGATGCGCATATTTACTTACGATGATGACATGTGATGTTATGTGTTGCTGGATATGTTATATTGGATCGTCGTGTTTGAATAGCCCGGGGGTTTTTATGTGAGATGAGTGTTTTTCATTTTCATTCATGTAAAAACTTGTATGTAATATTCTTTTATTGGGGCACTTCCAGGTTGCGGAAGATGTCACCTTTTGTATATTATTTACTTTTCCGCATTAGGATAGACCCAAGGAGGGGAGCACAAGTAACCGGGTTCTAGGGTCCAGTGGGAGACCATCTCGAGGAGTCGAGTCCGGGTCTCCTAACCTTAGAATTGGTAGGGTTGCTTGCAGCTCTCGTAGGGGTCTAGGGGTGTGGGATTGGCTATTCATCACGACCGTAGAATCCGTGTTTTATACTGGCTCGTATTGAAAACACGGACGTCCTAGTATATCCAATATTTCTTATATTTCTTCTGCTGTGATGTGATCATGTGATGTTCTGTGACAGATATTATGTATAGTATATATGATATATTATATAGACATTGCTTATGTTTTACACCCGCACAAGCCCTGCCTCGTTCTGGCGTTAGTCACCTAACCTAACGGTGCAGACGGGACATCGAGGCGAATGCGGATGGCATAAGCGTACGTTATATTTATCTGTGATGTTTAGGTAGACTTAAATGATGGGATATTCATTAATGAGATTAATGAAAGAAAATAAACCTAATTGATGTTGTGGAATCGAATTTCAAAATAAAAACAGGTAGCTACAGTTCTTGCTTTGCATCGCGGTGTTCATTGTAGAATATCCTGCACCTTATTCGATGGGGAAAAGACCGAGATCCCTTCACCGGGAGTGACTCCTTTAGCAATAACTGGCAGATGCTACACACTCGGTTTGTCTTTTGATTGCTTCTATAGTTTCAGCTTTGCACAGTGATATATATGATATATCCCGCACCTCATTCGAAGAGGAAAGAGCCGACGATCCCTTCACCGGGAGTGACCCCATTAGCAAAACTAGAAAAGCCTCAAAAACATTCCATTTAAAAACCATTTGATTCCGCAACGAGATCAAGTTCAAAGCGTTAAAGGTTTTCATAAAAACCATTCGCAACCCTCCGTCATTTTAGGAAGTGGAGTACTTAGTATTCGTGCTACGTTTGTCGACCATAGCCGAGGCGTAGTGTGCGGTAGCTAAGTAATGTCTTCCTATACAGCATATGATGCGATTAGTTAGGACAGTCATATGGCTTTGTTGACCTTAGCCAAGGGTCATGTGGGTGGGTCTAATTAATCACGAAATGACGGGTAGAACTTGACTAGTACCTATGATTTGTTGACCTTAGCCAAGGTCATAGGTGCTAGGGGTAAAAACCATTATCGGGAGTTTCAAGTGTTGAAATTTGCAATAAGATTGCATACCTTCTATGTGATAGTTGGATCCCGATACCCACTGCGAGTAATTGTTACTCCTGGGAGAGTTTTGCACTTTGCAATTAGCCAATCAAATAGGTGTCTAGAAAGGTGTCAACGGGGTTACGCCTCTGGGAAAACGAGATTTACTGTAATTAGGTCCGTACGAAAGCACGGGGAACCTCCCTCAAAGTACCGACACTGGCCTGGCTGAAAGATTGGCGAACTTGTAGAGTGTAATTAATCCAGGCTAGTCTTTCCTTTTAAGGTTTGAAGGAAGATTTGATAAAAACAGTGGGAACCATCCTGATTAGATAAAATAAATAACCAATCTGATCTTGCAAGAGCGCACGCTGAGTGTTTTCTTCTCTCTCTCTCCAGGTAGCGACCATATCACGCCTTAATCAAGATAATAATATGGATGTATTGACCGAACCTGCTTGTTATACTGAGCTGGGGAACGTTGGTCCCGCTCCAACTTATAATTGTTATAAGACAGAACAGGAAATAGAGGAATACCAGGATTCCCATGCCGCCCAAACGAAGAAAGTGCATGAGATGCATCTCCTTCGGGTGTGTTCATTACAAAGAACTGTTTCTCAGTATCCTCTGCATCCTGGGTATTTGATACCGGATCAGGATCCCAGATATGTAATCTGTTACATAGGGCTACAAAAGGGTAGAAAAACTGAGAACGGGTGATAAGTTTCATGAGACAGAAAACGGGGCAAGTGTTGCAACCAAGTCTATTGGTCACTGTCACCCTGTATTACCAATACATTAATTCTGAACAAATGCTATTAGATACCGAACCTGATATACAAAATCATATCAGTCTCTTTATTACTAAAGAAAGGATATAATTTTGTATTGTTGGATAATGTTTTGAACATTTCCTATATCAAAAGTTGATTGGTTTAGGCGCGTTATCTAAAAGCATTAATGTTCTAAATCAAACCACAGTTCCTAGTATACAGAACACACACAAGAGGAAGAGTTCAGAAATGAACGAATCTTTCTTGAGGCATTCTAGACTAGGTCATATCAATGCGACCCGACTGGCTGAAGTTACATTTTAGATACATATTTAAATCAGTTTGAATTTACATCTTGTGAAACTTGCCAGTCATGTCACAAAGATTAGATGACCATAGCTCTGTTTACTGGAAACAGGGAAAGAGTTAGTAAACTCTTGGGACTGATACATGATGATGTATGTAAGGTCTCCTGTCTACACATGCCAGGACTGGTTCTTTATACTTCATTACGTTCTCTGATAATCTCTTAAGATTCAGACATATGTTCCTGCTGAAACATAGGTCCGAACCTTTTGAGATGTTCACAGAATATAAGATAGAAGTAGAGAACCAATACAGGTATAAGTATTATGTCCTATGATGAGATCAGGGAGGAGAATACTTGTGCATGGCATTCCTGGACTATTCTAAAGGAGAATAAGATTCTCTCTCAGTGTTACTCCTCTGAATACACCACGGCACAACGATGTATCAGGGCAGAGCAATTGCACCGTATTAGATATGGTGTGCTCTATGATGAGTGCTACTGAGTTTCCTATTTCCTTTTGGGTGTTATGCGCTTGAGAAGCTGCATACCTATTGAATTAGGTTCGAATCAGATCACTGCCTACCATTCCATATGAGATATGGTATGGGAAGAGCCTATCTCTTAAGTAAGTTAAGATTTGGGGTTGTCCAGCCTATGTCTAAAAAGCAAAATCTGGACAAGCTCGAGGCAAGGTCAGTTATGTAGAGATGGAAAGGTTCCATCTATACAATCAAAAGCTGATAATTTTGTAGAACCAAAGCATTCAATAGAATCCAACGAACCTCAGCCACTCCGCCGATCTGGTAAGATTTCTCATCCGCTTGAGAGATACTTCGGTTTCTCGATGACAGTGGGAGCGAGGATTGCATCATGAGATGATGACCCAACTAGATTCGAGCAGGCCATCGAGAGTAAGGACTCTGTAAGAATGGCTGGATGCTTAGCGATCTGAGATGGAAACCATATACACCAACAAAGTATGGACTTTGATTACTTTATCCGAAGGGTTAAATCCCCATCAGGAGCAAGTATATCTTGAGAAGATTACTTGGTGTAGATGGAAAGGTTGAGACTTTCAATGCTAGACTTGTTAAAGGTTTTCGTCATCGACCAAGAGTGGAAAATGATGAAACCTTTTCCAGGGACTATACTTAAGTCCATCCAGATCCTACTTACCATTGCTACATACCATGACTGCGATATCTGGTGGTTGGGTGTCATGACTGCTTTTCTAAATACTGATTCAGAATAGAAAAGTCTATAAGTACACAGCCAGAGGGCTTCGTAAACAGTGGGAGCAGCGGAAACATGTGCAAGTTGCTTTACAGGATAAAGCAGGCATCGCGGAGTTGAAACATCTGTTTTGATGTGGTAGTCAAAGTATTTGACTTCATCAAAATAGTAGATGAGCCTTGTATATACAAAACGGTAGTAGAGAGTAAGGTGGTCATCCTCGTATTGTACGTGGACAACATACTCTTGATAGGAAAAGAGTTTCCTATACTACGATCGGTCGATCTCCTCTTATCATATGGATTCTCCAATAGGATAAAGATGATACCTCCTAAATCCTGGAATTCGGGTCTATGAGATAGATCTAAATGGATGTTATGATTCTCACTAGCTGTAGTAAGATAGTATCAATCGATCCTGGGGAGAATTACTGGAAGTGTTCCAGAGTGATAAAGACGACTGAATGTCAGTCAAAGGCAATGTCTTTACCCTCAGTGGAGGAACGGTATGTTGGAATATTTCCAAGCTAGATACCGTGACAAACTAGAGATAAAGGCTGGTAACATCGCTATTGAAGATACTACCAAAGAGACAGTTTGGGTGTATATTGGTTCATAGGATGAACTAGGTTCCTACCATTGTGTGACAATGGAACTGTGGCTTTGGCCCTAGAACCCTGGTCCCATCAGTGACCCAGACAATTCTGAGGCAGCATCACCTGATCATGGAGATAGTTGATCTCCAGGTTGATCGAGGTTAGGAGAGTATATTTAGAGGACTACACGGCGAATCCACTCACAAAGGCTTTTTCCCAGAGAGAGACTTTTATGGGATGGTTGAGTATTAGATACTGCAACCACTGCTACAGATGGCCCTAGTGCAAGTGGGAGATTGTTAGTTATATGTATGCCCTAGAGGCCATTACTGTACATTGGATTTATATTGTAGTGGATGCTGGGACATATATAGGTATGACTTTCTTGCTCGACATGATAGTACGCTATCTGGTTGCTCTTTATATTAACATGTATACTTTCTGTCTCTCTGATTACATGTTGATAAAGCCCTTAGGATGTGTACTCGACTTCCAGGACTATGATGAAGATCATACTAGTGGGGCCTGGGTAGTCAATGAGTACATCCTTCATTGTTCCTAGTCGTGGGAATATCGAGACGGGGCATCGATATTACAGAGTAGACTAGCGTATATCTTCTCGACCCATGTGATGGGCGATGGATGATCCCATATCCATTGGTGTTTGACATCGGAGATGGTATGCGGGTGCTCAGTGGAGACTGGGTACACTGAACGGACTCGCCGAGAACTCCCAGATGGTATTATACCTCACGTCAGATGGCAGTTCTCTGGTGACACTGGTACAGCTTAGTCTGTTGACCCGAGATCGTCATAGAGTCTTGTGTGTCTCCCACTGTGCTTTGATTTCCACCCTACCACGGCTCTACCGAGTCGTGCAAACAGGTGTTTTTTGGGTACAGTCCCGATTCACATTGAGGCAATGAGCGAAAGGAGGGGATTCGTCTCTCCCGGTATTGGGGGTTGATGTTGCGCTATGCTCGACTGGCCATAACAGGAAATCCCTGGCCAGGGTTGCAGTGACCTACTGGTAAGTGTTATCAGTAGTTTCACACATGTCATGGAATTCACGTCGGCATGACTTATCGAGCTACTGGGGTCTGACGTTTACCACCCCTAGGCGAGATATGCGACATATCAGACGAACAGACCGGACTGTACGGTAAGTGTTACTGGTTGGATTCACAGGAGTGTGAGCGGGCTTGCTCGTCGATCTTCTGATCGCTCAATACTCGGGTGGCCGTTACGTTTAGCAGACCGCTTGCGGCTTGTGGGTGTTTGATATGATCATCATCTGCTGCCAGCGTATTGACGAGTCTTTAGAGTCCTACACAGAGGTTTCCTAGCTCAAGCGAAACGAAATAGGAGCGCATATGAGATATGTGCGGAACCGAGAATAATTCATGTATGTGATACCGTATTCCATTCTCGCAATGAATGTATCGATTGGTTATATGCGATATAACCTAGTTATCGAATCAAGGATTGATTCGATAAGCCGATACATAAAATACTAGTCGGTTATATGCGATATGACCGGATCGTTAAATCAAGTGTTGATTTAATGATTTAATGCATAATTATATATTTGATATATTACTTTGCATTAACTAGTATTTGTTCACTTTAAAAGGATTTTCTCACTTGAAATGCACATTGTATATGTGATATATTTTTTGTGCACAAGATTGTATCATGTTTGATGATACATGCTCACTTGGGTTTGTGTAAAGATTAAACCATGGTTCTGTAATGGTTAGGGTTTTCATTTTCTTATCGATTTATTTATTTATTTATTTTAGAAAAGAAGAAAAGAAAATGGTGGCTTGTTTTGTTTGCTTGTTGAAGCTTCTTGAAGCTTTGAACAAGTCCACCATTCTTGTCTCTTCTCTAACCCTAACCATTCATCTAACCTTAGTTAAATCTCTACATTAAACCATGGTTGAAGACATGATAAGTATTCATTTTATTTTCTTTTTTAAATAACTTATCATATATTATCTTCTTCTTCTTCTTCTTCAAGAAGGAAAAGCTTGATAGCTTCAATGGCAACTTGAGCAAATGAGTGAGAAATCCAATTCTAAAGTGAACCCACTTCCTATTTCTTCATCCTCTACCTCTTGCCAAGTAGTATAGGGTGTTTTCTTCACAAGTTTCATGACTTGGTGAAGTGGGAGCTTGATCTTGTGATGCCTCGACGTAGATCATCTTCGGCATCGAAGCCGACGACCAAGCCCGCCCATTTCTCCGATGAAGCCGATGCTAGAGTCATGGATTTGATTTAGACAGCGGAGGGACCTCATCACGGAGCCTAGGACATGGAGGACCGGATCTACAAAGGTTGTAGCTTCTTTCCTTTAGTTAAAATTCGTTTATTTGCATTGCATCGCCTCATTATCTAGTTAACGATCCGTATTAGGGTTTGTAGGCACTTGTAAAATTTGAATTAGTCATGTTTGATCACTTGTGAGACTTCATTAGTGTGCCTAGGAACCCTACAGCACTTACCTGACACTTACCTGGCCACAAATGTGATAAAGAGGTGGTAGAGGATTGATCCTGCGGCTTGTCCTTTGGAAGTCTAGGAGCGGTCTAGAGACTTGACCAAGGTAACCTTAGTTCTAAGGTTGTGTGTGCATTTTTTTTGTCGTTTGTCTCACGTCCGACACTTTTAAAAAAAACCAATTTTTAAGTTCTCACACGCTGTCACGTGTGCTAAACCCGCTTATTGCATGCTCGGCTGGACACGGGATTCTAGTGCACGTCTTGTCCGCGTTTCTTCTATCGACACCGAAGTCGGTTCTTCTTCATCTCCTTTTTC
Organism: Agapanthus africanus; assembly: GCA_030015575.1. Lineage (NCBI taxonomy): Eukaryota > Viridiplantae > Streptophyta > Magnoliopsida > Asparagales > Amaryllidaceae > Agapanthus > Agapanthus africanus. Next base: position 112,124,316 of record CM057345.1, on the reverse strand, counting down.
CCCTCCACCCACCACATCGAACGAGATGGACAGTTCTCCATTAGATTTTACCACCACCATCCTGCTGCCATCCATCGGTGCGCAGAATCCACCGTGCATCACTCTCCAAGAAAGATGTTACCCCATGCGCGGACCCCTTCCTACCTGTCTATCTATTCCATCAGCCAATGGGGATAATTTTGAAATTAAACCCCACTTCATCAAACTGTTTCCGAAATTTCATGAGCTTGAATCCGAAGACGCATACATTTTTATAAACAAATTCGAAAGCGTATGGCTAATGATAGGTACGTCACAACTATATGTGGATGCTATGCGCTTACGTCTTCTCTCTTTTATTTTGTGCGATCTAGCAGAAAAATGGCTTCATAACACTGCCTCACATTCTATTGCCAAATGGGATGAATTCGTTGTAGCATTCCTTAAGAAATTTTATCCCAATCATAAGACCGCTCTTGTCCGAAGCGAGATTAACCAGTTTACCCAACTTCCCAATGAACCATTTTGGAAATGCTTTGAACGGTTTAAGGATCTTCTTTTACAATGCCCTCATCACGGAATCAATAGATAGGACCTTTGTCGCATTATATATGAAGGTGTTGATCTAACAACAAAATAGATGCTCGAAACCATGTGTCAATGTCATTTCCTGTCTAAAGATGATGGTGAAGCTTGGCAATTTCTGGAAAATCTTGCTGAACAAACCCTACAATGGGAAAGCGTTAGACCTGCATCGTCTAGGGGAGTTATCCATTAGCTCGATATTCCCATCGCAGTGAAAGCCGAAATTTCCGCGATACAAAAGAAACTCGATACTATAGAAAACAAAGTATCTTCAGCCCCCCTAAACCAATTTACTCTCCCCAAAACCGTGTGTGGTTGCTGTTCCAACCCATCATATCTAACGGAAGAATGTCCTTTGAATCCACCATTTCAAGGTCAAGAACAAATTAATGTTACTTTTCAGCAATGACCTCGAAACGATCCTTATTCTTCCACATATAATCAGGAATCGAGGAATCATCTTAATTTTTCTTGGAACCAAAACCAGTTCCAAAGCAATTATCAAAGACCTCCTCCACAGCAACAGCAAACACACCCACAGAGTCAGCACCCCTTTCATTCGCAACCTTTTCAAAATCCGGCCAACAATTCTACACCTTATAATAATTCTTTCCAACCAGCCGATAACGAAAACTCATCTGCCCTCGAACGAAACGTGGATATGTTTATTAAACATTCCATGCAATCGACGGATGAAATAAAGTCTTCTTTCCAATTATTAACACAGACCACCACCTCCCATGGTGAAAGTATAAAATCGATAGAGGCACAACTTGCACAAATAAATGCTGCGATGAGTGCGAGAGAAAAAGGGAAACTTCCATCTCAACCTATACCTAATCCTGACCACTCACAAAATTATAATGTGAGTATTGTTACCACGTTGAGATCAGGAAGAGTGCTGGATAACCAAGTGTGTGAACACGTTGATGACGTTGATGATATTAATGATACCCCGGCTTCTACTTCTTCTCCTATTTCTTCTAGTCCACCACCTTCTTTCGAGCCTATTCTCCGTTTTCCCCAAGGCTCGAACACTCAACCTACTTCCTTGAGTCAACCTAAAACAATCCCAACTCTAATTCTGGGATCCATTCCATTCCCACAATCCACTCCAATGTTGGACCCAACCATTATTGATAAAGCACCTTATCCAAACAGGTTAAGGAGAAACAAACCAAGTCCACAAATGGAGAAGATTGTGGAAATTTTTAAGCAAGTTAGTATAAACATTCCTCTCCTAGATGCTATTCAACAAGTTCCGTCTTATGCAAAAATTCTAAAAGACTTGTGCACTAGAAAGAGAAAAACTCAAGTGCCTAAAAAAGTTTTCTTAGCGAGTAATGTAAGCACTGCTTTTCCCCAACAACTACCCAAGAAAGGAAAGGACTCCGGAAGTACTACCATATCTATTTCTATTGGGGGTAAAGATATCAATCGTGCTCTACTAGATTTAGGCGCTAGTGTTAACTTGCTTCCGTATTCTGTGTATGAGCAATTAGAGATCGGAGAGTTAAAACCGGCGCACTGCACTCTTCAGATGGCCGATCGATCTATCACCCAAGCTAGGGGTGAGATAGAGGATGTGTTAATCAAAGTCGGGAAATTTATATTCCCTGTTGACTTCATCGTTATAAATACACAGCCTGTAGCGAACCCACAAAACCAAATTCCAGTGATTTTAGGTCGACCTTTTCTTGTGACTTCCAAAGCAATAATCAATTGTCAAAACGGCTCTATGACCCTATCCTTCGGGAAGATGTCAATTGAGCTTAACATTTATAAGTTGGGAAGTGAACCCTCCGAACCCTATGCTCAAGTATTATCTTTCGAAGCAATACATTTCGACAGCAGCGAATTTGAGCAGCTTCACGATTTTGATCTTGACTCTGCTAGCACGTTGTTGTTTGACCCTTATATTTGTTATACATATACGGACACTTCTATCGAGCTATCCGGGTCAACATCTAACGCTGAATATGAACCTTTTATGGAGTCCAAGTATCATCCCGTTCTTTCCGATGATATTATTATTCGGGATATCGATGAAAGCTTTGAAGAAATTTTCGCAGAAGAACTCGCATTCTTAGAAAACATGGGTGTTGTGATGAATCAACTTCAACACAAAGAAGTTTAACCACCACCCCTTCTTCTAATCAATAACAAGAATGCGAGTAATCCACCATCACTGTTTCGTCTCTATAAACCGAGACGTAAACACGTTCTATTCCTCCCCTTATCCCCTCCCCATTTCTTCACGTCGATAGGTGACTTGTTCTTCTACCAACCAGTGCGTTATATCGATAAAATATTTGAATGGTAGGTGTTGGCTTTTGGTCATTGTAAAGAATTGCATAGACCAATAATTTTAGCCCCCTCATAATTTTAAATGCTTAATACGATTTTACTCAAGTTTAGGGGGAGGGATATATTTTGGCTCTTGAAAGAAAATTTTTAATAAATTGTGAGACAAAAATAAGTTTGGGGAAGGATTTCACTATCATTATTTCTTGTCCCCGTTACTTTACCTCCTAAGTCTACAGTTTTTTTACGCTTGACAGATGACATCAGTGAGGACACTGCTGCAAACAGGTTTGGGGGAGGTTTGTGCTTATTCACGTATTATTTTGCATCATACTATATATAAGCAAAACAAAATTTGATAATGAAAGTTTGAAAGTGAAAATTTACATATGAAAGATATGAATAGTTTGAGAAAAGCAAGAAAATTAGATATTTTCTTAAACGAAGCTAGTAATAAGTAGTTATGAGCCGTTGTCCCAAGGGTTAGTAAGATGAAGGAAATTACTAATCTGAGAATAAAAATAAGTCTGAAAAATAATCCATATTCTTAAGTCCAAACATTTGAATGTTAATACCCTACTATACGCACTTACATACATCTTGAAACTTGGGATAGTAGAGAATACCTTGAAATGCTCTTGTCTAAAAGCCTTAGTATGAAGGAAAATAAAATAAAATATAAGCGGTGAAGAAAAAAAATGAACACTGGTTTTGTAATTTCTTAAGGCAGCATAAAAAAAATAAAGCGATGGTGCTTTATCACCAGTGCCTTAGACCAACTGGTTTGGGAGCCACTGCTAAGCCTTAGGTGTTGCAAGACGAGGAATTACGCCTTAATACGCGAGCACATTTTGTAATCGGTAGGTTAGTACCTCAAGAAGTATTAACGGTCGTATGAAAAGTGTGTGAGCAATTCCATCTAAAATATTCACCAACTAAAAGTACTAAGGAAGATGGATAAGAGTATGATAGTTTGAATGGAATTCTCTAAATGTAGGGATGTCTTTTACTCACACGTAGGGGTATATGATCAATGTTTGGAGGAAAGATAGGGAAAAAACTAAAGACGATGTTTTATTGAAGGCTGATGTGATTTCTAACATCTTTTCACCACCATTAAGATAGGGCTTATGACAACCGAAAAACTGGTGTAGTTAGAAACTCTTATTTTCAGGTTCTTTCTTTTATAGTTCTTATCTTTGTATGTAACTTTCACTATCTTTCTTTTATTATAGGATTTTGTGGGTGTAATCCGCTGAAAACCCTCAGGAGACAACACTCTTCCTACTAGGGACACCTAGAGGTTTAACGGCTTGTTGCACGTGCTCAGTGGAATCGTATTGCCTACGAAAGTGTGCTACTTAGATTTTTCTTTTTCTTTTTCTCCCTCTCTTGAATAAATAGTTTGCTCAGGACGATCAAAGTTAAATTTAGGGGTATTTGTTCAGTCGAAAATATCGCACTTTTGATATAACATTTTCCTTACTTTTCTTAAATATATAAAGGTGTTTATTATAAATATGACACATATGAGGGTTTATCTGTAAAAATACAATTTTCATATGTTTATATATTATAATTAACAATATGAAGGAAAATATATGCATATAATATTTATATAATATTTTGATAATTTAAATATGCATATCATATCAAATATCCTTAATCAATATTCTTAAAATATAATATCATACCAAATTGGTTAGGATAATATCTCAAAAATACCAAATATTACTAACATTATTCATTGATATAATGTGCACGGTTTAGTTCAGGTCAGGAGATCGAGATGTTGAGATATCGGGAATCAAAATTCTACCGATAAAGATAAATAAAATCGAAAAATTAATACTGGCAGAGACTCAGAAGAGATATGATGATTCCAAATATCAAATAAATCTCCATGTGTCACAACAAAGCAGCCCCAGAAATTTGCAACCAAGATCTCCCCAACAAACCACGGATCCGCCGCCAAACCATGCAATATGCGGCGAATCCGCGACCGATTCACCGAATCAGGAGTTAGGATTTTCAGGTTGGATTTGCTACAACTAACCCTAATTCTGGGTATCTTTGATTTCTGGTTTTGGGGCTATATAAAGGACTGAGGGCTAAACTTAGAAATCATCAATCTTTTACACAAGCTAATCACCGTCAAAGAACAAGTGATCCAAGACAGGTCCAAGATTCGACGTGATAAAGTGACGTGAGATTCAACGGAATATCTACATCCGACAAGGCAGAGATCGAGAACAACTTCTTCTTCCTCTTGTAATCTAAACTTGAAGTTTGTACTTGTGAAGTTAATTAATAAAGGTAGATCTTTAGTTTAATTATTTAGTTACATTATGAATTTCATCTCTATCTGTTCTTCTATCTCCATCATGCGCGGGTAATTCTCCGCTTGATAGGGTTCGTAGGATTAGGGTAGAACAGTGGATGAGAAAATGTTTTAACTTCTTTTAAGTCTTATGAAGTTTATAAACTTTATCAAAATAAATGTTAACATCCTTATCGGGCATGCTACCAATTTATTTCTAGTCTCGACCGCAATTTGAGATCATATTAATAATTGTTTTGGTAAGGGCTAGACATGAATAGAGATCAATGAAAGGACAAGGGTCAATACTGGGGAAACCCTAGTTTCTTCCAAGAACCTTAATCCTTATTCATCACTATCTATATAGCATTAAATCTATCAATAGATAAAAGGAGTAATCTTTATTAGTCATCCATGACTACTAAATCCGAACGAACCCTACAAGCATTCTTCTTATAAAATCTATATCCGTATTCAAACTAGATCTGTATTCTACATCCGTATTTTGATGTAGATCTATAAACTATTTTCCACTATTCTTTATTCCTCTATTCTTCCTCTTTTTCAACACGTCTAAAATAAGATTGAAAGATTCCACATATCCCTGAGGACGACCCGTACTCATCTCGGTCTAGCTACGCGCGACACCGTTATTGATTGCGGTTACTATACACACTTCTTTAAATACAGATCAATCATTTTTTGACCCGTTATGAGCCTCACATTAGCATGACTTATCAAGTTATTGGGGTCTGACGTTTACTACCCCCAGACTCAATATGCGACATATCAGACGAAGAGACCGGACTGTACGGTAGTGTTACTTACTGGATTCACGGGAGTATGGACAAGCTTTCTTGTTGATCTTCTGATCGCTCAATACCTGGGTAGCCGTTACGTCCAGCTAGTTCCACTGACGGCTTGTGGGTGACTGATATGATCATCACCTACTGCTTACGTATTGACGAGTGTTTAGAGTTCTACATAGAGGTTTCCTGGCTCAAGAGAAGCGAAGTAGGGCACATATGTGATATGTGCAGGACCGAGATTGATACGTGTATGTGATACCGTATTCTAATCTCGCGATATATGATATCAGTCGGTTATATGAGATATAGCCGGGTTATTGAATCAAGTGTTGATTTAATAAGTTGATATAAATGATATTAGTCAGTTGTAAGTGATATAGCCGGATTATTAAATTAAGTGTTAATTTAATAATTTAATATATAATTACATATTTGACATATTAATATATATTAACTAATGTTAGCTCACTTAAGAATTTCTTTTCTATTAATACATTTAAATATATATGTGATATATATTAATGTATTTATTTTGTGTCATGCTTGATGATACATTGGACATGGGTGTATGAAACTCATACCAAACTAAAGATAATTTTGGGATTTAATTAAGGGATAAATCAAAATTATGTGGAAATTAGCATGGCTAAAGATGCTTTTGGAAGCATGTGGAAGCCTTGACTTAAGTCCACTAAGTTTGTTTTACTCTAGATATTTATTAACCCAACCATTATCTTTAGCCATGATTAAGTCTCTGCAAATATGATTTGAGATTTTTTCTCACCCATGGTTGATCACTTGTTCATCTTCTACTTCATCTCATTTTTCTTCACTAGATTTTGAGTGAGGTAAGAAAAAAATAATTCTAAAGTGAGCAAAACTCTTACTTCATAAATCTATACCAAACTAGACATTTAGTATAGGTTGTTTCCATCACTAATTTCTCAATTAGTGAAAAGGTAGCTTAAGTTAGAGATTTTTCGACGTAGATCATCTTCGGCCTCAACGATTTTTGAGCAAGCGCATTCCTTTCGCCTAGTGGAGCCTAAGGAGAGTCTGGGACACCACTACTTGGAGCTAAGGGGCTACTACATGGAGCTTTAGAAGTGAAGGACCGGTCTATAAAGGTTGTATTCCTTGTTCACTTAGTGTAAAGTTGTTTGCATGCTTTAAAAAACCTAAATCTCTAGTTAGATCCCTGGTTCGGGTTGCTTAGCACTCTAGATTTTTGAAATTGCATACTCGATGCTTTCCGAAACATAGCGAAGGTGCTAAGCGAACCCAACAGTGGTATCAGAGCCAAGCTATAGCATTAGGAGTTGTCTAGACGAAGTTAAAGTGTTCGATCGACTATTTGAAACCCAAAAATTCCGGGTTTTTGGAAAAAAATTCAAAAGTTGGAATTTTTCTGATTAAAAATATGCAGAAAAATGTGCAGGGTTTTCTATGGATCCCCAAGAAAAACAATGGCCCAACTCGACCTAACGGCCACGCAACCGCGACCAAACCATGGGTTTGGCGGCGGTTTCGCGGCACCGTGGGTAAGGCAGGGAGCGTGCCTTCTTGTGTCATTCCGTAGATACTTGGGGCACTCTTTGGGTATTTTTAACTATGACTCAAGTGTTGAGGTCTTTGGGAAATTTGGGTGTTTGATAAATCGATCGAAATGTTTAACATCGTTTAGATATCTGTGATTTCTGATACAATATTTGGAATCCACAATAATTAGTTTTGTGAAAACTAATTAGAATTTTGTGAATCTAGCAATTTAGTCTCTTTTGATCGGTTGCCACATGGTTTTGATTCGGATCAAAACTCCGTCGCAATCTCGTATAGTACGCGTACACTCGCCGGGTAACACTACTAGATAGCCGCGCCCCATAGCCCCGACCAAGGGACTGTAGGAGAACCCCGTAGCCAAAAGCATCCGCTCGGATGTTCCTCCTAAGTTCGCTTCGTCGACGGTATCGGGGGTGCGGCCGTCTACTAATGTACGCGACGAGCATTCAATCAACTGTTGGGAATCTTGTTGAATTGCCCGACTAGATATTGAAAAATGTATTCAATTTGAGACTAAAATGCCGGGTTTATAATGTTAGGCATGAAATTCGGAAAATGTGATATTCCGGGTTTATGATAACTAAGGAATTTATATGGTTAGGCATGAAATCCGAAGTATGTGATATTTCGGGTTTACGATGTCTAAGAGTGTTGCGGATTCCAATTATTGTGGTTTTCATTTTCTTTTCTACGACCGTAAGTGTAATATGTGGTGTATCGCCGGTTTCGTTGCTATATGTCAACGACAATTAGGATACGCATATTTACTTACGTTGATGACATGTGATGTTATGTGTTGCTGTGATATGTTATATTGGATCGTCGTGTTTGAATAGCGGGGTTTTTTTGCGTGAGATGAGAGTTTTTCATTTTCATTCATGTAAAAATTTGTATGTAATATTCTTTTATTGGGGCACTTCCGCGTTGAGGATGATGTCACCATTGATATATATTATTTACTTTTCCGCATTAGGATAGACCCAAGGTAGGGAGCATATGTAACCGGGTTTCAGAGTCCAGTGGGAGACCATCTCGAGGAGTGGAGATCGTGTCTCCTAACTCTAGAATTAGTAGGGTTTCTTGTCGCTCTCATAGGGGTCTAGGGATGTGGGTTTGGTTATTCATCACGACCGTGGAATCCGTGTTTTTTACTGGTTTAATTTAAAACACGGACCTTCTAATATATCCTATATTTCATATGTTGACTTCTGCTGCAATGTTATGTGATGAGATCATATAACTGCGTGAGACGAATGCTTTATATTATATATATGATATACAATAAACGTTTCCTATGTTTTGCATCCGTGCTAGTCTTGCACTCGCTCTGTCGTTAGTTAACAAACCTAACAGTGCATGACGGGACCCCGTAGCGAATGCGGATAGCATAAGCGTACGTTGTATTTTTGTTTCTTTATTTGTGATGCTTAGAAAGCATAAATGATAGGACTTCATTAATGAGAATAATGAAAAAGAAAGAAACTTAATGATATTGTAGAATCAAATTTTCAAAAAGGTAGCTCTAGTTCTTTCTTCGCATAGTGGTATTCTTTGATGAATATCCAGCACCTCCTTCGATGAGGAAAGAGCCTAGATCCCTTCACCGGGAGTGAACTCTTTAGGAAAAGCTAGCAGATGCTACACCCATCGGTTTATTTTGAAAAACTCGATTTTTAAAAGCGGAGCTTAAATCACTCCTTTTCTAAATCACTCGATTCTACAACGATATCAAGTTCATTACAAAAGGTTTTCTTAAAAACCTGTCATAGCCCCCCGTCATTTCAGATAAGTACTATTTAGTATTCGTGCTGCGTTTGTTTACCTCCGTCAAAGCATAGTGTGCGGTTGCTGATTAGTCCTTATCTGTCGCATATGATGCGATTGGATTAGGGTAGTCGTTCGGCCTTGTTGACCTTGTCAAAGGTCGTGCGGGTGGGCTTAATTCAATCAAGAAATGAACGGGTTGAACTTAACTTGCGGTTTATGGTTTGTTGACCATGTCAAGGTCATAAATCGCTTGGGGCAAAAACATTATTGGGAATTTAAAGTGTTGAAATTTGCAATGAGATTGCATACCTTCTATGAGATAGTTGGATCCCGATACTCACTGTGAGTAAGAGTTACTTCTGGGAGAGTTTTTCACATTACAATTAGCTAATCCAGTAGGTTTCTAGAAAGGTGTCAACGGGGTTATGCTTCTGTGAAAATGAGGTTTATTTTAATTAGGTCCGTGCGAAAGCACGGGGAACCTCCCTCAAAATACCAACACTGGCATGGCTGACCGGTTAGCGAACTTGTATGGTGTAATTAATCGCGGCAAGTCTTACCTTTTTGGGTTTGAAGGAAAATTTGATAAAAACAGTGGAATCCATCCTGATTAGATAAGATAATAACTAATCTAATCCTGCAAGAGTATACACTAAATTGTTTTATTCTCTCTCTCTCTCTCCAGGTAGCGACCATGACACACCTTAATCAAGATAATAATATTGATGTATTGACCGAACCCGCTTGTTATACTGAGTTGGGGAACATTGGTTCCGCTCTGTCTTATAATTGTTATAAATCTGAGCAGGAAATAGGGGAATATCCGAATTCCCACACGACCCGAACGAGGAATGAGCATGTTGATGCATCTTCTTCGGGTGTGTTCGTTGCGGAGAACTGTTTCTCGGTCCACTCTACATCCTGGGTGTTAGATACCGGATCAGGATCCCACATTTGTAATATGTTACATAGGCTAAAGAAAGGTAGAGAACAGGGAAAAGGTTATCATTCTCTAAAAGTAGGGAATGGTGCAAATGTTGCAGCCAAAGAAGTTGGTGAATATTACCTTGTATTACCAAATTGGAATACATAGATCTTGAACGACTGTTATTACATACCATTTATGATATGCAGTTTAATATCGATTTCATTATTAGATAAAGAAGGATATAAATTTGTAGTAGAGAATAATGTTATGAACATTTTCTTAAATCAAGTGTAGATTAGGTTGGGTACGTTATGTAATGGATTATATATTCTGAATCAAAATACAGTTCTTAACTTACAGAACACGCATAAGAGGAAAAGTTCAGAAATGAACGAATCCTTCTTGTGGCATTATAGACTAGGTCATATCAATGTGGCACGACTAGCTAAGTTACATAAGAGTGGATATTTGAATCCGTTCTAATTTACATCTTATGAAACTTGTCAATCATGTCTCAAAGGCAAGATGACCAAAACTCCATTTACTGGACACGGAGAAAGAGCTACTGAACTCTTAGGACTGATACATAATGATGTATGCGGTCCCAATTTTACACATGCCAGGAATGGTTCCTCGTACTTCATTACATTCACCAATGATCTATTAAGATTCGGACATGTGATCCTGTTGAAACACAGGTCTGAAGCTTTTGATAAATTCAAAGAATATAAGTGCGAAGTAGATAACCAAATGGGTAAAAGTATTAAAATCCTTCGATCTGATCGGGGAGGAGAATACTTAAGCACGGGATTCCTGGATTATTTAAAAGAGAATGGGATTCTCTCTCAGCTTAGTCCTCCGTATACACCACAGCACAATGGTGTGTCGTAGCGGTGGAATCACACCCTATTAGATATGGTGTGCTTTATGATGAGTACTGCTGAGTTACCTATTTCCTTTTGGGGTTATGCGCTTGAGACAGCCGCATACCTATTGAATAGAGTTCCAACCAAATCCGTGACTATCACTCCATATGAGATATGGGAGGGGAAGAGACCATGCCTTAATTTCATTAAGATATGGGGTTTTCTGGCTTATGTTAAAAACCAAAATCCGGACAAGCTTGATGTAAGGTCAGTTCTGTGCAAGTTTGTAGGATATCCCAACCATTCACGAGGGCATATCTTATACCACCCTGAGAAACAAAAGGTGTTTATTGCTCAACATGCCACCTTTGTAGAAAAGGAATTTCTTGTGAAAGAAATTAGTGGTCATGAGGTAGAACTGGAAGAAATTCTATCTATACAAACTATAGCTGATGATTTGGTGGAGCCGAAGGATTCAATAGTCCTCGACGAACCTCAGCCACTCCGCGGATCTAGTAGGGTTCCTCATCAACCTGAAAGATACTACGGTTTTCTCATTGACGGTGGGAGCAAACATTGTATCATGGAAGATGATGACCCAACTAGTTTGGAGCAGGCCATCACAAGTGGGGATTCTATGAAATGGCTGGATGCAATGCGATCAGAGATGGAATCCATGTACACCAACTAAGTAGGGACTTTGGAAGTTGCTCCTGAAGGGGTAAAACCCATTGGGAGCAAATGGATCTTTAAGAAGAAACTTGGTGTAGATAGAAAAATTGAAACTTTCAAAGCTAGACTTGTAGCAAAAGGTTTTCGTCAACGACCGGGTGTCGATTATGAAGAAACCTTATTTGCCATCGCTGCATACCATGACTACGAAATTTGGCAGATGGATGTCAAGACCGCTTTTCTAAATGGTGATTTATTAGGGAGCGTGTACATGATACAGCCAGAGGGCTTCGTGGACAGTGAGAGCAGCGGAAAGGTGTACAAGCTGCTTAAATCAATCTACGGGTTAAAGCAGGTATCGTGGATTTGGAACATCTATTTTGATGTGGCAGTCAAAGAGTTTGACTTCATCAAAAACGTAGATAAGCCGTGTATATACGAAAAGGTTGCAGAGAGTAAGGTTGTCTTCCTCGTATTGTGCGTGGATGACATACTCTTGATAGGAAATGATGTTCCTATTCTGCACTCGGTCATGCTCTTCTTATCACAAAGATTCTCCATAAAGGATCTGGGTGATGCCTCTTGCATCCTAGGGATTAAGATCTATAGAGATAGATCTAAATGGATGTTAGGATTGTCCCAATCCAGGTACATTGAAACCAAACTAAAGAGGTTTAGTATGGAAGATTCCAAGCATGGAAATTTACTCACGATCTCAGGAATCACTCTCTCGAAAGAGATGTCCCCCAAGACTGATTTGCAGAGGGCTCGCATGCATGGGATACCCTATGCTTCGGCAGTCAGGTCTATTATGTATTCGATGCTATGTACCAGACTGGATGTAGCATACACCCTTAGTGTTGTAAGCAGGTATCAATCGGATCCTGGGGAGAATCACTGGACAGTTATGAAGAACATTCTTAAGTACTTGAGAAGGACTAAAGAAATGTTCTTGGTGTATGGTAACGGTGAACTCTAAGTGAAGTCCTTTACCGATTTGAGCTTCCATAGTGATAAAGAAGACAGTAAGACGGTCTCAGGTTTTTTCTTCACCCTAAATGGAGTGACGGTATGTTGGAAGAGTTCCAAGCAAGATACCGTGGCAGACTCGACGATGGAGGATGAATACATCGCTGCCAACGATGCCGCCAAAGAGGCTGTCTTGATGAGGAAGTTCATAACTGAACTTGGAGTGGTTCCATCCAGTGAGCATCCAATACCTTTGTATTGTGATAACAATGGAGCTGTGGCTTTAGTCAAGGAACCTAGGTCCTATCAGCGATCTAGACATATTCTGAGGCGGTATCACCCAATCCGGGAGATAGTTGATCACCGGGAGATCGAGGTCAGAAGAGTTGACATGAAGAATAACATGGCAGATCCACTCAAGAAGGCCATCCTGCAGATACAATTTGAGAGACTCTTTGGGAGGTTAGGTATGAGATACTACAACTACTGGCCTTAGTGCAAGAGGGAAATTGTTAGTTATATCTATACCCAAGAGCCTATTATTTTACATGATTGTATATTATAATGGATGCTTGGACATATATCGAGAGGACTTTCTTGTTTGACATGATAGTTTGTTATCTAGTTACTCTTTATCTTAACATGTAGACTGGTATTGTTATACTGTATTTCTCTCATATGTTGATAAAGCCCTTAGAATGTGTACTTGACTACCAGGACTATGATGCAGATCATACTAGTGGGGCCAGGGTAGTCCATAAGTTCATCATTTAATTGTTCCTAGTCGAGGGAGTATCGAGACAGGACATCGATATTCCAGAGTAGACTAGTGTGTACGTTTCTTGACCCTGTATGGGGCGATGGATGATCCCACATACATTGGTGTTTGACATCAAATATTGTACACAGGTTCTCATTGGAGAATGGGTACACTGAACAGGACTCGCCGAGAACTCCTAAATGGTATTATACCTATCGTCAGATAGCAGTTCTCCGGTGACACTGGTACAGGTTAGTCTATAGAGCCGAGATTTTCATAGAGTCTTGTGTGATTCACACTTTGATTTCCTCCTTACCACGCTCAAGAGAGAGTGCAAACGGGTGGATTTTAGGTACAGTCCCGAGTCACATGGAGGCAATGAGCGATAGGAGGGGTTTCGTCTCTCCCGGTATTGGGGGTTGATGTTGCGTTGTGCTCGATTGGCTATAACAAGAAGTCCTTGGCCATGGCTGATGATGAGATTTACTGGTAAGTGTTATCAGTAGTTTCTCGACCCGTTATGAGCCACACATCGGCATAACTTATCCTGTTATTGGGGTCTGACGTTTATCACCCCCAGACTCGATATACGACATATCAGACGAAGAGACCGGACTGTTCGGTAATATTACTTACTGGATTCACGGGAGTATGGAAAAGCTTGCTTGTTGATATTCTGATCGCTCAATGCCTGGGTAGCCGTTACATTCAGCTAGTACCGCTGACGGCCTGTGGGTGACTGATATGATCATCACTTACTGCTGGCTTATTGACGAGTCTTTAGAGTCCTACACAGAAGTTTCCTGGTTCAAGAGAAACGAAGTAGGGCACATATGTGATATGTGCGGGACCGAGATTGATACGTGTATGTGATACCGTATTCTAATCTCGTGATATATAATATTAGTCGGTTATATGAGATATAGTCGGGTTATTGAATCAAGTGTTGATTCGATAAGTTGATATAAATGATATTAATCGGTTGTATGTGATATAGCCGGATTATTAAATCGAGTATTGATTTAATAATTTAATATATATAATTATATATTTGATATATTAATATATATTACTAATATTAGCTCACTTAGGAATTTCTTTTCTACTAATACATTTAAATATATATGTGATATATATTAATGTATTTATTTTGTGTCATACTTGATGATACATTGGATATGGGTGTTTGAGACTCATACCAAACTAAAGATAATTTAGGGATTTAATTATTAAGGGATAAATCAAAATTAGGTGGAAATTAGCATGGCTAAAGATGCTTATAGAAACATGTGGAAGCCTTGACTTAAGTCCGCTAATTTTGTTTTACTCTAGATATTTATTAACCCAACCATTATCTTTAGCCATGGTTAAGTCTGTACAAATATGATTTGAGATTTTTTTCTCACCCATGGTTGATCACTTGTTCATCTTCTTCTTCGTCTCATTTTTCTTCACTAGATTTTGAGTGAAGTGAAAAAAAAGAGAGAAAAAAATTCTAAAGTGAGGAAAATTCCTACTTCATCAATCTATACCAAACTAGCCATTTAGTATAGGTTGTTTGCTTCACTAATTCCTCAATTAGTGAAAAGGTAGCTTGAGTTAGAGATTTTTTGACTTAGATTATCTTCGGCCTCGAAGATCTTTGAGCAAGCTCGTTCCTTTCGTCTAGTGGAGCCTAAGGAGGGTCCGGGACACCACTACTTGGAGCTAAGGGACTACTACATGAAGCTTTAGAAGTGAAGGACCGGTCTACAAAAGTTGTATTCCTTGTTCACTTAGTGTAAAGTTGTTTACACGCTTTAAAAACCCTAATTCTCTAATTAGATCCTTGGTTCGGGTTGCTTAGCACTCTAGATTTTTGAAATTGCATACTCGATTCTTGCCGAAATCTAGAAAGGGTGCTATGCGAACCCAACAGTCTGTAGACCCGAGATCGTCATAGAGTCTTATATGGTTCCCACTGTGCTTTGATTTTCTCCCTACCATGGCTCAAAGGAGTCGTGTAAACAGGTGGATTTTGGGTACAGTCCCGAGTCACATGGAGGCAATGAGCGATAGGAGGGGTTTCGTCTTTCCTGGTATTGGGAGTTGATGTTGCGCTGTGCTCGATTGGCTATAACAGTAACTCCTTGGCCATGGCTGATGAGATTTACTGGTAAGTGTTATCAGTAGTTTCTCGAACGGTTATAGGCTATACATCGGCATGACTTATCAAGTTACTGGGGTATGACGATTCCACCCCTAAACTTTATATATGACACATCAGACGAAGAGACCAGACCGTACGATAAGTGTTGCTTATAAGCTCTGTGGGAGTTTGGACAAGCTTGGTTGTTGATCTTCAATTCGCTCAATACCTGGGTACCCGTTACGTCTAGCTAGTACCGCTGATGGCTTGTGGATGACTGATGTGATCATTACCTATTGCTGGCGTATTGACGAGTCTTTAGAGTCCCACGCAGAGCTTTCCTAGCTCAAGCGAAACAAAGTAAGGCACATATGTGATATGTGCGGGACCTTAAATACATGTATGTGATACCGTATTCTAATCTCGCGATATATAATATTTGTCGGTTATATGGGATATGACCGGATTATTGAATCAAGTGTTTATTCAATAATGTGATATGCATTTAAATGATATTAGTCGGTTATATATGGTATAACCGGATTATTGAAACAAGTGTTAATTTAATAATTTGATATATATTTTTATATTTTATATATTAAATAATATTGTGCTCACAAAAGAATTTCTTCTCTTTAAAATACATTTAATATATATATGATATATATTACTATATGTATTAATATATTGTGTCATGGTGGATAATGCATAGAACATGGGGGTATAAGACTCACACCAAAACTAAAGATAATTTGGGTGTTTATTTATTAAGAGTAATTCACAAATGAGGTGGAAATGAGCATGGCTTAAGATGCTTATGGAAGCATGTAGAAGCCATGACTCATTTCACTAATTTTGTTTTACTCTAGATATTTTATAACCTAACCATTATCTTTAGCCCATGATTAACTCTCTACTTATCATTTGAGATATTTCCCTCACCCTAGTTCATTTTCTTCATCTCATTTTTGCTCTCTAGCTTTTCATGAGGTGAGAAAGAAAAAGAGAAAGTGATTTCTAAAAGTGAGAAAAATTCCTACTTCATCAACCTACTCTCATCTAGCCTATAAGATTAGGTTGTTTACTTCACTAATTCCTTATTAGTGAAGAGGTAGCTTGAGTTAGAGTGACTTCAAGGTGGATCATCTTCGGCCTCGAAGACGACGAAGTAAGCTCGTTCCTTTCACCAAGTGGAGCTTAAGAAGAGTTCTAGGGAGCTCTTCTTGGAGCTAAGGGAGTATTACTTGGAGGTTTAGAAGTGAAGGACCGGTCTACAAAGCTTGTATTCTCTATTCACTTAGTATAATACTTGTTTACATGCTTACAAACCCTAATTCTCTTAGTTCGATTCAAGGTTAGTATAGCTTAGCCCGCTAGATTTTTTAAAATTGCATACTTAATACTTCTAAAAAGCTAGTAGTGGTGCTAAGACATACTTTCATACACCACAGCACAATGGAGTATCAGAGTAGAGGAATCGCACCCTATTAGATATAGTGCGCTCTATGATGAGTATTGTTGAGTTGCATATTTCCTTTTGGAGTTATGCACTTGAAACAACTTCATACCTATTGAATAGGGTTCCGACCAAATCTGTGCCTACCAATCCATATGAGATATGGAATGGGAAGAGACCATCTCTTAAATGAGTTAAGATATGGGGTTGTCCAGCCTATATTAATAAGCAAAATCCGGACAAGCTCGAGGCAAGATCTGTTCTGTGTAAGTTTATAGGATATCCAAAGGATTCATATGGATATATCTTCTACCGCACAGAGGAACAAAAAAGTGTTTGTTTCTTAACATGCCACCTTTTTGGAAAAGGAATTTCTTGTAAAAGAAATTAGCGGTAATAAGGTAGAGCTGGAAGAAGTTCCAGCCATACAAACTATAACTGAAGATTTGGTAGAACCGGAGGATTCAATAGACCCTGACGAACCTCAGTCACTCCGCAGATCTAGTAGGGCTCCTCATCCACCTGAGAGATACTACGGTTTTCTCATAGACGATGAGAGCGAGGATTGCATCATGGAAGATGATGACCCAACTAATTTCGAGCAGGCTATCACTAGTGGGGACTCTGTGAAATGGATGGATGCTATGCGATCCGAGATGGAATCCATATACACCAACAAAATATGGACTTTGGAAGTTTCTCCTGAAGGAGTAAACCCATCGAGAGCAAGTGGATCATCATGTAGAAAATTGGTGTAGATGGAAATGTTGAAACCTTTAAAGCTAGATTTGTAGCAAAAGGTTTTCGTCAACGACCAGGTGTCGATTATGATAAAACATTTTCTCTAGTAGCTATGCTTAAGTCCATCAGGATCCTACTTGCCATTGTTGCATACCATGACTACGAAATCTGGCAGATGGACGTCAAGACCGCTTTTCTAAATGGTGATTTAGAAGATAGCGTGTACATGACACAGCCAAAGGGCTTCGTAGATAATGGGAGGAGCGGAAAGGTGTGCAAGCTGTTTAAATCAATCTAAGGATTAAAGCAGGCATCGCGGAGCTGGAACATCTGTTTTGATGTGGCGGTTAAAAAGTTTGACTTCATCAAAAACATAGATGAACCATGTATATACAAAAAGGTAGTAGAGAGTAAGGTTTTCTTCCTCGTATTGTACGTGGATGACATACTCTTGATAAGAAATGATGTTCCTATACTACACTCGGTCAAGATCTTCTTATCACACAAGTTCTCCATGAAAGATCTGGGCGATGCCTCCTACATCCTGGGGATTAAGATCTATAGAGATAGATCTAAAAGGATGTTGGGATTGTCCCAACCAGGTACATAGACACCATACTAAAGAGGTTTAGTATGGAAGATTCTAAGCATGGTAATTTACCCGCATGTTCAGGAATCACTCCCTCCAAAGAGATGTCTCCCAAGACTGATTTGGAGAGAGCTCGCATGACAGTGATGCCCTATACTTCTGCAATTGGGTCTATCATGTATGAGATGTTATGTACCAAACCGAATGTAGCTTACACACTAGGTGTAGTGAGTAGGTATCAATCAGATCCTGGGGAAAAGCACTGGAGAGCTGGGAAGAACATTCTTAAGTACTTGAGAAGGACTAAAGAAATGTTCTTGGTGTATGGTAACGGAGAACTCCAAGTGGAGTTCTTTACCGATACGAGCTTCCAGAGTGATAAGAACGACAGTAAGTCGGTCTTGGGTTTTTTCTTCACCCTCAATAGAGGGGCGGTATGTTGGAAGAGTTCCAAGCAAGATACCGCAGCAGACTCGACAATGGAGACTGAATACATCGCTGCCAACGATGCTGCCAAAGAGGCTTTCTGGATGAAGAAGTCCATTGCTGAACTTGGTGTGGTTCCATCCATTGAGCATCCAATACCTTTGTATTGTGATAACAATGGAGTTGTGGCTTTGGCTAAGGAACCCCGGTCCCATCAACGATCCAGACATATTCTTAGGCGGTATCACCTGATCCGGAAGATAGTTGATCGCCGGGAGATCGAGGTCAGGAGAGTAGATACGAAGAACAAAACGGCGGATCCACTTACGAAGGCCCTCCTCCTGACGCAGTTTGAGAGACTTTTGGGGATGTTGGGTATGAGATACTACAACAACTGTCCTCAGTGCAAGTGGGAGATTGTTAGGAATATGTATGCCCTAAAGGCCATTATTGTATGATATAGAGGATGCTTGGACATATATATAGAGAGAGAGAATAATGGAGGAAAGATGCCATAGGAGGGAATTTTCTCCTATGGCGTCGAAAAAATACACCCTCCCTCATTTTTTCCGCCAATCGGCACCCACCATCTTCATCGTTATCATCTAAGACGTGGATACACCAAATTTCATGTGATTCTACAACCATTTCACCGTTGAATTAGCAATTTAAAAAGTTCTATTGTTGGTAAACGGTTAATTTTGAACCCACTAAATCAACGGTGAAAAAGTTGTAGAATCACATGAAATTTGGCATACCCACATCTTAGATGATAACGATGAAGATGGTGGGTGCCGATCATCGAAAAAAATGAGTGAGGGTGTATTTTTTCGACGCCATAGGAGGAAATTCCCTCCTATGGCCTCTTTCCTCCATTAACCTCATGTGTGTGTGTGTGTTTTGTGTGTTTGTGTGTGTGTGTAGAGGACTTTTTTGCTCGACATGATAGTATGTTATCTGGTTGCTCTTTATCTTAATATGTACACTTGTATTATTATACTATCTCTCTGATACATGTTGATAAATCCCTTAAGATGTGGACTTGACTACCAGGACTATGATGTAGATCATACTAGTGTGGCCGGGATAGTCCATAAGCCCATCCTTTAATAGTTCCTAGTTAAAAGGATATCGAGACAGGGCATCAATATTCCTGAGTAGACTAGTGTGTACGTTTCTTGACCCTGTATGAGGCGATGGTGATCCAATAACCATTGGTGTTTGACATCAAAGATTGTACGCAGGTGCTCATTAGAGAATGGGTACACCGAAGAAGACTCGCAAAGAACTCCTAAATGGTACTATACCTATCGTCCGATAGCAGATCTCTGGTGACACTGGTACAAGTTAGTCTGTAGACCCGAGATCGTCATAGTGTCTTGTATGATTCCCACTGTGGTTCGATTTCCTCACAACCATGACTCAAAGAAGTCATGCAAACAGGTGGATTTTGAGTACAGTCCCGAGTCACATGGATGCAGCGAGCGATAGGAGGGGTTTCGTCTCTCCCGGTATTGGGAGTTGCTGTTGCGCTATGCTCGATTGGCTATAACATTAAGTCCCTGGCCAGGGCTGATGAGATTTACTGGTTAGTGTTAACAGTAGTTTCTCGAACCGTTATTGGCCAAACATTGGCATGACTTATCAAGTTACTAGGGTCTGACGATTCTACCCGTAGACTAGATATACGACATATCGGAAGAAGAGACCGGACTGTACGGTAATTGTTGCTTATAGGCCTCATAGGAGTTTGGACAAGTTTGCATGTTGATCTTCTAATCGCTCAATACCTGGGTAGCCGTTACGTTCAGCTAGTACGGTTGATGGCTTATGGGTAAATGATGTGATCATTACCTACTGCCGGCATATTGACGAGTCTTTAGAGTCCCACACAGAGATTTCCTAGCTCAAGCGAAACGAAATAGGGCACATATGCTGATATGTGTGGGAGCCTGATTAAATACGAGTATTGGATACCGTATTTTAATCTAGCGACATTTGATATCGGTTAGGTTATATGTGATATAACCGGATTATTGAATAATGTGTTGATTTGATAATATGATATACAGATAAATGATATTAGTCGGTTATATATGATAAAACCAGATTATTGAATAAAGTGTTGATTTAATAATATGATATATATTTATATTTGATATATTTGTATTTGATATATTTATATATTAACTAATATTAAAGCTCACTTAAGTTTTTATTCCCTTAATATATATATATATATATATATATATATATATATATATACACACACATATATATATATTGTAAGTCCACGTTACCTCTCCCGGTACTTACGGGCTTGCGGAAATGATGAAAAACGATTTTTCTTTTGGTGGTAACATGGACTCAAAATACGGATCTTTGTTAAACAACTATCTAACAAACCTAACATGAGTTTTACCTACTCGGTTAGGGGGTTATACCTTATCTTGAACTCCTTCGTCTTCAACTCCTTGCGGTGGTCGGATCGGCCTCACCTCGTCATCTCCTCGCGCCGAAGATGGGTCCACCTGAAAGCTTCTACCTTTGGCTTCACTTCAAACTAGAAGAAACTAGAACACTTGGCTTGCTAGACCTTGTGAACTAGGATGAGTAGAGGAGTGTGTTGGGTTTTATCTCAATGGTTCTTTCTTCTCAACACATGAGACAATTGAACCATGAACTAGAGAGAGAGCAAAAGGAAGAGGGAGAGCTCAAGCATGAGAGATAAAAGAAATGAAAGAATGAGCAAGACTTTTGCCATCCAAGCTCTCATAATCCAAAATCATCATAACAAATAATAGTAATTGAGTATTATGTGATGGTTCAACTCAAAATGGCCATATCATTTCATGCACTCATTTTGCAAAAAGAAACAAGCAAGCAAAAGCCTTTGCAATGAAATGATAGCCATTGTAACGATGAAGGTCAACAAGTCCAACCTAGTCAACCGGTCAACTAAGTCAACAAAGTCAACCATCAACAACCATGTCACAATAATACTTAATTAATACTATTGTTAATTATATTTCTTATTCTCATTAGGGTTTAGCATAAAGTCAACAGTCAACAACCCTAATGAGAATCCTCTGCCTCTGTCTCTCTGTCAACTGTGCATACACACCCGCATCCGCGTTCCGAGGAACACGAATACATACGAGATAAAACCAATCCCAAAATGTACACTAGGATCTGGTTTAAACCAAAGCCCGCTAGTGATAACTGCCCGGACACTAAACGTGCACAAGTGCACAGATGTGACCGAACCCTGTCGCAAAACCATGCGACCTCTACTCTTTTGCCTAATGGAGAATAGCTTTCTGTGTGGGACTCTAAAGACTCGACACTACGTTGGCAGTGGGTTTAACCACAGACCGCAAGCGGCACTAGCTGTGTGTAACGGCCCCCAGGTAGATGCCGATAAGAAGACGGACGAGGTGAAACCCATCTGAGCTCCTACTGAGCCTAAATGTGACAATCTCCGTACAGTCCGGTCTGTTCGTCTGAGAATATCGCATGGCGGACCTAGGGGGCGGTAAACATCAGTCCCCTAATAGCGGCACAAGCCATGTTGGGGTGTAGCCAGAACACCCTGAGATAACACTGGAAACCTACCAGTATATCTTGCTTCCCTGGCCAGGGACTTTGTGTAATGGCTGTCCTAGACACAGCGCGATATCAACCCCCAATTCCGGGAGAGACGAATCCTGTCTAACCGTCCCTCCCTCCAAGTGCTTCGGGACTGCACCCAACTACTACTTGTTTGCATGACTCCTTTGAGCCGTGGTAGGGTAGTAATCTAATTACAGTGGGAACACACTCGAGGCGAAGTGACAGTATCAAGTCAGCGGACTAAGCTGTGCTCATGTCACCTGGGAACTGATAACTGACGATAGGTATAGTACCAACCAACAGTTCCCGACGAGTCATGTCCAGTGTACTCGTAACCTAACGAGCACCCGCATACTATCTTAAGTACGACGTACTGACGGCTGTAGGACAGACCGTCTCCCACGCTGGGATGAGAAGCGCATACGCTAGTCTACTCCGGAGTATCGATGCCCTGTCTCGATAGTCCTACGACTAAGGACCTGTATAAGGATGTGCTTGTGGATTATCCAGCCCCCACGAGTGTGACTGCCATCACAACGCTGGTAATCAAGCAAAGATCCTAAGGGCTCCACTAATGTGTATAGGTGATATACTAAAATAAACACATGTACACATTAAAGCAGAGACAAACCAAGTAGCATACTACTATTTTGAGCAAGATTATCTATACAAGGTGAATATCCCAAGCTTCCATTAAGTAATATACAAACTAGTATGATACAGTAATGGCCTCTAGTGCATATACACTAACAATCTCCCACTTGCACTAAGGCCATGTACTGGCGTATCGAAGACCTATCATCTCGATCAGCCGCTCAAACTGAGTCTAGGGTAAGGCCTTTGTGAATGGATCAGCAGTGTTATCTTCCATGGCAATGCTCCGAACCTCGATCTCTTGGCGACCCACGATCTCCCTCATCAGGTGATACCGCCTCAAGATGTGTCTGGACTTCTGATGGGACCTGGGTTCCTTTGCAAAAGCTATAGCCCCGTTGTTGTCGCAATACAGAGGTATTGGATCAACAATAGACAGAACCACCTGAAGTTCTGTCAAGAACTTCCTTATCCAGACGGCTTCTTTTGCGGCATCTGCAACAGCGATATATTCCGCTTCCATCGTCGAGTCAGCAACGGTTTCATGTTTGGAACTCTTCCAACACACCGCCCCTCCATTGAGGGTAAAGACATAACCCGACAAAGACTTGGAATCATCCTTGTCACTCTGGAAGCTGGAGTCAGTAAAGGCGTCGATCTGGAAGTCTTTTCCGCCATACACCAAGAACATCTCCTTAGTCCTTCTCAGGTACTTGAGAATGTTCTTTACCGCTATCCAGTATTTCTCCCCAGGGTTTGACTGATACCGACTTACCACACTCAGTGCATAAGCTACATCTGGTCTGGTACACAACATCGCATACATTATAGAGCCTATCGCAGAAGCGTAGGGTATAATAGACATGCGATCCCTTTCCAAATCAGTCTTGGGAGACATCTCCTTGGAGAGGGTGATCCCGTGACAAGCCGGTAGATTACCGCGCTTGGAATCTTCCATACTGAATCTTCTCAGTATGGTGTCGATGTACCTGGACTGTGAAAGTCCTAATATCCTCTTAGATCTGTCACGATAGATCCGAATCCCCAGAATGTAAGAGACATCACCCAGGTCTTTCATGGAGAACCTGTGTGACAAGAATCCCTTGACAGATTGTAGCATAGGAATGTCATTTCCTATCAAAAGAATGTCATCCACGTACAATACGAGGAATACGACAGTTCTTGCTACAAATCTACTATAGATGCATGGTTTATCTGGATTTTTGATAAAGCCAAATTCTTTGACCGTCTCATCAAAACAGATGTTCCAACTCCGCGATGCCTGCTTTAGTCCATAAATGGACTTAAGCAACTTGCGCACCTTTCCGCTGCTCCCACTCTGAATGAAACCCTCTGGCTGGTCCATATAGACACACTCCTCTAAATTTCCATTCAGAATAGCGGTCTTTACGTCCATCTGCCAAATCTCATAATCGTGGAAGGCAGCAACGGTAAGAAGGATCCGAATGGATTTCCGCATAGCCACTGGAGAAAAGGTTTCGTCATAGTCCGAACCAGGTCTTTGACGAAAACCCTTTGCAACAAGTCTAGCCTTATAGGTCTCAACCTGTCCATCTACACCAATCTTCCTTTTGAAGATCCACTTGCATCCTACGGGTTTTACCCCATCTGGAGCAACGTCCAACGTCCATACTTTGTTGGTGTACAAGGACTCCATTTCGATCCTCATTGCATCCAGCCATTTTACCGAGTCAACGCTCTGAATGGCCTACTGGAAGCTAGTCGGCTCATCACTATCAATGATGCAATCCTCTCTATCCCCGTCTATGAGAAAACCGTAGTATCTCTCGGGCGGATGAGACTGCCTACTACTCCTGCGGAGCGGCGCAGGAATGTCCTGATCTTTCGAACCCTCTGGTTCTACTAAGCTTTCAGTAATAGCTCGTGGTTCTGGAATTTCTTCCAGTTCTATTGCGCTCCCACTTATCTGATTTTCTAAAAACTCAGTTTCCAAGAAGTGGGCATGACGAGAAACAAAAACCTTTTGTTCCTCTTCGTAATAGAAGAAATATCCCTTGGAGTTCTTTGGATATCCTACAAACTTGCACAGTACTGAGCATGCCTCGAGTTTGTCCGCATGCTGCTTTTTGACAAAAGCTGGACATCCCCATGTCTTAATGTGCTTAAGATAGGGTTTCTTCCCACACCACATCTGATATGGTGTGGTAGGCACAGTCTTAGTTGGAACTCGGGTCAAAAGGTATGCAGCTTCTAGTGCATATCCCCAGAATGATCGCGGTAACTCAGCGTTACTCATCATAGAACGTACCATATCCAATAGGGTTCGGTTCCGTCTCTCCGATACACCGTTATGCTGCGGAGTGTATGGAGGAGTAAGCTGAGAGAGAATTCCATTCTCTTTTAGGTAATCCAGGAACTCGACACTTAAGTATTCACCACCTCGATCAGATCTCAGTGTCTTGATACTTTTGCCTGTTTGTTTTTCTACTTCATTCGTATATTCCTGGAATTTTCCAAAGGCTTTGGATTTATGTTTCATTAAGAAGACATATCCGTACCTTGAAAATTCATCCGTAAAAGTAATGAAGTAAGAATAACCGCTTCGCGCATGTGTAGACATTGGACCGCACACATCGCTGTGTAGGAGTCCCAAGAGCTCGCTCGCTCTTACTCCGTGTCCAGTGAACGAAGTCTTTGTCATCTTTCGTTTGAGACAGGATTGACAAGTGGCATACGATTGATATTCGAACGGATCCAAATATCCTTCAGTATGTAACTTCGTCAACCTTCTCTCATTGATGTGACCCAGTCTACAATGCCATAAGAAAGCCCGGTTTGTATCTAGAGACTTTCTTTTGTGTGTATTCTGGACATTGAAAATCTGTGGTTGGCTTAATACGTATATACCATTGCTTAATGTACCTGACCCAATCAGAACTTGATTAAGGTGAATGTTTACAACATTGCTTAAAAATGCAAATTCATAACCTTCTTTAGATAATAAAGATACATAAATGATATTACAAGTTGCATTGGGTACAAAATAGCAATTACGCAAAACCAAAACGTGTCCATCTGACAACCCCAGGTGATAGTCCCCCATGGACTTAGCATCCATGCCAGCTCCGTTTGCAACTCTGAGGGTCTTATCACCTGCCTTCAAAACCCTACTCCTTCTCAGTTCCTATAAAGAATTACAGATATGAGATCCTGATCCGGTATCTAATACCCAGGATGTAGAGTTTATTGATAGACAGTTTTCAATAACATACACACCTGAAGCTGAAGCCGCAACTTGCTTCAGATCCTGGGTTCTGGCCTTCCAAGCCCTGCAATCCTTTTTCCAGTGTCCACTCTTGTGACAGTAAAAGCATTCTTCCTTTCCCGCAAGCTTTCCCGCTACCTTTGTTTCTTTTGTCTTTCCCTTCGTATCCACTTTACTAACACCGCCCCTTGGTTCGGCGGGGGCTTTCTTCTTCTTTCCTTTGGCTTTCGCCTTGGACCTAGAAGAGGAAGATCCTCCTACAAATAAAGTGGATGTTTCCCTACCTTTCTGTAGGGTGCCATCTGCACTCCTCAGCATGTTGAGGAATTCTGAAAGTTCAACTTCTTTTTCTTGCAAGTTGAAGTTCAGGATAAACTGGGCGTAAGTGGAAGGAAGGGACTGGAGAATCAAGTTCGTATAGAGCTCGTTCTCTAACGTGGTCCCAAGGTCCGCGAGCTCCTCAATAAAGCCAATCATCTTAACCACGTGTTCCGCTACCGATGATCCGACGGCTAATCTCGCTGAAAATAGCTTTTTCGAGGCTTCGTATCATGCGATACGTGATTGCTCTCCATACAGTTCTTTTGTATGGAGAAATATGGATTCAAGGTCCATATTCTCGTGCCTCCTCTGATGTTCATTGTCCATAGAGGCAAGCAAGAGGCACTTGGCCTTCACGCAATCGATTTCCCAGGTCTTACGGATTTCCCTATCCGCGACGCTAGTTTTGGGACCTGGGACAGGGGGAGCATTGGTGGTAAGGAGATACCCCAACTTGTCATAAGTGATTGCCATTTTGACATTCATGAGCCAATCTTTGTAGTTTGGCCCTGTCAGTATGTTTTTATCTAGTAGTAACTTAAGTCCAGTCATGATGTTTGCTCGCTGCAATTAGGAGAGAGAGAAGAAGCACTTTAGCATGATGCTCTTGCAAGTTTAGAGTGGTTTTTAATTTGTCTAAACAGGATGGCTCCCACTGTCTCTCGAATCCCTCCTCAAACCAAAAAGGAAGAATTAGTCAGGATCAATCTCACCGTATAATACTTGCTTAACCATTTAGCCAGGCTAGTGTCGGTACTTCGAGGGAGGTTTTCAGACTCTTTCGCGAAGTTCCTTAATTAAATAACCTTTTTTCCCTGTGGGCGTAGCCCTGCTAACACCTTTATAGACACCTACTTGGTTTATAGCATTGATCGTTAAGTAAGAAATTTCCCAAGGAGTAGCATATACTCATAGTAGGATCAAGAACCAAATATCATTGCGTGACAAAACTGAAAGAATCCTACCAGAATCATCACACTCCAAATGGTATGCAGCGCTAGCAAGTTTCAGTTCTTTTAAAACTCCCGATGTGGATTTTTGCCCCATGCTCTTATGACCTTGACTTTGGCCAACAAATCATAAGTCACATGTCAAGTTCTACCTGTCATTCTCCAAGTTAATTTGAACCCATCTGCACCTACCCTTGACTTTAGCCAACAAGGCAGTACGACTGTCCCAAACCAACACATATATCTATGCTGCACATGAATACCCAATAGCTACCAATCACTATGCCTTGACTTTGGCCAACAAACATAGCTTGAAAACTATTGACTATCCATGTGAAACGACGGAGGGCTACGAATGGTTTTGGCGAAACCGTGAACGTAGTGAACTTGATATAATCTATGGAACGAGATAGCTTTTAAAAGGAGTGGCTTAAGCTCCGCGTTTAAAAGTTATTTTTGAAAAGAAACCGAGTGGCTTTGAAAGTGTTCCAACGAATCAACTTTGGTTTATTTTCTTGCATTAATTTAATGCGTCCCATCATATAATCCTACCATTGCAGAAAACAACAAAATATGACGTACGCTTATGCCATCCGCATTCGCCACGGGGCCCCGTCATTACCCGTTAGGTTACTTAACTAACGAAAGAGCGGGGGCTGGACTAGCGCAAATGCAAAACATAAGCAACGCCTAAATAGATATCATATATAGATATACACATTCGTCACATGCAATTATAGCCATTCCAGATCACAGATGAACATATTGGATATACTAGGAATCCGCAATCCGTACGAGCCTGTAACGAAGAGCGGATTACACGGTCGCGATGAATAGCCAAGACCCCACCCTAGACCCCTACGGGTGCGGCAAACTACCCGCCAAGTACCCGAAACGAAGCAACCTCCCTCAACACCGTGAGTAGGCCACTCGGCACTTCGAGATACCCGGTATTTTGTGCACCCCACCTTGGGTCTATCCTAGGAGAAAAAACAGTAAAAGAAATTATACAATGATGGCTACAACCCCATCCCGGTTGTGCGGCCATATAAATAATATTACATCAATTACAAATTACATGAATTGAAAGAAAAAGAAAACTCTCATCTCACAACCCCCCGGCTATTCATCCGCGACAATCCAATGAATTCATATACACAAACCATTAACATTACAGATCACAGATATGTATAACCCCCACTAATCGACGTATAGCGATTAGCAGACGTTCAATACATATATCATATCACAGATATAACCCGTTAGCTCAAGTCTATAGAAGTTCGATCAAAATACGGATTTTTAGGCCCCAAAAACAAATTTTTCTTTCTGGAAAATCTGGACAGAAAAAACATATTGTAAAAATCCCAAAATACCCCACTGAACACACTGCAGGAAAAATCGCCCACGGCCGAGTCAACTCGGCCGCGGATCCGCGGAGGGAGCATGCTCCCGCCGCGTTTCCGCGGCGCTTTGACCGAGTCGATGGACTATTTTTCTTGGGTGTGTTTTAAAAAGCCTGAGCCGATTTTTAGTGTAAGATTTATTATTTTATGAACAGAAAACAGAATCGGCAGAAACTTGAAAATACAGGCATGTTTCGCGACATTTTCTCCGATCGAACTTCTAGTTACTTTGCTAACATGTTAGATAGTGTTTAACTAGGCTCTGATACCACTGTAAGTCCACGTTACCTCTCCCGGTACTTACGGGCTTGCAGAAATGATGAAAAACGATTTTTCTTTTGGTGGTAACATGGACTCAAAATACGGATCTTTGTTAAACAACTATCTAACAAACCTAACATGAGTTTTACCTACTCGGTTAGGGGTTATACCTTATCTTGAACTCCTTCGTCTTCAACTCCTTGCGGTGGTCGGATCGGCCTCATCTCGTCGTCTCCTCGCACCGAAGATGGATCCACCTGAAAGCTTCTACCTTTGGCTTCACTTCAAACTAGAAGAAACTAGAACACTTGGCTTGCAAGACCTTGTGAACTAGGATGAGTAGAGGAGTGTGTTGGGTTTTATCTCAATGGTTCTTGCTTCTCAACACATGAGAAAA
Source organism: Agapanthus africanus (assembly GCA_030015575.1). Taxonomy (NCBI): domain Eukaryota; kingdom Viridiplantae; phylum Streptophyta; class Magnoliopsida; order Asparagales; family Amaryllidaceae; genus Agapanthus; species Agapanthus africanus. The sequence continues at coordinate 112,094,669 of CM057345.1, read as the reverse complement.
GTGAACCATGAACTAGAGAGAGAGCAAGAGGAAGAGGGAGAGCTCAAGCATGAAAGAGAAAAGAAATGAAAGAATGAGCAAGACTTTTGCCATCCAAGCTCTCATAATCCAAAATCATCATAACAAATAATAGTAATTGAGTATTATGTGATGATTCAAGTCAAAATGGCCATATCATTTCATGCACTCATTTTGTAAAAAGAAACAAGCAAGCAAAAGTCTTTGCCATGAAATGATAGCCATTGTAATGATGAAGGTCAACAAGTCCAACCTAGTCAACCGGTCAACAAAGTCAATAAGTCAACAAAGTCAACCATCAACAACCATGTCACAATAACACTTAATTAATACTATTGTTAATCATATTTCTTATTCTTATTAGGGTTTAGCAAAAAGTCAACAGTCAACAACTCTAATGAGAATCCTCTGCCTTTGTCTCTCTGTCAACTGTGCATACGCACCGGCATCCGTGTTCCGAGGAACATGAATACAAATGATATAAAACCAATCCCAAAACGTACACTAAGATCTGGCTTAAACCAAAGTCCGCTAGTGATAACTGCCCGGACACTAAACGTACACAAGTGCACGGATGTGACCGAACCCTGTTGCAAAACCATGGGACCTCTACTCTTTTGTCTAAAGGCGAATAGCTTTCTGTATGGGACTCTAAAGACTCGACACTACGCTGGCAGTGGGTTTAACCACAGACCGCAAGCGGCACTAGCTGTGCGTAACGGCCCCCAGGTAGATGCCGATAAGAAGACGAACGAGGTGAAACCCATCTGAACTCCTACTGAGCCTGAATGTGATAATCTCCGTACAGTCCGGTCTGTTCGTCTGAGAATATCGCATGGCGGGCCTAGGGGGGCGGTAAATGCCAGTCCCTAAATAGCGGCACAAGCCGTGTCGGAGTGTAGCCAGAACACCCTGAGATAACACTGGAAACCTACCAGTATATCTTGCTTGCCCTGGCCAGGGACTTTGTGTAATGGCTCTCCTAGACACAGCGCGATATCAACCCCCAATACCGGGAGAGACGAATCCTGTCTAACCGTCACTGCCTCCAAGTGCTTCGGGACTGCACCCAACTACTACTTGTTTGCATGACTCCTTTGAGCCATGGTAGGGTAGTAATCTAAGTACAGTGGGAACACACTCGAGGCGAAGTGACAGTGTCAAGTCAGCGGAATAAGCTGTACTCATGTCACCTTGGAACTGATAACTGACAATAGGTATAGTACCAACCAACAGCTCCCGACGAGTCCTTTCCAGTGTACTCGTAACCTAACGAGCACCCGCATACTATCTCAAGTACGACGTACCGACGGTTGTGGGACAGACGTCTCCCACATTGGGATGAGAAGCGCATACGCTAGTCTACTCCGGAGTATCGATGCCCTGTCTCGATAGTCCTATGACTAGGGACATGCATAAGGATGTGCTTGTGGATTACCCAGCCCCCACGAGTGTGACTGCCATCACAACGCTGGTAATCAAGTAAAGATCCTAAGGGCTCCACTAATGTGTATAGGTGATATACTAAAATAAACACATGTACACATTAAAGCAGAAAAAAAAACAAGTAGCATACTACTATTTTGAACAAGATTGTCTATGCAAGGTAAATATCCCAAGCTTCCATTAAGTAATATACAAATTAGTATGATACAGTAATGGCCTCTAGGGCATATACACTCACACACACACACACACACACACACACACACACACATATATATATATATTTGGATTATCCATTTTGGAAATAGATTTATGAGGTGGAAAATTGGGGAGATATTTTAAGTATGGGTGTGAGGCATGGCTCATATAATTGTTTATTAGTTTAGCTTCACTATTGAAGCATGGTTTATATTTTCTATGTGAAAATAATCATACTTCAATGAGTGAAAATAAGTGAGCCATTCTTCATACTTGCCATCCTAGCTCATTTTCTTGCTCTCTCCTTCTTCCTCCAAGCCCTAACCCTCACTTGAGTTGTGAACCCTAAGGCTTTAGAGATTTTAAAGTGTGCTAATACACCTACTTCATCAACCTACTCTAAACTAGCCATTTTGATTAGGTCGTTTCCTTCACTATTACTTAATTAGTGAAGAGGTAGCTTGACCTAGAAAAACTTCAAGGTGGATCATCTTCTACACGAAGATCACAAAGCAAGCTCGATCTCTTCTTCAAGTAGAGCCAAGAGGAGTCGTAGGGACTACTACTCGGAGCTTTAGAAGTGAAGGACTTGGTCCACAAAGGTTGTAATCTCCATCACTTAGAGTAAAACTTGCTTTTATCAAATGTTAAACCCTAATGCTCTAGTTAGATTCTAAGTTAGTGTAGCTTAGCACCCCCAAGAATTTTTAAAATTGTATGCTTGATGCTGGAATTAACCTAGTGGTGGTGCTAAGACACACTTTAAAAACCAAGTGCACATGTTAAGATAAAGAAAAACCAGATGGCATACTATCATGTCGAGCAAGAAAATTCTTTATATATATATATATATATATATATGTCCAAGCATCCACTATAATCTCCAATAATTGCCTCTAGGGCATACATATTCTTAACAATTTCCCGCTTGTACTGAGGCCAGTTGTTGTAGTATCGCATAACCAACATCCCAAAACGTCTCTCGAACTGTGTCTGGGGAAGGTCCTTCTTAAGTGGATCCGCCATGTTGTCCTTCGTGTCAACTCTCCCGACCTTGATCTCACTGCGATTAACTATCTCCCGGATCAGGTGATACTGCCTCGGAATATGTCTGGATCGTTGATGGGACCGGGGTTTCTTGGCCCAAGACACAGCTCCATTATTATCATAATACAAAGTTATTGGATATATAATGGAAGGAACCACACCAAGTTCAATAATGAACTTCTTCATCCAGACAGCCTCTTTGGCAGTTTCGTTAGCAGCGATGTATTCAGACTCCATCGTCGTGTCTGCAACGGTATCTTGCTTGGAACTCTTTCAACATACCGCCCCTCCATTGAGGGTGAAGACAAAACCCGAGACATACTTGATGTCATTTTTATCACTCTGGAAGCTTGAATCGGTAAAGAACTCTACTTGGAGATCTCCGTTACCATACACCAAGAACATCTCTTTAGTCATTCGCAAGTATTCAAGAATGTTCTTCACTGCTGTCCAGTGCTTCTCCCCTAGGTCTGATTGATACCTACTTACCACACTAAGTAAGTAAGCTACATCCGGTCTGGTGCATAGTATCACATACATGATAGACCCAACTGCAGAAACATATGGTATCACGATCATGCGAGCCCTTTCCAAATCAGTCTTGGGAGACATCTCTTTAGAGAGAGTGATTCCTGAACAAGCATGTAAGTTACCACGCTTGGAATCTTTCATACCAAATCTCTTTAGTATAGTGTCTATGTATCTCGATTGGGACAATCCCAACATCCTTTTAGATCTATCCTTATAGATCTTTATCCCCAGGTTGTAGGAGGCATCACCCATATCTTTCATGGAGAACTTTTGTGATAGGAAGAGTTTGACCGAGTGCAGCATAGGAACATCATTTCTTATCAAGAGTATGTCATCCACGTACAATACGAGAAAGACAACCTTACTCTCTACTACCTTTTTATATATACATAGTTCATCTATATTTTTGATGAAGTCAAACTCTTTGAATGGTACATCAAAACAGATGTTCTAACTCCGCGATGCCTGCTTTAATCCGTAAATTGATTCAAGCAGCTTGCACACCTTTCTGCTGCTCCCACTGTCTACGAAACCCTCTGGCTGTGTTATATACACGCTCTCTTCTAAATCACCATTTATAAAATCGGTCTTGACGTCCATCTGCCAGATTTCATAATCATGGTATGCAGCAATGGCAGGTAGGATCCTGATAGACTTATGCATAGCCACTGGAGAAAAGGTCTCATCATAGTCGACACCTGGTCATTAACGAAAACCTTTTACTATAAGTCTAGCTTTAAAAGTCTCAATCTTACCATCTATACCAACTTCTTCTTGAAGATCCACTTGCTCCCAATGGGTTTTATCCTTTCAGGAGCAACCTCCAAAGTCCATACTTTGTTGGTGTACATGGATTCCATCTCAGATCACATAGCATCCAGCCATTTCACAGAGTCCTCATTTGTGATGGCCTGCTCGAAACTAGTTAGGTCATCATCTTCCAGGATGCAATTCTTGCTCTCACCGTCTATGAGGAAACCGTAGTATCTCTCAGGTGAGTGAGAAACCCTACTTGATCTACGGAGTGGCTGAGTTTCGTCGGGGACTATTGAATCCTCCTGTTCTACAAAATTATCAGTTGTAGTTTGTGTATCTAAAACTTCTTCTAGCTCTACCGTGCTCCCACTAAATTCTTTTGCAAGAAATTCCTTTTAAAAAAAATAGCGTGCTGAGCAAGAAACACCTTCTGTTCCTCGATGTGGTAGAAGATATGCCCTCATGAATGTTTGGGATATCCAACAAACTTACATAAAATAGAGCTTGTCTCGAGTTTGTCCGGATTTTGCTTTTTAACATACGCCGGACAACCTCATATCTTAATGAAATTATGACATAGTCTCTTCCCCTCCCATATCTCATATAGAATGGTAGGCACAGACCTGGTAGGAACCCTATTCAATATATTAGCAGCTGTTTCAAGCGCAAATCCTTAAAAAGAAATAGGTAACTCAGCAATACTCATCATAGAGCGCACCATACATAATATGGTGCAATTCCTCTGCTCCGATACACCATTGTGATGTGGTGTATACGGAGGAGTAAGGTGAGAGAGAATCCCATTCTATTTTAGATAATCTCGGAATTCCGTACTTAAGTATTTACTTCCTTGATCAGATCGAAGGATTTTAATACTTTTACCCGTCTGGTTCTTTACTTTGCTCTTATATTCCTTAAATATCTCAAAGGCTTCAGACTTGTGTTTCAACAAGAACACATGTCTAAATCTAAAAAGATCATCGGTGAATGTAATGAAGTACGAGCAACCATTCCTGGCATGTGTAGATATAGGACCGCATACATCGCTATGTATCAGTCTCAAGAGTTCAGTAGCTCTTGCTCCATGTCCCGTAAACGAAGTTTTGGTTATCTTTCCTTTGAGACATGAATGATAGGTTTCATACGATGTAAATTCGAACGGATTCGAATATCCATCTTTATTTAACTTAACTAGTCTGGTCGCATTGATATGACCAAGTCTACAGTGACACAAGAAGACTTCATTCATATCTGAACTTTTCCTCTTGTGAGTATTTTGTAAATTTAGAACTGTATTTTGATTTAGAACATATAAACCATTACACAATATACCAAACCCAATATATACTTGATTTAGGAAAATGTTCATAACATTTTTCTCTAATGCAAAGTTATAGCCATATTTATCTAATAAAGATACTGATATTATATTGCACGTCATAGATGGTATGAAATAACAGTCGTTTTAAATCAATGTATTACCAGTGGGCAATACTAGGTGATATTCGTCGATAGTTTCGGCAGCAACAATTACTCCATTCCCTACTCTAAGAGAAATATCACCATTTCCTAGTTCTCTACTTTTCTTTAACCCTTGTAATATATTACAAATGTGGGATCATGATCCGGTATTCAATACCCAGGACGTAGAGCAAACTGAGAAACAATTCTCAATAACTAACACACCCAAAAAAAGATGCATCAGGATGCTCTTTCTTCATTAGGGTTGCGTGGAAATCCATACATTCCCCTATCTCTTCCCCAGACTTATGATAGTTGTCATAAGATAGAGCGGGACCAACGTTCCCTAGCCTAGTATAATAAGCAAGTTCGGTCAATACATTCATGCTATTATCTTGATTAAAGAGTGACATACTCTCTACGTGGAGAGAGAGAGAAAAGAAAACACTTTAGCGTATGCTCTTGCAAAATTTGACTGGTTATTCTTTTTTCTAATCAGGATTGCTCCCACTATTTTTATCGAATCTTCCTTCAAATCCTAAAAGGTAAGATTAGCCGGAATTAATTACACCCTATAAGTTCGCTAATCTGTCAGCCAGACTGGTGTTGGTACTCCGAGGGAGTCTTCCCGTACTTTTGCATGGAACTAATTAAATAACCTCATTTCCACAGAGGCATAACCCCGTTAACACCTTTCTAGACACCTACTGGATTAGCTAATTGTAAAGTGGAAAACTCTTCCAGGAGTAACGCTTACTCGCAATGGGTATCGAGATCCAACTATCTATGGAATCTCATTGCAAATTTCAACACTTAAAATTCCTGATAATTCTTTTTACCCCTAACGACCTATGACCTTAACGGAGGTCAACAAATCATAGGCCGCCGGTCAAGTTCAACCCGTCATTTCTTGATCAATTCGAACCCACCCACACAAACCCTTGATGGAGAGGTCAACAAGGCTGTGCGACTGTCCCTACCGATCGCATCAACATGCTGCAGATAAGTATTACCCAACTTCCGTATACTGTGCCTTGATGGAGGTCAACAAATACAGCACGAATACTAAATACTACATATCTGAAATGACGGAAGGTTACAGCTGGTTTTGAAGAAAACTTTTAATGTAATGAACTTGATATCGTTGGAGAATCTAGTGATTTAAAAAGGAGTGGTTTAAGCTCCATTTTAAAAATCGAGTAGTTTTCAAAACATTCCGATTAGGTTGTAGCATATGCTAGTTTTTGCTAAAGAGGTCATTCCCGGTGAAGGAATCTAGGCTCTTTCATCATCGAATGAGGTACTGGATATTCATAATGGAATACCACTATGCAATGTAAGAACCAGAGCAACCTTTTTGAAAAATATGATTCTACAACATCTTTAGGTTTCTTTTTTTTCATTAATCTTATTAATGAAATCCCATCAATTATGTTTTCTAAACATCACAGAAGAAAAGAAAATAAAACACACATATATGCCATCCGCATTCGCTACAGAGACCCTGGTCTTCACCGTAAGGTTACTTAACTTACGGCATGGTGGGGTCAGGACAAGCACGGATGAAAAACATATATAGTGTCTACTAATATATCATATAGATAAGCAGCATTCGTCTTACGCGTTTATATGATCACAGAACAGAACAGAACAGCAGAAGCAGATATATGAAATATAGGATATACTAGGAGTTCCGTGTTTTGGATTAAGCGAGTAACAAAAAACACAGATTCCACGGCCGTGATGAATAGCCAAGCCCACACCCCTAGACCCCTAAGTGAGTGGCAAGCAACCCTGCCAATTCTAGAGTTAGGCGACTGGTCTCGACTCCTCGAGATGGCCTCCCACTAGACTCTAGAATCCGGTTACTTTTGATCTCCGCCTTGGGTCTATCCTAATGCGGAAAAGTAAATAATATATATCGACTGGAGACAACAAGCTCAACCCGGAAGTGTCCCAATAAAAGAATATTACATACAATAATTAACCTGAATGAAAATAAAAACTCCCATCTCACGTAAAACCCCGAGCTATTCAATCACGATGATCCAATATAACATATCGATATAGCAACACAATAACATCACATGTCATCAACGTAAGTAAATATGTGTACCCCTAATGTCATTGTCGTATATCAACGAGATCGAGAATACTGCCACATATTACACTTACGATTGCAGAATAGAAATGAAAATTACAATAATTAGAATCCGCATCTATAGACATCATAAACCCAGATTATCATATATTCCGAATTTCATGCCTAATGCTATAAACCTTACATTTAAGCCTCGAATTGAAAACCCTTTTCAAAAATTAAGAAGGGCAATTCAACAAGATTTCCGATTAAAAAATCGAAGGCTCGTAGGAAACTTTAGTGGATGGCCACACCCCCGAGTCCATCAATGAAGTGGACTTGGGCGGAACACCGTGGCCGGGAGCACCCGAGTGGATGCTCTTAGCCATGGGGTTCTCCTATAGTCACTTGGTCGGGGAAAAGGGGTATGGCTGTCTACTATCGTCTCCCAGCGAGTATTCGCGTACGATACGAAATTACGACGGAGTTTCGATCCAAATCAAAACTCCATAGTAATCCATCATTTGAGACTAAAATGCGATAATTATAAATCGACAACTAGTTTTCGAAAAACTAATCAATGTGGATTCCAAAAAATTGTATCACATTACCTAAGCAATTAGACAAAGTTAACATTTCGATCGATATTTCAATCAACAAAAATTCATAGAGACCTCAACCACTTAAGCCTCATTAAAAATATCCAAAAAATCCAAAAAATGAATATGAAGCAGCACGAGAAAACTGGAGTTCTAACTCCACAAGTGCACGGTAGAACCGCGGCCAAGACATAGTCTAAGTGGCGGTTCCGCGGCCACTTGGAGGAATTAGGAGCTCGTATTTTTTGTGCCACCATAGAATAGCCTGCACAATTTTCTGAGCATTTTTAATCTGAAAAATCTTGAAGTTCTAAAAATTGGACAGAAACTAGAATTATTCGGAGTTAAAACGTCGATCGAACACTTTAATATCGTCTAGTCTTCGCCTAAACCTCTAGTTTGGCTTTAATATCATGAAAGTACGTCTTATTACCTCTACAAGGGTTTTATGAGAATAAAGTATGCAATTTTAAAATTTTAGAGGGCTAAGTATACTAAAAAAAATTATACTAGAGTTTTAGGGTTTGAAAGATAAGCAAACTAAGTTCTAAACTAAGTGAAGAGGTGCTACAACCTTTGTGGTCTAGTCCTTCACTTCAAAATCTCCATGTAGAAGTCCTTATAACTCTTCTTTGACTCCACTTGATGGATGTAACAAGCTTGCTCGAATTCTTCGTCGTCGAAGATGATCCACCTTGAAGATTCTCACACTCAAGCCACACTTCACTAATCAAGGTATTAGTGAAGAGAACCTATACTGATTTTCTAGAGTAGTATAGCTTAATGAAGTAGGGATTTTGCTCACTAAAAATCTTTCTTTCCTTTTCTTATTCTCAACCTAGAAAGAAAACTTGAGAGAAGAAGAAAAAGATGAACTTGGAGATGAGAATGAGAGTTCTAGGATAAGATGAGATGAAGAAAAATGATTAATATGTATGAATAAAACAAAGAAAGGAAGATGAGTCATGGCTTCTCAATACTTCCCCAAGAAACCAAAGGATGACTCATTCTTATTTTCTTTAATTCATATATCTAAATTATTATCTTCTCATCTTTTCTCTAATGTGATTCTCACACATCCATGTTCTATGTATCATCAACCATGACACAAAATGCATATATATATATATATATATATATATATATATATATATATATATCAAATATATACTGATATGAAAAGAATTAAAGTGAGCTTAATATTAACTTATATATATATCAAATTATTAAATCAACACTTGATTCAATAATCCGGTTACATCACATATAAACCGGCTAGTATCAATTAACGCTATATTAGAATATGGTATCATATACTCGTATTTAATCAAGCTCTCGCACATATTTCCATACATGCCTCACTTCGTTTCGCTTGAGCTAGGAAACCTCTATATGGGACACTAAACACTCGCGAATATGTTAGCAGTAGGTAATGATCACATCAAAGAACTACAAGCCGTCAGCGGTACTAACTGGACATAACGGCTACACAGGTATTGAACGAATAGAAAATCAACATGCAAACTTATCCAAACTCCCATAGAGCCTATAAGCAACACTTACCGTACAGTTCAGTCTCTTCATATGATATGTCGCATATCGAGTCTGGGGGTGGAATCGTCAGACCCCAATGACTCGATAAGTCATGCCGATGTATGGCCTATAACCTTTCGTGAAACTACTGATTACACTTATCAGTAAATCTCATCAGCCTTGGCCAGGAACTTGCTGTTACAGGCAATCGAGTATAGCACAACATCAACTCCTAATACCAGGAGAGAAGAAACCCCTCATATCGCTCACCGCCTCCATGTGACTCGGGACTGTACCCAAAAACCACTTGTTTGCACGACTCATTTGAGCCGTGTTAGGGATGAAATCAAAGCACATGGGGAACCACACAAGACACCATGATGATCTTGTGTCTAAAAACTAACCTGCACAAGTATCACTAAAGAACTGCTATCTGACGATAGGTGTGGTACCATCTAGGAGTTCTCGGCGAGTCCTGCTCGGTGTACTCATTCTCCAATGAGCAGCTGTGTACAATTTTTGATGTCAAACACCAATGGCTGTTGGATCAACCATCGCCCCATACAGGGTCAAGAAATATACATTATAATCTACTCTGAAATATCGATGCCCTATCTCGATACTCCGTTGAATAGGAACTGTTAAGGATGAGCATGTAGACTACTCAAGCCCCACTAGTATGATCAACATCATAGTCATGGCAGTCAAGCCAACATCCTAAGGGCTTTATCAACATGTATCAAAAAGATAGTAAAATAAAACAAGTGCACATGTTAAGATAAAGAGCAATCAGATAGCATACTATCATGTCGAGCAAGAAAGTCCTCTATATATATATATGTCCAAGCATCCACTATAATCTACAATAATGGCCTTTATGGCATACATATTCCTAACAGTTTACTTAATTAGGCCCGCTATTTCAGTGATTCGTATAGCGGATATCTACCACTTACCTGATTGCATGATTGATAAAGAAGCAGTAAAGGATCTATATTACAACTTGTCCCTTGGAAATCTAGGAGCGGGTCTAGTAACTTGACCAATGTGACCCTACTTCTAAGGTTTGCTTGTGCGTTGTTTGTGTTCGTGATTTGTTAGACTCCTTAGTTTATTTTCTGTATTTAAAAAATGGTTGATGAACATACTAAACCCACTTTATATGAAATTTTCTATCCAGTTAACTGAACACTTTCTGATTGCATTCGAATGAATAAATATAGGAGCGGTGACACATCCATAACCGACACAACTTTTAATCCTTCCAATTTTATAAGCCAACAACAATTCCCATCAAATCCATATTATTATGATGTCGGTCCCCTTTATGAAAATATCCAATTAGATTCTTATCAACCATACTAAACTTTCACACCTTCATTAGATATTGATAATAATAAGGAGACGAGACTTGCTAGTGTTGAGACGTAGTTGGCCACTTTTATGAAAACGCTAGTGCTACCAACCAATCAATTACTAATATTGAAATTCTTCTTGGCCAGATAACAGCTGCAATCACTAATAGGAAAGAGCAAGTGACCATCCCAATGCAAACTCATACAAACCCGATTGTTCCCAACACCTTATAAAATCATGACTAACCTATTGAGGATGTGTTTGAGAATAATCATTGTTTGGAATATATAAATGAGGAAAGTGTGGATGAGTCTACTTCAAGTGAGTTTGACACCTACCCTAAAAATTTTGAATTTCCAATGTGGCCTCCAACATCAAATTTATATGAAGATAATTTAATTGATGATATATTTGGAGTTGAGATATTTTATTTAACTGATTGTAAAAGTTTTGAGGATGATGTGTTTGATGAAATAACAGTAGCGGATATAAATTTTGAGAAAATTTTGGATATTGAAACCGCATCAGTAAAGAAATCTTGTGATTTTAATGAGGTTGACTTTGATAGAAAATTTGAGAAAACTATTGATAGGGAGTCCACAATTTCAGTAGGAACGTATAATGAAATTGTTGAAGAAAAATTCTCTGGACCCATGAGCCGCTCTGTTAGCTTTTAATGAGAATCTAGATTTAAAAAAGAATCTCTGCATATTTTAATTATTTTACAAAAACCATATACAATACATTCTAACCATGTCAAAAACGTCAAAATATTACACAATGGAGTTATTCAAGCATCAGGATAATGATTGGAATTGACTGACATCAAATGGAGTATCAAATTGACTCAATCGCACTCAATATGATTTCAACAGAATATACGAGAAAGTCGACATCAAGGATCGTTCAAGACGTTCAAGAATTTTTCATTTTATTTTTTGAATTTAGAGTTAAGTCAATCTCAAAATGTTAGAATAAAAAAAAAATTCATCTAATTCCAAAACAAATTCCTAAAATCTATTTTTTCTTAAAATGATGTCTGAAAAAAACTATGTCTGAATATCAGACATATAAACGTCTATTTCAGAAAAATATACATCAATATTGACATCTATATAGACGTCTATTGTGCATTTTTAATAATTTAAATTTTGTGGGAATTTCGATTTTAAAACGATTTTATAACGGCAAGAAACTGTCCTATAATTTAGAGGGGGTTATTTTAACTACCCCAACTGCCCAAAACATTTTCTATAAATAGAACAAGGTTTCATTTGAATTTTAACGAATTCTTGCTTTAAAACTTTGGTTTTCTAGATTTTCTAGAATTCGCGAAAACTCTTTCTCTCAATATTCTCCAAGTCTTTGCTATTCTATTTCTGAGCGAAACAATCTTTCTATACCTTTAGACTTTTCTAAATACTTTAAAAAAGAAAGATTGTTAGAATATCGAAGAAGGTACCAATTTTAAACTTGTGTTAATATTTTGAAAAACTTCTTCGATTTGATTTGATTTTAAACTTTTATATTCTCCAAAGTACAATCCACTATTTGCTTGCTTGATTCTCAGTTTTTTTATTATTCTTTTGAGATCGTTAGGATTGTCAAAATTGGTGTAAATTAAAATTATTATAATTTTGAATTGTAAAACCTAATGAATTATGGTTATTTAAGTCCTTCACAAATTTTAAAGGTTTAGGATTTAAGCCTGTTGTAAAAAGTCTAGGCGTTGACTGCCTGCAAGTGTAAAGGTTCGGACTTGAGCCTGGGAAAAGGTCTGGGTTTCTCCACCCGCTAAGGAGTTAGTGAATCCTAAGCAGTAGTCTCAGGTAAGGACTAGCCACAGAAATAGTGAACCTCGTTAAAAATCCTCCGTGTCATCTATATTTATTTTTATATTTTTTACCTCTGTGATTGATTCTGTAACTGTGATAATTTAGCATACTTAAAATTCTTTTATTCCGCTGCATATTTTGTGTTTTTGCAAAAATACTCTGAATTTGCCACATAACCTTATTCACCCCCCCCCCCCAAGGCTACTTTCATGCTCAAGATAGTCATGAACCTTTTCATGCAATTAGAGAAAAGATAAACGTTGGGAAAGACTCATGAGCCGTCACTAGCACTTTTGCGCCGGCTTAGGGCTGATATTTGGCTGATATTGGTTCTAACGTTGTATTTGGTATAAATCATTAGCATAAATCAATTAAATACGTTCAAATACTCCTTTTATTGCTATTTATAGATACAGAGTGTTACAGATACAAAGCGGAGAAAGTAAAGATCAAACACAAGTGCAGATCTAGCTTATTAGAATGGGTCAAATGGAAAAATCCTTTCCAGATGTCTGTAGTAGAGTGTGAAATGATAAGTCTGTACTTTATTTTTCTCATTTCCATTTTATTTGCAATAAATATAATTTATAATGATGAATTAAAATTTTAATCTCAGATTTATATTCCCATGCATCACGAAGATCATTGGATTTTCTGTATCTGGTACATTACAAAAGAAATTTTTGTGATATATGATCTAATGTTCAAGGATGTCATGAAACTATATAAGCGTGAATGTGAAGCACTGATTAGCCCAATTTTAAAATGATTATTATTTTTATTTTCTTATAAGTTGTAATAATTTGTTTAACTCAATATTTTTTTTACAGCAAAATCATTTTGGTAAGCATATGCTGAAGGATGTACCCAATCCTAGCAAAATTGGTATAACAAAGGCTTGGAAATTTAATAAGGGTCATCCGAGACAAGACACTAGATCACTCTATTACGCTGTATTTGTAATGAATAACATGCATTGCTTGTCGTAGGGACTCTTCTGAACTCACAAAAATACTATAGAAAGTTTTAGATATAAAATGTGTTATGAGGTAGCTCATCAGAAACTACCCAAATGATATAATAAATTTTATATTTTGCATGTGTATATTATGTGTAGCTGTGTGTTGAACAATGAATTTTTAGATTTCACAAGTATATATAATATGTGTTGATGTTTGGATCTGAAATTTGATATTTGATTTATGTAAATGATGTAAATTTATAAGAAAATGATCTACATTTCTGTTTATTTTGAGCTCACTAATTATTTAACCACTACTTAAAATAACGGTTATATTTTGAGCTCGCTTCAAGAACAGAGAGCATACTATGTAACCGCTGCTTTAAAAGCGGTTATATTTTACATTTTGAACTCACTAACTATGTAATCTCTACTTAAACTAGCAGTTATATTTTGAGCTTACTCCAGTAAAAGAGAGCACACTATGTAACCGCTACTTTAAGTAGCGGTTTTATTTTGAGCTCGCTGATTATTTAACCACTACTTAAAATAGTGGTTATATTTTGAGCTCACTTAAGGAACTGAGAGCACACTATATAACTGCTACTTTAAATAGCAGTTATATTTTATATTTTGAGCTCACTTACTATTTAACCGCTACTTAAAATAGCGTTTATATTTTGAGCTCACTCCAGTAACAAAGAGTACATTATGTAACCGCTGTTTTAAGTAGCGGTTATTTTTTCTGTACCAAAAAATTTAACAACCGTATTAATTGACACAACAAATATAAACACATTTAACAATATCATTAGTTGACATAACCAATATAAAAAATTTGATAGATAAATATCAAGTATCATTCTTTTATATCAAATATCATTCATATACAACAAATGTCATTCATTTACCAAAAAATTAAAAATATGTTATAGTTTACATCAAACATCATTCATTTACATCAAATATTATTTATTTACAACAAACTATTCTAACCAACCAGACGGTTGGTCAAATACCATGACGGCACAAGACACATGAGATTCGGCTGATCAGGATGGATGTCTTCTACATGTTGTGTTTTTCACATCGGACAAGTTCTTTTGTTATAGAATGTTAATTGGTTGCATACTGTGCAGAACCTCTTCTTTTTTTTCTCATCACTATTATTATTAGCGATACTAGATTTAATCTGATTCATTTTACGACTCCTAGGATTAGATTGTAAACGATTTTGTATTTTTAAAATATCATTTTTACGGATTTGAAATCATCTGTTGTTTCATTTACCAAATCTTTTTTCACATTTAGTATTTCAACTAGAAGTTCAGATATTCGTATCGTAAGTTTGGACAATTCCCCAAGTATAATTTTGTATCTATTCTTTGATGCGGCTCTTCTCATGCCAATTTGATTGGACTCGTTGCATAAATGACTATACCGCGACGTTTCAGTCATCTGTACCGAAAGTGGTACGGTACTCATCCTGATAATATTTTGATTAATATTTCTCTTTCATCTTGACAAAATATATTGAGACGGTATACTATTAAAAATTTTAGATATAAAAACTCTGAATATATATACCTACATAATAGTCTGGTTGATTCAAAATGATTGTAAATGCACTTGGAAAAATTCCCTTTTATCGTAAATCAGACATAAAATACTCTTCGCTTGTCTTTTTTCGGATCAAGTACGTTATGAACTTTATATCTTTTTATCACATCGACTTTTTAAAATTTATGGATATTAAATGATTGAGATTTTCGGAGCTCTATTTGAATCTTTTCAAAAATTCTTTTGGTGTAAATTTTAGAAGCATCTAATTCCATTGGCATATTTGTTGCACACATACGATTTTTGCATAGCGTATCAAAATCCATTTTTTTCTTGCGCTCGTAATGCATTTGTAGTGCAATTAACGGTTTTAGAAAAAACTCTTTAATTGTAGTGTTTCAAGTAAGATAAGTATAAAAAAAAGTATTCATACTCTCACTATGCCTTGTTGTTCACATTCCTGCAAAAAAATTCTTGTTGTATAAGCCAGTATCCATTTCTCCTTTATACTGTAAATTATTGAAAGCCATTTATACTTACTAATTTGGTACTTTTCATCGAGTGCGGACCACTTATTCTTAAATTGCTCAACTGTCAAACTTTTATCGACACAACATTTGAAATCGTTTTGAAAACCGGTATACTGATGATATAAACTCTGCAATTTCTTAGGATACTTCTGACTAATATACCATATGTAATAATGATATCTTGTGTCTGGAAATATCTTGGCAATAGCGTTGGATATGTATTCCCTAGAGGCCATTATTGTATATGTATACATGTGGATGCTTGAACATATGTATGTGCAGGACAATCTTGCACATATATATATAGTATATTATTTGAGCTGTCTTTATCTTGATATGTGTAATTCTTTTTATTGATATTTTATCCTGTTTGCACATATTGATAAAGACTCGATACAGTAGTATACTATTATGGTTTGACTTTATCTTAACATATGCATATGTTATATATGTCGGTTACATGTTGATAAAGCCCGTAGGATCTTTCTTGACTACCAGCGTTATGATGGCGATCATACTTGTGGGAGCTGGGTAGTCCATAAGCACATTCTTAAAAGGTCCCTAGTCGTGTGAATATCGAGACTGGGCATCGATATCCGGAGTAGACAAGTGTATTTATTTCTAAACCCCGACGATGACCGATGGTTGGCCCCACTGCTATTGGTCTTTCGCACCTAAGATCGTATACAGGTGTTCACTGGGTGTGAGTACACTGGACGGACTCGCCGAGAACTTCTAGATGGTACTATACCTATCGTCAGATAGCAGTTCTCAGGTGGCATGAGTACAGGTTAGTCTTCAGATCTGAGATCTTCATTTGTCTCATGTGAGTTCCCACTGTACTTTGATCACTACCGTACCACGACACTACTAAGTCGTACAAACAGGTTTTGGTTAGGTACAGTCCAGAGCCATATGGAGGCAGTGAGCGATTGTTGGAGATTCGTCTCTCCAGGTATAGCGAGTCGATATCGCACTGTGTTCGATTGGTCAGGACCATAAGACCTTGGCCAAGGCAGTTAGGATTTACGAATAGGTTGATCAGTAATTTCCCGAATTGGTCCTGAGCCACATCAGCACGAATTATCGGGTTATTATGGTCTGTCGTTTACCACCCCCCAAACCCGGTATGATATACTCTCAGACGAATAGACTGGACTGTACGAAGATTGTCACGGATAAGCTCAGTAGGGGTCCGGATGAGTTTCCTCGTCGGCCTTTCTTTTTGACAGGTACCCGGGTAGCCGTTACGTACAGCTAGTCCCGCTGACGTGCTTGTGGTTATGAATTTATCCAGTAACTCACTGCCGGCGTACCGTCGAGTCGTTAGAGTCCCACACAGAGGGTTTCGCTGCTTCGGGCGAAACGATTTAGAGGCTGTATGGTTTTACGGCAGGGTTCGATCACATACATGTACTTATGCACGGATGATGTTCGGGAGGATAATACTATTAGGCTTTGGTTTAAGCTGGATCCTAATATTATATTGTTGGATTATTTTCGTCACTTTATTTTCTTATTTTTCGGAATACGGATATGGGTATGTATATACGGTGAGGGGTATTCTTGTAATTGTGCAAGAGTACTTCTAGAAGAAGACACCTCATTTGTTGTATAACCATTTTAATTAAATTGTTAATGAGATGGAGGATGAGGTGTTGATTGGTAATAAATGAAGCATGGCTGCTTAGTGACTCACTTAGTGACTTATGGATGACTATTGAGGCATGGTGGCTTAAAGATATTTTGGTTGAATTATTTTTACTTCATAGTTATCAAAACTTAGCCATCTTCATATGATTCTATACTCAACACTCTCTCTCCTCCAAGCTCTCTTCTTCTTCCTCAAACCCTAATTGTCTCATTAGTTGAGAAACCTAGGGTTCTTGAGACTAATCAATCTATAATTACTCTCTACATCTTCTAGGCTACTTAGATTAGCATACTAGGTACCCTAGTTACCTCAGTTTAGAGGTAGGAGCTCAAAGCACATACTCTCGGGTGGATCATCTTTGACGGAGGGAGACAGACGATCAAGCTCGATCATGGAGGCCACTAGGAGCATACGAAGAGAATAGAAGACCGAAGGACATGGATTTTTCGGTGAGAATTTCTATCACAGTAGATAGCTCCTCTTGTTTAGCTAGTTTAGGTTTATGGAAGATCCGGTGAATGAGTTATTCTAGCACCAGTTTCAAACCTTAGAAAAAAATTTGTTTCGCTAATGGCTACGGTAGATGGTTAGGACATTAGTATAACCCAACAAATAGCATTTGTCATAGCTTGGTCTTGATTAGTGGTTATAGATAGTGGTGTCTTATTATTCATCATAATTAAGCACTGCTGAAACAACCAGGTGAAAAACTCTTCTGACTCAATCCGCAGTAACGCCAAACCAAATATTTGTGATTTATAATGATAATTAACACCGATAAATAGGGCTAAAGGCATTTGATAATTTTTAGTACAATATGTGGTATCAAAAATAATTGCATCACCGAAAGTTTTATAGAAAGTTTTAGAGCGCGCATCCACGAATAAGATAGTATCAATATGATTTTCTTCGTCATATTTTATTACGTAAGTAAAATTAGGTTTCTCAACTTGAATGGATAGCAAATAAGCTAAAATAGTTTAGGCATCCGATACGTCCATTGATTGATAACGTATTTTTCATAATACACTCTTTACATCATTTAACCCGTAATCAAGATTCTCTAACCCGCCATGACGTTATCCTAGTAACGTATATATTTTGCTTGGACCAACCCCACTATACTTCAAATTATGAATTTGAGTTCTGTCGAATTTGGAAATTCTTTTGTGACAAGATAGGTATTGTACCATTGGCTGCGATACAAATAGAAGTTTTGCTCTCTCTTATAAGAAGTTATTATCCATCGATCTTTCCTTTTAACAACAAACATACGAGCTCCGCAGTTGGATCCAATATAATTACATCTCCAGAACGCCGAAAAAAATATTTTACGTTTTACATCGAGGTTCAACTGTTTATGTTTTGCAGCCTTATTACATTCAAATAGTCTAGAAATTACAGAATTATTGCGAACTACACGACGAGTAGAACGAACTCTGATAGCAAACCCAATATTTCGAGCATATGCTATACAACATCTATAAGCATGATTTAGTAAATTGAATATCATGTCAATTTCAGGTTCTACCAAATCACATGTAATATTATCAAATTTTTCATATTTTGAATCACTTGTTACACTTTCTTGTTTATTCTCATCAGGACTGATTTTAAGAGGCGGATCATTTTTACATTTGCATCCATTAGTTGATGATATAAACTTAACAATTTTGCTTTCAGGAGTTACTAAATCGATAGGAATAATAGGTTTTTTCAAGAACTGATCTTCGTATATTTCCATACTATACCTTTTTCTTCTATTTCTGAGATAATCCACTCATAAGCTTGATTAATCGACATGCTAGCACATTTAAACGTAGAAGTAAAAAATTAACCACAACCATTTTGAAATATTTCGTTGAGAAAGGCGTAGACGTGCTCTGACGAAAGATAGGGTTTCAAAAGCGAGAGATCACTTCGAAAACTTTGTTGAGGAAGACACAGAGTGATCTGGAGGAAGTTAGGGTTCCCAAATCGCTTGGTGACATTTTTCTCAACAACTAGAAAAAAATTATTTAAGAAGCGGTTTGATATTTATTTTTAACCGCTACTTTAAGTGACGGTTAAATAAGACCTGTTAGATTTTACCGCTTTTTAAAGTAGCGGTTAAGTTTGCACGTTTCAGATTTGTTGGATAAATTAACTTTTGATATTAACCGCTACTTTAAGTAGGGGTTAAATAACGACCGTTAGATTTTAATGGCTTCTTAAAGAAATGGTTAACTCTGAACTGTCCTGATTTGTTGAATAAATTTTTTTATCCAACATTGTATCTAGGACCGGACCCATATTTAATTTGCCAAAAAGTTAAGCTATAGATTATATTAAAAGTATATTTTAAAAAAATATTTAGCCCGCTTCAGTATTGCTAAATTAACAAGAAGACTAATTAGTGTTTGCACTTGCAATGCACCCTTATATGCGTTAATATTTGACAAAAGATTTGAGAATTTTAGTTAAGATAATAAACTTATTTTAAAGATTTTTTAGTTAAAATAATGAGGATTTTAGAGACTTTTAATGAAGACTTTTCGATATTTTCAAAACTTGAGATGTTAGGATTTTCTTTAAATATTTCTTAATATAAAAATAGATTTTTAAGTTTCATAAAATGATATAACACTTTACATGTCAGTCCGTTTAAATTTTTATATGCAATCACGCCAAAAATTGTGGCTATAATGGGAGAGATTAAGCCAGGGGGTATTTTGAAAAATATGCACTACTAAAATAATCACTTGCCCCTACAAATTTAGCCGTAGGTGCAAACCACTGCCCCTACAAATATACCCGTAGGAACATAAAATTCCTCCGTAGGTCCAAAAACCGTAGGTGCAAGTTTTCGTCCCGAACATGCTCCTACAGAGTAATAATTGTCCCTACGTCTTAATCCGAAAGGATATTTATCCCTAGAGATTATTCCGTAGGAACATAATCTTTATTTAATTTATCTGTTTGTAAAATAAAATAATTGCCCCTACGGAGTAGTCCGTGGGGCCTGATAAATGACCCTACGGAGTTGTTCGTAGGACCTGATAAATGCCCCTACGGCTTAAATCTTACTGGCAAGTTGTAATACCCAGCCCCTTTTATACCAAAATCTGTATTTTGTTACTCAAGAATTCTATTTATTCTTATTTATAATTTTATTTATTTCTTCTAAATCCCATTTTTCTTTTATCAATAAAACCCAAACCTTATTATATCCTATATTTTCCTTATCCTCAGCCCAAGTTAATTGATAATGGAAATTAATTTTCTTTTATTTAAATTCTCGGCCCGTTTCAATTCTCAGCCCACAAGATCTTAATTAAAAAGAATTCTCTTAAACATCAGCCCAGCCCAAATTCCTTCAGCCCGTTCCATTACCAATTTTTTTAAACTTAATTTCCTTATTAAAACTCCCCGGCCCATCCATTCTTTTCTCCTCAAATTTCCCATTTCCTCTGGCCTAAACTCCCCGGCCCACTTCCTTCTTTACACAAATTAATTTTCCCTCTAATTCTCTGGCCTAGCTCACGTCAGCCCGGCCCGCTCCCGCTTCAACCCGACCCATTACACCCTACCCGACCCGCTCCCGCTTCAACCCGACCCGTTACACCCTACCCGACCCGCTCCCGCTTCATCCCGACCCGTTACACCCTACCCGACCCGCTCCTACAGTGCTTCTCCCGAACGACTCTTTTCCTTTTCTCGCGCGCGTTTCCTTCGCGACCCACTGCCGTCGCCTCCTCCCACGCTCGCGCCCTCGTCGCTCGCGCGCGTTATTCCCCACGACGCACGACCACTCGCACTCACCTCTCTAACCTCGTCGCCCCCATCACCTCCTCACTCTCTCTCCTCTCAAAACCTCTCTCGAAAACCTACTTCCGCAGCCACTACCTTCATCGTCCACCACTCCCACCGGCGACAACGACGTCTACAGCTCCTCATTCTCCTCCCCTTCTTCTCCTCTCTTCCTCCACCTAGCTCCCCACTCCTCCAGAAAACCCATCGATAGCCGAGCACCTCCACCGAGCTCGGGTCCTGCACACTCTCGCCGGCGAGCCCCCACTGCACCCTCACCTGCCCTAGTCGCCTACGTTCACCCTCTCGTCGTCGACCGAACACCTCCTTCCCTCTTCAGTTCCCTCACCCACTCCCCTCGCCGGAGCTCCGACCTCCGATCTCTCCCCCTCCCCATTTTCCTCTGTATCTCTTTCTCTCTCTAACTCCTTCTCACTTATCTTTCTTGATCTCTCTCTCACTCTGTTTCTCTCTCTCTCTCACTGACCTCTCTCATCTCCCTCTCTCTGTGTGTTCTCTCACTGCCTCTCACTCTGGCCTCTCTCTCTGTGTTCTCTCTCTGTCCTCTCTCTCTCTCACTCTCTGAAATCTCTCTCTCTATACATCTCTCTCTCACAACATTCCTCTCTCTCTATATCTCCTCCTCACTCTCCTATCAACCGGCCAACACCACAAACAACCACTATACCGAGCCGTCAAGCGAAACTCGAGCCGAGGCCAATCTTTGTCGTGATCGCGTAGGGCTATTACAATAGACCGCGTCGCTGCCGTGCATTCCCGAGACGTGTCCAGGCTAGTCCCTACTTGCTACATGCTACTTTATGTTAATTGCAAATTATAATCGTATATATATTTCATGTTTTACTTTCTGTTAATTCGTACGACTCAACTGTTCGATGCGTGTTCCCTATCGGAATTCTCGTTTAAATTGACGGCACTCACTCGTATAGTTGGCTCGTAAGCCGATGATTCTAGTGTGTGAATTTCATTAGAAAATACGACTGTTAAAGATTAAAACAACTACCCTCAAGTTTACTCGTAAAACTGGAATTTCCTTGTACCTAAAAACCGTTAAAATCACCATAAATTATATACATACCGGAACGATGCGCTCGAGGGCTCAAATCGAAGCCGACTCGACGAACTATAACCCTATACTAGTTTCCAAATATTTCTGTACTCAAACTATGTCAATATTTGGATCGGAGTGCGACTCCGGACTGCATTTCAGAGAGACTCCAGTTGTTATTTACTGTCCCGTAATGGGTACCACACTGTTCCCTTAACTCGTAGGTTGCGGAACTCCACTGTTTATTAAAGATGATTCTGTTATCTAGATAATACAGGTGGTTTCACCCTGTTTCATCAACATTTTTTATTTAACCAGTAATTTAAATGATCGGGACACATAGCAGTCCCAACAGGATCAGAATTGACATACTAGTACTAAACAATATATATCTCCTGACGTACAGACGTGATCGATGATCTGTCTATTGCGTTGAATACCTTACTGAAAACCCTAGATTTCATCCAACTGTAGCGTTGCTGAAATCGGATCCCAACTGGGATTAAATTGCGTTCCCGAACGGACGTCCGATTCTGAAACCGGATTTCCAGCCGTGAACGCTTAAAATGAAATGGCCATAACTAGTGATCCTGAAACCCGATTGGCGTGAAACTAAATTCGATAGATAGATAACTGAACATACTATATATTCCCCGTTAATCGTTTCACTAAACTGTAACCGTATGATTTATCATACATTATTCAAGTGGTAGATTACTAATTCATGACATTCTAAACATGCTTTATATACTGTTCACGCATCATACCATACACATGTCACTGCATTGATAACCTAGTGATAATGTGCATTACGAAGTATTAGGTATTAGTGATGATTGTGGCAAGTGCGTCGGTGTTCGTGTATCAGTGAATAAGTGAAAGTGATACGTACTTGTACACAATAAGTGAACCTTATTATTCTATTGCATTGTCGACGTCTGTGAGACGTGTGTACGTATGACTATAAGTGGTATGGGACACTTATGGAAGCTCTTGCATGGGTGTCACAGATAAGGCACTAGACACTGCCATTTATCTTAGGTATTAGTCGGGACGTGCTTGATGGAGGTCCTGCCTCCAGTTCTCGCGCAGACTTGTCACCGACTGATTGGTATTTAGGGTTATGGTTAGCGTTTGATGTAGACCACGGGGTGTGGGATAGTTTGAGTGTGAGTTCAACAGAATCTCGGGAGTCCCATGCTGGCTTATATATTTAGGGAGATATATGGAGATTTACAGGGTATGTGATTATTACCGTGATATACATGTTGGGCCCGTGGTCCCTTGCCCTTGGGTGGAGAACACTCGCGAGTGGTTGACTCTCACACTTGGACTGACGATAGGTTTAGTGACCTGTACAGTGAGACTTAGAGACTGATAGGGATGATAGCATCGAGATACATACTTACTGTGTTGACATACATGGCATATCTTTCTACTGCTTTTACTGTTCCGCTGCATTGATTACTGCATGTTCATACCCATATCGTCATTGATTTTACAGATATATATATCTATTATCACTGTTAGAATTGTCACATGAATTTATATATTATACTGCTATTGTGTCGCTCTGACGACCTGAGTATGCATGCTCAGTGTGAGGAGAATATTTAGCTTGGACCAGGACTAGACGTACATCACGGACATCTTGATTAGCTATCCAGAGTTATATTCATTTTTTCCCTCAGGTCAGTTCTTTACATCGTTTCATTCAGTTACTGCATTTCTCATTACCTGCGCATCATTTACTGTTTACCATGAAAAACTAGAAGCCGAAGTGTGACTACGGCAGGACATTTCCTTGACCGTAGGAGCATGGCTGGCCTTGTCTACCCCTCGTATTCCGTATTTTGGGAAGCGGGGCGTGACATGGTTTAGTTGGTATCAAAGACAGGTTTTGCGTCGATCGGGATTGCAGTTTTCCGTGTATAGCTTGACAATCTAGGACATCC
This sequence comes from Agapanthus africanus, assembly GCA_030015575.1. Taxonomy (NCBI): domain Eukaryota; kingdom Viridiplantae; phylum Streptophyta; class Magnoliopsida; order Asparagales; family Amaryllidaceae; genus Agapanthus; species Agapanthus africanus. Next base: position 112,070,291 of record CM057345.1, on the reverse strand, counting down.
CTTGGTCTGGGTTGTAAACTTATTATTCTTGATCCATATTCACATTGAGTGTTCTGCTATCCATTCGCTAGGATTTCGGGTGACTTGGCAAGGTTAAGTGGTTGTAATTGTGAACTACATCCTAGTTACATTACCGTACTCTGTTTAAGTGACTTAGAGTCATACAGTTGATTTTCCACTTGTAATGAATTTCATCACATCTGATATTCTTGAATTTTTGTCCAATCCATATTATATCTTGATTCTTCTAGCTTGTGCCTTATATCATTCTCAAAATTATTGTTTTAGGATCATGTCTTCCAACGACTCTTCATCTATCTTCACTCCCCAGAATCAGACCGTTGAGATCCTGAGTGTACTGTAAGGTCTGAAGAAAGCCCAGGAGCGAACGAACGACTTGTTAGCTGAAGGACTGAGAAGGCAGGTGAATCAGGCACCAGCGGGAGTCTCTAATCGCAAAAGGATCCCCGTTAGATGAGAAAAAGAGAAGAAGATGAAGCCCCAATTTGTTTCCTCACGACAGAAGAAGCAGAAGATCCCATGTTGTGGGTACTGTATGAGGCCAGGACATCTTCAGAGGGATTGTCGTCGCGCCCAAGGGAAATGTCTGATTTGCGGATCTAACGAGCATCTCATCAACGGTTGCCCAAAAAGGAAGGAGTTGCAAGGAGGAGACTCATCCACACTCTCCAATTCTGCCAAGTGAGGATTACTGCGTAGTTCAAAATTCGAGGATAAAGCGGACCCAACACAGGATTCAACTCGCATGACGAGAAGGCAGCGGTCTAGCAATCAAAGAAGAATTTTCATGTTTTCCAATTTCAGTTTTATGTTGTCATCCTCTTATAAACATTTCCTTACGTTTGAAACTTTGTATCCGTCGAACTTTTAGTTGAATGAAATAAAAAAAACTTGAATCGTAATATATGTATCATTCTCTTGTTCCTCCCCTTATACATACTATTCATTATCACAACATTTTAATTTTGATTTTTCAGTTTCTGTCACCACATATCTTTCTATACTTCGTACACTTAGATATTTTCTTGATGTATCACACTGTTTAATCATGACTCTTTCTTTTCAGGACATGGCCCACCCCGGAGCAGCGCCGCATCTAGATGAGGATGCACAGTCATGTGTTTCCTTAGACCGCACGCTGATGAGTTCTGACGATGAGTTCAACGGTCCCCAGGTCATTGGCGAAAACAGCGATTCCGAAGACGAAGGAGCAGCCGCCCCAGAGTTTAACATGATAGCTGATTCCGACGAAGAAGAAGGAGACCCTGAAGAGAACCCGATAGAGGAAGACCCTGAGGAAGAACCGATAGAAGAAAATCCAGTGGAGGAAAATCCCATGGAAGAGAATCCAGAAGAAGAGAATCACATGGAATCGGACCTCGATGAAGAAGCTCCATCCGAGGAAGAAGGACCAGAAGATCAAGACCCTGCGGTGGAAGAACCCCCAATGGCGATACCTGCGAGGCGCTATGGAAATGAACGCCCCTACCTGAGTGCGCGAGCCTACCGTAACTTGTTGAATCTCCATAACCACGACTGACGGGATTTCTTTTAGATGTTGTCTTCTTTGGCCAAATAAAATCTATGTATAGTTTAGGGCCACCTTTCTTCTTTGAGAATGCTTTGTTTAAAATCTTCTCGAATAAAATAAATTGCTGAGTTCGCAAATCTTTCGATCTTCTTAGTTCACTTGCTACTTGATTATTCCTTATGTACAATTATTTCCTCTACTGAGATCTGTCCACCTCTACTCCTTACTTTGCCTTAACCCTCACTCAGATTAACCAGTACCACACCCGATCTTTAGAGGTCCACCTTCATCCTTCGTCTGTGCCCCGTTTGATATCCTTCTAGGAGGAGGACAGGTCTTGTGAAATTTTCGAGTTCGCTAACCAATTAAAATTTTGATTCATAAGATGTACCGACCGCTATTCTCTCCATACTTTTTCCCTTGTAGTCCTTGCTGCTCACCCTTACCCCAATCTCTTTGACCGCTAGTCTAAAACCGCCATACTCCAACCTTTGAATGAGCCACACTCCATTGTAATCCCTACCCTAGCTAGCCCTATTCATATTGGTGTTTTCTCTATTACCCTAACTATATTTAGGGACATTGTTATTCAAAATTTAGTTTTCATTATTTTGAATTTATCAAAGAGTGCATGTTATTGATTGCTCCGTTTTATGTATTTTAAGTACAGCATTATTATTCTCACTTTCAGTAGCGCAACCTTACACAGCGCATATTTTGTTCCATGTTTCTTATTTCCACGATATGAGTTTTCTAAGTTATTTTAAAACTATTTGATCGATACATTATCCTAAAATGTTTTAACCTACCGACAAATCTTTCACTACTTTATTGTCGTTACTTTGTTTTCGGGTATTGTGTCTATGGTTACTATTATCAATAGTTGTGCCTTATACTTATTAATCCTGATGTGCTACTTTTGATATACTCATATGTGCATATGTTTGAGTTTCGATTTTATCGAGCACGCCTTAAATATTACTGTTCGTTATTGTTTATATTCTCGTACAGATGTAGTATGCTCTCATAATTGTTCCTGCCTATTACTTATTTAGAACTACCCTTGTGTATGGTGTTCTTATATGGTATATACCTTCAAACTTCTTCATCCGCCTATTTCAAGTAAATCATGTGTTAGTTTGCGATATAGTAGCTTTCGCTTATTCTTTTTAGCTTATCGTTGTTTAAATTTCGAGGACGAAATTTTTGTAAGGATGGTATGATGTAATACCCAGCCCCTTTTATACCAAAATCTGTATTTTGTTACTCTAGAATTCTATCTTCTTGTTGTCGCCTGGATAAGAGGAAGGTTGTGAGTTCCAACGTGGCGGATAAAATATTTATTCTTATTTATAATTTTATTTATTTTATTTATTTCTTCTAAATCCCATTTTTCTTTTATCAATAAAACCCAAACCTTATTATATCCTATATTTTCCTTATCCTTAGCCCAAGTTAATTGATAATGGAAATTAATTTTCTTTTATTTAAATTCTCGGCCCGTTTCAATTCTCAGCCCACAAGATTTTAATTAAAAGGAATTCTTTTAAACATTAGCCCAGCCCAAATTCCTTCAGCCCGTTCCATTACCTATTTTTTTAAACTTAATTTCCTTATTAAAACTCCCTGGCCCATCCTTTCTTTTCTCCTCAAATTTCCCATACATTTTCCTTTGGCCCAAACTCCCCGGCCCACTTCCTTCTTTACACAAATTAATTTTCCCTCTAATTCTCTGGCCCAGCTCACGTCGGCCCAGCCCGCTCCTGCTTCAACCCGACCCGTTACACCCTACCCGACCCGCTCCTACAGTGCTTCTCCCCAACGGCTCTTTTCCTTTTCTCGCGCACGTTCCCTTCGCGACCCATTGCCGTCGCCTCCGCCCACGCTCGCGCCCTCGTCGCTCGTGCACGTTACTCCCTACGACGCGCGACCCCTCGCACTCCCCTCTCTAACCTCGTCGCCCCCATCACCTCCTCACTCTCTCTCTTCTCAAAACCTCTCTCGAAAACCCACTTCCGCAGCCACTACCTTCATCGCCCACCACTCCCACCGACGACTACGACGTCTACAGCTCCTCATTCTCCTCCCCTTCTTCTCCTCTCTTCCTCCACCTAGCTCCCCACTCCTCCAGAAAACCCATCGACAGCCAAGCACCTCCACCGAGCTCGGGCCCTGCACACTCTCGCCGGCGAGCCCCCACTGCACCCTCACCTGCCGTAGTCGCCGACGTTCACCCCCTCGTCATCGACCGACCACCTCCTTCCCTCTTCAGTTCCCTCACCCACTCCCCTCGCCGGAGCTCCGACCCCCGATCTCTCCCCCTCCCCATTTTCCTCTGTATCTCTTTCTCTCTCTAACTCCTTCTCACTTATCTTTCTTGATCTCTCTCTCACTCTGTTTCTCTCTCTCTCTCTCTCTCTCACTGACCTCTCTCATCTCCCTCTCTCTGGCCCCTCTCTCTGGCCCCTCTCTATGTGTTCTCTCTCTGCCTCTCTCTCTGCCTCTCTCTCTGTGTTCTCTCTCTGTCCTCTCTCTATCTCACTCTCTGAAATCTCGCTCTCTACACATCTCTCTCTCCTAACATTCCTCTCTCTCTATATCTCTTCCTCACTCTCCTATCAACCGGCCAACACCACAAACAACCACTGTACCGAGCCGTCAAGCGAAGCTCGAGCCGAGGCCTATCTTTGTCGTGATCGCGTCGGGCCATTACAATAGACTGCGTAGCTGCCGTGCATCCCCGAGACGTGTCCAGGAAAGTCCCTACTTGCTACATGCTACTTTATGTTAATTGCAAATTGTAATCGTATATATATTTCATGTTTTACTTTCTGTTAATTCGTACGACTCAACTGTTTGATGCGTGTTCCCTATGGGAATTCTCGTTTACATTGACGGCACTCACTCATATAGTTGGCCCGTAAGCCTATGATCTAGTGTGTGAATTTCATTAGAAAATACGGCTGTTAAAGATTAAAACAACTACCCTCAAGTTTACTCGTAAAACTGGAATTTCGTTGTACCTGAAAACCGTTAAAATCACCATAAATTATATACACACTGGAACGAAGCGCTCAAGGGCTCAAATCGAATAAGACTCGACGAACTATAACCTTATGCTAGTTTCCAAATATTTCTATACTCAAACTGTGTCAATATTTGGATCGGAGTGCGACTCTGGACTGCCGTCCAGAGCGACTCCAGTTGTTATTTACTGTCCCGTAATGGGTACCACACTGTTCCCTTAAGTCATAGGTTGCGGAACTCCGCTGTTTATTAAAGATGATTCTGTTATCTAGATAATACAGGTGGTTTCACCCTGTTTCGTCAACATTTGTTATTAACCTGTAATTTAAATGATCGGGACACATAACAGTCCCAACAGGATCAAAATTGACATACTAGTACTAAACAATGTATATCTCCTGATATACAGATGTGATTGAAGATCCGTCTATTGCATTGAATACCTTACTGAAAGCCCTAGATTTCATCCAACTATAGTGTTGCTGAAATCGGATCCCAACTGGGATTAAAATGCGTTACGAAACGGACTTCCGATTCTGAAACCGGATTTCCAGCCGTGAACGCTTAAAATGAAATGGCCATAACTAATGATCTTGAAACCCGATTGGCGTGAAACTAAATTCAATAGATAGATAACTGAACATACTATATATTCCCCGTTCATCGTTTCACTAAAATGTAACCGTATGATTTATGATACATTATTCAAGTTGTAGATTACTAATTCATGACATCCTAAACATACTTTATATACTGTTCACGCATCATACCATACACATGTCACTGCATTGATAACCTAGTGATAACGTGCATTACCCAGTGTTAGGTATTAGTGATGATTGTGGCAAGTACGTCAGTGTTCGTGTATCAGTGAATAAGTGAAAGTGATACGTACTTGTACACAATCAGTGAACTTTATTATTCTATTGCATTGTCGACGTCTGTGAGACGTGTGTACGTGTGACTTTAAGTGGTATGGGACACTTATGGAAACTCTTGCACGGGTGTCACAGATAAGGCACCAGACACTGCCATTTATCTTAGGTATTAGTCGGGACGTGCTTGATGGAGGTCCTGCCTCCAGTTCTCGCGCAGACTTGTCACCGACCGATTGGTATTTAGGGTTATGGTTAGCGTTTAATGTAGACCACGGGGTGTGGGATAGTTTGAGTGTGAGTTCAACAGAATCTCGGGAGTCCCATGCCGGCTTATATATTTAGAGAGATATATGGAGATTTACAGGGTAGGAGATTATTACCGTGATATACATGTTGGGCCCGTGGTCCCTTGACCTTGGGTTCTACCCTTGGGTGGAGGACACTCGCGAGTGGTTGACTCTTACACTTGGACTGATGATAGGTTTAGTGACCTGTACAGTAAGACTTAGAGACTGATATGTATGATAGCATCGAGATACATACTTATTGTGTTGGCATACGTGGCATATCTTTCTACTGCTTTTACTGTTCCGCTGCATTGATTACTGCATATTCATACCCATATCGTCATTGATTTTACTGTTATATATATCTATTATCACTGATAGAATTGTTACATGAATTTATATATTATACTGCTATTGTGTCGCTCTGACGACCTGAGTATGAATGCTCAGTGTGAGGAGAAGATTTAGCTTGGACCAGGACTAGACGTACATCACGGACATCTTGATTAGCTATCCAGAGTTATATTCGTTTGTTTCCCCTCAGGTCAGTTCTTTACATCGTTTCATTCAGTTACTGCATTTCTCATTACCTGCGCATCATTTACTGTTTACCATGAAAAACTAGAAGCCGAAGTATGACTACGGCAGGACATTTCCTTGACCGTAGGAGCATGGCTGGCCTTGTCTACCCCTCATATTCCGTATTTTGGGAAGCGGGGCGTGACATAAGTTTTACCCCTATTACTGAGACTGTAGGGACAAAATATCAGATATTCCAATATTTTGTCCCTACGGAGAAATGTGTAGGGACAATACGCATTAATCCGTAGGGGCAACTGTATCCCCTACGGATAAATCCGTAGGGACATATCAGGTTTTTTTTTAAAATGGGGTTTTCCGTTTTTTCCTCGCCCTGTGCATAATATATATATATATATATCATATAGCCAAATACAGAAATATACATAAATATCTCACACATAATATATAAAAGAAATAAACAAAAAGAATTCGAAATCAATCTAAAATAATCGTAAACATACAAACAACCACCAATATCGTCCAAAATATATAAAATATATATCAAATAAGTACATACATATTCAGAAATATAAATAAAACTATCTTAGCTCGGTCCAGCTCCTCCACCTCTAATAATCGCCGTAATCTGGCGCATCTGCTCCTCGTTGCAATTCTAAATCGTCAAAAACTCGACTAATAAAGGAGCGGACCGTGCGGGAGTCTGAGCGTACTGTGGAGCTATAGGAGTGGTCTGCATAACCACGGCCGAGGTAGCAGCTTGCGGAGCAGCAGCGGAAAGAGATGTATGTGGAGCCGCAGCCGAAGTAGCCTGCCAAATCTGTAAAATTTTGTATTTGTGTAATAAACGAGTAAGAACGATGTATTAGATTCCAATCGAATTCGTATCATTATCAGATTATTGAGAAACCGTGAATTTATATATGCTTTGTTGAGATTCCACATGATATGTTGAAATTCATATGTTATGTATGAGAATTTATACATGTTGAAATTTCACACATTCAAAGCTATTCTTTTATACCTCAATCTAAGAATAGCTTTTAAAATGGGATAAATCCGTAGGGACAAAATATCAGTTTTTTTTTAAAATGGGATAAATCCTTAATTGTTTAGATTTGATATGTCCCTAAGGAGAATAGGAAGTTGGGGACTTAGGCCTAGTTTGGAAAACCGTAGTTTATTTCATGTGGAGGTATAAATGATGCTTACTCAAATTTGTAAGCCCGTATCTCTCCTTAATTGTTTAGATTTGATTGGATACTTGGTTTTCGCGTTATCTAATTTACACAAAAATGTTTTCTTCTTAATATTTGAATTTGCAGAATCATAACTTTTTAAACTCTAAAATGAAGAAAGATGTGACATGGTTATGATTATAGAGTTCATTTTAATTAGATAGTTTTATGTAAATGTGGTTAATCAAATCTAAGTCTAAAACCAAATGAGCTCAGGCTGCTAATATTACATATGTAACTATCTATAATGTGATATAATAGTTTACTAATAAGTAATATACGTACCAACATCTCCTTCAACTTCTCGACGGTGGTCTTCAAGACGACAACATCATGCTCCAGACGTCGCTCACGGGGGGTAGGGGAAGTAACCGCCGGAGTGGAGACCAACTTCATATTGGCCCTGTTAGGTCTCAGTCCCCGGCCTATCTCCCAACCACTGTGGTGCCCTCCATGTGCGGTGTCGAGGACTGAGATCGGTAGGATCAGATCAGTCTGTCCACTAAAATTGATCCCGATACCTCCTCCTGGTTCACCGCCCGCTCCTACTCCCACATTAACCATTAAAATATAAGTATATCATTTAAATTTGAACTTATTGAAACAAAAATTTCATTCAAATTAAAATAAATATTAACACTTACGCAATACTCCTGAGTAGCGATGTCGGGGAATCGAAGCTCGCCCGTGGCGAGATCTGTCGAGATGCCGTGGACGGCAAGATACGCGATCAACACGCTCGGTATACCATCCTGCGCCAGGGTCTGAGCTCTCCATAATTCGCCAAAAATTTACATATATTATAAAATAACTCTTAATATCACATTATATTAAAATATATCTATTGTAATTTACTGATGCCTCCATGACACAAGTAATATTCCTCGAACCACCTGTGTAAGTGGGGCAACCCCTCTTCGCCAACTTCCTATTCTCCTTATTTTGATCGGTATGTTTCTGCACAACATAATCAGATTTACTTTTCTAATTAAGAAACACAAAAAAATAAATTATATACTGAACAATGAATTACATTTAAATTACAAACCTATTTGCGTTCAGAGTCATAATATTGGCACATGGGAGGCCATGTATCTATGTCGATCTGACAAAGGACGGAGAATGTAGGAGAGTCACTCTCTCCGCCTCAAGGGTCGCCATCCATACCAAATATCAATCGATCTTCTGCTCGTTCCTATTATATCGGACCTTAGATTGCATGTTCTCTATGAGGCCTAGGTAAAGAGCATGAAGATCGAGCACACTGTCAGGGTGATCAGGGTCGAGTACAGGCTGAAAGTCGTAATCCAACTGCAAATACAAGAAAATAATGTATTTAAATTAAAAGTGTTAAATAATAATAAATTTATTTGATATGTAAAATGAAAATATATATTAATACCCAAGCCTGATCTCAGAAGAGGGCAAATGAGCGTCGGTGCTGATCGCCCCACTCAACGTGAAGTGGATACTTCTTTTGGATGCGTCTCTCATCCCCCATATGCCTGCCAAACCTCTTGGCATAATTGCCAGTATAGCGATAATCGAGGGTAAAGAAAAGGAGGAATTGTGCCTCCGCCCTAGCTCTATCGGGCCTCAGCCTGTAGGACTAATTCGGCCCTTGAGTCTCCCTCTTGGGGTGGGGCTGTCTTGCATCTACAAGAAATATCAAGCCAAGCAATATCAAGACAAAACGGTATTTAGAAATCAAGAATTAACGAAAATTTAAGTGCGATATATACCTCCGGAGGCAGTAGCACGAGCCCGGGCTCGGGCAGCAGAACGAGCGGGACGATAGTTCCAACGATGATAAACAGCAGATGACTCGAACGTGGACGCATCCCTTCCAACTAGAAAATAAACATTGATAATAAAATTAAATGAAGTTCATGGTTATTCTTAGAAGATATGTGAAATGAAAAAAATACTTTATATTTAAAAATACTAATCTGCAGACTGCGCGGAGGGTACGGAAGTGGCAAGAGTGGCCTCTGCACCAGATGTGGATGCACCACCTATAATTAGACAATTAAAAATAGATTATATAAGTAATTGGAAAAAGAATGTGTATATCTATAATATAACATTCTAAATCAATATGCATGCAATATAGGATATATAAATATACCTGCAGTTGCAGTGGTGGCATCTGCCCAGGATGTAGAGGCACCACCTACAGCTAGACAATCAAAAATTGATTATCTAAGTAAGAGCAAAAATAATGTGTGTATACTTATAATATAATATTCTAAATCAATATGCATATATTATAAGATATATAAACATACCTGCAGGTGCGGTAGTGGGCTTTGCCCGGGATGTGGAGGCACCACCTACTGCAAGACAATCAAAAATTGATTATCTAAGTAAGAGCAAAAAGAATGTGTGTATATTTATAATATAACATTCTAAATCAATATGCATGCACTATAGGATATATAAACATACATGCAGGTGTGGTAGTAGCCTCTGCCTCTGATGTGGACGCACCACCTACAGCCAGACAATTAAACATTGACTATATAAGTAATTTAAAAATAAATATTCGTGTATAACTATAATATTACATTCAAAATGAATATGCGTGCAATATACCTGGAGGTGTGGTAAAGTACACACGAAAAGGGTCATCCGAAAGGGATACGGATCGGGGTGCAAGACCAGCCCTCTGCGCAGCTCCCCGGGAGGCAAAACCGCTCTACCTCTACTACAGCTGGTGCTCCTGCCGCCCCTCGCTGCTGCGGGCGTCGTCATCTGACCTAAATAAGAGTAAAATCATTACATATGCATGCAATATATGTATAGATCATAGAAATGTGTAGTAATAATATAAAATTATTGATAATCTTTTTCGTTTCATAGACGCATTGGACATATCTACTTGGATTTCATCATCGATATCATTCATAATCCACGAAACTTTATGATCAGCCGAAGACAACCTGTCTTTGGAAACAGACAGTCGGAGCACTCTAAGTCTTCTATCTTCTTCATCCTCATCAATGTCCTCCATACGATCCTCGAATTCAGGGACCTCGTAAACATCCCTAGGTTTCCAACGGTATACGACACTCCATCCCGGATGCTTCAAGCACTGTAAGAAATATACTTGAAACGCTTGTTGCGGAAAAATAAATGGATCGTCCTGACCGTAAAATCAAAGTGTGTCCAAACTAGTCAATCCATATTCATATTTCTAAGTCCAGAGATTATTTCACCACTTATCCATATCTGTTCGTGTATCGTACCAAATATACTGAAATATATAAAACGGTTCTGATCGTCCGGGATATTGGATGCCAAGTATGCAATTTAAGTATCCATAATAAACAACACCATCCGATCTTACGATCATAATCCCACTATTCTGAGTGGTTTGAGATATTTCTATGTCCTTAACTTCAAAATTATATCTAAGGACACTGAATCTTTTATAGTATGCAACATCCATTCTAGGAAACTGAACAAAACATCTTGAATATTTCCCTAATGATACAAGCAAGTTCGGATCGTGGATCTGACAAAACAAATTTTACGGCAAATATATAACGATATAAGTTTAGATTAAGACTGGTGGTAATAACATGTTATTCAAACAACTTACATGATCTGCAACCCAATCGCAAAAATTATCCTGATGATATTTTTTCAATCGTTCATCATTCCAATCAGGATACCCCTCACGTACCTCATCGATATGAATTCTGTTCTCAACAATATATTATGACATTAATATTATATCATTTCATACACACACGCACATACAAATACAATTAATTCAAAAAAACCCACTCTCTAATTTCTTCAAAACATACGCTATTGAGGAGGATAAACCGATATATCTTGTTGATAAATATAGGGTCAACTCTCTTATAATCAGTTTTACCATATGGCCCGTCCTGAATTCTCCGAAGCCAGTTAAGCTTCATCTCAATGTTCTCATCTAGACAGCGGGAACAAAATGTGGTTACTTCATCTAGAAGATAACCTTGTATGATAGAACCCTCTGGTCGATTTCTATTTCTTATATACTTTTTTAGAGTGTAGAGGCACCTAAAGAAAAATATGTTAAATAAATAAATACGGACATATAAGACAACAATAATTTTACAAAATGCGTTAAACCAAAAATTAAACGTACCTTTCGAAGGGATACACCCATCGATATTGTACTGGTTTGACAAACATAGCCTCAGTTGCAAGATGAACCATCGGGTGTATTATGATATCGATGAATGACGGCGGGAAAATATGCTCAAGCTTGCAAAGTATCAATAAAATATAATTTTCTAGATTCTTCAGCGTTAAAACATCCAAGGTTTTAGTGCATAATTCTCTAAAAAGGCAACAAAGGTCATTGATTATTAGACCAACTGATTCGGGAAAGGAAGTCCTGAGGGCTAATGGGAAAAGGTGTTCCATAATAATATGGTGATCATAACTTTTCAGCCCATCAATCTTTCCTTTCACAATTTTTATCTTTTTGCTAAATGATCCTGAGAAACTTATGGGAACTTTCAAATCAAGCAACACCTATAAGAACATTTTCTTCTCCGGTTGTGACATATGATACATGGCATTGGGAAATACAAACTTGCCTGGTTTACCTTCTATCGGTTTAGGATGCAATTCATTTCTAATTTCTCAGTCCTGAAGATCCATCCGAGCACGGAAGTTGTCTTTCGATTTTCCGTCTTTGCAAAGAAACAAGTTAAGTACGAGCTCAGATACTCTCTTCTCTATGTGCATGACGTCCAGAAAATGATGCACTAAATTTGTTGACCAGTACGGAAGCTCATAGAAAATTCTTAACTTGTTCCAGTAGGATGGTTTGACCTGTTTTACCAGATCTATTCCGAAGGTCACATTATTGTAACCATTCCACTGAGCAGTCCCGTCCTCTTCGGACAATGAGGCTGGAGGCCCAAGAAGCTCCTGATGACCATTAAATGGAGCAACGTCTAACCTGTATGGATAGTCTAGTGGCAGGAAATGCCGATGACCGCAATAACAAACTTTCCTGCTAAAATTCAACCATTTCGATGTTGTATCTTGATGACAATAAGGGCATGTTTGTGACCATGTACGGACCTACCTGATAGCATTCCATATGCAAAAAAGTCATTAATTGTCCACATTAAAGCTGCACGCATTGTGAAGGTTGCATCTGTGTTTGCATCGTAAGTCTCTACACCATCAATGAATAAAGATTTTAACTCGTCGATCAGAGGTCAGAGATAGACGTTAATATTTTTTCCCGGTGAGTTTGGTCCGTCTATAAGAAGAGTGGTCATAAAGTAAGATTGATCTACAACCAATCAAGACGATAGATTATAAACCATCATTACAACGGGCCATGTGCTGTGGCCTCCAGCTATATAGTTGAATGGGCAGAAGCCATCACTATTCAGTACGAGTCTGACATTGCGAGGATCACTACTAAATATTTTGTGCCTCCTATCGAAATCCTTCCATCCCAGTGAATCTCTTGGATGACTCATTTTTCCATCTTCGCATGGAGCAGCACGGTGATACCAAATCATTGCCTCGGCTGTTTTCTTGCACCTGAATAGCCACTGTAGCCTCTGTGTTATGGGAAAGTATTGTGCTATCGTGACAGGTATATCGGGGTTCTTATCAGATTCTTTCGGTTTATACCTGTCCTCTCCGCATGTTGGACACTCTTTCAAATCTGAATTCTCTTTCCGATACAATACGCAATCTTTGCGACATGCATGAATCTTCTCACAGTTCAGACCCAAATCAGACATCATCTTCTAGGCTTCGTGCCAGCGGTCGGGCACGTTATTTTCCGGTGGCATAGAATCTTTCAGGAACTTCATAAGCATCATGAATAACTTGTTGCTCCATCCATTTAGGCACTTAATCTAGAAAAGTTGAACGAACCATGATAGAGTGGAATACTTTGCATTCTCATAAATTGGTCTTCTAGCATCATTCATGAACTTTTCATACTTATCCGCATGCGGTTCTTGACCGGAAAGAATGTCATCTTCGGTAGGAATACTATCACTGAGGGTAGCCTCTACTATATCCTCCGTTTATTCTCCTGAAAAGAAATTATCTCCTTATTCTTCCTCTGCCGTATTACCGTCTTCTCCTTCTTCTTCTTCCACATTACCATCTTCTTCTTGTCCTTCCCCGTGATATAGCCAAGTTGTATAAAGTATAGTAAAACCATGTTTAATGATGTGAAGCTCTACGATTTCTACCTTCTGCCGGAACTTATTCCCATAACTATCGAACGGACAGAGAATCTTCTCTAACTCGATCTTATTATGTGCGTGTGCAAATTCAATGAAAGTAGCAATTCCTGCGACAAACTTAGATTGCATGCATTGTTACCAATCCACGTACATCTAGTCCTTAACTCTGATGTACTCATGGGCGATGTTAGACTGAATAACATATAAATTGTAAGTTATGGTGACTATATTGAGAAATCTAAGAACGAGATGGTTATTGACAAAGAAGAAAATCTGTAGAGATAAGTTTTTCGTTGAAAAGAATAAATTATCGATTAACAAAATTAGGTTTGAAAATACCTAAGTATGAGTTGTATTCTTTGTATGTGTGTTTCAATTTATGATTTCGCTTAGGTATAGGGTAGTTAGTGTGTATGCGCATTGTGTATGCATTTGTTGTGTATTCGTGTTGTATGTGTATGCCTTTATGAGACCCTTACGGCTCGTAAAGTCGAAAAGCCTTAGTCAACAGATCCTAACCCTATTTGCTAAGCCACCTTTGTTCAAATCGAAAAAGGAAAATGATGATTCGCTCCTGGAAACATTCCAGTTGCAGCGATGCTGATGCCTAAATTAGTATCAAATTCCAAGTCCTTTCAAAACAAATGATGATTCGCTCCTGGCCATATTCCAGTCGCAGCGACGCTGATACTAAGATTGGTATCAGATCTCAAGTTCCAAACTCGAAATAAAAATCAGCGAACCAAAAATGCATAAGAAATATCCGAAATGATGGGGCAACTCGTAATAAAAATTAGCGAGTAAAATATATGCATATAAAAATAGCCAAAATGTTTGGGCAACTCACAATAAAAAGCAGCGAGTAAAATGAAAAAACAGCCGAAATGATTGGGTACCGCTAAAAAATAGCCGAAATGATTGGGCAATCGCGACTTTCGCGATATAAAAAGCTGAAATGATAGAGTATCGCGGAAAGAAACAAAAAATGAAACTTTTGCCCTACAGGTGAGATCATATTGACCCCTGTATACAATCCATGGGCACAAACGGAAAGGGAACCATATTACCCCACCGGGCTTCATCAAAAGGAAGCCAGATCTCGATGGCTATATCTACAGCCTAGAAATCAACAACGGCGTTCCTTCTCGTTCCAACCGGAAGAAAACACGACGGCAGCAAAACGGAGCCACGGCAAAGTCCTCTAGTTCCAAATCTCGACCGTTCACAGACAGTCTAGAGACTACCTCGGAGCCGCGGTAAAGTGCCTTAGTTCCAAATCTCGAAGGTCACAGACAGCCTAGAGACTACCTCGGAGCCACGGCAAAGTCCCCTAGTTCCAAATCTCGACGGTTCACAGACAGCCTAGAGACTACCTCGGAGCCACGGCAAAGTGCCCTAGTTCCAAATCTCAACGGTTCACAGACAACCTAGAGACTACCTCGGAGCCATGGCAAAGTCCTTAGTTCCAAGTCTCGACGACAGCATCCACAGCCTAGAGATCAACAAAAGCGTTCTTCCTCCCTCCAGCAGGATACAGATGCGACATCAACAAACGGAGCCATGGCAAAGTCCCCTAGTTCCAAATTTCGACGGTTCACAGACAACCCAGAGACAACGTCAACATTCATCGCAATATTGCAGACATAATGTCAACAAACGAAGAAAAGGAAGATCCCTAGCTTCAGGGTCTTGACGGCAACTCAAATGAGATCTGAAAGACTATCAGAGATCATCCCACTCCAGCGCAGAGTTGCTACGACCCATTGGGGCTTCTAAACTGAGCCTAACCTCAAGTAAAAAGCAACATGGAATATCCCGAACGCTTGCTCTTTCGACGGTAATATCACCTGGAAGATTACTTGAAGGCGTCTTGTCCAGCTCTCGAAGGGATCAGACACACGACAGTCGCGAGGCTACTCGAACAGCAAGATTGCGTATCGAGGAATACATTGGCCAACGCGACGGTACGACGGGTAAAAAACCCTAGTATCACAGACCTTAACGGACTTCTATTAGCAGGAGTTAACTGTGACGTTAGGACATCCTTGCGAGAACTTCTCGATTCGTCTTGACTCATGGGGAAAACAATGTTCCTGCGAGAACTTCTCGACACGTCTCGACTCGTAGGGAAAAGCCTTAGGCAACGGGAATATCAACCAGTTTCCTAAGCACCGGGGCCCAGCAAGTCGGCCCAAGATGGACTATTGTATACTATCCACAGGCCACACTCTCCAAAGTCAAATATCAACAAGGAGGGAAAAAACCACTTACGAGTCTTCTCGACTTGTAAGGGGGAAAATTCTCTTGTGAGATCCTTACGACTCTTAAGAGAAAACGCACTTAAGAGTCCTCACGACTACTAAGGAGAAAATACATCTACGGGATCCTCTCGACTCATAGGGAGAAAAGTCTTTATGAGACCCCCATGGCTCGTAAAGTTGAAAAGTCTTAGGCGGCAGATCCAAACCTTTTTCCTAAGCCATCTGTTGAAGTCGGAAATTGCACCCCGGTTGACCAAGTCAAAGTCAAAGTCAACCCCAAGCCAAGTGGGCCATGCCCAGGTCGAGTCCGAACATGAAGCGGCAGGCCCTCCCCCATGCCAAAATAAAATCATGTAATAAATAATTTTTATGTAACTTTTTATGCATGAATGTAAACAAAATGGGCACAAAGCCAAATTTTTGTAAGCCTATGGCTTATGTGCAAAAAGAAATAGCACATGAGCCATGAGATGGGCAAAATGCCATTTTGTAAAGCCCAAGGGGCTATATGCAAATATGTAAGCCTATATAAGGCAACATGATGAAAATATCTAAGAAACTTTTTCATTCCCCTCAAAATCTAGGGATTGTGCATCTTTCCCCTTTCTGAAGGTTCTAAACCTTCTTCTTTCTTTTGAATTAAATCAAGAGTTTTACTCTTTCTTTTCCAAAACTAAATAGTTTTTTACCACAAAACCCATAAAGTGGAGCTTAGATCTTCCATTAGATCTCAAAAAGAAGAGATTTTTAAAATCTCACATCTCTTGATCTTCAAGATCCAGCCAAAAGAGGAGGAAGAAGGAGACCCATCACCTAAAAATCCAACTTTGGGAAGATCCAGAACTCAAGGGAGTAGCCCGTTTCAGCATCTCCAAAAACATCTTAGGAGTTTAACTCCCCTCTAATTTCTCTTTCGTGAGTTTAAATCCCATTTCTGGGGCTAAAAGCCCATTTTCCTCGCCGGCGTCCAAGCGCCCGAGCGCCTAGCGCTCAAGCGCCCAGCGCCTACGTGCCGGGCACGTGGTGCGCTAGCGCTCGAGCGCACAGCCCCTAAGCGGACAGCGCCCACGTGTCGGACACGTGGTATGCTAGCGCTCAAGCGCCCAGCGCTCGCGTGCTAGGCACGTGAGGCACTGGCCCTACGCGTCCTTCGGACACTTTTCCCCTTTATATATATATATATATATATATATATATATATATATATATACATATGTATGTATGTATGTATACATGTATATATATAGATACACAAACTCCACAAATACCGTCGGGGCGCTGCCCCATACCCCGCAAGGGGGCTGCTAGCCCCCTTGACCCCAAGCCCGCTATCCAGGTAGCGGGACCCCCCGTAAAAAACTCTGCGGGGCCCCCGATATATCCCAAATCCCTTCAAAACACAACACAGCACATTGAGTTCGCATGACCAGTTTAACCCGTCAATCGGAGGTTCTCTCGCTTTAAATACGAGGGGTAATTAACGGCAGCTTAGTCCGCGACTGCCGGAGATTCGGATTCCCACGATCAATAAACCCCAGCCTACCCTAGGCAGGGGGAATTTGTAATGCGCCTGACAAGCGCGCGCGTATTCCCATCTCAATGGGGTGACGAAAAACACCGTACAGATTCTGGCACGCCCGGTGGGCCATCTCTCCTCCCATATTTCGGGTTAAACATTCATGCGAACTCAATCAATATAAATATCTATATTTATACTAAAATAATGCTCTTTAATGCAGGTTTTCAAGAAATCACTTCTCAACAATGTCTCCAAAGATGAACTCCGCTCCCATCTCCTATACGATGAAGATGGACACCCGGACGGTCCTCCCGGCCAGTCTCGGGCGACAATGGGAAGATCCGCTGCTACCATTCGGCTCTATTCTGTTCGTGTCAGCTAACGCCGTCCCTTCTCTTCAAGCTTCGATAACCGACAAACCGTTCTCAAAAGGGAAAAGGCCGAATGTCATGGTCGCGAGGGCACCACTGCCCAAGAACAAATTCGTTTCCAAACGACCTTCCATCGCCCCAGCTGGGGGCAAGGCCATCAACGTTAACGAAGTAACAGGGCATCTCGGGCAAGCTCCAGCGGTACCCCCGACAACTGCTCGATCGGGTATTTTCTTTAAGCTCCCTATCAATCGACTCGCGGTGGCTTCCCAGAAAACGGATGCCCGCCAAGCCCTCAAAATCGAGAAGCTAAGGCAGAAAAGGCTCAGATACAGAGCCAACAAAAGGGCTAGGGCTCATAATAGGGTGAGCTTCATGAGGCCCTAAGGACGGGGTTACCGCGCCAATGATAAAGAGACGGTTGGATATGTGGTCTACACTGTCTACATGGTCGGACATGAAGAAACGAACCCTCCCATGCTTCACAGCCATGGTGATGATATAGTGGACGCTACCCAATGCCTACTCGGCCTAAATGATGAAGAGCTCGCTCAGGCCGATAAGCCAAAAGAGCCTGGGGTGCCTGCGGAATTGTGTTCAGGCAATAAGGATGACCCGGTTGTCATAACCGGAACTATAGACCAAGATTATTCCGATAGCTTCAGAGGCAGCTTCAGGACAGGGATGAGAAGTTAACCAAGGTACAGTCTAAGGTCGACGAATTGACAAACGTCACGGCAAATCTCGCGACCCAAGTCGCCCGATTGCAATTACAGCAGAATCAAATTTTGGTTCATGAGCCAGGGACTGATACCAGGAGGCAGCCAACTGATATCCCCTTCAACCTAAGAGCGGAGCGCCTTCGCGAAAAATGGCCGCGATCATCCTCCAGTCCCTCTGATACATACACCGGAGGAGAATCTCCACTGAAAGAGAAGCTAGATAAGGTATATTCCTTCAAAAGGGACAAAGTACACAAGATATTCAAGGGCGCCCTAAGAAACGGTCTACAACTGCCAGAATCAAAGAGACCGCAAGAAGCGAATATGACCAACGACCCCAAATATTGCCCTTATCACAGAGTGATAGGTCATGCCATTGAGGACTGCTTCGTCTTCAAAGATTGGGTCGAAAGGCAACACAAGACAAGAGAGATAGAACTGTCTAAAGGCGTGTTAGAAAACAGTCAAGCTACGACCGCCGATTTCATACAAATGGAGACCGAAACCTTTCGGGAACCCAATCCTCCCAGACATGTGCCATTATCTGAAAAGGGCGAACAAAAGACTGATCGACCTCAAGGACCAGCATCAGTAAGGGCACCTACTCTAATGGGGAGAAAGAAGAAGGTGTACTCCTTCAGGAGGGATGAGGTCCGCAATATATTCGAGAAAGCCTTGAACAACGATCTGCAACTGCCTATTCCGAAGAGGCCACATGAAATGAATATGACCGGTAACCCCGTATACTGCCCATACCATAGGGTGCTGAGTCATACCAGTGAAGACTGCTGTGTTTTCAAAGATTGGGCAGAGGACCAATACAAGCTTGGAAAAACCTCACAGTCCTCGGATGTATCGGCAAGCCACAGAGCGTTGGTCATCAACACAACTCCGCCAAGATCAAAATTCAAGGAGCTGGGATAAGCAAAGATGACCTCTAAGTCGTTAAACTGGGAACGATCGACCACCACGTCATTAAACTGGGAATAATCGACCTCTAAGTCGTTAAACTGGGAATGTAAAAAAAATATATGTAAATAAACAAAAAAATGTATAAATAAAAGAAAAATAAAGAAAAGCCGAAATGATGGGGAAACTCGCAATAAAAATCAGCGAGTAAAATAAAGATGAAAATAAAGCCGAAATGATGGGGCAACCGCGAATAAAAACCGAAATGATAGGGCAATCGCGATCTTCGCGATAAGAAAAGCTGAAATGATAGAGCAATCGCGGTAAAACAAAAAAATCAAAAAAAAATGGGGCATGATGAGTCGCTCCTGGTACCATATTCCAGTGCAGCGATGCAGACGCCAACAAAAATCCGATTTTTCAAAATTTCCCCAGCCCTACGTCCAGTCCCCAAATTGACTACCGTATATAATCTAAAGGCTCAAATAATTCTCAGCATACCCATACCCCACCGCAGTCACCAGTCACGTAGCTGGTCTCCGCCCTTGGAATTATGGTCCATTGGGAAAGACCCACTCATGTGTCCTCACGATACATGAGGAGAACAAACCATCGTGGGATCCTTACGACTCACAAAGGAAAAACACACTTGGGGGTCCTCACGACTCCTATGAAGAAAATGCACCTATAGGATCCTTACGACTCGTAGGGAGAAAATGCTTTTATGGGACCCTTACGGCCCATAAAATTGAAAAGCCTTAGGTGATAGGGATCTAAACCTGTCTCCTATTCCATCGCTTCCCAATAGGCAATGACGAATGATGAGTCGCTCCTGGTACCATATTCCAGTGCAACGATGCAGACGCCGGCCAAAATCCAAATCCCCAAGTGGCGAATGATAAGTCACTCCTGGTACCATATTCCAGTGCAGCGATGCAGACACCGGCCAAAATACAAATCCCTAAGTGGCGAATGATGAGTCGCTCCTGGTACCATATTCCAGTGCAACGATGCAGACGCCAACCAAATTCCAAATCCCATACCCCAACAGCGAATGATGAGTCGCTCCTGGTACCATATTCCAGTGCAGCGATGCAGACGCCAACCAAATCCAAATCACATACCCCAACGGCGAATGATGAGTCGCTCCTGGTACCATATTCCAGAGCAGCGATGCAAACGCCAACAAAGTCTCGAAATTTTTCCGGCCCTACGGTCTGGATCATACATCCTGCAAAGCCGTATACAATCCACTGGCGTAAAACGATCCCAATCTCTCCCAAGTCCTACCGGTGAGACCACATTCAAAGTCCCACTAAAAATAAAAATAAAATAAAATATAAAAAAAATAGTATGTCCACAAGCAAAATGGGTACGGATGAAAACCCAAAAGGGCTCCGTGAGTAAAAAACAGCAGGACTGCCGGCGAGTTTGTGAAAACCCGAAAGGGCGCAAACTTGTAAAAAAAAGAGATGAAATGCACTTGCGAAGTCTTCTCGACTTTGTGAGGAGAAAATTCCCGTGTGAAATCCTTACGACTCACAAAGGAGCAACACACTTGGGGGTCCTCACGACTCCTAAGGAGAAAATACACCTACAGGATCCTTACGACCCATAGGGAGAAAATGCTTTGTGAGACCTTTACGGCTCAAAAAATTGAAAAGTCTTAGGTGATAGGGACCTAAAAACGGTCTCCTAAGCCATCGCTTCCTTAAAGCTAGCGCAAATGATGATTCGCTCCTGGTACCATATTCCAGTGTAGCGATACTGATGCCAAGCAAAAACCAATTCCCAAATCCTCCCGGGGCAAATGATGAGTTGCTCCTGGCATTATTCCAGTGCAGCAATGCAGATGCCAAACAAAAACCAAAATCCCAAAATCCTCTCAAAGACAGATGATGATTCACTCTTGGTACCATATTCCAGTGTAGCGATGCTGATGTCAACCCAAATGATAATCAACAAGTCAACTTCAACTCCGACACCGCAGAAAGCAGAGCAAGTCAGAATCCAATCTCGATACTGCAAGAAGCGGAGCAAGTCAAGTTCACCCCTGACACTGCAAGAGGCAGAGCAAGTCAAATAGAGCGTCGACCGTCCATGTCGCAAAAAGGGCAGTGCAGGCTTCCTACAAAGCAGGAACCAAATCACTCCGGGCGACGGAAAAGTCTATCATGGACACTCCGTCTCAGAGACACGTCAAGCGTCAACCGTACATGTCGCAAAAAGGGCAGTGCAAGCTTCCTACAAATCGGGAAATAAATCACTCCGGATCAGTACCGTCCATGTCGCAAAAAGGGCAGTGCAGGCCTTCCACAAATCGGGAACCAAATCGTTCCGGATCAAAACGTCGACCGTCCATGTCACAAAAAGGGCAGTGCAGGCTTCCTACAAATCAGGAACCAGATCACTCCGGGCCAGGAAAATGTCTCTCACGGACACTCCATCTCGGAGACGCGTCAAGCGTGGACCGTCCATGTCGCAAAAAGGGCAGTGCAGGCTTCCCACAAATCGGGAACCAAATCGCTCCGGATCAGAGCGTCGACCGTCCATGTCGCAAAAAGGGCAGTGCAGGCTTCCTACAAAGCAGGAACCAGATCACTCCGGGCCAGGAAAAAGTTTATCACGTACACTCCATCTCGGAGACGTGTCAAGCGTCGACCGTCCAATCGCAAAAAGGGCAGTGCAGGCTTCCCATAAATCGGGAACCGAATCGCTCCGGATCAGAGCGTCGACCGTCCATGTCGCAAAAAGGGCAGTGCAGGCTTCCCACAAATTGGGAACCAAATCGCTCCGGGTCAGAGCGTCGGCCTTCCATGTCGCAAAATGGGCAGTGCAAGCTTCCCACAAATCGGGAACCAAATCGCTCCGGATCAGAGCGTCAACCGTCCATGTCGCAAAATGGGCAGTGCAGGCTTCCTACAAAGCAGGAACCAGATCACTCCGGGCCAGGGAAACGTCTACAACGGACACTCCGTCTCGGAGACGCATCAAGCGTCGACCGTCCATGTCGCAAAAAGGGCAGTGCAGGCTTCCCATAAATCGGGAACCAAATCGCTCCGGATCAGAGCGTCGACCGTCCATGTCGCAAAAAGGGCAGTGCAGGCTTCCTACAAAGCAGGAACCAGATCACTCTAGGCCAGGGAAAAGTCTACCACAGACACTCCATCTCGGAGACGCGTCAAGCGTCGACCGTCTATGTCGTAAAAAGGGCAGTGCAAGCTTCCTACAATGCACGAACCAGATCACTCCGGGCCAGGGAAACGTCTACCACGGACACTCCGTCTCGGAGACGCGTCAAGAGTCGACCGACCATGTCGCGAAAAGGGCAGTGCAGGCTTCCCACAAATCGGGAACCGAATCGCTCCGGATCAGAGCGTCGACCGTCCATGTCGCAAAAAGGGCAGTGCAGGCTTCCCACAAATCGGGAACCGAATCGCTCCGGATCAGAGCGTCGACCGTCCATGTCGCAAAAAGGGCAATGCAGGCTTCCCACAAATCGGGAACCAAATCGCTCCGGATCAGAGCTTCGACGGTCTATGTCGCAAAAAGGGCAGTGCAGGCTTCCCACAAAGCGGGAACCAAATCGCTCCGGATCAGAGCATCGACCGTCCATGTAGCAAAAAGGGCAGTGCAGGATTCCTACAAAGCAGGAACCAGATCACTCCGGGCCAGGGAAAAGTCTGCCATGGACACTCCGTCTCGGAGACGCGTCAAGCGTCGACCATCCATGTCGCAAAAAGGGCAGTGCAGGCTTCCCACAAAGCGGGAACCGAATCGCTCCGGATCAGAGCGTCGACCGTCCATGTCTCAAAAAGGGCAGTGCAGGCTTTCTAGAAAGCAGGAACCAGATCACTCCGGGCCAGGGAAATATCTACCACGGACACTCCGTCTCGGAGACGCGTCAAGCGTCGACCGTCCATGTCGCAAAAAAGGTAGTGGAGGCTTCCCACAAATCGGGGACCGAATCGCTCCGGATCAGAGCGTCGACCGTTCATGTCAAAAAAAAGGCAGTGCAGGCTTCCCACAAATCGGGAACCGAATCGCTACGGATCAGAGCGTCGACCGTCCATGTCTCAAAAAGGGCGATGCAGGCTTCCCATAAATTGGGAACCAAATTGCTCCGGAGCAGAGCGTCGACTGTCCATGTCGCAAAAGGGCAGTGCAGGCTTCCCACAAAGCGGGAACCAAATCGCTCTGAATCAGAGCATCGACCGTCCATGTCGCAAAACGGCAGTGCAGGCTTTCTACAAAGCAGGAACCGGATCACTCCGGTCCAGGGAAAAGTATACCATGGACACTCCGTCTCGGAGATGCGTCAAGGGTTGACCGTCCATGTCGCAAAAAGGGCAGTGCAGGCTTCCCACAAAGCGGGAACCAAATTGCTCCGGATCAGAGCGTCGACCGTCCATGTCGCAAAAAGGGCAGTGCAGGCTTCTTACAAAGCAGGAACCAGATCACTCCGGGCCAGGGAAAAGTCTACCACGGACACTCCGGGCCAGGGAAAAGTCTACCACGGACACTCCGTCTCGGAGACGCGTCAAGCGTCGACCGTCCATGTCGCAAAAAGGGCAGTGCAGGCTTCCCTCAAATCGGGAACCAAATCACTCCAGATCAGAGCGTCGACCGTCCATGTCGCAAAAAGGGCAGTGCAGGCTTCCCACAAATCGGGAACCAAATCTCTCCGGATCAGAGCGTCGACCGTCCATGTCGCAAAAAGGGCACTGCAGGCTTCCTACAAAGCGGGAACCAAATCGCTCCGGACCAGGGAAACGTCTACCACAGACACTCCGTCTCGGAGATGCGTCAAGCGTCGACCGTCCATGTCGTAAAAAGGGCAGTGCATCCCAAAAAGTAGGAACAAAAGCAAGTCGCCTCCAGTGAAAGAAGATCCATCAATTTCATGCACACAACTCACATATGTGGTGTGCATTTATTGATGGGGGGAACTTTGTTGAAGTCGGAAATTGCACCCCAGTTGACCAAGTCAAAGTCAATGTCAACCCCAAGCCAAGTGGGCCATGCTCAGGTCGAGTCCGAACATGAAGCGGCCGGCCCTCCCCCATGCCAAAATAAAATAATGTAATAAATAATTTTTATGTAATTTTTTATGCGTGAATGTAAAAAAAATGGGCACAAAGCCAAATTTTTGTAAGCCTATGGTTTATGTGCAAAAAGAAATAGCACATGAGCCATGGGATGGGCAAAATGCCATTTTGTAAAGCCCAAGAGGCTATATGCAAATATGTAAGTCTATATAAGGAAACATGATGAAAATATTTAAGATACTTTTTCATTCCCCTAAAAATCTAGGGTTTGTGCCTTTTTCCCCATTCTTAAGGTTCTAAACCTTCTTCTTACTTTTGAATTATATCAAGAGTTTTCCTCTTCCTTTTCCAAAACTAAATAGTTTTTTACCACAAAACCCATAAAGGGGAGCTTAGATCTCCCATCAGATCTCAAAAAGAAGAGATTTTTAAAATCTCACATCTCTTGATCTTCAAGATCCAGCCAAAAGAGGAGGAAGAAGGAGACCAATATCCCCCAAAATCCCACTTTGGGAAGATCCAGAGCTCAAGGGAGAAGCCCGTTTCAGCATCTCCAAAAACATCTTAGGAGTTTAACTCCCCTCTAATTTCTCTTTCGAGAGTTTAAATCCCATTTCTTGGGCTAAAAGCCCATTTTCCTCGTCGGCGTCCAAGTGCCCGAGCGCCTAGCGCCCCAAGCG
This sequence comes from Agapanthus africanus, assembly GCA_030015575.1. Classification (NCBI taxonomy): domain Eukaryota; kingdom Viridiplantae; phylum Streptophyta; class Magnoliopsida; order Asparagales; family Amaryllidaceae; genus Agapanthus; species Agapanthus africanus. The sequence goes on along the minus strand of CM057345.1, from coordinate 112,045,032 downwards.
CTTAAGCGCCCAGCGCCCATGTGCCGGGCACGTGGTGCGCTAGTGCTCAAGCGCCTAGCACTCAAGCGGCCAGCGCCTACGTACCAGGCACGTGGTGCACTAGCGCTCCAGCGCCCAGCGCCCACGTGTCGGACACGTGGTGCGCTCGCGCTAGAGCGCACAGTGCCTAAGCTCATTGCGATCAAGCGCACAACGCTCAAGCGCACAGCGCCCACGTGTCGGACACATGGTTCTTGATTGATACCAATTTCTCGTTGTGTAGTATAAAAATTGTATATAGAAATCACAACCAAAAATATTTTGACCGCAATCAACTACGGTGTCGGATGTAGATCGTTAGCGAGTGCAGATCGTCCACAGGGAAAGTGTAATCGTTCGTGTTTCGAATTAGATGAATTGAAACTTTAAGGAAAAGAAAACAAAATAATTCATGATTTAAAATTGCATTTCAAGAAAGAGAAAAATCTAGATCTAAGAAAGCATTAAAATCAAGAAGTGGTAATTTGTGATGATTTTTCCAACCAAATGTCAAGAATCTAAATGAGGCTCATAGAAATCGATCGGATCTATAGATGTGATGCAATCTCACGATGATGTATTCTTATCCTTCGATGAATTGATACTAGATCGATGGTGATCGACGAGAATTAAGGATTTCTAGTGAAACTAGGGTTTCATCATTTATCCCTTGTTCCTTCGTCGATATCATTCACATTCTAGCCTCTAGTAAATTCAAGAAATGATCGTAGATCCCTAATTTCGAGCGATAACAATCAAGAAAGTATCGCAACGAAACTAGGTCATTGATCCTTGAACTTGCTAGGGTTTACAAAACTCGTAGGACTTAAGAATCGTTTTAAGATTTGTTACATCATCATTCTATTGATCTTCTCGACTCCTTGACGAGCGGAGTTTTACTCAAACATCACAACAAGAACTACAACTATAAATTGAGATCGAATCATGATGCAAGAATTTAAAGAAAGAAAGATTAAAGAATTTCACCTTTTATTTATATCAACAATTTCATTACAATCGCTCAAGAACTACAAGAAGAAGAACTCGATCGTCGATTTGGCTTCGCTCGGCTCCGTGAGTCGCGGATCGGCTTGGATCACTTGCTCGATTGAAGATCGGCTCCGCTCCTAAAAGGTTGAAGGCTTCTCACTTGATTTGGTACTCGGGATCTTGAATTTGGATTGGAATTAGGGTTAGGGTTTCGCACAAGTCGTGTCACTCAACTTGTGGAAGAAGATGAGAGGGTAAAGATTAAGGAACAACCTTTTAACCCTAGATCTAGGCTCCTATTTATAGACCATCAAAATCCTAGATCTAGGATTTAAATTTTGAATTTCCCTCCAAAAGTTTGTTGAGGAGAAGCTTCTAGATGAAGTTTTTTAAGCCGAGCCTTCTAGATGTGCCACGTGGAGAATCGGGAGTCTTCTGGAAGCTTGGGTGGTTATGTGAGACACGTGTAAAAATTCTGAGCTGATGAAGCCACCATAGCGCCGTGGATCCGCGGCGCAAGCAGGCTCCCGCCGCGGAACCGTGGCGCTTTGTGGGCCTTGAGGCTTGAGTCTTCTTCAGATGCTTTGGGCTGACTTTGGGGCCTTTTTGTGATATGTTGAATTGTATTTTTCCCTCTGGATTGCTACCAGATCTCAAAACTTGGAGTTGGTGTATTTTTGATCAGCTTCTTTTGGCTTTGTTCCTGCAATTCCCTGCACAAATCTCGAAACAAGTGTTGCACAATACAAGGATGATGCGATGCCATGACAAACACACAATTTCCCTAAAAGTGCCGGTTTTAAAGTCTAACACATGCAATCTGGTATTTCAGGGATGTTTTGCTAATATGTGAAATATGAATACCGAACACTTCTATATGAGTGCAAAAGATAGGAAAATTGCCGTGTTAAAAATGTTGTATTTTCGACTGTTCAGTGCTCTAGCGCTTAAGTGCCCGGCGCTCAAGCGCCTGGCGCCCATGTATCGGACACATGGTGCGCTGGCACTTAAGCGCCCCGCTCTCACATGCTAGGCACGTGAGGCGCTGGCCCCACACGTGGTGCGCTAGCGCTTAAGTGCACAGCGCCTAAGCGCCCCGCGCTCAAGCGCTCCAGCGCCCACCGCTCAAGCGCCCACCGCCCATATGTCGGACACGTGGTGCGCAGGCGCTTAAGCGCCCAGCGCTACCATGCTAGGCACGTGAGGCGCTGGCCCCACGCGTCCTTCGGACGCTTTTCCCCATTTTATATATATGTATACATGTATATATATATCGATACACACACACTCCACAATACCATCCCCGTAAAAAACTCTGCGGGCCCCCCGATATATCCCAAAACACAACACTGCACATTGAGTTCGCATGACCAGTTTAACCCGTCAATCGGAGGTTCTCTCGCTCCAAATGCGAGGGGTAATTAACGACAGCTTAGTCCGCGGCTGCCGGAGATTCGGATCCCCGCAATCAATAAACCCCAGCCTAACCTAGACAGGGGGAATCTATAATGCGCCTGACAAGCGCGTGCGTATTCCCATCTCAATGGGGTGACGAAAAGCACCCTACACCATCGCCGCCCTACAAGAGGTCAAGATGGACTATCTACAGGCCACATTTGCCAAAGCCACATTCGCCAATGAAATAAAGAAGCTACTTACGGATCCTCACGATTCGTAAGGAAAAATACCCGAGTGAGATCCTTACGACTCACGGAGGCGATGAACACTTAGAAATCCTCATGATTTCTAGGGAGAACTTACACCTATGAGATCCTCTCGACTTATAGGGAGAAAAAACCTTCTTGAGACCCTTACGACTCATAAAGATGAAAAGTCTTAGGCTACAAAGACCCTAAAATGGTCTCCTAAGCCCTCAATTCTACGGACATGCATAACTCTGCACTATTTCACCCACGTACATACTTACGTGGCCAAAGTAGTGGGGGCATTTGTTCTCGCCAAAATTTTCGGCCAAGAGCGATTTATTCCCTTAAAACCCATATAAAAAAGGGAAAGAAGAAAGAGGAAAAGAGTTCACGGTTGGACATCACGTGTTAAACACGTGAGCGCTTATATGCAAAGCATATGAGCGCTGAAAGAAAATAACAAAGGGCCAAACAGGCCTCACATGAGCGCTCATATGCAAAGCATATGAGCGTTGAACATAAATAAACAAGGGAAAAAAAGACATCACGTGTTAAACACGTGAGCGCTTATATGCAAAGCATATGAGCGCTGAAAGAAAATAACAAAGGGCCAAACAGGCCTCACGTGTAAAACACGTGAGCGCTCATATGCAAAGCATATGAGCAATGAACATCAATAACCAATGGCCAAACAGACATCCCGTGTTAAACACGTGGGCGCTCATATGCAAAGCATATGAGCGCTGAATAAAATAAACCTAAATGGCCAAACAGGCCTCACGTGTAAAACACGTGAGCACTCATATGCAAAGCATATGAGCGCTGAACATAAATCACCAATGGCCAAACATGTCTCACGTGTTAAACACGTGAGTGCTCATATGCTCATATGAGCGTTGAAAATATACAGACTTAAACCCTCACTAAGGGTCACGTGTTAAACAAGTGAGTTCTCTTGCCGCTCACATGCAAAGCATGTGAGCACCAAAATTTAAAACGCTACTATCAAATTCTAGAATTAAATTCTGTTTGGGAAACATTTTCCTGATCTTGTTAAACTAAAAAGATATGATAGAATAAAATTCTAATCATGTTAAAACTAACAAAATATTCATAATCTTATTAAACAAACAAGAAATCTTCTCTGTTAAACAGAGAGCATTTAAATTAAAAATCCAACGGTGAAGAAAATTCACCGATTGATCTAAAAGATCATGAAATCGATCAAGATCTCACAAAGAGAGATTCTCTCAACAAATTGCTTTTTTCCTTCTCCTATAATATGAGCAAGGAGATTAAATCTAAAGGAGAAGACCACCCCATAAGCTTCTAAAAAAATATACAGAAGCCTCCTAAAAGCTCCCACAAAACAAAAGAGAATTTAATTCTCAAACCAAGAGTTTAACTCTTCTCAAATAACTTAGTTCTTCCTCTGGTCGAGGTCTGCAGAAGCAGATCTCCCTACAAGTTGAGAATTTAATTCTCATCGGGGAGATTCTGTTATGCATATTCAAAACTTAAGGGAAAGAACTAAGTTCAAAGAATTTAATTCTTCCAAAAGTATAAAGAAATTTAATTCCTTAGAAAAAATTAGGCTTAACCCTGCAAAAGAATTTAATTCTTATAAAACAAGGGACCTGAAATTCTTAAAACTCATATCAAAATCTCTATGCATATAGAAGAAAAGACTGGTCACGTGTTCCCACGTGAGCACCTCCGATGAACAAAAAGGAATGACTGAGATCGAATCACGTGTTCTCACGTGACCCCCAAACAATTGCTTAGATGGAAAAGGGGAAAAATCCAAAAAAAAGGGCTCACATTTTGAGTACCTCACGTGTTCGCACGTGAGCATTATATGAGCTAAGTGCTTAGCACTTATAAAAGGAAGAGGGAATGAACCCAAAGAAGCAGTGCCCAACTCTGGGGCGCCTCATGTGCCCATACGTGATGGTCACAAAAATTAAGTGTTTAACACTTGTATACAGATGGGGATTTGGACCTAAGTGTACAGCCCCAACTTTCAGGCGCCTCACGTGAGTGCCCCAAATTTCAGTGTTTAACACTTCTTTAGAAACTCACGTGAGAACACGTGAGCACCGAGCATATATTAATGTTTAACACTATAAGAAACCAACTTCAGCCCTAAATTGGCTAAGTCTTCTTGAGATTAAAACGTCTTGGATCTCCAAGTAGACTGAGCCTCTATGCTCATTGTAGGGTTGCTAGGAACGCGTACAAGGGTCTACGAGGCATCAACCATGCCCGATTAAAAAATTAGCCGTGTCGAACAACCCGAATACGGATCTTTAAACAAGAGATTAGGCGAAAACTAGCATGTTAACAACTTTAACACTAAGTAAGAGGGATTACAACCTTTGTAGATCCGGTCCTTCACTTCATATGCTCCGTGTTGTGGTCCCTTCGCTGCGATCATCGGGTTCCGGACACTCGTGAGGTTCCACGAAGAGAAAGATGCAAGCTTTGCTTCCGATCTTCGATACTAAGATGATCTACCTTGAAGTTCCGTTAACACAAGCTAACACTCATGAAATGATGTGAACACCCTCATCTAAATGGCAAGGGAAGATGAGGATGATGAAGTAGGATTTTTGCTCTCTTTATTTATCTTTTTCTCACATATTTTCATCACAAAATATCAAAGCAAGAAAGCTTTTTGAGCAAGGAAGAAGAAGGAAGAAGATGAACAATAATAGTATATCTTTTGTGATGAATAATGCAAAGAAGATAATGATGAATTATGCAACCATGGTTAACCAAACCATTGTAGAGATTTAACCAAGGGTGTAGGGTTTGGGTTAGGTTAAGGATGAGTCATAACAAAATATCTTTCACAAAACAAAACAAAACCTTCTAGAATCATCTAGAAAGCATTAACCCAAATCAAACCCTAATCTTGTTTAATCTCTACTAAACATGTTGCATTATTTATCATATCATGTTACAATATTATATATCACATATATAATATTTATTGTAACCAAATAAAATAATACAATTAACATATATCGCATATATATCAATGTATTATCCGAGTGAGAAAAAGAATCTTTTAGTGAGCTAATATTAGTTGAATGTCTTTTAATATATCATATATATTATTATACATTAAATTATCGAATCAACACTTGATCCGACAATCCGGCTATATCGCATATAACCGACTAATATTTATCCGTACCGATTCATCGAATCAACTCTTGATCCGATGACCCGGCTGATATCAAATATCGCGAGAATACAATACGATATCATATACCGTATTATCCTCGGTCCCGCACATATCACATATGTGCTCCTACTCCGTTTTGCCTGAGCCAAGAAACCTCTGTGTAGGACTCTAAAGAATCGTCAATACGCCGGCAGTAGGTGATGATCATATCAAACACCAACAAGCTGCAAGCGGTCAGCTAAACGTAACAGCTACCCAGGTATTGAGCGCTCAGAAGATCAACAAGCAAGCCTGTACATTCTCCTGTGAATCCAAACAGTAACACTCCCGTACAATCCGGTCTCGTCGTCTGATATGTTGCATATCTTGCCTAGGGGTGGTAAACGTCAGACCCCAGTAGCTCGATAAGTCGTGTCGATTTGAGGTCTATAACAGTTCGAGAAACTACTGATAACACTTACCAGTAAATCACAGCAACCCTGGTCAGGGATTTCCGGTTATAGCCAATCGAACACAGCACAACATCAACTCCCTATACCGGGAGAGACGAATCCCCTCCTATCGCTCATTGCCTCCATGTGATTCGGGACTGTACCCAAAAGCCACCTTTTTGCACGCCCTCTTGGACGTGGTATGATGGAAATCAAAGCACAGTGGGAATCACACAAGACTCTATGACGATCTCGGGTCAACAGACTACTCTGTACCAGTGTCACCGGAGAACTGCCATCTGACGTATGATATAATACCATCTGGGAGTTCTCGGCGAGTCCGTCCAGTGTACCCAGTCTCCACTGAGCACCCGTACACCATCCTTGATGTCAAACACCGATGGATATGGGATCATCCATCGCCCATCATATGGGTCAAGATGGGTATACGCTAGTCTACTCTGGTGCATCGATGCCCTGTCTCGATACACCCACGACTAGGAACAATTATAGGATGTACTCGTCGACTATCGTGGCCCCACTAGTATGATCTCATCATAGTCCCAGTAGTCGAGTACATATCCTAAGGTCTTTATCAACATGTAATATAGAGACAATCAGAGTATATGTTAAGATAAAGTACAACCAAATGGCATACTATCATGTCGAGCAAGAAAGTCCTCCTTATATATGTCCAAGCATCCATTACAATATACATCGTATGTACAGTAATGACCTCTAGGGCATACATATAACTAACAATCTCCCACTTGCACTAGGGCCATCTGTTATGGTATCGCATACCCAACAATTAGCTGCGGTTGAAGTATCTCATACTCAACCATCCCATAAAAGTCTTTACTGGGAAAAAGGCCTTTGTGAGTGGATCCGCGCTGTTGTCCTCTGCGTCTACTCTCCTAACCTCGATCTCCCTGGAGATCAACCATCTCCATGATCAGGTGATACTACCTAAGAATTATATCTGGATTTCTGATGGGACGGAAGTTCCTTGCCTAAAGCCACAACTCCATTGTCACACAATGGTAGGAACGAAGTTCATCTTATGAACTTATATATCCAGACTGCCTCTTTGGTAGCATCCTTGGTAACAATGTATCTTGCCTTTAATCTTCTAGTATGTCACGGTATCTAGCTTGGAACTCTTCCAACATACCGTCCCTCCACTGAGGTTATAGACAATGCATGCAACTGACATTCAGTCGTCCTTATCACTCTAGAACCTTTCCAGTGATTCTCCTCAGGATTGATTGATACCATCTCACTACAACTAGTGAGTATCCTAACATCCAATTAGATCTATCTCATAGATCCAAAACCCCGGATTTAGGAGGTATCGCTTTGATCCTATATGGAGAATCCTTGTGATAAGCGGAGATTGACCAATCGTAGCATAGGAAACTCCTTCCCTATCAAGAGTATGTCATCCACGTACTCTACGAGGATCACCACCATACTCTCTACTACCTTTTTGTATATACAAGGTTCATCTACCATTTTGATGAAGTCAAACTCTTTGAATACCACATCAAAACAAATGTTCCAACTCCACGATGCCTGTTTTATCATATAAAACATCTTGCACACGTTTCCGCTGCTCCCACTGTCTACGAAGCCCTCTGGCTGTGTACTTATAGACGCTATCTTCTAAATCATCATTTAAAAAAGCAGTCATGACACCCAACCACCAGATATCGTAGTCATGGTATGTAGCCTTGGCAAGTAGGATCTGGATGGACTTAAGCATAGATCCTTAGAAAAGGTTTCAACATAATCCATACCTGGTCTATGATGCAAACCTTTAACAAGTCTAGCTTTGAAAGTCTCAACTTTTCCATGTACACCAAGTAATCTTCTCAAGATATACTTGCACCTGATGGGGATTTAACCCTTTAGATAAGGCAACCAAAGTCCATACTTTGTTGGTGTATAAGGATTCCATCTCAGATCGATAAGCATCCAGCCATTCTTATAGAGTCCCACTCCTAATGGCCAGCTCGAAACTAGTTGGGTCATCATCTCATGATGCAATCCTTGCTCCCACTGTCATAGAGAAACCGAAGTATCTCTCAGGTGGGTGAGGAACCCTACTAGATCGGCAGAGAGGCTGAGGTTCGTTGGAAACTATTGAATCTTTTGGTTCTACCAAATCATCAGCTGCATTTTGTATAGCTGGAACCTTTCCAGTTCTACATAACAGACCTTCCCTCGAGCTTGTCCGGATTTTGCTTTTAGACATAGTCCGAACAACCCCAAATCTTAACAAGCTTAAGATATGGGCTCTTCCCTTTCCATATCACATATGAAGTGGTAGTCAACTGATTTGATTTGAACCCTATTCAATAGGTATGCAGCTTCTCAAGTGCATAACTCCCAAAAGGAAATAGGCAACTCAGTAGTACTCATCATAGAGCACACCATATCACATAGGGTGCTATTGCTCCGCCCCGATATACCATCGTGCTATGGTGTATACGGAGGAGTAATGCTGAGAGAGAATCTCATTCTCCTTTAGAATAGTCCAGGAATCCCGTGCTCAAGTATTCTCCTCTTTGATCTCATCAAAGGACATAATACTTATACCCGTATTTTGGTTCTCTACTTCTAACTTATATTCTGTGAATATCTCAAAAGGTTCAGACTTGTGTTTCAGCAGGAACATATGTCTAAATCTTGAGAGATCATCAGAGAATGTAATGAAGTACAAAGAACCAGTCTTGGCATGTGTAGACAGGGGACCTTCATACATCAGCATGTATCAATCCCAAGAGTTCACTAACTCTTTCTCTGTTTCTAATAAACAGAGCTGTAATCATCTTATCTTTGTGACATGACCGGCAAGTTTCACAAGATGTAAATTCAAACTAATTTAAATATGCATCTAAATGTAACTTCAGCCAGTCAGGTCGCATTGATATGACCTAGTCTACAATGCCTCAAGAAGGATTCATTCATTTCTGAACTCTGATTGTTAGGATAAGTGCGTGTCAAGTTTAGTTTTAAATACCGCAATCAAGACGGTTTCGCTTGTAGCTAGCCGGTTGAGTACGGGTCGTCCGCAGGGAGATGGGAGTCTTTTTCAATGTGTTTTAACGAGTTAAGTCTTGTTTTCAGATTTTGTTGTGGTTATCTAAGTGTAAGTTGATATTTAAAGAGAGCTTGTTAGGGTTAGGATTAGGTTAGTTTGAGTTAGGAGTCTCCACATCTTTCGTTGCCCCACTTAATATCGGTGTTACGGTAATCGGCAACAACGGGGATTAGCACGACTAGGAAGGAACTTGCGAGTATAAGCTAGGCTTTTCAACGCATAGTTCTTCCTTCTGGTGCTTGTCCGTCCGTTCTTGGCTCTTATCCATAACCTCCGGTTAATTCAACCACAACCGGTCTCACTACGGAATCACCGCTATCATGTAGGATAGGGTGCCGTAAGGAGCGGATTGTGGTTCAATTAACGGGAGTCGATTTAAGTTGTTGGGCAAGGAAAGAGTGAGAGAGATTTCCTTCTCTCAAACTTCCCTTATCCTACCCTAACAAGTATAAAACTACTCGCACTTCATGATAAGGAAAAACAAAACAAACAAAGGAGGAAGATAGAAAGAAGGAGACTAGAAGAATACGACTAACTATTTGCGACCTCACCTTGGCGAGGATCAAGCGTAAGTATCATTGTGATATGTAAGGATAAAGAAAAAAGAAAGAAGAAAGAAACAACAAGGAAATAACAACAACTACTTAACAATTAAAATTACAACAAATTACAATACGTAAAGAAAGAGACAAGCATGATAATAAAATGGTCTTCTTTATTCATCACTCTTCACTCAAAAGCTCACTTACAAGTTTAATGGAGAAGAGGTGAGAAGAGGAAGAAGAACATGTAAACTAAAACCTAGCAAAAGAGATACAAGAATTGGACCCCTTCCTTCACAAAGTTCTGGGCTATTTATAGGCCAGAAAATGAAACCCTAGGGCAACCAACAGAATCTAAACAGAATGACCAAAATACCCCCAAAAGAACTTTCTGCTTGGCGCCATAACGGCCGCGGAACCGCGGCCTAGACCCCCCTTTGGCCGCGGTTCCACGGCCGTTCTGTGGAGTTGGGGTTCGTGCTTTTTGGTGCTGGCCTGGTTTGTAGTGTACTTCATTCTGGTACATATATTTTCTCAATTTGGCTCCACGATTTTTCCAGAATTTCTGTTGAGGGAAAGGTGGACTTTTTGTCAAGATTTTGTCATGATTGCCTCGAGCTCCGCGTAGATCTCTTGGATTTTGTGCTACCATTGAGCCTTGTGCATTGATTTGACATTTCGTCTTCCTACTGATATCTGGCAACATACGGATGAAGGGCGGAGACCGTGTTTTATCTGTGGTTGGCAGGAACCCGGATTTTTTCGTGTTTTCCATTAATTTCACCGTTTTAGAACCGAGAACCTGTAACCTGCAATTGACTAGCAAACACGGCTCAAGAGTATCTACCGATATGCAATGTGACAAAAATTGGGCGGTATGAAAATGCAAAAATCTGATATGAACAAATACCCCCAAACTTATCATTTGCTCATCCCGAGCAAAGCCCATTTATTCACAAAAAATTTCCTAACCTCACTTTCGCAGGGAACGCGATTGCACTGAGCATGTGCAACAAGCCGTTAAACCTCTAGGTGTCCCTAGTAGGAGGAGTGTTGTCTCCTGAGGGTTTTCAGCGGATACTACCCACAAAATCCGGTCAAGTTAGTTTTGTAAAATAACTAAGCTTCAAACCCTAGAGTTCTGTTTTAGAAAATAACAATTCTATAATCCTAAGTCTAGACCATCGAACCTTTATTTTTCACACCTCGCTTCTTATCTAACTACAGATTTTATATGTCTTTATGTGCAGTGCGTATAGTGTCGTTAAGTTCCCGAAAGGTCGATTAAAGTCATCATGTCGCACAATAAAGCCCAGATAACAATTTTAAAAGGATCACATAAGTTTTATAAAGAGTTAAGCATTTTTCAAGTTTCGTTTTCCAGTAAGGTTTCAACTTCAGAATTTCTATCTTCCTTAACAGGAAACTAAGTCATATTTTTCACTCCACCTTTTTCTTGTTTTCATTTCATACACACCTCTGTGAACATGCAATAGTCTTTATCAAAGAGTAAAACCTTCATATCTCCGTTAAAATTTTTTATAAAGGCCTATCTTTTATCAAGATTATTCTCACACAAAGAACCGTTAGGAATTTTAACTCGGAGAGAACACTTGCTTGACTTTGTTTTAAACTGGACTTTCTAGGCTTCTTAGCGAGCTTTGGGCCAATGCACCCAAACCAGTTGGTTTTAGGGCATTAGGTGTAAAAACATCCCAGCGGACTTAATTACTCAAGTTACCTAGGTCCAAAAACAAAAGACAGATTGGCGTGAAAATCAGATGATTTAATACGAACGGAGATATAACCGGCAGTTCAAATATTTTTTTGGATAAAAGACGTGTTTGGTGTGTAATCATTCCAATCAAGTTTTAGATGGGTTATTTTTCAGACTTAGCTCCAATTACGGCATCAATAACATTCCTTCATATTCGCTTTACTTCATAAACTATTCTTGACATTACTTATTTCAGAACAAACCTATTTGATCCTCAGAAAATTATTTATCTGTTTATAAGTTTAAACATGAAAGACTTGTCATCTAATTCCCAAAATCTTACGACACGTGTAGTGTGATGTAAAGACGTATATCAGCTATAGTTAACTTCAAAGGAGAGTTATCTTTCAGGTTTTCAAAATCCAAACATAAGATCTAGTTATTCCTATTTTTTCAAACAAAAACCGTCGAAATGTTGAATCAAAGTTCTTCCACAAGCTAACTTGACAAAAAAGTTTTTATATTTTTTTAGAAAATTTTCAAATTTTTATGGATTTTATGGATTTTTATGCAGATGCAAAATATACATATGAATGCGAAGGTAAGAAATGCGTACCGAGCGTACCCCCAAACTTAAACTGGACAGTGTCCTCACTGTCGTGGCATGAAGAGAGCAGTTGGAAGGTTCAAAATTGTCGATTAGTGATACACAATTTTTATTTGTTTTTTTTGTTTTTAAAGAAAAGAAAAAGAATATACACAAATATAAACAAAATGGTTTGTACATACCCCTAAACTTATTTGGAACAGTGTCCACTGTTCTTGGTTGGATACCCGAAGTTTGGAGGTAAGCAGAGGAAGATCAGGCAGGGTAAACCGGCTCCTGTAAGAACAGGAGCTCCTCTGTTGGTTCGGCGCTAAGGTACGGTTTGCATCGGTGTCCATTTACCTTGAAAAGTGAACCGTCCTTTGGATTTTCCAAATCCACAGCGCCCTGCGGATACACATTCCGCACAAAATACGGCCCTTTCCAGCGAGATCGGAGCTTTCCAGGATGGAAATGAAGTCGGGTGTCGTAAAGAAGTACCTGTTGACCAGGTACGAAGGTTTTGCGCAAAAGGTGTTTATCGTGAAACACCTTCGTTCGATTCTTAACGACAACCGCGTTGTCGTAAGCCTCATCCCTAAGCTCGCTCAGTTCGTTCAGCTGCAGCTTCCGATGGCTGCCCGCGTCCTCCAGAGAAAGATTCAGCTCCTTTATCGCCCAAAACGCGCGATGCTCGATTTCGACAGGAAGGTGGCAGGCTTTTCCGTACACAAGCCGATAGGGAGACATACCAAGGTCGGTCTTATAAGCGGTTCTAAATGCCCAAAGGGCATCAGTGAGTTTCAAAGACCAATCCTTACGGTTCTTGGAAACCGTCTTCTCCAATATCTGCTTGATTTGCCGATTTGAAACTTCGGCCTGCCCGCAGGTTTGGGGGTGGTAGGGCGTAGAAAGCTTATGATTGATGGAATACTTCAGCATCAAGGCCTCGAAAGTCCTATTGCAGAAATGACTTCCATTGTCGCTAATGATCGCTCGGGGGTGCCCAAACCGGGAGAAAATGTTTTCTTTAAGGAACCTAACGACAACCTTGTTGTCGTTAGTCCGGCTGGGCACGGCCTCGACCCATTTAGAGACGTAATCAACAGCTAGAAGAATGTACAAGTTCCCAAAAGAGTTGGGGAACGGCCCCATGAAGTCTATCCCCCAAACATCGAAAATCTCCACAACCAAGATCGGTTGGAGCGGCATCTCGTTTCTCCGGGATATCCGGCCCATGTGTTGGCACCGGGAGCAAGTCTTGCAATATTCGTGAGCGTCTTTGAAAAGTTGTGGCCAGTAGAAACCACATTGCAAGATCTTCTCAGCTGTCTTTCTGGGCCCAAAATGCCCGCCACACGCTTGATCGTGGCAAAATGACAGCACACTCTTGAATTCCTCATCGGGGACACACCGACGAATAATCTGGTCGGGACAGTACTTGAACAAGTAGGGTTCATCCCAGTAAAAGTGTTTTACTTGGGACAAGAAGCGAAGTCTGTCCTGACTAGACCATTCGGTCCGTAGTAATCCCGTGGCCAAATAGTTCACAATATCTGCGAACCAGGGTTCGCAAGATACTGTCAAGAGTTGTTCATCCGGGAAAACGTCGTTAATTGGAATTGGAAGCGAAGGCGAAGAAGGAAGTCGGGAGAGATGGTCGGCAACTACGTTTTCACATCCTCGTTTGTCCTTAATGACAAGGTCAAACTCTTGAAGCAAGAGGATCCAACGTATTAACCGAGACTTGGCATCTTTCTTCGCAAAAAGATGGCGCAGAGCTAAATGGTCCGTATAGACAATGACTGGAGAGCCGATGAGGTAGGGCCTGAACTTTTCTAAAGCAAATACAACAGCTAAGAATTCCTTCTCAGTTGTTGTATAGTTAAGTTGGGCGTCGTTCAGGGTCCGGCTCGCGTAATAGATTACGTGCGGCATCTTGTTGATGTGCTGTCCAAGGACAACACCAATGGCAAAGTCGGATGCATCGCACATAATCTCGAATGGGTGCGTCCAGTCAGGGGAAGAAAGAACGGGAGCAGAAGTGAGTGAGCGTTTCAGTGACTCGAATGCAGTCACACAGCTCGAGTTGAAGTCGAAAGGTGTATCCTTGGCCAGCAAAAGAGTCAAGGGCCTAGCAATCTTGCTAAAGACCTTGATAAACCGTCTATAAAAACCGGCATGGCCAAGGAAGGCTCGGATATCTCTGACGCATCGGGGAGGAGGCAGATTGGAAATGACCTCAATCTTTGCTCTGTCAACCTCTATGCCATTTTGCGAGATGATATGTCCTAAGACAATACCTTCGCGCACCATGAAGTGGCATTTCTCCCAGTTCAAAGTGAGATTCTTGTCCTTACATCGGGTAAGGACAGCGTCAAGATGCAGCAAACACTCGGCAAAGGAGTCACCGAAGATGGAGAAGTCATCCATGAAAATCTCTAGAAATTTCTCTACCATGTCTGAGAAAATACCCATCATACACCGCTGGAAGGTAGCGGGCGCATTGCATAACCCAAAGGGCATGCGTCGATATGCAAACGTGCCGAAAGGACAAGTGAAAGTGGTCTTGTCTTGGTCTTTTTCGGCGATGGGAATTTGATTATAGCCAGAGTAGCCATCAAGAAAACAATAGTACTCATGTCCGGCCAATCGTTCCAGCATCTGGTCAATGAAAGGTAGCGGAAAGTGGTCTTTCCGCGTTGCGGCGTTGAGTTTTCTGTAATCAATGCAAACTCGCCACCCAGTTTGGGTGCGAGTAGGGATTAACTCATTCGCCTCGTTGGTTATGACCGTGATGCCCGACTTCTTGGGGACAACATGAATGGGGCTAACCCACTGGCTATCAGAGATAGGGTAAATGATACCACTATCTAGACATTTGACGATCTCCTTCTTCACAGCCTCCTTCATGACTGGATTAAGACGTCTTTGTGGATCCCGGGCTGGTTTGGCATCATCCATCAGATGAATGTGATGCTCAACGATCAGGGGACTAATCCCCTTGATGTCCGCCATGGACCAGCCAAAAGCTTGCCTGTTGCTGTGCAAGACCGCAAGAAGGGCTTTCTCTTGCTCGGGAGCTAGAGAAGCCGAAATGATGACAGGGAGGGTCTCGTTCTCACCTAAGTAAGCATACTTAAGGTGAGACGGCAACGGCTTGAGTTCGAGCGTTAGAGGTGAAATGATGGAAGGCAAGACTGGTGCAAGGGTCTCGAACTCAAAGGACTCCAGCAAAGGTTCAAAACGAGCGTAGGCAACCGAGTCGGATGGTTCAGGTAACTCATCCGGAAAGTCGAAAGATTCAAACTCGGGTTGTGCGCGGCTAAGATCGTTCGAGAATGTGAAACACTCGTATTCGTTATCGGGCGCAGAAACAGCAGCAGGTTCGAAGAGAAACGCACTAGTGGCGTCAAGATTATCGTGGTCAAACAAAAACTCCTCGAATTCACACTCTTCTGGTATGATCTCCTGGATCGAGCAGACGTCCAGTATATGAGCATTAGGTTCGGCGGGCTGATTCCCTAACCTAAAAATGTTGAGTTCAATCGTCATATTTCCAAAAGAGAGGTTCATTGAACCATTGCGACAATTGATCACAGCATTTGAGGTTGCGAGAAATGGGCGACCGAGTATCACCGGAATTTGATTCCGGGGGTTAGCTACAGGCTGTGTATCTAATACAATGAAGTCAACGGGGAATATGAAGTCCCCGACTCTTATCAACACATCCTCTAGCTCACCCCTAGGGTGGGTGATCGATCGGTCGGCCATTTGGAGAGTGCAGTGTGTGGGTTTCAACTCTCCGACGCCTAATTGCTCGTATACTGAATACGGAAGCAGGTTAACACTGGCACCAAGATCTAATAGTGCGCGGTTGATGTTCTTATCCCCAATGGTAATTGAAATCGTAGGACAGCCAGTGTCCTTCCGTTTTTGTGGTAAAGATTGGGTAAGGGCATCACTCACAGCACTAGCCAAGAAAACTTTCTTGGGTACCTGAGACTTCCTCTTTTTCGTGCACAAGTCCTTTAAGATTTTTGCGTAAGAAGGGACTTGTTGGACAGCATCTAAAAGAGGAATATTAATGTTAACCTGCTTGAATAACTCCAGAATCTTCTCCATTTGAGGATTTTGTTTATTAGACCTCAACCGGTTTGGAAATGGAACATTTTGAAAATTGGTTGAGTCTAATGCTGGAGGAGGAGATTTTGGAGTTGGAACGGATCCCAGAATAGGTGTTTTCGTGGAGTGAGAAGTTGGTCCGTTCAGAGCAGAAGAAGAGGAAGGGGAGCCTTGTGAAGAACGGAGAATAGGCTCGGAAGACGAAGAAGAAGAAGGAGAAGAAGAAGAAGCGGCGGCCGGGGTGTCATTGATGATTCGCTTGCCAATGTTGTTTTGCAGCATCCTTCCCGATCTCAGCGTAGTCACGGCACTCACATTATGGTTTTGTTGTTCAAGAGCAACATGTGCATTATGTGGGTGACCGGGATTTGGCAATGGCTGGGATGGAAGCTTCCCCTTCTCTCGCTCGCTCAAGGCCGCGTTCAGCTGTGCAATCTGGGCCTCGATGGTTTTGATGCTCTGCCCGTGTGCGGCGGTGTGTTGCACTAAAGATTGGATCGAAGACTGGATGTTGGCGGTGGATTGAGTCGATTGTTTAACAAACGCCTCCAGACTTCGCTCGAGCGAGGAAACCTTATCAGTGTTTGACGGAACAAAGTTGTTATTTGGTGGAAAAGAATTGTTTGGTGCAAAATTGTTCGTCTGGTTTTGGTAAGGTTGGGGTTGGAAGGGCTGCTGATACTGAGTTTGTTGTTGCGCTTGTTGTTGCGGTGGAGGGGCCCTTTGGAAATTGTTGCCTTGGAAGTGATTCTGATTCTGATTCCAGGCGAAATTGGGGTGGTTCCTCCAACCGGGATTGTAGGTGGAAGAGTATGGATCATTCCTCGGTCTCTGCTGGAAGGCAGCATTAACCTGATCCTGTCCTTACGAGGGTGGATTGTAAGGACACTCTTCGGTCAAGTGGGAAGGATCGGAACAACAAGCGCAGATGGTACGAAGGGGGAGAACAGGGGCAGGAGCAGGAGCAGAAAATTTGCTCTCTATCGCTTCAAGCTTTCGTGTTATCGCAGCCATTTCAGCTTTCATCGCAATAGAGACGTCAAGTTGGTGGATTCCTACCCTAGACTGACCGGTAGAAGTGGAGGTAGAAGAAGAAGAAGTCGGTCTGGTGCTCTCCCACTGTAGCGTTTGCTCCGCAAGATCGTCAAAGAACTGCCACGCTTCCTCGTCAGATTTCGATAGGAAGTCACCCTGACAGATGGTTTCCAGCAACTGCTTCGTTGCTGGGTTCAGTCCCTCGTATAAGGTTTGGCAGAGTTGCCATTTCTCTATACCGTGGTGAGGACACTGAACAAGAAGGTCTTTGTACCGGTCAAAGCACTTCTAGAAGGGCTCAGAAGGAAGCTGGGAGAATTGGTTGATTTCATTTCGAATTCTTGCGGTCTTATGATTTGGATAGAATTTTTTCAGAAACGCTTTAACAAACTCGTCCCAGCTGGTGATTGAGTGGGAAGCGGTGCTATACAGCCATTTTTCAGCGAGATCGCATAAAGTAAACGGAATGACCCGTAGGCGTATAGCATCGTCCGACAGCTGGGTGGTTTTCATCATGGCACAGACATTTTGAAATTTATTGATGAAGATATAGGCATCTTCAGTTTCGAGCCCATGAAAACGTGGAAGCATGTTGATGAAATGGGGCTTAATTTCAAAGTTGTCCCCATTGGCCGGAGGAAGAGAAAGGCAGGTGGGAAGTGCAGAACGGATGGGGTAGAAACGATCCTGGAGCGCGATTCGCTGCGGCGCTACAACAGGCGGAGGTGGTGGGAGATTGGTCTCCGTAGGAGGTGGAGCCAATCCAGCGGTGGTCAAAGAGATATTCGGATTAAATCCTGACATCGCGGAAGAAGAGGTTGGTGAAGGTGAAGGTGAAGGTGAAGATGTATGAACAGAATTCCGGTCAACGTCGGAGTTGGCCGGCAAAGGAAGGGGTGAAAGAGGAGTGGACGGAGTATCGACTTCGGAGTCGATCGCGTAGTCGGTAGCGACTAACGTAACGCGGACTAGACGGGCGCTAGTGTCCCGAGTCCAAGCGGACATACACTAAACGAGTTTAGTATAGTCAAAGCGGAGAAGGTGCGGGTAAGAAAACGTCAATGGAGAAAGGCGATGGGTGGTGGGTGAAAATGGAATTGGCGACAAAAGGGCAAGTTTTTATAAAAGTTTTTGATTTTTTCTTTTTTTTTTTTTTAGAAAGAGATTTACAGAAATATGTACAGAAATACGGCTTAAGCAATCACAAACAAGATATGCACAATCACACCTAGATCTTGGGTAACCTAGGTCTACTAGACCTGCTCCTGAACTTGATTTTCGAAGTTAAACAGCGTCGAGAAACAGGCTTAAAAATACACCGATCACGGGGCCAGGTAAGTGCAGAGATAAGGGGAGGTTGTCCAACGCTTTCGCGAAGTTCCTTAATTAAATAACCCTTTCTCTTTCGGCGGTTGCGCCTTTAACACTTTCCTAGACACCCCGTAATCAATATACGGTTAAGCGAGGTTCTAAACACGGTTTATCTTCTCCTAATGAGCGCGAAGTCCTTAGGGCTGAAGTCTAGTATTTTTTAATTTACAATGGACAATGCATATGCTTTAGTGATTTTTGGGGTCCTGGGAAGGGTGATGAAATCCCCACCCAATCTGGATTGGTTTCAAGCCCCTTAAGTCCGTATTAAAGAATGCAAAACAGTAACAAATCAACTGCAAACAATTTTATTTGCGGCGCAAAGAATCCTGCACAAGAACAGTTTATTGGAAGGGGGAGAAGAATTTGCGCAAAGAAGGCTGCAGAAAACACAGTTTATTGGAGTTCAGAGGAGTGGGAGAGAGGAGAGGAACACTTACAGAGAGTTTGGCACAGAGAACTCCCCAAGTGGCCGTGGTTCCGCGGCAAAAGAGCCCTAATGCCGCGGTTCCGCGGTTGTAAAGAGGAGTGGATGCATCATTTTTCTTTTGTGGGTTCTGTTGGGTGTCCTCTGGTTTTCTGGATGTCCTGAATTTGAATTTACTCACTGTATCTGCTCCAGATTTTTACAGTAGACCGGCTGCTTCGTTTTGTCCGTCGCGGTGTAGCCGCGAAATGTGGGTCTATCTTCCCACGTCTTTGGCACTGTGCTTGAACTCCGTATTTTCAATGTCTTGGCCACTGAACTCGAACTTGTATTTTCCTTCACACTTGCACAAAAACTAATCAAAAATAACAAGATGGTTTTGTTTACAATGTATATTTTTTTTTGTTTTTTCGGTTAGAGTAATACTTACAAATTAACCCGAAATTTCACAAAGAAACAAACTACCGTCTCCCCGGCAACGGCGCCATTTGATTGTTAGGATAAGTGCGTGTCAAGTTTAGTTTTAAATACCGCAATCAAGACGGTTTCGCTTGTAGCTAGCCGGTTGAGTACGGGTCGTCCGCAGGGAGATGGGAGTCTTTTTCAATGTGTTTTAACGAGTTAAGTCCTGTTTTCAGATTTTGTTGTGGTTATCTAAGTGTAAGTTGATATTTAAAGAGAGCTTGTTAGGGCTAGGATTAGGTTAGTTTGAGTTAGGAGTCTCCACATCTTTCGTTGCCCCACTTAATATCAGTGTTACGGTAATCGGCAACAACGGGGATTAGCACGACTAGGAAGGAACTTGCGAGTATAAGCTAGGCTTTCCAACGCATAGTTCTTCCTTCTGGTGCTTGTCCTTCCGTTCTTGGCTCTTATCCATAACCTCCGGTTAATTCAACCACAACCGGTCTCACTACGGAATCACCGCTATCATGTAGGATAGGGTGCCGTAAGGAGCGGATTGTGGTTCAATTAACGGGAGTCGATTTAAGTTGTTGGGCAAGGAAAGAGTGAGAGAGATTTCCTTCTCTCAAACTTCCCTTATCCTACCCTAACAAGTATAAAACTACTCGCACTTCATGATAAGGAAAAACAAAACAAACAAAGGAGGAAGATAGAAAGAAGGAGACTAGAAGAATACGACTAACTATTTGCGACCTCACCTTGGCGAGGATCAAGCGTAAGTATCATTGTCATATGTAAGGATAAAGAAAAAAGAAAGAAGAAAGAAACAACAAGGAAATAACAACAACTACTTAACAATTAAAATTACAACAAATTACAATACGTAAAGAAAGAGACAAGCATGATAATAAAATGGTCTTCTTTATTCATCACTCTTCACTCAAAAGCTCACTTACAAGTTTAATGGAGAAGAGGTGAGAAGAGGAAGAAGAACATGTAAACTAAAACCTAGCAAAAGAGATACAAGAATTGGACCCCTTCCTTCACAAAGTTCTGGGCTATTTATAGGCCAGAAAATGAAACCCTAGGGCAACCAACAGAATCTAAACAGAATGACCAAAATACCCCCAAAAGAACTTTCTGCTTGGCGCCATAACGGCCGCGGAACCGCGGCCTAGACCCCCCTTTGGCCGCGGTTCCGCGGCCGTTCTGTGGAGTTGGGGTTCGTGCTTTTTGGTGCTGGCCTGGTTTGTAGTGTACTTCATTCTGGTACATATATTTTCTCAATTTGGCTCCACTATTTTTCCAGAATTTCTGTTGAGGGAAAGGTGGACTTTTTGTCAAGATTTTGTCATGATTGCCTCGAGCTCCGCGTAGATCTCTTGGATTTTGTGCTACCATTGAGCCTTGTGCATTGATTTGACATTTCGTCTTCCTACTGATATCTGGCAACATACGGATGAAGGGCGGAGACCGTGTTTTATCTGTGGTTGGCAGGAACCCGGATTTTTTCGTGTTTTCCATGAATTTCACCGTTTTAGAACCGAGAACCTGTAACCTGCAATTGACTAGCAAACACGGCTCAAGAGTATCTACCGATATGCAATGTGACAAAAATTGGGCGGTATAAAAATGCAAAAATCTGATATGAACAAACTCTTCCTCTTGTGTGTGTTCTGTATACTAAGAACTGTAGTTTGATTTAGAACGTCTATACTTTTAGATAACGTGCCTGAACCGATCAACTCTTGATATAGGAAATGTTCAAAACATTATCCAACAATACAAAATTATATCCTTTCTTTACTAATAAAGAGACTGATATGATTTTTTATATCAGGTTCGGTATCTAATAACATTCGTTCAGAATCAATGTATTCTGGTAATACAGGGTGATAGTGACCAACAGACTTGGCTGCAACACTTGCACCGTTTTCTGTCTCATGAAACTTATCACCCGTTCTCAGTTCTCTACCTATCTGTAGCCCATGTAACAAATTACATATGCGGGATCCTGATCTGGTATCACATACCCAGGACGTAAAGTTTACTGAGAAACAGTTCTGTGTAATGAACACACCCGAAGATTATGCATCAACATGCACTTTCTTCGTTTGGGCGGCACGGGAATTCTGGTAATCCCCAATTTCCTGCTCTGTCTTATAACAATTATACGTTGGAGCGGGACCAACGTTCCCCAATTTAGTATACCTAGCAGGTTTGGTCAGTATATCCGTATTATTATCTTGATTAAGGCGTGATATGGTCGCTACTTGGAGAGAGAGAGAAGAAAACACTCAGCGTATGCTCTTGCAAGATTAGATTGGTTATCTAATATATCTAATCAGGATGTCTCCCACTGTTTTAATCAAATCTTCCTTCAAACCCTAAAAGGAAAGACTAGCCGGGATTAATTACACGCTACAAGTTTGCCAATCTTTCGGCCAGGCCAGTGTCGGTACTTTGAGGGAGGTCCCCCGTGCTTTCGCACGAACCTAATTAAAGTAAACCTCGTTTTCCCAGAGGCGTAACCCCGTTAACACCTTTCTAGACACCTACTTGATCGGCTAATTGTAATGTGTAACACTCTCCCAGGAGTAACTCTTACTCGCAGCGGGTATCGGGATCCAACTATCTCATAGAAGGTATGCAATCTCATTGCAAATTTCAACACTTGAAATTCCCAATAGTATTTTACCCCTAGCGTGCTATGACCTTGACGCATGCCAAACAACCCATAGTCCGCTAGTCAAGTTCAACCCGTACATTTCTTGATTGAATTAAACCCACCCGCATGACCCTTGACGCATGCCAAACAACGCCGTACGAATACCCTAATCCAATCGCATCGTATGCTAACAGATAAGCACTAGTTAGCTACCGTACACTACGCCTTGACGCATGCCAAACTACCACAGCACGAATACTAACTAGTACTTATCTGAAATGACGGAGGGCTACGACAGGTTTTTAAGAAAACACTTTGCGTAATGAACTTGATATCGTTGTAGAATCGAGTGATTTTAAATGGAGTGTTTTTGAGGCTTTTCTAGTTTTGCTAAAGGGGCCACTCCCGGTGAAAGGATCGTCGGCCCTTTCCTCATCGAATAAGGTGCATGATATATCATATATACCACTGTGCAAAGCAGAAACTATAGAAGCAATCAAAAGACAAACCGAGATTGTAGCATCTGCCAGTTATTGCTAAAGGAGTCACTCCCGGTAAAGGGATATCGGTCCTTTCCTTATCGAATAAGGTGCTGGATGTTCTACAAGGAACACCGCTATGCAAAGCAAGAACTAGAGCTACCAGTTTTTATAAACAAGTTTCTACAACATCTTTAGGTTTCTTTTATTTCATTAATCTCATTAAAGAAGTCCCATTTTATTATGATTCACAAGCATCTCTTTTGAAACGAAATCTGCAATATAACATATATCTCATATATATAATATAAACATTCGTCTCAGGCAGTAATATGATCTCATCACAGAACATTGCAGCAGAAGAAACATATATGAAATATTGGATATACTAGGACGTCCGTGTTTTCAATACGAGCCTGTATAAAACACGGATCCCACGGTCGCGATGAATAGCCAAACCCACATCCCTAGACCCCTACGAGAGCGGCAAGTAACACTGCCAATTCTAGGGTTAGGAGACCCGGTCTCGACTCCTCGAGATGATCTCCCACTGGACCCTAGAACCCGGTTACTTGTGCTCCCCGCCTTGGGTCTACCTAATGCGGAAAAATAAATAATATACAACGGTGACATCTTCCGCTACCTGGAAGTGCCTCAATAAAAGAATATTACATACAAATGAATTTTACATGAATGAAAAAGAAAAACTCTCATCTCACAAAAAACCCCCGGCTATTCAGAACGCGACGATCCAATATAACATATCACAGCAACACATAATATCGCATATCATCAACGTAAGCAAGTATGCGTATCCCGATTGTCGTTGATGTATAGCAACGAAGCCGGCGATACACCACGTACTACGCTTACGGTCACAGAAAAGAAAGTGTAAAACTACAACAGTTGGAATCCGCAACCTCCTTAGACATCATATGCCTAACCAAATGAATTCCTTAGACACCGCATGCCTAACTATTATAAACCTCGCATTTTAGTCTCATTATCGAAAACTCTTTTCAATATCAAGTCGGGCAATTCAACAAGATTCCCGACGTCCTGATCAAATGCTCGTCGCAAACTTTAGTAGACGGCCGCACCCCCTGATGCCGTCGACGAAGTGCACTAAGGCGGAACACCGCTGCCGCGAGCACCCGAACGGATGCTTTCGGTGATGGGGTTCTCCTACAGTCACTTGGTCGGGGCTATGGGGCATGGCTGTCTATTAAGTTTACCCGGCGAGTATCTGCGTACACTACGTGATTGCGACGGACTTTTGATCACATCAAAATTCCGTAGCAACCGATCATCTGAGACTAAACTTCTATGTTTATAATATTCAAATTAGTTATCTCATAACTACTTGTGGATTCCAAATATTGTATCACATTCCAGATAAATAGACAAAGTTAAAATTTCCGATCGAATCATCAAACACCCAAGATTTCCCCAATATATCTCAACACTTGAAATCAGTTTAAAAACATCCATCACATGCCACAGTACCAATGGTCCAGCCGTAAAAGGGTCAAGCCAACGCCTCACATGTGGCACGCCGTACTACCCCAAACCCTAAGGTTCAAAAGGCAGTTCAAGACGGTCACATAATCGAGTTAAGGTTTGTTGTCTTCTAGAGGGTCCACCACGTTACTTGCACGACTTAGAACGTTCTTAAACATGAGAAAAAATCCAACTTTTGAAAAATTTTCCGACAGGGGAAAAAGTGAGTTATTGATATCCGCCCGAACATTTTAACAGTTTCTAAAAGTTATCCGGAATCACACAGAGACAAAATTAGACAATCCGATCGAATCAACGAATTCCCTAAACAACCCCAGAAAACTCAATTGTAGAATAAATATTAAAAATTCCCATAAAACTCAGCACTGTGAAAGAGGAATTACTGTGCAAAAATGGAGGGCTGACGTCATCATATGGCCGCGGAACCGCCGCATAAGGCATGCTTATGCCGCGGTTCCGCCGCGCTTTAGATGAGTTAGCCCCTCGAATTTCACAGTAATTCATCTAAGACCCTGCTGAATTATTTAGCAATTTTTAATCCAGAAAAAACCCAGTTTTTGAAAAAAGTCCACAGAGCATTTTGGAAATGGGATTTCCGTTCGATCGGACTTCAAACTCCGTCGACGCATCGCCTAAAGCTCTAGCTTGGCTCTGATACCACTGTAGGGTTGCTAGGCATGCGTATAAGGGTCTACGAGGCATCAACCATGCCCGATTAAAAAATTAGCCGCGCCGAACAACCCGAATACGGATCTTTAAACTAGGGATTAGGCGAAAACTAGCATGTTAACAACTTTAACACTAAGTGAGAGGGATTACAACCTTTGTAGATCCGGTCCTTCACTTCATATGCTCTGTGTTGTGGTCCCTTCGCTGCGATCATCAGGTTCTGGACACTCGAGAGGTTCCACGAAGAGAAAGATGCAAGCTTTGCTTCCGATCTTCGATACTAAGATGATCTACCTTGAAGTTCCGTTAACACAAGCTAACACTCATGAAATGATGTGAACACCCTCATCTAAATGGCAAGGGAAGATGAGGATGATGAAGTAGGATTTTCTCTCTCTTTATTTATCTTTTTCTCATATATTTTCATCACAAAATATCAAAGCAAGAAAGCTTTTTGAGCAAGGAAGAAGAAGGAAGAAGATGAACAATAATAGTATATCTTTTGTGATGAATAATGCAAAGAAGATAATGATGAATTATGCAACCATGGTTAACCAAACCATTGTAGAGATTTAACCAAGGGTGTAGGGTTTGGGTTAGGTTAAGGATGAGTCATAACAAAATATCTTTCATAAAATAAAACTAAACCTTCTAGAATCATCTAGAAAGCATTAACCCAAATCAAACCCTAATCTTGTTTAATCTCTACTAAACATGTTTCATTATTTATCATATCATGTTACAATATTATATATCACATATATAATATTTATTGTAACCAAATAAAATAATACAATTAACATATATCGCATATATATCAATGTATTATCCGAGTGAGAAAAAGAATCTTTTAGTGAGCTAATATTAGTTGAATGTCTTTTAATATATCATATATATTATTATACATTAAATTATCTAATCAACACTTGATCCGACAATCCGGTTATATCGCATATAACCGACTAATATTTATCCGTACCGATTCATCGAATCAACTCTTGATCCGATGACCCGGCTGATATCAAATATCGCGAGAATACAATACGATATCACATACCGTATTATTCTCGGTCCCGCACATATCACATATGTGCTCCTACTCCGTTTTGCCTGAGCCAAGAAACCTCTGTGTAGGACTCTAAAGAATCGTCAATACGCCGGCAGTAGGTGATGATCATATCAAACACCCACAAGCTGCAAGCGGTCGGCTAAACGTAACAGCTACCCAGGTATTGAGCGCTCAGAAGATCAACAAGCAAGCCTGTACATTCTCCTGTGAATCCAAACAGTAACACTCCTGTACAGTCCGGTCTCGTCGTCTGATATGTTGCATATCTTGCCTAGGGGGGTAAACGTCAGACCCCAGTAGCTCGATAAGTCGTGTCGATTTGAGGTCTATAACAGTTCGAGAAACTACTGATAACACTTACCAGTAAATCTCAGCAACCCTGGCCAGGGATTTCCGGTTATAGCCAATCGAACACAGCACAACATCAACTCCCTATACCGGGAGAGACGAATCCCCTCCTATCGCTTATTGCTTCCATGTGATTCGGGACTGTACCCAAAAGCCACCTTTTTGCACGCCCTCTTGGATGTGGTATGATGGAAATCAAAGCACAGTGGGAATCACACAAGACTCTATGACGATCTCGGGTCAACAGACTACTCTGTACCAGTGTCACCGGAGAACTGCCATCTGACGTATGATATAATACCATCTGGGAGTTCTCGGCGAGTCCGTCCATTGTACCCAGTCTCCACTGACCACCCGTACACCATCCTTGATGTCAAACACCGATGGATATGGGATCATCCATCGCCCATCATATGGGTCAAGATGCGTATACGCTAGTCTACTCTGGTGCATCGATGCCCTGTCTCGATACACCCACGACTAGGAACAATTATAGGATGTACTCGTCGACTACCGTGGCCCCACTAGTATGATCTCATCATAGTCCCAGTAGTCGAGTACATATCCTAAGGGCTTTATCAACATGTAATATAGAGACAATCAGAGTATATGTTAAGATAAAGTACAACTAGATAGCATACTATCATGTCGAGCAAGAAAGTCCTCCCTATATATGTCCAAGCATCCATTACAATATACATCGTATGTACAGTAATGGCCTCTAGGGCATACATATAACTAACACTCATGACTTCCCAAACTAATTGACCAGAAATATATCGATCACACATCTCCTAAGTTAATCTTAGTCTTCAAAAAATGACTAATGATTCTTAGATGGTCCACCATGATCTCTCCCCTCAATCTGGAATTTGGTTCAAGGGTACATCTCTCTACACCTCCGATACTTGTCGTTGTAATTCATCAACGTCTTCAGAGAGGTGGAGGGACCCGACAACCAACAACTCTTGGGTGCAATCCCAGACCGATGAGCACATCCCACTGTGGACCGCAACGTCCTTAAACTAGCTATGGACCGAAACGTCCTTAAACTAACAACGGACCGCAACGTCCTTAAACTAGTTATGGACCAAAAACGTTCTTAAACTAAAACAATAGGGCCCAAATGCTTTTTTGTTGGATCTGAATGATCCTAAATCCTATTGAGTAGATCACTGTCTAAAATTAGACTAACGTATGCTCAACAACCATTCAAGTTGATCTTAATCTCAAACGAGATTAACGATCCTTAAATCAACCCAAACCCAAATCTAAGAATATATGGATTTGGACTAATCCACGCCCTACGGGCGGCAACATAAATTAGTCTCCGTATACAATCCACGGGCAACCAAATATAAAACAAACACACACGACACGAAGTGACCTTCTAGAGCAGGAGAAAGTGGTTATCGTTACGCGGTAACGTAATTAACTGTAGGGGCTTGCGCCTGTAGGGGAGAGCATCTCCACAATCAAAATCCCCTCAGAAATGAGGGGGAATCTGACGAAGTCTGCTACAACAACCGCATCCGTCCAAACCTTCGATACACGTTGCTATAAATCAGCTTGGCATCTTCGGAGAGGTGGGCGGATAAACCTAAATAGCATCTGCCCCCAAATTCTGGAAAGATGTTTGTCTTCCCAGTTTTCGGCGGTGAACAGATTCTGGTACACCCGGTGGGACCTTTTCCTCACTCCACTCCACACTTCGCGTGTCATGTTCTTCCGTGATCAAATAATCGTGGTATATATTTTTGTGGTTGCTCTTGGGTGTTAGGATACCGAAACCGGCGTTTTGTCACTATAAAGAATGGCGTTTGCTCCCACCCTAGCAACTCAGACTCTATCATATCGGATGGAGTCAAGTATGGGCCACTTGCAGCCTCAAATCTCTGCAATCCGCCTCTTCAAGAAATCAACGGGCTTCTCTTTAGGTCAATGATCCCACCTCCCACCCTCGGTGCCTCAACGCCGATGGAGGAAGCCCAGAGTAAGTCTGTCTTCCACAGGTTGGTTCCCCAAGCTCTAACTTTGCCGACAGAATCAGTCCTCAAACAACTGACACCTGCCAAGGACAAAGGTCGATGCAGGGTGCAGAATATTAAGCTCTCAAAGGAAACATGGGGCAGACTCAGAAAAATCCTAAGGCTAATCAAATCACGACCGCAAGAAATGGTCGATGTCGATATCGGCATCATAGAAAACGAGCTGGGGGAATTTCTCCGTATGGTCCTGTTGTAACCCTAGTGGTGAATGTTGTTGTTCCAATCGGGAACAGCTTCAAACTGTTGCGAAGGGTCAGACAAAATTCTCCTACCGCAATATTGAAGAAGTCTCCGCAGCCCATGAAGATCCCACGAGAGCAGAAACCAGTTCGCTCCCTGAGACAACTTTCCTCGTTTATATATAAGGTGTGGAAGCAGGTGAAAGGGACTCATCCCAAGACGGATCCTGATACAGTGGTTCCTCCCAAAACCAAAGCGGCTTTTCACAAAAAAAAGAGGCCTAATAAAGTTCAAGTGCCCGAAGCAAACTCCAAAGGCCAAAACTCCAAACACCCCAAGCCTAGGGGCATGGTAGTTCACATAGTCTATATGGTGAATTCTAAAGACGAAGTTCGAGCTTCTACTGGTCACCGACCTCAAACTCGGTCCCTGACAAAAGTTCAACTGCAGCGTGAAAAGATACAGGAGATGCTCGCTCAGGCGGTAGCAAATGCTAATCCATCGCCTAAGGAAAATCCCGAGGACGCCCCCGAAGAAAGAGTAGAGAATGAGTTGATTTCCTAAAGCGCGCTCTGAAATAGAAAGATGAAGAAGCGGCAGAAATGTCCACTAAAATGAACCAGGTGGCCCTTCTGATTCAGAATATGGATGGAATGATGGTTCAATCGGACTGGAAGATGAACCGACGGTAGTCGGTCTTAAAGATAAGGATGACATTTCAAATCCTCTGCAAACTTCATCAACGACCGAGGAGGAAATGATTCCTAAATGAAAAGCTGGACACATATATCGCTCAGCAAGTCAAAACTCACTTTGCCAATGAAGCATCAAATAGGCTAATCAAGAATGGTCAACCATATCCGGCGTGCTACGATCAAATACAGTACCCAACAGAATACATACTTTCGACTCCACATATACAAAGGAACTGGGAATCCTCGCCAGCACATTGCGCGATTTAAATCCATGTGCGGCAATTCTGGAGAGAATGATATACTCCTCCTCTGACAGTTCGTCGGCTGTCTGGCGGGCATTGCCTTCGAATGGTATGCGGAACTCCCAAATGATTTCATGAAGAGCTTCGACGAAATGGATATGCTCTTCTGTCAGGGATTCGCTAATATGAACGAGCATACTACCGTGACGGCCCTGGTCAACGAAAGGGTTAGACCGAATGAGACTTGGGTTCAATATGTTACCGATGGCGAAATCTCTGGTCAAATATGAGCAACGCATCGATGAAGTTGCAGCCATGGGTATGCTCATAGCCACCCTTGACCTAAATTCAAAGGCATCCTTGTATATGGCCCTCTTCAAGCCGACAACCATCCAAGAACTCATGGATAAAATGGCTCGATTGGATCAAATGGGTCAAGAATCTTTCTCATCCGATGATGACTAGTGAAAAGCGGAGGAAAGATGACGTTTGTCGCCTACGCTCAACAAAAATAAGCGGCGCTAAAGCAACTTGTCGCCAAAATAGCGACGGCGCGGGTACTCGTTCCCCCCGAGATATACATAGGGGGCATATTTCTCATTGGTGGAAGAATCTCTATGTAGAATGGTCAATTCTTCTCAAAGGACAGGAAGGATATGAAGGGGCCTACAAACAGTTCCTGCAATCTATTGGAATGCCCCGCTCGAAAAAACGGTTTGTCCACGAGCAAAATGGGTACGGATGAAAACCCGAAAGGGCGCCGTGAGTAAAAACGGCAGGACTGCCGGCGAGCTTATGAAAACACGGAAGGGCGCAACCTCGTTAAAATAAATACACGTACGAGATCCTCATGACTCGTAAGGAGAATCCCCTAATGAGATCCTCACGGCTCATAGGATTCAAAAGCCTTAAGTTACAGGGATCTGGACCTGTTTTTAAGCCGTCATATCCCCCAAATTGCCCTACAGGCGGTCCATATTGACCCTTGTATACAATCCAGGGGCATAAATATTTCTTTGCCAAGTTCTGCAAATGGTAAGAAATGTCCCTATATGGTGAATAACACTTGTAGGTCCTTTCGACTTATAAGGAGAAAACACTCTTATGAGATATTTACGACTTATAAGAGAAAACACCACTTAGAAGTCCTTACGACTTCTAAGGAGAACATACACCTACGAGATCCTCATGACTCGTAGGGAGAAATACCTTTATGAGACCCTTACGTCTCGTAAAGTCAAAAAAGCCTTAGTCGACAGGATCCTAACCCAGTCTACTAAGCCACCTTTGTCGAAATAGACAGGGGCAAACGCTGATTCGCTCCTGGAACTATCCCAGTTGTAGCGATGCTGATGCCTAAATCGGTATAAAATTCTGAGTCCTCTCAAGGCAAAATGATGATTCGCTCCTGAAAATATCCCAGTTGTAAAGATAACTGATGCCTAAACAGGTGTAAAACTCTAAGTCAACCTCTCCGGCAAGTACCGTCCTTACAACCATCTAATGAAGAAGGGGACCCCGTTCGTCTGGGACATGGGATGAAATCAAGCAATACCTGTAGAATCCACCGGTACTGACTGCTCCGGTCAAGGGAAAGCCCCTCATCCTGTACACAACAGCCCTTGAAGGTTCTTTAGGCGTGCTATGGGAACAGGAGAATGATTAGGGAAAGGAGAGAGCTCTCTACTATTTGAGTCGAGTTCTCCTGGGGACAGAAAACAACAACTCCCCAATCGAAAAGCATTGCCTAGCATTAATCTTCGCGGTAACGAAGCTCCGACATTACGCCTTGGCACATGAGGTCCATCTCATATCAAAAGTGGATCCTCTCAAATATTTGATGTCAAGAGCCATACTAACTGGAAGGCTTGCCAAATGGACCCTCCTCTTGATGGAATTCTCGATAATCTATCGACCTCTTAAGGAAGTGAAAGGACAGGCCATCGCCGACTTTCTCGCAGAGCATCCGATACCCGCTGACTCTCTCTTGAACTGCGAGTTGCCGGACGAACACGCGTTTGACGCAATCGACGGGGAGAAAGAAGGGAGTGATACCATATGGGAACTCTACTTCGATAGGGCATCATCTATGAAGAGGCGGAAGCAAAGCACCCCTATAATCAAAGCCGGAGTAGGCCTTATCTTTGTGACTCCACAAGGAGGGATAATGCAATTTGCCCTTTCCTTAACAAAGCCAAGAATAAACAACGAAGCGGAATATGAATCTTTGATAGCAGGTCTCGAGACTGCCATTGACATGGGAATCTAGAACCTCATCATATATGGAGACTTCCAGCTGGTCGTCAGCCAAGTAAATGGCGACTATCATACGTGTAAGCCCGAGTTGGTAAAATATGGCAAAAGAGTACAGCAATTACTGACTCAAATGCCCTCCTACGTCCTTGAAAGCATATCGCATGCAGAAAACAGCAAGGAGGATGCGTTAGCCAAACTCGTTAAGGAACTGGCTGACGAAAACCTAGATGACGTAAGGATCATTGTGCAAAACCGCCGGATTCTCGCACCAGCAGAAATATCTCCGGAGTCGTCTAAAGAAGAGGAAGCGACCAAACAAGTGGCCTTCCAAATAGAGGAAGAAAAAAGGATAAGGATTGGAGAGAAGTCTTCATAGAATACTTCAAATCCCATCGAACGCCCAAAAACGCATCATCAACTCATGAAGCGAGCTCTGTCTTTCGCCTTCGTCGGTGATACTCTATATAAAAGATCATTCGATTGTTTGTGGTTAAGATGTCTGGGACCAGAAGAAGCAAGGAGAGTCGTCTAAGAAATACACGACGGACTCTGCGGTTCTTATCAAGCAGGGCCAAAGATGAAGCTGAAATCAAAAAGATGGGATACTATTGGTCCACGATGATTCAGGACTGCCTCGAATACACGAAGCAGTGTCACTCGTGCCAGATTCATGAGGACTTCATCCATCAGCATTTAAATCCACTGCATCCGACATTGGATAGTTGGTCGTTCGAAATGTGGGGAACCGATATAATCGAGCCCATCGAGCTAGCATCGTCCAGAGGACATCGGTTCATATTGGCAACAAACGATTACTTCTCTAAGTGGGCAGAGGCAGTACCTTTAAGGGAGGTGAAGACGAAGAACTTCCTCCATTTCTTCAGGACACATGTCATCTACCGGTTCGGCACTCAGCGATGGATCATCTCGAATAATGGGCCGGCCTACAGAAGCCATAAGGTCAGTCGCTTTGCGCAACAACATAATACAGACTGGAGATACTATTCAGTCTATAACCCCCGAGCTAACGGTCTAGCTGAGGCTTTCAACAAGACCTTGACGAAGATCATAAAGAAGACGGTGTCCAGAAATAGAAAGGATTGGCAAGAGAGATTACATGAAGCTCTCTGGGCATATCGGACCACGTTCACGACGGCCACGAATACAACGCCATTCGCGTTGGTATTCGGAACGGAAGCGGTTCTCCCCTTAGGGATAGAACTACCCTCTTTACGAGTGGCGGTCCGACATGAGCTAACGGATGAAGAAAATGCCCACCTTCGGCTTGAAGATCTTGATGCCCTCGATGAAACTCATCTTATGGCGCAGCAAAACCTAGAAGCTTACAAAACAAGGATGGCGCGCTCATACGAAAGACTAATTAGGCCAAGAGCATTTCACCAAGGCGAACTCGTACTAGTTGTCAAAAGACCTATGATCCCCAACCGTGCCAAACAGGGGAAATTCGAGCCGAACTATGAGGGCACATACGTCATAGACAAGATTTATCAAGGAGGTGCCTACTTGCTCATGAATATGCATGGCGAAAGACCCTTCCGTCCAATAAATGGCCACTTCCTTAAGAAATACTACCCATAATAAAGTCACAACTCAGGTTAACGATACATGACGACGCTCGTGTCCGCTCGCTATTTTCCTGAGTCAAGACTCTGTAAGTAATATCCGGCAAAAAGTTCGCTAACACTGGACCGAAATGTTCTTAAACTAACACTGGACTGAAATATCCTTAAACTAACACTAGACCGAAATGTCCAAAAACTAACACTGGACCGAGATGTCCCCAAACTAACAATAGACCGAGATGTCCCTAAACTAACAATGGACCGTAATGTCCTTAAACTAAATAAGTCGCCTCAAACACGGTGATAGTGGAATTCAAGTCCGCAAATCCTATCGGCGAGGACGGCAACTCAAGTCCCACCGGGTGCACAGCTGCCCTGGTGGCGAAGTCCCTCATAA
This sequence comes from Agapanthus africanus, assembly GCA_030015575.1. Taxonomy (NCBI): domain Eukaryota; kingdom Viridiplantae; phylum Streptophyta; class Magnoliopsida; order Asparagales; family Amaryllidaceae; genus Agapanthus; species Agapanthus africanus. Next base: position 112,011,285 of record CM057345.1, on the reverse strand, counting down.
ATTCCATTGGCGAACAGAGGGGTAAAAAAACGGTACGTCCACAAGCGAAATGGGCACGGATGAAAACCCGGAAGGGCGCCGTGAGTAAAAACAGCAGGGCTACCGGCGAGCTTATGAAAACACGAAAGGGCGCAATCTCGTTGTAAAAATAAATTTAAAAAAACGGTACGTACACAAGCGAAATGGGCATGGATGAAAACCCGAAAGGGCGCCGTGAGTAAAAACAGCAGGGCTACCGGCGAGCTTGTGAAAACCCGAAAGGGCGCCCTGAGTAAAAACAGCAGGGCTACCGGTGAGCTTGTGAAAACCCGAAGGGGCGCAATCTCGTTGTATAAAAAACGGTACGTTTAAAAGTAAAATGGGCACAGATGAAAACCCGAAAGGGCTCCGTGAGTAAAATCAGCAGGGCTACCGGCGAGTTTGTGAAAAACTGAAAGGGCGCGATCTTGTTAAAATAAAAAAAAACCTGCAAGGTCGTCTTGACCTTGTGAGGAGAAAACACATGGGTGAGATCCTTACGACTCACAAGGGAGCAACACACTTAGGGATCCCCGCGATTCCTAAGGAGAAATTACGCTTACGAGATCCTTACGAATCGTAAGAAGAATTCCCCCTGTGAGACCCTCACGGCTCACAGGATTCAAAAGCCTTAAGCTACAGGGATATGAATCTGTTCTTAAGCCATCACACTCCCCAAGTTGCCTTACAAGCGGTTCAATATTGACCCTTGTATACAATCCACGGGCACAAATAAACGTTTCCCCCACCAAGTCTCACTAAAGATGAGGAATGTCCTCATGTGGTGAACGACACTTGTAAGTCCTCTCGACTTATAAGGAGAAAACACTCTTTTAAGATCCTTATGACTTATAAGAGAACACACACTTAAGAATCCTCACGATTCCTAAGGAGAAAACACACCAACGAGATCCTCATGACTCATAGGGAGAAACGCCTTTATGAGACCCTTACGGCTCGTAAAGTCGAAAAGCCTTAGTCACCAGGATCCTAACCCTGTTTGCTAAGCCACCTTAGTTCAAATCGACAAAGACAAATGATGATTCGCTCCTGACAACATTCCAGTGGCAGCGATGCTGATGCCTAAATTAGTATCAAATTCCAAGTCCTTTCAAAGCAAATGATGATTCGCTACTGGCCATATCCCAGTCACAGCGATGCTGATGCTAAGATTGGTATCAGATCTCAAGTTCCAAACTCGCAATAAAAATCAGCGAGCCAAAAATGCATATGAAATAGCCGAAATGATGGGGTAACTCGCAATAAAAATCAGCGAGTAAAATATATGCATATAAAAATAGCCACAATGTTTGGGTAACTCGCAATAAAAAGTAGCGAGTAAAAAGAAAAAACAGCCGAAATGATTTGGCACCGCGAAAAAATAGCCGAAATGATTGGGCAATCGCGACTTTCGCGATATAAAAAGCTTAAATGATAGAGCATCGCGGAAAGAAACAAAAAAATGAAACTTTTGCCCTACATGTGAGATCATATTGACCCCTGTATACAATCCATGGACACAAACGGAAAGGGAAACATATTACCCCACCGGGCTTCGTCAAAACGAAGCCAGATCTCGATGGATACATTTACAGCCTAGAAATCAAAAACGGCGTTCCTTCTCGTTCCAACCAAAAGCAGATACGACGTCATCAAAACGGAGCCACGACAAAGTTCTCTAGTTCCAAATCTCGACGGTTCACAGACAGCCTAGAGACTACCTTGGAGCCATGGAAAACTCCCCTAGTTCTAAATCTCGACGGTTCACAGACAACCTAGAGACTACCTCGGAGCCATGGCAAAGTCCCTAGTTCCAAGTCTCAACGGCAGCATCCACAGCCTAGAGATCAACAACAGTGTTCTTCCTCCCTCCAGTAGGATACAGACGCGACATCAACAAACGGAGCCATGGCAAAGTCCCCAAGTTCCAAATCTCGATGGTTCACAGACAACCCAGAGACAACCTCGACATTCATTGCAATATTGCAGACACAATGTCAACAAACGAAGCAATGGAAGATCCTTAGCTTCAGGGTCTTGACGGCAACTCAAATGAGACCTGAAAGACTATCGGAGATCATCCCACTCCAGCGCGGAGTGGTCATGACTCATCTGGGCATCCAAACTGAGCCTAACCTTAAGTAAAAAGAGGCATGGAATATCCCTAATGCTTGCTCTTTCGACGGTAATATCACCTGGAAGATTACTTGAAGACGTCTTGTCCAGCCCCCGAAAGGATCAGAGAGACGACAGTCGTGGGGCTACTCGAACAGCAAGATTGCGTATCGAGGAATTCATCGGCCAATGCGACGGTACGATGGGTAAAAAACCCTAGTACCACAGACCCTAATAGATTCTATTAGCAACAGTTAACTGTGACGTTAGAACATCCTTGCGAGAACTTCTCGATTCGTCTCGACTCGTGGGGAAAATAATGTTCCTACGAGAACTTCTCGACTCATAGGGAAAAGCCTTAGGCAACGGGGATAAGGACATGTTTCCTTAAGCACTGGGGCCCTGCAAGTTAGTCCAAGATGGAATATTGTATACTATCCACAGGCCACAGAAATGCGCCCGACCGAAAGTAAGAAGAGAAGAAATCCTTTCTTCTCTTCTTTCATGTGAACGGCCCGGCCCTATCTTGTAAAGAATGGTTTTTCATGCTATACCCCACGTTGAGATAGACCAACTAACAACACAAATCAAGACTGTACTAAAGTGGTACAGGCGAAGGACAGCTATTGAATCAACTGTTAGAAAGGGACGTAGCGGTTCAGAGGCTTCCCGTCCCCGGATGGTGTAAGTCCTTCTCTAACTTGAAGAGCAGGAAACAACGCCCCCATCTCTTAACGAAAAACGGTCTCATAGGCTTTTTTCGCCCTTATTGAGTAAGTAGAACGACGTCCCTGGTCCCGCGGACCCTTCTTTAGGGATCACTTTTTAAAGCATTTATTCCGCCAGACTCTTTCAAGTAATATCGCCAAAGAGGGAAAAATCCACTTACGAGTCCTCTCAACTTGTAAGGGGGAAAATTCTCTTGTGAGATCCTTACGACTCTGAAGAGAAAACGCACTTAAGAGTCCTTACGACTCCTAAGGAGAAAATACACATACGGGATCCTCTCGACTCGTAGGGAGAAAAGTCTTTATGAGACCCTCACAGCTCATAAAGTTGAAAAGTCTTAGGCGGCAGATCCAAACCTGTTTCCTAAGCCATCGCTACCCTATAAGGAGGTCAAGATGGACTATCTACAGGACAAAGTTACCAAAGCCATATTCGCCAATGAAATAAAGATGCTACTCACAGATCCTCACGATTCGTAAGGAAAAATACCCGAGTGAGATCATTACGACTTAAGGAGGCGATGAACCCTTAGAAATCCTCACGATTTCTAGGGAGAATTTGCACCTATGAGACCCTCTCGACTTGTAGGGAGGAAAAAACCCTTCTTGAGACCCTTACGGCTCATGAAGATGAAAAAAGTCTTAGGATACAAGGACCCTAAACTTCTCTCCTAAGCCCTCAATTCTATGGCCATGCATAACTCTGCACTACTTCATCCACGTACATACTTACGTGACCAAAGTAGTGGGGGCATTTGTTCCCGCCAAAACTTTTGGCCAAGAGCTATTTGTTCCCTTATAACCCTTATAAAAAAAGGAGAGAAGAAAGGGGAAAAGAGTTCACGGTTGGACATCACGTGTTAAACACGTGAGCACTTATATGCAAAGCATATGTGCGCTGAAAGAAAATAACAAAAGGCCAAACAGGCCTCACGTGTAAAATACGTGAGCGCTCATATGCAAAGCATATAAGCGCCGAACATAAATAACCAAGGGCCAAACAGACATCACACGTTAAACACGTGGGCGCTCATATGCAAAGCATATAAGCGCTGAATAAAATAAACCTAAAGGGCCAAACAGGACTCACGTGTAAAATACGTGAACGCTCATATGCTTTGCATATGAGCGCTGAACATAAATCACCAATGGCCAAACAGGTCTCACGTGTTAAACACGTGAGCGCTCATATGTTCATATGAGCGCTGAAAATAAACAGACTAAAACCCATACTAAGGGTCACGTGTTAAACACGTGAGTTCTTTTTTCGCTCACATGTAAAGCATGTGAGCACTCCAATTTAAAACGCTCCGATCAAATTCTAGAATTAAATTCTATTTGGGAAATATTTTCCTAATCTTGTTAAACTACAAAGATATGATAGAATAAAATTCTAATATTGTTAAAACTAACATAATATTCATAATCTTGTAAAATAAACAAGAAATCTTCTCTGTTAAACAGAGAGCCTTTGGATTAAAAATCCAACGGTGAATAAAATTCATCGATTAATCTAAAAGATCATGAAATCAATCAAGTTCTCTCAATGAGAGATTCTCACAACAAATTGATTTTTTCCTACTCATATAAATAGGAGCAAGGAGATTAAATCTAAAGGAGGAGACCATCCCATAAGCTTCTAAAAAAATATACAGAAGCCTCCCAAAAGCTCCCACAAAACAAAAGAGAATTTAATTCTCAAACCAAGAGTTTAAATCTTCTCAAAGAACTTAGTTCTTTCTCTGGTCGAGGTCTGCAGAAGCAGATCTCCCCACAAGTTGAGAATTTAATTCTCATCGGGAAGATTCTGTTATGCATATTCAAAACTTAGGAGAAAGAACTAAGTTCAAAGAATTTAATTCTTCCAAAAGTATACAGGAATTTTAATTCCTCTGATAAAATTAGGGTTTAACACTACAAAAGAATTTAATTCTTATAAAACAAGGGACCTGAAATTCTTAAAACTCTGATCAAAATCTCTATGCATATAAAAGAAAAGACTGGTCACGTGTTCCCACATGAGCACCTCCGATGAACAAAAAGTTGACTGAGAACAAATCACGTGTTCTCACGTGACCACCAAATAATTGCTTAGATGGAAAAGGGGGAAAATCCAAAAACAGCGCTCACATTTTGAGCACCTCGCGTGTTCGCACTTGAGCATTATATGAGCTAAGTGCTTAGTGATTGGTATGAAAAAATGTTAGTAGAATAACCGCAATAATAACGGTGTCGCTTGTAACTAGTCGAGATGAGTACGGGTCGTCCGCAGGGAAACGTGGAATCTTTTTTATCTTACTTTAGACGTGTTGAATAAAATAAACGAAGAGAAGAGGATGGTTTATTTAAGATCTAAATTAATTACGGATGTAAATTATATAGGAAAAAGGCTTATAGGGTTCGTTAAGATTTAGTAGTTATGGATGATTAATTAAATATTACTCCTTTTATCCTTTAATAGATTTAAAACTAGATCGACGGTGATGCATGTAGATTTAGGGTTTTCGGAGGGAATAGGGTTCCCACTCTTAACCCCTATCTTTACATGGATCTCCGTTCATGTCTAGCCTTTACCAAAACAATTGTTAATCTAATCTCAAATCGTGGTCGTGACTACCAATGAATTTATAGCGCGCCCGATTAGGATGTTAACAATTGTTTTGATAAAGTTTATAAACATTATAGGACGTAAAAAGTGTTAAAAGATTTTAATCATCCATTGATCTAGGCTAATCCTATGAACCCTAACAAGCGGAGAATTACTCGCGCATGTTGGGAATAGAAGAAGAAATGATAGTTAAAGAAATCATAATGCAGAAATAGTACAGAAAATAAATAATTAAACAAAATGATCTACCTTTATTAATCAACTTCATAAGTACAAATCCTACGAATTTAGATTACAAGAGGAAGAAATTGCTCTCGGTCTCTGCCCCGTAGGAAGTAGATGCTCCGTCGATCTTCACGTCGTCCTATCATGTCGAATCGTGGACCTGTCGTGGATCACTTGTTCTTTGAGGGTGATTTTCTTTGTGGTAAAGGTGATGAGTTTTAATTTTAGCTATCACTCCTTTATATTGCTTTCAAATTAGAAATCCTATATCTCATAGGTTTAGACTTTCCATAAAGATCCACTTTCCAAGTTTTTATATTGGCAGATTTTTGATCCTGCCATTTTGAATATCTTGATCTCTTGACCTGAGCAAAATCTGCACAAAATTTCCATGAATAATATTAGTAATATTTATTAAATTAAAGAGAGTATCTTAATTACTTTATATGGTAATAAATCTTTAAGAAACTGATTAAGAATATTTAATATGCTATTCACTTTATATGGTAATAAATCTTTAAGAATATTTGATATGCTATGCAACTTTTAATTACTAAAATATTATTCATATATTTTGAAATATTATTCTAACCATTTGTATGATATTATATCTTTTAAGAATTGTGATTAGAATATTTGATATGATATGCATATCAAATATTACCAAAATATTATATAAATATAAAATGCCTATATTTTCCTTCATAATGTTAATTATAATATATAAACATATGGTAAATAGTATTTTGCAGATAAATCCAAATATGTTCTATATTTATAATAAACACTTTTAAATATTTAAGAAAAGTAAGGAAAATGTTATATCAAAAGTGCAATATTTTCGACTGAACAAATACCCCCAAACTTAACTTTGATCGTCCCGAGCAAACTTGTTAATCAAGAGAGGGAAAAAGAAGAAAATAAAAACTAACTAGCACACTTTCGTAGGCAACACAATTGTACTGAGCATGTGCAACAATCCGTTAACGCTCTAGGTGTCCCTAGTAGGAGGATTGTTGTCTCCTGAGGGTTTTCAGTGGATTACACCCACAAAATCCTATAATAAAAGAAACATGGTGAAAATTACATATAAAGATCAGAACTATAAAAGAAAGAATTTGAAAATAAGGGTTTCCAATTATACTAGCTTTTCAGTTGTCATGAGCCTTATCTTAATGGTCATGAAAAGATGTTAGAAATTGCATCATCCTTCAATAAATTATCGCCTTTATTCTTCCTCCCTATCTTTTATCCAAATATCGATCATATACCCCTACGTGTGTGTAAAGGACATCCCTACACTTGGAGAATTCAATTCAAGCTATCATACTCTTGTCCATCTTCCATAGTACTTTATAGTTGGTGAATATTTTCGATAAAATTGCTCACACATTTTTCATGCGACCATTAATACTTCTTGAGATACTAACCAACCGATTACAAAATATGCTCGCGCATTTAGGCGTAATTCCTCGTTTCGCAACACTTAAGGCTTAGCAGTGGCTCCCAAACCAGTTGGTCTAAGGCATTAGGTGATAAAGCACCCTCGCTATATTTTTTTTTATGCTGCCTTAAGCAATTACAAAACCAGTGTTCATTTTTTCCTTTCTTCACCTTTTATACTTTTTTTCCCCTTCATACTAAGGTTTTTAGACAAGAGCATTTCATGGTATCCTCTACTATCCCAAGTTTCAAGATGTGTGTAAGTGCGTATAGTAGGGTATCAACATTCAGATGTTTGGCCTCAAGAATAGCGACTATTTTTCAGACTTATTTTTGTCCTCATATTTAGTAATTTCCTTCATCTTACTAACCCTTGGGACAACAGCTCATAAATACTTATTACTAGTTTCGTTTAAGAACACATCTAACTTTCTTGCTTTTCTTAAACTATTCTTATCTTTCATATGTAAATTTTAACTTTCTAACTTTTATTATCAAAATTTTATTTATTTTTGCTTATATATAGTATAATGCAAAGTAACGCGTAAATAAGCACAAAGCTTCCCCAAACCAGTTTGCAGCAGTGTCCTAACTGTTGTCATCTTTTAAATCTTAAAATCTGTAGACCTGGGAGGAAAAGTTATCAAAGGGGACAAGAAATAATAAAAGTGAAATTCACCCCCTAACTTATTTTTTGGCTCGTAATTTTGCAAAAATTTTCTTTCAAGAGCCAAAATATCCCCCCCCCAAACTTGAGTAAAATAGTGTTAAGTATTTAAAATTATTGGGGGGGTTTAAAGTTATTGGTCAAAGTAAAGCCTTACAAAGACCAAAAGTCAACACCAACCATTCAAAAATTTTATTGATGAAGCACCACAGTTGGTGGAAGAACATGTCGCCTATTGACGTGAAGAAGTGGGGAGGAGATAAGAGGTGTAATGGAAAAGGTTTACGTCTCGGTTTGCAGAGACGAAACAATGATGATGTATTACTCGCATTCTCATTCTTGATAAGAAGAAGATGTGGCGGTTCAACTTCTTTGGGTTGGGGTTGATTCATCACAACGCCCATGTCTTCTAAGAATGCGAGTTCTTCAGTGAAAATTTCTTCAAACCTTTCATCGATATCCCGAATAATAATCTCATCGGAAAGAATGGGATGATACTCGAACGCCATAAATGGTTCACATTTAGCGTTAGATGTTGACCCGGACAAAAACGTAATAGCGGAGTCGAGATCAGTATCGTGAAGCTCTTCAATTTCGCTGCTGTCGGAATCTATTGTTTCGACAGATCACATATGAGCATAGGGTTCAGAGGATTCACTTCCCAACTTGTAAATGTTAAGCTCAATTGACATCTTCCCGAAGGATAGGTTCATAGAGCCGTTTCGACAATTGATTATTGCGTTGGAAGTCGCAAGAAAAGGTCGACCAAAAATCACCGGAATTTGGTTTCGTGGGTTCGCTACAGGTTGTGTATCTATAACGATAAAGTCCACAGGAAATATAAATTCCCCGACTTTGATTAACACATCCTCTAGCTCACCCCTAGGTTGGGTGATAGATCGATCGACCATCTGAAGAGTGCAGTGTGCCAGTTTTAACTCTCCGATCCCAAATTGCTCATTTACAGAATACGGAAGCAAGTTAACACTAACACCTAAATCGAGTAGAGCACGATTGATATTTTTACCCCCAATAGAAATAGAAATTGTAAGACTTCCGAGGTCCTTTCGTTTCTTGAGCAGTTGTTGTGTAAAAGCGGTGCTCACATTACTCGCAAGGAAAACTTTTTTAGGTACTTGAACTTTTCTCTTCCTAGTGCACAAGTCCTTTAGGATTTTCGCATAAGACGGAACTTGTTGAATAGCATCTAAGAGAGAAATGTTTATGTTAACTTGCTTAAAAATTTCCACAATCTTCTCCATTTGTGGGTTAGGTTTGTTGGATCCCAATCTGTTTGGAAATGGAGCTTTATCAATAATTTTGGGGTCCAACATTTATGGAGAAGTTTGTGGGGAAGGATTCGATCCCAGAATTGGAGTGGGAATCGTTTTAGGGAGACTCGGCGAAGGGTTCAAACCTAGTGGGAAACGTATAATAGGTTCGGAAGTAGGTGGGAGATTAGACGAAGTAGGGGAAGAAGTAGAAGCCGGAGTATCATTGGTATCACTAACGTCATCAACATGTTCACCCACTCGGTTATCCAGCACTCGTCCCGATCACAACTGTAAGTCGACGTTGAACACCCCACGACTTGCGGGGAAGCGGAAATATGAAAAACAATCATTTTGTTTGAAGCAACATCGACTAACCGAAAGGATCTTAGACAAACTATAACTAACACTAACATAGGAGTTGTTAACTACTATGACAAGAGATTATACCTAATGAACCTAGTCCTTCGTCTTCTCATTATCCACTTCCTCGTCGGCCTCCTCTATGTAATAGACGATCCACCCGAGAGCTTCTACTCCAAGCTTTGCCTCTAATCTTGAGGTAACTAGGTTTCTTTAGTTGCTAATCAAAGTCACCTAGATGATATAGAGTATGGATATGAATTAATTAGTTTTGCTAATCCTTGATCTCAACACATGAGAGGGTAGGATTAGGGTTTGAAGAGAGAGAGCTTGAGGAGAGAGAATGTGAGGATAAGAATGATATGAAATAATGATCCTTCTTGAATATATGAAGTATAATCATTTATCAAAATAAATAAATAAAATGATTAATCATCATGCTTCATTTATTCATTATGTGTGATTCATTACATGAGTCATTAACCAATTAATGCAACATTAATGACATGAATGATTCACACAAATGAGTCACTAAATCAATAAATGCTTATGCCACCTAAACCCTCAAGTCATCATCTTTCTAGAAGCTTCCCGCCAAATTACGAGAACGCCCCTCCTATCCGTGAAAACACGGAAAAACTTTAGACTGTATAAATCCAATAATCCGATTCAAGAATCTGGCTTAAACCAAAGCCGGCTAGTAAAAACTGTCCGAACATCGTACGTGTGTTTAAAAACGTATGCGTCCGAACCCTTGTCGTAAAACCATACGACCTCTATATCGTTTCGCCTGGAGCAGGGAAACTCTCTGTGTGGGACTCTAAAGACTCGACTACTAGGCTGGAAGTGGGTTTAACCACAGACCGCAAGCGGCACTAACTGTACGTAACGGTCCCCGGGTAGATGTCGATAAGAAGGCCGATGAGGAAACCCATCCAAACTCCTACTGAGCCTGATGTGACAATCTCCGTATAGTCCGGTCTGTTCATCTAAGACTATCGCATATTGGGCCTAGGGGGCGGCAAGCGTCAGTCCCCTAAAAGCGGTATAATTCGTGTCGGAGTGAAGCCTATTACACCTTGAGAAACTACTGGAACCTACCAGTAAATCTCGCTTGCCCTGGCCAGGGACTTTGCGTAATGGCTCTCTGACATAGCGCGATACCAACTCCCAATATCGGGAGAGACGAATCCTGTCTAACCGCCACTGCCTCCAAGTGCTCGGGACTGCACCCAACTTCTACCTGTTTGCACGACTCCTTTGAGCTGTGGTAGGGTAGAAATCTAAGAACAGTGGGACACACTCGAGGCGAAGTAGCAGTGTCAAGTCTGCGGACTATGCTGTACTCATGTCACCTGGGAACTGTTAACTGACGACGGGTATAATACCAACCAACAGTCCCCCGCGAGTCCTGTCCGGTGTACCCGTAACCCAACGAGCACCTGTATACTATCTCCAATACGACGTACTGATGGCTATGAGACAGACCATCTCCCCAACTGGGATGAGAAGCGTACACACTAGTCTACTCCGAAGTATCGATGCCCTGTCTCGATAATCCTACGATTAAGGACCTGAAAAAGGATGTCCATGTAGACTACCCAGCCCCCACTAGTGTGACTGCCACCACAACGCTGGTAGTCAAGTGATCAGTCGAAAATACTGCTTTTTTAACACGGCAATTTCCCTATCATTTGCACTCATCTAGAAGTGTTCGGCATTCATATTTCACATATTAGCAAATCGGTCGTTAAATATCAGATTGCATGTGTTAGACTCTAAAACCGACATTTCTGAGGAAATTGACTGCATATCATGGCATCGCATCATCCCTATATTGCGCAACACTTGTCTCGAGAATTTGCAGGAATAAAAGCCAAAAGAAGCTGATAAAATACACCAACTCCAAGTTTTGAGATCTGGTAGCAATCCAAAGGGAAAAATACAATTCAACATATCAATAAAAGGCCCACATATCAGCCCAAACTAGTACCAGAGAGCCCAAGCCCCAATCTTCCAAAGCGCGGCGGAACCGCGGCGGTAGCCGGCTTGCGCCGCGGTTCCGCGGCGGTATTGCTACGTCAGCGCTCAGTTTTCAGTGCACAACTCCTATCTCAGTGGCTACAGCTCATAAAGACACGTCAAATTCCAGAATTCTCTCCAGATCAGCAAAGATCATTAAGCAAAGCTAATCTTAATTAAGCTCCTAACAAACTATTTCTAGAAGCTCCCTCCTAACTAATCACATCTAGAAGTTTCTCCTCTAACTAACTTTTGGAGGGAAATTCAAATCTCCTCAACAAACTTTTGGAGGGAAACTTAAAATTCAAATTCTAGATCTAGGGTTTTGATGGCTATAAATAGGAACCTAGATCTAAAGGCTGAGGTTGTTCATGACTTCCTCATTCTTCAGCATCTATCACCATCTTCTTCCACAAGTTTAGTGACAAGACTTGTGCGAAACCCTAACCCTAATTCCACTCCAAATTCAAGATCCCGAGTACCAAATCAAGCAAGAAGCCCTTCAACCTTTTAGGAGCGGAGCCGATCTCCAATCGAGCAAGTGATCCAAGCCGATCCGCGACTCACGGAGCCGAGCGAAGCCAAATCGACGATCGAGTTCTTCCTCTTGTAGTTCTTGAGCGATTGTAATGAAATTGTTGATAAATAAAAGGTGAAATTCTTTAATCTTGCTTTCTTTAAATTCTTGCATCATGATTCGATCTCAATTTGTAATTGTAGTTCTTGTTGTGATGTTTGAGTAAAACTCCGCTCGTCGAGGAGTCGAGACAATCAATAGAATGATGATGTAACAAATATTAATACGATTCTTAAGTCCTACGGGTTTTGTAAACCCTAGCAAGTTCAAGAATCGATGACCTAGTTTCGTTGCGATACTTTCTTGATTGTTATCGATCGAAATTAGGGATCTACGATCGTTTCTTGAATTTACTAGAGGCTAGAATGTGAATGATATCGACGAATGAACAAGGGATAAATGATGAAACCTTGGTTTCACTAGAAATCCCTAATTCTCGTCGATCATCATCGATCTAGTATCAATTCATCGAAGGAGAAGAATACGTCATCGTAAGATTGCATCGCATATATAGATCCAATCGATTCCTACGAGTCTCATTTCGATTCTTGATATTTGGTTGGAAAAATCATCATACTCTCAATTCTTGATTCTATCTTTTTCTTGTTATTAGATCTATATTTTCTAATTCTTGAACTTCAACTATAAATCATGAATTGTTTTTTTTCTTTTCTTTAGAGTTTCGACTCATCTAATTCAAAAGACGAACTATTACACTTTCCCTGTGGACGATCCGCACTCACTTACAATCTACATCCGACACCGTAGTTGATTGCGGTCAAATAATTTTTGGTTGTGATTTCTTTACAATTTCCAACATACACAATCCGAAATTGTATTCAATCAAATGGCGTCGTTGTCGGGATAGTGCGCTAATTGTTCGTATTTTGAAATTTGAGTTGAAAAATTTATTCCATTATAATTTTTTGATCTAAACTCGCACAAACCCTAATACGTGTGTTTTGATTTGATTGCGAGGAAATCTGGAATCATTGGAGCTGGAGAAATTTTTTTATGAAATTTCCAGAGAGCTGAGGAGTTCAAGTAGAACAGTTTCAAGAATTTGTGTGCAGTGAAAGTCTTTTCGACCACGCATCCGCAGCAATAAGGGACTAAAACCGCGGGTTCCGCGGCTCTATTAACTCCTCTCTGTGCAATTTTTCCTCAGGTATCTTTTACACTTTCTTATCTCTCTCTCAATCTGCTCCAATAACAATTTTGTGCAGGTTTCTTTGCTAAAAATCACAGCGCCGCGCAAAAAGCAAAATTAAATTGTGCTTGTTTTGATTTTGTGGTTGTTGCATATTAATGCGGACATTAAGGGGCAAAGCCCAAATCCAGATTAGGTGGGGAGTTCATTACCCTTTCTAAGCCCCGAAAAATCGCAAAATTTGCATCCACATTCACCCTCGTTAACTAAAAGAAATCTAGAGATGACTCTAAGGACCGTCGCGCTCACTTAGGACAGAAGAAGGCCGTGGGTAATTCATTGCTTATCCGCGTTTTCTTGTGGTGTCTAAGGCAAGTGTGTCTAAGGCTAGTGGTTATTAATTAGGCCCACTACTTACATAGTGGAGTACCTTCCCACTTACCTGGCCACAGGAGAATAAAGAGGCAGTGAAGGATTTATCCCGCGACTTGTCTTTTGGCAGTTAGGAGCGGTCTAGAGCTTTGACCTAGGCGACCCCTAGAATTAGGGTTTTGTGTGTTGCATTTGTTTTGTTGCATCATTTTTTCAAAAATCCGTATCAATTTTCAAAACAAACACCGCATTCATATCATTTCCCCTAATTATAAATTCACGCTGCCACTTGTTCTAACCCTTTTTAGTGCAAGATAGGCTGGACACGGGATTCTAGTGCCCGTTAAGTCTGCGTTTCCCTCATCGACCTAAAAATCGGTATTTGTACATTTACCCTTTCTTTTACCCACCACCATACCCACATCGATGGATCCACCTCCGTCGAACTTCTTTTCCACTAATCTTCCGCCGTCCGTTGGTGTGCAGAATCCACCTCGCATCTCTCTCCAAGAGAGGTGCTACCCTACACGAGGTCCCCTTTCCACCTGTCTTTCCACTCCACCAGCCAACGGGGAAAATTTTCAAATAAAACCCCAATACATCAACCTTCTACCAAAATTTCACGGTCTTGAGTCTGAAGACGCATATGCATTTATCACGAAATTTGAAAATGTATGCGCAATGATGGGTACTTCACAGCTTTCTGTGGATGCTTTACGTCTTCTTCTTCTCCCATTTACCTTGTGCGATTTAGCTGAGAAGTGGCTATATAACACTACCACACATTCCATTTCAAATTGGAATGAATTCGTCAAAGCATTCCTTAAGAAATTCTACCTACATCAAAAGACAGCTCGAGTCCGTAGCGAAATATATCAATTCACCCAGCTTCCAAATGAAACATTTTCACAATGTCTTGAACGCTTTAAGGATCTGTTAGTTCAATGTCCTCATCACGGAATCCCGAGATGGGAACTGTGCAGAATCATTTATGAGGGCATTAATCCTAACACAAGACAGACCCTTGAATCCATGTGTCAAGGTAACTTCATGACCAAAGATGATAGGGAAGCCTGGAATTTTCTAGAAGATTTTGCTGAAAGATCTTTACAGTGGGAGGGTGTAAGTCAATCGTCAAGGGATGGCAATGATATTTCTATAGGAATTAGAGCTGAAATTTCAGCTTTACACAAGAAATTTGACGCTATGGAAAACAAATTTTTAGCTGCCGCCCTAAGTCAAATGTCACTCTCCAAAACTGTATGTAGATGCAGTTCTGATCCTTCTCACTTGACGGAAGAATATCCGTTTCAAGGTCACGAGTATACCAATGCCGCATTTCAAAGACCTAGAAACGATCCTTATTCTTCCATATATAATCAGGGTTGGAGGAATCACCCAAATTTTGCTTGGAACCAATCACAAAATCAAAATATGGTTCCAAACCAAAACAATTTCCAAAGGGTCCCTCCACCACAACAGCAACCACAACTTCAATTGAGTCAGCACCCCTTTCAAGCACAAAATTTCCAAAATACGGTCAACACACCCGCACCATCGAGTCCTTTGCACTTGACCGAGACTGATGAATCCTCTTCATTCATATACTTGCTTCTAACAAATCTCTTGCAAGGATCGGCTGAAATAAAGTCTTCTGTCGATAAAATTGAGAAAAACTCTGCGTCCCAAAGCGAGAGTATTAAATCGATGGAAGAAGAAATTGCACGATTAAAAGCCGAAATGAGTGCAAGAGAGAAAAGGGAAACTTCCAGCTCAACCTTTACCCAATCCTGGCTATTCCCATCATGTGGATGCAATCGCATTGAGATCTGGAAGAGTGCTTGACACTCACGTTGGGGAAGAGTTTGATGATACTGAAAAATCAATCAATGATGCCCCGGCTGAGACCTTTCCTCTCACACACCCTTCTAATTCTGACCCCAGTTCTTCTACCCCACACCCTTCTCCCGAGCCTATTCTTCGTTTCCCAAAAGGCTCTCCACTTCAGCCCACCTCTTTTACTCCTCCACGGACGATCCCCACCTCTATTTTGGGATCGGTTCCATACACACTTCCTTCTCCTATGATGGACCCAGCGCTTATTGCTAAAGCACCTTATCCTAATCGGTTAAGAGCTAACACATCGAGTCCACATATGGAGAAGATTACGGACATTTTTAAGCAAGTTAACATCAACATCCCTCTCCTAGATACCATCCAACAAGTTCCGTCCTATGCGAAAACTCTTAAGAACTTGTGCACTAGGAAGAGGAAGACTCAAGTGCCCAAGAAGATATTCATGGCAAAGAATGTAGACACGGCTTTCCCCAACAAGTACCGAGGAAACGTAAGAACCCTGGCTGTCCTACTATTTCCATTTCTATCGGGGAAAAACACATCAACCATGCTCTACTAGACCTTGGCGCTAGTGTTAACTTTCTTCCATACTCAGTCTACGAGCAACTAGGGATCAGAGAGTTGAAGTCAACCCATTGCACTCTCCAGATGGCTGACCGATCAATCACCAAACCTAGGGGTGAACTGGAGGATGTGTTAATAAAAATCGAGGAATTTATATTTCCTGTGGATTTTATTGTAATTGATACACAGCCTGTAGCAAACCCACGGAATCAAATTCCGGTGATTTTAGGTCGCCCCTTTTTGGCCACTTCCAATGCAATAATCAACTGTCGTAATGGTTATATGACCCTATCTTTCGGGAATAGGTCAATAGAGCTGAACATTAACAAGTTGGGAAGTGTACCCTCCGAACCTACTGCTCAGGTATGTTCTGTCGACTTACTGGAGGTCGACAGCAGCGAATTTGATGATCCTCCTGATATTGATCTAGACTCTTTTTATACGTTATTGTTTGACCCAACTATATATCTTACACATACGGACTCTTCCACCGAGATGTCCGGGTCAACAACTAACACTGATTATGGACTGTTTTTAGAGTCTGAAGATCACCCCGCACTTTGTGATGACATTATTCACCGGGTTATTGATGGAACTTTTGAGGAGATCTTCGCTGATGAACTCGCATTTTTAAATGACACGGGTGTTGAGATGAATCATCTCCCAATCAATGAAATTGAACCTCTACCCCTTCTTCTGAACTGTAAAAAGAATGCGAGTAATCCATCACATACTCTGCATCGTCTCTCCAAAACGAGACGCACACACATTCTATTCCACCACTTAACTTTTCCCCACGTCTTCTTCCACCAACCAGAGCACTGCATTGATAAAAATTTTGAATGGTTGGTGTTAACCTTTGGTCTTTGCAAAGCTTGGCATCGACCAATGATTTTTGACCCCCTCATGTGATTTCCAAAGATTAACATTGCTTAAGTTTGGGGGGTATAATCGGGCTCTTGAAAAGAAAATCTTTACAAAATGATGAGCCAAAAATAAATTTGGGGGAGGATCTTCACTTAAATATTTTTCGCCCGCTAATAATTTCCTCCCAAGCTTACAGGTTTTTCGAGATTTAGCAGATAGCAACAGTGAGAACACTGTTGAAAACAAATTTGCGGGAGGTTTGTGCTTATTTTCGCATCATTTGCATATCATTTGCATAAGCACAAAACATTTTTCAAAACCTATAAAAATTTAAAAAATTTTAAAACTATAAAAATATTTTTTGTACATAAATAAGATAATAAAAGTTTAGATAGTGAAAAATTACATCCATGAGATTAGAAAAATTTAAGAAAACCAAGAAAATTAGAAGTTTTCTTATACGAACTAGTAATAAGTAGTTATGAGCTGTTGTCCCAAGGGTTAGTAAGATGAAGGACGTCACTAATCTGAGGATAAAAATAAGTCTGAAAAATAGTTTCTATTCTGGGAGCCAAACATTTTGAACGTTGATACCCTGCTATTCGCACCTACACACGTCTTAAAACCTGGGATAGTAGAGGATACATTGAAATGCTTTTGTCTTAAAGCCAAAAGTATGAAGGAAATAAAAAAAATGAATAAAATATAAAGTGGTGAGAAAAATGAACACTGGTTTTGTTATCGCCAAGGCAGCAATAAAAAAAATATAGCGAGGATGCTTCTTCACCTAGTGCCCTAAGGCCAACTGGTCTGGGAGTCACTGCTATGCCTGAGGTGGTGCAAGACGAGGAAAATACACCAAGTAAGCAAGCACATGAGTAATCGGTCGGTTAGTACCTCAAGAAGTATTAACGGTCTCATGAAAGTGTGTGAGCAATCTCAGCTAAATATTCATTAATTAAAAAGTAGTGAGGCTGATGGACAAGAGTATGATAGCTTGAATTGAATTCTCCGGGTGTAGGGATGTCCTTTACACATACGCAGGGTGATATGATCGATGTTTGGAAGAAAAATAGGAAAGAAAAATAAGACGATGTTTTATTGAGGGAAGACGTGATTTCTGACATCTTTTCATGACCATTAAGATAGGGCTCATGACAACCGAAAAGCTAGCTTAGTTGGAAACCCTAAATTTCGAAGCTTTTCTTTTACAATTCTTTTATTTAAATGTAATATTCATGATCTTCCTTTTAATATTGGATTTTGTGGGTGCAATCCGCTGAAAACCCTCAGGAGACAACACTCCTCCTACTAGGGACACCTAGAAATTTAAAGGCTTGTTGCATGTGCTCAGTGGAATCGTGTTGCCTACGAAAGTGTGCTAGTTAGTTTTTCTCTTTCTTTATTTCCTCCTTCTCTTTTTAAATAAAACAGTACCCTCGAGACGATCGAAAATAAGTTTGGGGGAATTTGATCAGTCGAAAATACTGCATTTTTAACACGGCAATTTTCCTATCATTTTCACTCATCTAGAAGTGTTCGGCATTCATATTTCACATATTAGCAAATCAGTCGTTAAATATCAGATTGCATGTGTTAGATTCTAAAACCAACATTTCTGAGGAAATTGACTGCATATCATGGCATCGCATCATCCCTATATTGTGCAACACTTGTCTCGAGAATTTGCAGGAACAAAAGCCAAAAGAAGCTGATAAAATACACCAACTCCAAGTTTTGAGATCTGGTAGCAATCCAAAGGGAAAAATACAATTCAACATATTAATAAAAGGCCCACATATCAGCCCAAACTAGTACCAGAGAGCCCAAGCCCCAATTCTTCCAAAGCGCAGCGGAACCGCGGCGGTAGCCGGCTTGCGCCGCGGTTCCGCGGCGGTATTGCCACGTCAGCGCTCAGTTTTCAGTGCACAACTCCTATCTCAGTGGCTACAGCTCATAAAGACACGTCAAATTCTAGAATTCTCTCGAAGCTTCTTCCAGATCAGCAAAGATCATTAAGCAAAGCTAATCTTAATTAAGCTCCTAACAAACTATTTCTAGAAGCTCCCTCCTAACTAATCACATCTAGAAGCTTCTCCTCGAACTAAATTTTGGAGGGAAATTCAAATCTCCTCAACAAACTTTTGGAGGGAAACTTAAAATTCAAATCCTAGATCTAGAGTTTTGATGGCTATAAATAGGAACCTAGATCTAAGGGCTGAGGTTGTTCATGACTTCCTCATTCTTCAACATCTATCACCATCTTCTTCCACAAGTCTAGTGACAAGACTTGTGCGAAACCCTAACCCTAATTAAACTCCAAATTCAAGATCCCGAGTACCAAATCAAGCAAGAAGCCCTTCAACCTTTTAGGAGCGGAGCCAATCTCCAATCGAGCAAGTGATCCAAGCCGATCAACGACTCACGGAGCCGAGCGAAGCCAAATTGACAATCGAGTTCTTCCTCTTATAGTTCTTGAGCGATTGTAATGAAATTGTTGATAAATAAAAGGTGAAATTCTTTAATCTTGCTTTCTTTAAATTCTTGCATCATGATTCGATCTCAATTTGTGATTGTAGTTCTTGTTGTAATATTTGAGTAAAACTCTGCTCGTCGAGGAGTCGAGACGATCAATAGAATGATGATGTAATAAATATTAATACGATTCTTAAGTCCTACGGGTTTTGTAAACCCTAGCAAGTTCAAGAATCGATGACCTAGTTTCGTTGCGATGTTTTCTTGATTGTTATCACTCGAAATTAGGGATCTACGATCGTTTCTTGAATTTACTAGAGGCTAGAATGTGAATGATATCGACGAATGAACAAGGGATAAATGATGAAACCCTAGTTTCACTAGAAATCCCTAATTCTCATCGATCATCATCGATCTAGTATCAATTCATCGAAGGAGAAGAATACGTCATCGTAAGATTGCATCACATCTATAGATCCGATCGATTCCTACGAGCCTCATTTCGATTCTTGATATTTGGTTAGAAAAATCATCAAACTCTCAATTCTTGATTCTATCTTTTTCTTGTTATTAGATCTATATTTTCTAATTCTTGAACTTCAACTATAAATCATGAATTGTTTTGTTTTCTTTTCTTTAAAGTTTCGACTCATCTAATTCAAAAGATGAACTATTACACTTTTCCTGTGGACGATCCGCACTAACTTACAATCTACATCCGACACCGTAGTTGATTGCGGTTAAATAATTTTTGGTTGTGATTTCTTTACAATTTCCAACATACACAATCCGAAATCGTATTAAATCATCAAGCAAGATCCTAATGGCTCTATCAATACGTACACACATATTAAGATAGATAAAACCAAGTAGTATACTACTATGTTTAGCAAGACTGTTATATAACTGTGAATATCCCAAGCTTCCATTAAGTAATATACAAGCTAGTATGATACAATAATAGCCCCTAGGGCATATACACTAACAATCTCCCACTTGCACTAGGGCCATGTGCTGGCATATCGAAGATCAACGATCTCGAGTAGCCTCTCGAACTGAATCTGAGGAAAGGCCTTTTTGAATGGATCAGCAATGTTCTCCTCTGTAGCAACTCTCCGTACCTCGATCTCCCGGCGATCTACGATCTCCCTGATCAGGTGATACCGCCTTAAGATGTGTCTGGACTTTTGATGGGACCTGGGTTCCTTCGCTAAAGCTATAGCTCCGTTGTTGTCGCAATACAGCGGTATTGGATCAACAATGGTAGGAACCACCTGAAGTTGTGTTAGGAACTTCTTCATCGAGACCGCTTCTTTTGCGGCATCGCAAGCAGCAATATACTCCGCTTCCATCGTCGAGTCAGCAACGGTGTCCTGCTTGGAACTCTTCTAGCACACCGCCCCTTCATTGAGAGTAAAGACATAACCTGACATGGACTTGGAATCTTCCTTATCACTCTGGAAGTCGGAATCAGCAAAGGCCTCGATCTTGAGGTCTTTTCCGCCGTAAACCAAGAACATCTCCTTAGTCCTTCTCAGGTACTTGAGAATGTTCTTCACTGCTATCCAGTGATTCTTCCCTGGGTCTGACTGATACCGGCTTACCACGCTTAGTGCATAAGCTACATTTGGTCTGGTGCACAATATCGCATACATTATAGAGCCTACCGCAGAAGCGTAGGGTATAATAGACAAGCGATCCCTTTCCAAATCAGTATTGAGAGACATCTCTTTGGATAGGGTGATTCCGTGACAAGCTGGTAGATTACCGCGCTTAGAATCTTCCATACTGAATCTTTTCAGTATAGTGTTGATATACCTGGACTGCGAAAGTCCCAACATCCTTTTGGATCTATCACGAAAGATCCGGATCCCCAGAATGTAAGAGGCATCACCCAGGTCTTTCATGGAGAACCTGTGTGACAAGAATCCTTTGACAGATTGTAGCATATGAATGTCATTTCCTATCAATAGAATGCCATCCACGTACAAGACGGGGAATACAACATTTCGTGCTACAATTTTACTATATATACATGGTTCATCTGGATTTTGGATAAAGTCATATTCTTTGACCATTTCATCAAAACAGAAGTTCCAACTCCGCGATACCTGCTTTAGTCCATAAATGAATTTAAGCAACTTGTACACTTTCCCGCTGCTCCCACTCTGATTGAAACCTTCTGGCTGATCCATATAGACGCACTCTTATAAATTACCATTCAGAAAAGCCGTCTTTACGTCCATCTGCCAGATTTCATAATCATGGAAGGCATCAATAGC
The DNA here is from genome assembly GCA_030015575.1 of Agapanthus africanus. NCBI lineage: Eukaryota > Viridiplantae > Streptophyta > Magnoliopsida > Asparagales > Amaryllidaceae > Agapanthus > Agapanthus africanus. Next base: position 111,989,681 of record CM057345.1, on the reverse strand, counting down.
AAGAAGGACCCGAATGGATTTGAGCATAGCCACTGGAGAAAAAAGTCTCGTCATAGTCCAAACCAGGTCTTTGACGAAAACCCTTTGCAACAAGTCTAGCCTTATAGGTTTCCACCTGTCCATCTACACCAATCTTTTTCTTGAAGATCCATTTGCATCCTATGGGTTTTACCCCACCTGGAGAAAAGTCCAAAGTCCATACTTTGTTGGTGTACATAGACTCCAATTCGGTCCGCATTGCATCTAGCCATCGTACCGAGTCCCCGTTCTGGATGGCCAGCTGGAAGCTAGTAGGTTCATCATCATCAATGACACAATCCTCTATATCCCCATCTATGAGAAAACCGTAGTATCTCTCAGGCGGATGAGACGACCTACTACTCCTGCGGAGGGATGCGGGAATGTCCTGTTCTTTTTGAACTACTGGTCTTACCAAACTTTCAGTAGAAATTTGTTGTTCTGGAATTTCTTCCAGTTCTATTTCGCCCCCACTTGTTCCTTTCTAAAAACCGATGTTCTAGAAAATGGGCATTACGAGAAACAAAAACCTTTTGTTCCTCTGCGTAATAGAAATAATACCCCCTGGAGTTCTTTGGATATCCCACAAACTTACACTGTACTGATCGTGCCTCGAGTTTGTCCGCAGGCTGTTTTTTAACAAAAGCTGGACATCCCCATATCTTTAGATACTGAAGATAGGGTTTCTTCCTACTCCACATCTGATATGGCGTGGTAGGCACAGTCTTGGTAGGAACTATGTTCAAAAGATATGCTGCTGATTCTAGCGCATAACCCCAGAAAGATCGCGGTAACTCAGCATTACTCATCATGGAACGTACCATATCCAATAGGGTTCGATTCCGTCTCTCCGATACACCGTTATGCTGTGGAGTGTATGGAGGAGTAAGCCGAGAGAGAATTCCTTTCTCTTTTTGGTAACCTAGGAACTCGGCACTTAAGTATTCACCACCTCGATCAGATCTTAGTGTCTTGATACTTTTCCCGGTTTGGTTTTCTACTTCATTTTTATACTCTTGGAATTTCTCATAAGCCTCAGATTTATGTTTCATCAAATAAATGAATCCGTACCTAGAGTAATCATCCGTAAAAGTAATGAAATAGGAAAAACCACCTCTTGCATGTGTAGACATTGGACCACATACATCGCTGTGTATGATTCCTAAAAGCTCGCTCGCTTTTACTCCATGTCCAGTGAATGGAGTCTTTGTCATCTTTCATTTGAGACATGATTGACAAGTGGCATAAGTTTGATATTCGAACGAGCCTAAATATTCTTCTCTATGCAACTTAGTTAACCTTGTCTCATTGATGTGACCTAATCTACAATGCCATAAGAAAGCCTTATTTAAATCTGGAGACTTTCTTTTTAGTGTGTTCTGGACATTGAAAATATGTAATTGGTTTAAGACATATATACCATTATCCAGTGTACCGGACCCAATCAAACTATGATTAAGGTGGATGTTAACAACATCGCTTACAAACGTGAAATCATAACCTTTATTTGATAACAAGGAAACTGATATGATATTACACGTTAAACTTGGTACACAAAAACAGTTATGTAAAACCAAAATATGTCCACTCGTCAATCCCAGGTGATAATCCCCAACGGACACAGCTCCCACGCTAGCTCCGTTAGCAACCATCAGGGTCATATCACCAACCTTCAGCACTCTACGGTTTCTCAGTGCCTGCAATGAATTGCATATATGAGATCCTGATCCGGTATCCAATACCCAGGAAGTAGAGTTGATTGACAGACAATTCTCAATTACAAACACACCTGAAATCGAAGCCACAGCTTGCTTCGATTCCTGGTTCTTGGCGTTCCACGCCTTGTAATCTTTCCTCTAGTGCCCTTTCCTATGACAATGGAAGCACTCATCCTTGGCCACTACTGGCACCGCAATTTTTTTCTTTCCCTTGGCTCCCACCTTACTAACACCTCCTCTAGGTTTGGTGGCGGCCTTATTGTTCCTTCCTTTGGCCTTAGCCTTGGACCCGGAAGAAGAAGCACCGCGAACAAACATAGTGTGTGTTTCCCTTGCCTTCTGCAAGGTGCCCTCTGCACTTTTCAACATGTTAATGAGTTCTGAAAGTTCAACTTCTTTTCTTTGAATGTTGAAATTCAGAATAAACTGGGCGTAGGTGGAAGGGAGGGACTGGAGAATCAGGTCTGTATAGAGCTCATTATCCAAAGTCGTCCCAAGGTCTGCGAGCTCTTCTATATAGCTAATCATCTTTAGGACATGTTCTCCTACCGATGATCTGACGCCCAACCTCGCTTGAAACAAGTTCTTTGAGGTCTCGTATCTTGCTATACGAGATTGCTCTCCATAAAGTTCCTTTGTATGGAGAAATGTGGCATCAAGATCCATATCCTCGTGCCTCCTCTGATGTTCATTATTCATCGAGGCAAGCACGATGCACTTGGCCTTCGCGCAATCTAACTCCCAGGTTTTGTGGATTTCCTTATCCGCATTACTGGATTTGGGACCTGGGACTGCAGGTGCCTTAGCGGTGAGGACATACCCCAATCTGCCATAGGTCAAAGCCATTTTGGCATTCCGCAGCCAATCTTTATAGTTTGGCCCTGTCAGTATTTTTTTTCTAATAGTAACTTAAGTCCTGTCATTATCTGGGTCGCTGCAATTAGGAAAGAGAGAGAACACTTTAGCATGATACTCTTGCAAGTTTAGAGTGGTTTTTAGTTTATTTAAACTGGATGGCTCCCACTGTTTTTCGAATCCCTCCTCAAACCAAAAAGGAAGAACTAGCCAGGACTATTCTCACTGTACAATACTTGCTCAACCGTTCAGCCAGGCCGGTGTCGATACTTCGAGGGAGGTTTTCCAACGCTTTCGCGAAGTTCCTTAATTAAAAAACCTCTTTTCTCTGGGGGCGTAACCCCGCTGACACCTTTCTCGGCACCTACTTGGTATATAGCATTGATCGTTAAGTGACGAATCTCCTGATGAGTAGAATATACTCACAGTAGGATCGGGATCCAAATATCATCGTGTGATAATGCTGAAGGAATCCTACCAACATTCATCACACTCCAAATGGTATGCATCTCTTTGCAAATTTCAGTTTCTTTAGAAATTCCCGATATAAATTTTTGCCCTATGCTCTTATGACCTTGCCGTTAGATCAAAATGTCATAAGTCACATGTCAAGTTCTACCCATCATTATCTTGTTAATTTGAACCCATCCGTACATATCCTTGACGTTCGGCCAAAATGATAATACGACTGTCCCAAACTAACTCATCTATCTATGCAACAAATGAATACCCAGCAGCTACCAAACACTATGCCTTGGCGTTAGGTCAAAATACATAACTTGAATACTACTGAATACCCAAATAAAATGACGGAGGGCTACGAATGGTTTTGGCGAAACCGTGAACGTAGTGAACTTGATATGACCGAAGGAACCTGATAGCTTTTAAAAGGAGTAGTTAAAGCTCCGCAATTAAAAATATCTTCTGTTTTAAAAATAACCGAGTGGTTTCTTTTAAACTGTTCCAACGATTCAACTTTGGTTTATTTTCTTTGCATTAATAATAATGTGTCCCATCATTAACCCATCATTGTAGAAAACAATGAAAATACAACGTCCTCTTATGCCATCCGCATTCGCCACTGGGTCCCGTCATCACTCGTTAGGTTACTTAACTAACGACAGAGCGGGGGCTGGGCAAGCGCGGATGTAAAACATAAGTGACGTCTAAATAGCTATCATATATAGATATTGTACATTTGTCTGATGCAATAATAGGCATTTCAGATCACAGATGAACATTGTTGGATACACAAGCAATCCGCGTTTCTTTTGAGCCTGCAACGAAAGACGGATTACACGGTTGTGATGAATAGCCATTACCCCACCCTAGACCCCTACGGGTACGACAAACTACCCGCCAAGTACCCGAAATGAAACGGTCTCCCTCAACAACGTGAGTAGGCCACTAAACACTTTAAAGTACCCGTAGTTTGTGCACCCCACCTTGGGTCTATCCTAGGAGCAAAAACAGTAAAATGAAATAATACAACGGTGGCTACACCCGCAACCTGGATGTGCCCCGCAAAATAATATTACAACATATTACAATTATATCGGATGAATGAATATAATAACTCATTTCAAACCCCGGCTAATCATCACAACAATCCAATCAAGTTCATAATCACAAACAGTAAAATCATTACAGAAATGTGCAACCCCCTGCCAACCGACATACTAGCAGTTAGGGGAGGTTTACGAACATATTATACAGTTCACAGATATAATCTAATTAGCAAACATCGTATAATTTCGATCGAGCAAACACTTTAGATTCTACTCCAAAACTTCTCTGTGCACCTGAGACTTGAGCAGAAAATAAACATTCCAGAAAAAAAATATTCACAGAAGAGTTACTGGGGAAGATTGGGGTGAATCGGCTCCAACTCGGCCGCGGATCCGCGGCGGATCGCCTGGATCGGCCGCGGTTCCGCGGCTGTTTGGCCGATTCATGCACCCAATTTTCTCCAGTATTCTTATATTTCCCTGCTTGTAATTTTAGAGGTCCATGAAAAATTTTTAGACCTCGTTTTAAATTCGACAGAAACTTGGTGAATACGATATTTTTTTCGGTTCGTTTTGCGTTCAAAATTCTTACGACTTTGCTAATAAGTTAGTTATTGTTTAGCGAGGCTCTGATACCACTGTAAGTCGACGTTGAACACCCCACGACTTGCGGGGAGGCGGAAATATGAAAAACAATCATTTTGTTTGAAGCAACATCGACTAACCGAAAGGATCTTTGCTAAACTATATCCAACACTAACATAGGAGTTGTTAACTACTATGACAAGAGATTATACCTAATGAACCTAGTCCTTCGTCTTCTCGTTATCCACTTCCTCGTCGGCCTCCTCTATGTAATAGACGATCCACCCGAGAGCTTTTACTCCAAGGTTTGCCTCTAATCTTGAGGTAACTAGGTTTCTTTAGTTGCTAATCAAAGTCACCTAGATGATATAGAGTAAGGATATGGATTAATTAGTCTTGCTAATCCTTGATCTCAACACATGAGAGGGTAGGATTAAGGTTTGAAGAGAGAGAGCTTGAGGAGAGAGAAGGTGAGGATGAGAATGATATGAAATAATGATCCTTCTTGAATATATGAAGCATAATCATTTATCAAAATAAATAAATAAAATGATTAATCATCATGCTTCATTTATTCATTATGTGTGATTCATTACATGAGTCATTAACCAATTAATGCAACATTAATGACATGAATGATTCACACAAATGAGTCACTAAATCAATAAATGCTTATACCACCTAAACCCTCAAGTCATCATCCTTCTGGAAGCTTCCCGCCAAATTATGAGAAAGCCCCTCCTATCCGTGAAAAAACGGAAAAAATTTAGACTGTATAAATCCAATAATCCGATACTAGAATCTGGCTTAAACCAAAGCCGGCTAGTAAAAACTGTCCGAACATCGTACGTGCGTTTAAACACGTATGCATCCGAACCCTTGTCGTAAAACCATACGACCTCTATATCGTTTCGCCTGGAGCAGGGAAACTCTCTGTGTGGGACTCTAAAGACTCGACTACTATGCTGGAAGTTGGTTTAACCACAGACCGCAAGCGGCACTAGCTGTACGTGACGGTCCCCAGGTAGATGTCGATAAGAAGGCCGATGAGGAAACCCATCCGAACTCCTACTGAGCCTGATGTGACAATCTCCGTACAGTCCGGTCTGTTCATAAAGGACTATCGCATATCGGGCCTAGGGGGCGGCAAGCGTCAGTCCCCTAAAGGCGGTATAAGTTGTGTCTGAGTGAAGCCCATTACACCTTAAGAAACTACTGGAACCTACCAGTAAATCTCGCTTTCCCTGGCCAGGCACTTTGCGTAATGGCTCTCTGACACAGCGCGATATCAACTCCCAATACCGAGAGAGATGAATCTTGTCTAACCGCCACTGCCTCCAAGTGCTCGGGACTGCACCCAACTGCTACCTGTTTGCACGACTCCTTTGAGCTGTGGTAGGGTAGAAATCTAAGAACAGTGGGACACACTCGAGGAGAAGTAGCAGTGTCAAGTCTGCGTACTATGTTGTACACATGTCACCTGGGAACTGTTAACTGACGATAGGTATAATACCAACCAACAGTTCCCCGCGAGTCCTGTTCGGTGTACCCATAACCCAACGAGCACCTGTATACTATCTCCAGTACGACGTACTGATGGCTGTGGGACAGACCATCTCCCTAACTGGGATGAGAAGCGTACACACTAGTCTACTCCGGAGTATCGATGCCCTGTCTCGATAATCCTACGACTAGGGACCTGAAAAAGGATGTGCTTGTAGACTACCCAGCCCCCACTAGTGTGACTGCCATCACAACGCTGGTAGTCAAGAAAGATCCAAAGGGCTCTATCAATACGTACACTTATATTAAGATAGATAAAACCAAGTAGCATACTACCATGTTTAGCAAGACTGTTATATAACTGTGAATATCCCAAGCTTCCATTAAGTAATATACAAGCTAGTATGATACAATAATGGCCCCTTGGGGAAACAGAGCTTTATCAATAAGTTTTGGGACCAACATTTGTGGAGAAGTTTGTGGGGAAGGATTCTATCCCATAATTGGAGTGGCAATCATTTTAGGGAGACTCGGCGAAGGGTTCGAACCTAGTGGGAAACGTAGAATAGGCTCGGAAGTAGGTGGGAGACTAGACGAAGTAGGGGAAGAAGTAGAAGCCGGAGTATCATTGGTATCACTAACGTCATCAACATGTTCACCCACTCGGTTATCCAGCACTCGTTCCGATCACAACGTAATAACGGCACTAACATTATGATTTTGTGAGTGGCCAGGATTCGGTAGGAGTTGAGATGGGAGTTTTCCTTTTTCTCTTGCACTCATCGCGGCATTCAACTGTACAATTTGAGCTTCTATTGATTTAATACTCTCACCGTGGGAGGCGGAGTATTTCTTTATGGTATCAATAGAAGACCTCATATGAGCCGACATTTGGATGGAATATTTCACAAATAAATCCAAAGTTTGTGCGAGTGAAGAGGAGTTATCGCTACCGGTCGTTTGGAAAGAATTATTAGAAGGTACAGAATTGTTGACTGGATTTTGAAAATTTTGTGACTGAAATGGATGCTGACTCTGTTGTGGTGGTTGCTGTTGCTGTGGAGGAGGTCTTTGGTAATTTCTTTGGAACTGGTTTTGATTTTGGTTTTGGTTTTGGTTCCAAGCAAGGTTAGGATGATTCCTCCACCCCTGATTGTATGTGGAAAAATAAGGATCGTTTCTAGGTCGCTGCTGAAAATTAGCATTGGTGTGTTCTTGACCTTGAAACGGTGCATTCATAGGACATTCTTCCATCAAATGTGTGGGTCGGAATAGCAACCACATATGGTTTTTGGAAGCGTAACCCGGTTTAGGAAGACTGATGAGAATTTTCTTTCTATAGCGTCGAGTTTCTTTTGTATCGCTGCCATTTCGGCTTTTACTGCGATAGAAACATCGAGCTGATGGACACCCCCTTTAGATGGTTGTGGTCTAACGCTTTCCCACTGCAGAGTGTGTTCAGCGAGATCTTCCAGGTATTGCCAAGCTTCACCATCGTCTTTGGACATGAAATGACATTGACACATGGTTTCAAGCATTTGCTTTGTCGCGGGATTAATGCCCTCATATATAATTCGCACAAATCCCATCTCTTTATTCCGTGATGAGGACATTGGACAAGCAGATCCTTGAACCGTTCAAAGCAATTCCAAAATGGTTCATTGGGAAGCTGGGTAAACTGGTTGATTTCGCTCCGAACACGGGCGGTCCTATGATTGGGGAAAAATTTCTTAAGGAATGCTATCACGAATTCGTCCAAATTGGTAATAGAGTGTGCGGCAGTATTATAAATCCATTTTCCTGCTAAGTCGCACAAGGTGAAAGGGAGAAGACGCAAGCGCATAGCATCCACAGAAAATTATGATGTACCAATCATTGCGCATACGTTTTCGAATTTGGTGATAAAAAATGTACGCGTCATCAGACTCAAGCCCATGAAATTTGGGTAACAGGTTGATGAAGTGGGGTTTAATTTCAAAATTATCCCCATTGACGAGTGGAATGGATAGACAAGTAGAAAGGGGACCACGTATAGGATAGCCTCTCTCTTGGAGAGAGATGCGTGGTGGGTTCTGCACACCTGCGGGTGGTGGCGGAGTGGTATCGTTCAATCCTGATGGAGATCCGTCCATTTCAGGAGATGTCATGGGTAGAGGGGAAAAAGAAGATGAAGAAGCACCGACTTCGGAGTCGATAGCTGAAACGCGGACAAGACGAGCACTAGAATCCCGTGTCCAGCAGAGCATACACTAAGCGGGTTTAGTGCAAGTGGCAGCGTATGTGTTAATTAAAAATTGGTTTGTTTTGAAAAGTGTCGGACTTAAGACAAATCACAAATGCACAATCAACCCTAGAACTAAGGTAACCTAGGTCAAGTCACTAGACCGCTCCTAGACTTCCAAAGGACAAGCCGCAGGCTCAATCCTCTACCACCTCTTTACTACTCGTGCGGCCAGGTAAGTGGGAGGTATCCTCTACACGAATCAACGAAAATAGTGAGCCTAATTAAGTATCCACTTGCCTTAGACACACTTGCCTTAGACACCACGCAAGTAATGCGGATAAGCGATAGACAACCCACGACCTTCCTCTGTCCTAATTGAACGCGAAGGTCCTTAAAGTCTTGTCTAGATATTTTTTTAATTAATGTAGGGTTGATGCGAATGCTCGTTTTATGATTTTTGGGGCTTAGGATGGGTGATTAAATACCACATAATCTGAATTTTGGTCTTGCCCCTTAAAGTCCGTATTAAAATATACAAAAAACAAACCACAAAACAAAACTTGCAAAAAGATTTTTGAGCGGTGATATTTTGCAAAGAATCCTGCAGAAAATATATTATTGGATTTTTCAGAGGAGAGAGAAAGATATAGAAAAGATACCGGAGAAGTTTACAGCCCTAAATCCCCAAATGCACCGGGTATCCGCCACCAATCTGCTCTTTGTGCCGCGTTTCCGCCGCCAACCTGAAGGATCTTTTGAAGATTTTTGCTACATGGCATCCCTTGTACCTCTGGATCTTGATGAATGTTTCTAAATCTCTGTTTCCTCAAATCAGTGACTCCAGATCTCCTTGCAAAATTCACACAATAATCGTTAAATACACAATTTGTAACTTTGTTTATTATATGATATAGATCGAATTTCAACACGAATAGTAAGAAAAGAAAATTACGCACATCTCCCCGGCAACGGCGCCATTTGTTTGGTATGAAAAAGTGTTTGTAGAATAACCGCAATCAATAACGGTGTCGCTTGTAGCTAGCCGAGATGAGTACAGGCCGTCCGCAGGGAAACGTGGAATCTTTTTATCTTACTTTAGACGTGTTGAATAAAATAAACGAAGAGAAGAGGACAGTTTATTTAAGATCTAAATTAATTACGGATGTAAATTATATAGGAAAAAGGCTTGAAGGGTTCGTTAAGATTTAGTAGTCATGGATGGTTAATTAAAAATTACTCCTTTTATCCTTTAATAGATTTAAAACTAAATCGACGGTGATGCATGTAGATTTAGGGTTTTCGAAGGGAATAGGGTTCCCACTCTTAACCCCTATCTTTACATGAATCTCCGTTCATGTCTAGCCTTTACCAAAACAATTGTTAATCTAATCTCAAATCGCGGTCGTGACTACCAATGAATTGATAGCGTGCCAGATTAGGATGTTAACAATTCTTTTGATAAAGTTTATAAACTTTATAGGACGTAAAAAGAGTTCAAAGATTTTAATCATCCATTGATCTACCCTAATCCTACGAAACCTAACAAGCGGAGAATTACTCGCACATGTTGGGAATAGAAGAAGAAAGGATAGTTAAAGAAATCATAATGCAGAAATAATACAGAAAATAAATAATTAAAAAAAATGATCTACCTTTATTAATCAACTTCACAAGTACAAATCCTATTAATTTAGATTACAAGAGGAAGAAGTTGCTCTCGATCTCTGCCCCGTAGGAAGTAGATGCTCCGTCAATCTTCACGTCGCCCTATCACGTCAAATCGTGGACCTGTCGTGGATCACTTGTTCTTTGACGCTGATTTGCTTTGTGGTAAAGGTGATGAGTTTTAATTTTAGCAATCAGTCCTTTATATAGCCTTCAAATTAGAAATCCTAGATCTCATAGGTTTGGACTTGCCATAAAGATCCACTTTCCAAGTTTTCTGATTGGCAGATTTTTGATCCTGTCATTTTGAATATCTTGATCTCTTGACCTGAGCTAAATCTGCACAAAATCTCCATGAATAATGTTAGTAATATTTATTAAATTAAAGAGAGTATCATAATTACTTTATATGGTAATAAATCTTTAAGAAACCGATTAAGAATATTTAATATGTTATTCACTTTATATGGTAATAAATCTTTAAGAAACATGATTAAGAATATTTGATATGCTATGCATCTTTTAATTACTAAAATATTATGCATATATTTTGAAATATTATTCTAACCATTTGTATGATATTATATCTTTTAAGAATTGTGATTAGAATATTTGATATGATATGCATATTTTCAATTACCAAAATATTATATAAATATAAAATGCCTATATTTTCCTTCATAATGTTAATTGTAATATATAAACATATGGTAAATAATATTTTGCAGATAAATCCAAATGCGTTCTCTATTTATAATAAACATCTTTAAATATTTAAGAAAAGTAAGAAAAATGTTATATCAAAAGTGCATTATTTTCGACTGAACCCTTAGCACTTATAAAAGGAAGAGAGAATGAACCCAAAGAAGCAGTGCCCAACTCTGGGGCGCCTCATGTGCCCATACTTGATGGTCATAAGAATTAAGTGTTTAACACTTATATACCGATGGGGATTTGGACTCCAGTGTACAGCGCCAACTTTCAGGCGCCTCACGTGCCACACGTGAGCGCCACAAATTTCAGTGTTTAACACTTCTTTAGAAACTCACGTGAGAGAACGTGAGCACCGAGCATATATTAGTCTTTAACATTATAAGAAGCCAACTTCAGCCCCAAATTGGCTAAGTCTTCTTGAGATTAAAACGTCTTGGATCTCCAAATAAACCGAGCCTCTATGCTCATGACTTCCCAAACTAATTGACCAGAAATATGTCCATCACACATCTCCCAAGTTAATCTTAGTCTTCAAAAATGACTAATGATTCTTAGATGGTCCACCATGATCTCTTCCCTCAATCTGGAATTTGGTTCAAGGGTACATCTCTCCACACCTTTGATATATGTCGTTGTAATTCATCAACGTGTTCAGAGAGGTGGAGGCTCCCGACAACCAACAACTCTTGGGTGCACTCCCAGACCGATGAGCACATCCCACTGTGGACCACAATGTCCTTAAACCAGTTATGGACCGAAACGTCCTTAAACTAACAACGGACCGCAACGTCCTTATATTAGCTATGGACCAAAAACGTGCTTAAACTAAAACAAAAGAGCCCAAATGCTCTTTTGTTGGATCTGAATGATCCTAAATCCTGTTGAGTAGATCTTAGTCTAAAATTAGACTAACGTATCCTCAACAACCATTTAAGTTGATCTTAATCTCAAACGAGATTAACGATCTTCAAATCAACCCAAACCCAAATCTACGAATATACGGATTTGGACTAATCCACGCCCTACTGGCGGCAACATAAATTAGTCTTCGTATACAATCCACGGGCAACCAAAAATAAAACAAACACACACGACACAAAGTGGCCTTCTGGAGCAGGAGAAAATGGTTATCGCTACGTGGACGTAATTAACTGCAGGGGCTTGCGCCTGCAGGAGAGGGCGTCCCTACAATAAAAAAAACCCTCAGAAATGAGGGGGAATCTGACGAAGTCTGCTACAACGGCCGCATCCATCCAAATCTCCGATACACGGTGCCATAAATCAGCTTGGCATCTTCGGAGAGGTGGACAGATAAACCTAAATAGCATCTGCCCCCAAATTCTGGCAAGACGTTTGTCTTCCTAGTTTTCGGCGGTTAACAAACACCAAAGTTTCTTCCATCCATCAAAGTTGATCTTCCGCCCTCGACCCGATAGAGAGCGGCAATCGCGACAATTCAAATACTAGACGCCACAATGTTGGCTGGAGAGGCTCGTCTTCCCTTCCTAACATCATCAACGCCTTATCCGCTCGGATAGACTGGCTCAAGTCGCAGATGGATGCCCTCGTCCGCGTTCAAGCGGCGGGCTCTACCCACTAGACCACAATTCCCCCTTCCCGCGACAACTACGTCCGTAGAAGGGCGGATGACCTCGCTCATCTCAGCGTCACCGAACGCCAGCGTGCCAACTCCGGCAACCACGACCCTCGCACGGCGAATGATTCCATGACCTGCTGGACGCCGGACAACTCCATACCCCAATCTCAGGAGAGACCAGGCTATCTCTGCAACACCGACCGCGCACGCACACTGGCTGAGGAGATGTCGGTCAGTTCACATGCTTCCAGTCACAACCGACACCCCTACTCCCGCCGAGGCCGCGCGCGCACAGAACGTCGGGACTACTCAAGGAGGGCCTCCCCCGAGGTTTTAAGAAATCTGATAGAACGAAACCAAAGCCGCACTGCCGTCCAGACCTGGAGCGAGGATAGCCACCACTCCGACTGTGTGGAATCCTCGGGGTACCACCACCGGCTCGCGGACCTCGAATAGAAATTTGAAGGCATACGATGAGATGGCCATACGTCCGGTGAGGGAGCCAGGTATTTCGCTGATTCACTCACAATGCCCTTTATAGAAGGGCTGCTGGCCAAACACGTCTCGTCCAGGAATAAGCCGCCTAAAGTGGCCCTCTTCGATGGGAAGTCTGACCCGTAGGACCCCTTAGATGAATTTACAGCGGGCATGAGCTTCCAAGATTACTCGGACGCGGCTCAATTCCGAGCTTTCCCCACCACGCTAATCCGAGCTGGCTGGGACTGGTTCCGGAGGCTTGCGCCGCGCTCCATCTCCATCTTTGATGAGCTAGCTACCTAGTTCCTCGGCCATATCGTCGGCAATCGTCGGCAAAAGAAGACAGTAGACTGCTTATTCACTGTCAAGTGCTAAGACAAGGAATCCTTCAAAGGGTATGTCACCCGCTTCTACAATGCCCTCCTGGAGGTACCCGAGCACCGCGACGAAACGGTCATCACAGCGCCGAGGTCAGGTCTTAGGCAAAAAGAGTTGATCCATTCTTTTGCATTGGTGCAACCTAAGACCATGGCCGAAGCGAAAGCGTGGACCGAACGAGAAATACAACTCGAGTCCGAGGTGAACTTCAACATGCCCGGAGCGACCAAGCTGATCGGAAGAAGAGGGACAGGGAAGAGGAAAGGAAAGACGATCGTCCGAAACCTTACTCTCCGAGGTTCCTGGAGTACACTCCTCTAAAAATTTCCCAGACCGAGCTACTGGAGGAAGCTAAGGGCGAAGAGTTCTTCAGGCTCCCGCCAGCTACCCGATGGATGGGCAAACGGCTTCGAGGCCCGTATTGCGCTTATCATCGGGCACAAGGACATCCGACTGAGGATTGTAAACAGCTGCGCGGTTACATCGAAGAGCTGACACGCTCCAGTCACTTGGCAAAGTACCTGCGAGATAAACGTCAAACAGATAAGGGGCAAGCCGATCAAATTAAAGATAGAGAGCTGACGATCGGAATGATCATGGTCGTCGCCGACTGACCCAAGTCCGAACAACGAGGACACCTACCGAAACCAGTCATTCAATGCAGGAGAATTTAAACTAAATCACATAATATGTATTTTATTTAATAATAAATATTCTTATTTCCCTGCAATCTGAACTACTTCTCTTTGTCTCCATGCTAAAACTCCCTGCAGGGCCGATGAATGTCTTCCTTCTCAGCTCATCCACGGCGGGTAGATTCCTTCCCAACAATGCTGTGGATCGAAAGACCTCTTCACGAGGCGACCGAGTAGCTTCCTGCTCGGTTCATCCACAGCGGGTAGCTTCCTGCCCAACAACGTTGTGGATCAAAATCCCTCATCACGAGGCTTCCTAGCAATTTCCTGCTGGCTTATCTGCAGCCGGTAGATTCCTACCTAACAATGCAGTGGATTGAAAGCCCTCCCCACGAGGCGACCGAGTAGCTTCCTGCTCGGTTCATCCGCAGTGGGTAGCTTCCTGCCCGACAAATGCTGTGGATCAAAAGCCCTCATCACGAGGCCGCCTAGCAATTTCCTGCTGGCTCATCCACAGCGGGTAGATTCTTTCCCAACAACGTTGTGGATCGAAAGCCCTCCTCACGAGGCGACCGAGTAGCTTACTGCTCGGTTCTTCCATAGTAGGTATCTTCTTGCCCAACAAACGCTGTGGATCAAAAGCCCTCATCACGAGGTCGCCGAACAATTTCCTGCTGGCCCATCTGCAGTGGGTAGCTTCCTACCCAACAAACGCCGTGGATCAAAAGCCGTCATCATGAGGCCGCCAAACAATTTCCTACTGGCCCATCTACAGTGGGTAGCTTCCTTCCCAACAAACGCTGTGGATCAAAAGCCCTCATCACGAGACCGTCGAGTAATTTCCTGTTGGCCCATCTGCAGCGGGTAGATTCCTGCCCAACAACGCTGTGGATCGAAAGCCCTCCTCACGAGGAGACCGAGTAGATTCCTACTAGGTTCATCCACAGTGGGTATCTTCCTACCCAAAAAACGTTTTGGATTAAAAGCCCTCCTCAAGAGGCTGCCGAGAAATTTTCTGCTGGCCCATCCCTAACGGGTAGCTTCCAACCCAACTACGCTAAGGATTGAAAGCCCTCTTCACAAGGCAACCGGGTAGCTTCCTGTTCGGTTCATCCACAAGCCGGTAGCTTACTGCCCAACAAACGCTGTGGATCATAAGCCCTCTTCACGAGGAGACCAGGTAGCTTCCTGCTCAGTTTCTCAGCAGTAGGTAGCTTCCTGCCCAACAAACGTTGTGGATCAAAAGTCCTCATCGTGACGCCGCCGAGCAATTTCCTGCTGGCCCATCAGCAGCGGGTAGATTCCAGCCCAACAACGCTATAGATCGAAAGCCCTCCTCATGAGGCGACCAAGTAGCTTCCTGCTCGGTTCATCCGTGGTGGGTAGCTTCCTGCCCAACAAACACTGTGGATCCAAAGCCATCATCATGAGGCCGCCGAGCAATTTCCTGCTGGCCAATCTGCAGCGAGTTGATTCCTGTCCAACAATGATATGGATCTAAAGCCCTCATCATGAGGCGACCGAGTAGCTTCCTGCTCAGCCCAACCCTAGCGGGTAGCTTCCTACCCTACTATGCTAAGGGTCTAAAGTCCTCATCACGAGGCGACCGAGTAGCTTCCTGCTCGGCCCGTCCTTAGGGGGTAGCTTCCTACCCAACTACGCTACAAGTCCAAACCACTCATCACGAGGTGACCGAGTAGCACCCTGCTCGGCCTGGCCCTAGTAGGTAGCTTCCTACCCAACTACACTAAGGGTCTAAAGCCCTCTTCAAAAGGCCACCGTGCAGCTTCCTGCTCGGTCCGACCGCAATGGATAACTTCCTATCCATCTACGCTAAGGTTCCAAAGCCCCTCCTCACGAGGCCATATAATCGAGCGATGACAACCTATGCAAACTTGGCTATCGTTCGATCCATACTCGATGCGCGATCGCCACCTTGACTCCGAGAGAAGGGAGGATACCGACCTTCCTACAGTTTGATATCAATCGGTTAATACTCAACGCGCGATCGCCACCTTGACTTCGGGGGAAGGGAGGATACCGACCTTCCTACAATTATATATCAATCGGTTCATACTCGATGAACAATCGCCTCCTCGACTCTGGGGAAAGAGATGGTACCGACCTTCCTACACTTGTCTATCATTCGACTCACACTCGACGCGCGAGCATCGATCTAACATTCGCGAGATGAAAAGACCTTCGAGCTAAAAATACTTGCAGAATGAAAATTCGAGCAATGAAAGTATACGAGCTAAAGTACTTGCACAGTGCGCAGACATTGGAGCAAGAAAAAATTATACTTTATTTATAATCAAAAATAAACACAAGGTATTCTGGGCTCCTCAGCCTTGCGAAAGTGCTCGGAGGCTTACAAAATTTTGAAAAAGAAAAAACAAAAAATGCTCAAGGAAGGAAAACTCAGGCCGCCCGCTCCACCGGGATCTCACCCTGCTCGATGCCACAATCAGGGACCGAAGCTTTTGCCTCTGGGTTGGCACTTCAGCCGACGGCTTCGCTTCCAGCTGCCACCTTGGCGCCCCCCCTAAGGCGCTTCCTCGGAGAGAGGGTACTTGGAGTGGAGCTCACCATCGGCGAACTCTGGCATTGACACCTTGACGGCGTCGAGGGCGTCGTGCCAAACGATGGCCGCGGATTCAGCGAGATCGGCATAAAATTGGTCGGATACCTTGTATCCCTCCACGGCCTTCGCCACTCGGCTCTCGGCAAGCTTCACCGCGTCTATCGCCACCCGGACATCCTTCCTAAGGACGTCCCCCGACTTCTTCATCGCGTTGTAGAGGTTGTTAGCCTCCTCCAACTTGGCTTGAATAGCCCGGTTGGACTCACTCAGAAGTTGGTGGGATTCCTTCAGCTTAGAGTTCGTCAGCGCCTCGGCAACCAATCGCGAGTCGAGGATAGCCGCCTTCTCCTCCGCCTGCTGCAGTTGAAGGCGAAGATCCTCTTCCCGCGAGGAAGATTCACCCACCTTCTTCATGGCCAGGGTGATCTCCTCGGACTCCATGGCGACGAGGAGGGCGCAGTGATGATGGAACTGAGAAAAGCAGCAAACGGGTTAGAAAATACAAACCGAGAAAAAAATACTTAGGGAATTTTTAAGGAAAGCTGGATGCCGACCTGAACCACCTCCTGAGTTATGGCGGCCACTGGGACTTTATGGTTCCCCGGGGAATGTTAACCCCGGCTGCTTGCTCCATGTCCGAAAGCAGGCTGCCGGCGATAGAGAGCCATGAGGGCACCTCATTGCAGAAGTCACGCTTCTGCACTGGGGTCCCGGTAGAAGGCGTCCGAGATACCGTCATCTTATGTATTTTGAGGGGGATTTCGGCGGACTCGGCCTCCTCGTCCCTCACTCGTGGCGCCGGGTCCCGCACGTTCTTATGACCCCCGCTCTACGGCGTTATTCCGGGACTAAGGGAGTGGCAGAAGGCTTGATCGATGGAGTTGGCCATGGACCAGAGCTCGGACCGAGTCAGGACGAGCTTGCGCCCCCGGTCTACTTTCTTTGGACCTTTGCGGCCATAGCAGCTGGGAATTTTGATTGGTCTATAGGCTCGGCAAAAAGAAGAACACACAAATAAAAAGAGTGTTAGTGACGATGAAAAGGCAAAGGAAGTTTGTCTAAAGTCTAAACAGATTGTCTAAAGCCCATACTTACCCAAAAAACATGTAGGGCTGAGCCCATCCCAACTCAGAGCATGCTCGGACAGCAAGACATCGGCCAGCTGGATCGGCTCCCACAAGGACACTACCCTTGCCTCGGGGGGACGACTGTTTTGCCCTCGGGCAGTCGGCCCTGTGACACTGTGTAGGCACAGGCTAATCCTTGCCCTCAGGTGGCCCGACGAATATAAACTTCTCCTTCCATTCATGGATGGAAGAAGGGACGACTACTACTCCCGACCCGGCCATCCCACCCTTACATTTTTTAAACGAAAAATACACCCATCTCGGCTCATCCTTGCCGGTGCGAGGGTGATTCTTATAACAAAGGAAAGAAACAAGGAGGGTCAAACTGAAGGGGATATTTCAAGTTTTAACTGGACCAGAAACCCGAGGACGATTCTCCACGAGTTCGGCGCGAGCTGGCCCGGGGCAAGGTGGAAATAACGAAGCACCCCACAAACCTCGGTTGGGAAAGGAAAATGCATTCCTGCCCGGAATGCTTCTAGATACAGGGAAATCTCCTTTCTCCGCACCTGTTCCGCCCGCTCACCCTCTATAGCCAAACGAAGTGAATAGTTAAAGGGATATGGAACCGAGCCCGAATTTCGGAAAGCTCATCCAGACTCTTCAAAACAGAGGGCGCATCGTGGCTGTTCCCGATGCGCGCCTTGGGAGCCTTGTCGCAGCCCGACGGCGAGTGACAAGGGAGGCCCTGACACTTGGGGGAAAACCAGACACCGAAGATGTAGCAGAAGAAGAACTCTATCGGCTATTTGAAGCCGAGGAGGGGGAAGAAGACCCACTGGACTCGGCCCCAGCAACCGGGGCCTTATCGTCCGACTCTACACTTACTACCTCTACAGACTCCTCGGATGAATACATCTAACCTGATTCAAAGGAAGGGACTCGCCGAGGAAAAATGAGACTCTGATCTAAGGGGAAGAGCGCCGGATAAACTTCGACAATGAAAGAGAATTAGGGTAAAGGTGTTGTCCCTAGGATGGTCCCCTCCTATTTATACACCCCAAAGAAAGCATCCAGCGGCCCAGATTGATTCCCGCCAAAACGAAACGTCGCGCCTAGTGGGCGTCAGGGCTCTACGTGGAGATCGACCATTAGGGACGTATCTTCGATTGCAGGAGTCAGAGACAGCCTGTCGCGTCTGCCAACCAACATCGGACACATGGCCCGTAGCCCAACTGATGATCGACCGAAACGGCGCCCCTTCTTGAAAGATCAATCATTTTACTGACACCATCGGGGATACGCGTGAAAACTTAGGCGCACGGTGAGATGAAACGTGGACTCGAGGATTGAAACGACGCAACCACCAAATCCATGTCGTCCCCGGACAATCCACACTATGATTCTCGGCACCAAACTGAGCATAAGAAAACCGAACAGGCCACTCTCGACCCGACCCATAAATAGGTCGAGAAGAGAGTGGGGGGATAATGATGATGCTCAGAAGTGGGGATTCCCCAGATCATGTAAATAGGTCAGGACAAGAGTGAGGGGCTAATGATGATGCTCAGAAGTGGGGATTCCCCAGATCATGACACGTAGCAGATGACGTGTCCCGAAAGCTACGGAGCTGAAATAAGTATGATGCTTTGGGGGCATACCTCGAGACCTTATCTCCGAGGATACACCCGACCTATCAGAGACCTCCATGAGTACCTTCCATACTCACCCAACAAACAGCCAACAGCTCGCCTTCGACATGCCGAGCTCCCTCAGCCCCTCGGCTCATTTCCGAGCCTCCTGACATGCCAAGCTCACTCGGCCTCTCGGCTCGTCTCCGAGCCTCCTGACATGTCAAGCTTCCTCGGCCTCCCTACTCGTCTCTGAGCCATCTGACAGGCCGAGCTTCCTCGGCTCTTCCGATCAACCGAGAACGCGGAGCCCAAGCGCCTCCGCAACGGCTCCACGTATATCACCAAGGAGAGATATCTGCCGCCCCATGCTTCGTGTCCCACGCAGGCTCGTTTCCCCATTAATGAGCCGATCCCGCCATTAACGCGGGCGTAACGTAAGGGCGTAGATCTCTCACCGGCTCGCTCCATGGGACCATTATAAAAGAAACCTCTTCCAGACGACTCAGGTAACTCGAATGGATTCCAATACGCCGCTACTCTGCTAATATTCCTCGACACTAATTTGATCGTCGGAGGGTCCTACGGTGGTACACCCACCCCGGGACTTCCTTTGCAGGTAGCTCGGCGCAACACCAACCCACTAAGATCCAGACGCTCAACCTCCACAAACCAGTCTCAACCGTCCGAGAACGCTCACTACCAGATCGACGGAGGACAGCATCTGTAGGAGATCACACCCTCCATCAATACATAAGTTCAAAATATTGCGTGGATTCAAATAATGATAAAACACAATAGTAAGGTGCCTGCAATAACAAAACACTTTTGAAAACTGTTTGAAATTCATATTTGTTTATCACTACAGTCTCAGAGATTATGACTTCTCACAGCCCACTAAAAGTTTAGGATGGTTTACTAGGAATTTACTCTTCAAAAAATGTTTTTCATTATTAGAGTTGAGATGTACATTTTGAGAGTAGAGAAATAGATTTTTGAAATATTTTTGTTGATATTTTAGGGTCATAGTAAGAATCACATTGCCAATTTTAGTTATAAACTCATAGTGTGATGATTCGGTGGAACAAAATTAACATAAAAGAATTTTTTTTTAAAAAAGATGATCCGTTTATGTTGAAACTGATGAATCAGATTAATTGTTTGTAATGATCGGATGTAAAGTTGATGACCAGGTTGTAAAGCAAAATATGTGTACTGATTTCCATGTGCCTTCCTGAGAGATAATTAAGAGTCTTCTTCTCAAACCTCTTTAAGAGTCTTCTTCTCAAGTCCCCTCTTCAATCTAAACCCTAAATCAGCATGTCTATTTAGTTCCAGCAGCGGGATTACGAGGCCCACCATCAAGATCGTTTGTGAATGGGATTGGTGGCTAAGCCCTACACTTTGAGAACTTTAAAAAACCCAGGAAGAAGGTTTTAGAGGTGCCCTAAATGGAACCAAGCTGCAGATTGTGGGGCATTTGCATGGGACGGAAAACTTAGAATTCGGGATTTTTCTAGTTCACAAATTGGATATGAAATTGCAAGCCAAGATAGCTTAAACGATGATGAACAGCAATGCAAGAGTGGTATGTTATTCAAAACCCACGACTTTCTACTGAAATTAAAGTGATGAGTTCAATGGAGAAGAAGATGCTTGTGTTAGGGTTGGTGATGTGGTTTCTTTCTGTTTTTTTTTCTATTTCCGTTGGGTATTTTCTTGGGCATATGTAATGAATGCTCTTTTAGGTTTTCGGTTTATGATGCGTATTTGATCAATTTATTCGCTTTCCTTCCATACTTGATACATTTTAATTTACAAAGTATATTATTATCATGTCAAATTAATGCAACTCAGAAGAAATTCCCGCTCTGAAAATAAAAGGTCCCATCTAGGGACCC
This sequence comes from Agapanthus africanus, assembly GCA_030015575.1. Lineage (NCBI taxonomy): Eukaryota > Viridiplantae > Streptophyta > Magnoliopsida > Asparagales > Amaryllidaceae > Agapanthus > Agapanthus africanus. The sequence goes on along the minus strand of CM057345.1, from coordinate 111,968,621 downwards.
AAAACTCCCACATAAAAGAAAAAAAAGCGCACCTGAGAAACAAACAATTCCAGTTTCGAGTACATCTGAAGTCAAACGTCCCACTTTGTACTATTAAAGTCCTACACTGTAAACCTAAAGTTCTTTTTGGTAAGCAGAAAGCTCCACTTAGAATACTTGACACTTTTTTAATTTACAAAGTATTATCATGACAAATTAATACAACTCAGAATTCCCACTCAGAAAACAGAAAGTCCACCTAGAAAACCGAAAGTACCACATGAAAGAACAAAAAGGCTTACTTGAGGAACAAGCAATTCTAGTTTCAATTACATCTGAATTCAAACGTCCCACTCAGTAAACTTAAAGCCTCACGCAGTAAAGTTAAAGTTCCAGTTTGTGGGCAGAAAGTTCCACTTAAGAAAATTAAAGTCCTACTTAGAACAACTTGGAAGTTCTTGATTTAAAAACTTGTAAACAAGAAAAGATAATTCAAAACAAAACAATACTACCCTATGCATGGTTTTGCTCCATTGGCTGTGTACAATCCCGAAAGAAGTCCCACGATACAAATTGATGGTCCATGTCCCACTTAGCATACCAGAAGTCCCACTTAGGAACATAATGTCCCTATAAGAAGTAAAAATAGTCCCACCCCCCAAAAGAAAATTCGTTTTAAAGGTGTAAAAGCATTGAGTTCACTTGGTAAACAGTAGTACAACTTACTGGTTTTATATTTCCATCTGGAAACTTTTTAGTCCAATGTGGAAATGTGTAAATTTCAAGCATACTTGCAAACCAAGCATCAAACAAACCATGAGATGCTACATAGAAAATTTCTTTAATGCATCTGACAAGCATTTCTTAATATAAAAATGAATATTGGGGTATTACAAAAGGACCGAAAAAGGAAAAAAAAAACCATTTGGGTATAAAAAAAAACAAAGTCATTGATCACTATGATATCAAACACACTAAAAAAGCTATAGTCATCCAAATTGATGGTGAATCCATCCCAATTCAACCGTAGTAATCGATTACATTTCCGGAACCAAATTGTGCACTTCTTTCTTTACGTTCTCTTCTCTGTTGTGTGCGGACATTAGCATGTAAGAAATGAGCTTCTTTCGGAACAACTTTGATATATTCTGGATAGGGATGAAGCAATATAATTAATTAAGAAAATTGCAGAAAATTAAACCGAGTGACTCATGTTAGTACATCGTCTATCTCGGAAGTTATATCCTCTGCATTCTACAGTTCCATATATTTGCACAAATACAAATCACAACCGTTTTTTTTCCTTTTCGTAAAGAGATCTTGGAAACTGTATGTAGTGGCCATATCCCGAAATGTAAATCGCCAAAGCTTACTAGCAATTCTGGTTTGGCTTTTGTGGCTGCATCCAATCGTCTTTCCAAAGTACAACTATGTATTTATAAGCAATTAATATCAAACCACGTACTCCATATTGTACTTTAAAGGCAAATAACTGCTCGTAGATGATTTCTTACAATGTTTTCCACTAGGGATTGATATTTTTCTAAATATGTGTTTCTTAGATAATCCAATACTTGTCATTCTCCAACCATTTTATTAAGAACAATCAGACACCAATGCTCTTTGTCAAGATTGCAAGGGAACATTAGCTAAATAAGTTCATAAAACATAACAACGAAAAATAATAAGTAATTAATATAAATTAAAAAAATAGTTAATATAATCCGCCATGTGTCTGTAATGGGAAGGGAATTAATTTAATTTAATTTAAATAAACCATATCATGGCCAGAAATTGCCTTGCTAAATGCCACGTAGTTCTTCAGTTCGATGCGTCTTAGTTTGTATGTGTATTTTCTAAACGCTTCGTCGATAAGTTTACAAGTCTCAAACACACATTCATAATAAATAACCCCTCTTCTTTCATCTTTTTCCAGTCTTAATAACTTTGTAAAACGGTAAATTATCAGCCGAGCAAAGAAAAGAGGTGAGTTTTGGATCGTATAATATAAAAGAAATTGGGTGAGGAATACAGTCTGTGTTCATACACGTGTATGTACACATACTGTGCCACCTATCCATGATTTGACTCCATTAACATTAAGAAGGAATTCTAGCTCATTTAGCTGTACCAACGCCCTTCCAATTTGCACTTCTACGGCATCCTTTTCCCTGTTGATCTGAAGATATTGAATGGTTGCCCTCTCAATAATGCCTAGATTATCTTCTACCAATTTCATAAATCTATTTCTATTTCTATTTCTATCAAGTGGATGTTGATGAAAGGGAAACATCAGGCATGAGCTGGGCTTCGGCCGTCTCCTTTCCTTCGGATTTTTAGCAGAGTCGACTTTGTTATCTTTGTGGAGTGTTGTGTTTTCACTCATTGATGACTCTGATTCAGACAGGACCAAGACAATATTTTTATGGTTTTCTGACGAAGATGGATGTTCGTGGAGCTTTGTTGGTTTCAGAGTTGATAAACAAGTAGAAGGTGATCGTCCGATATTTAGGGTGGAGAATTCTGGAGTGAAAGGCACATTTAGTCCCTCGTTATGCAAAGTTATGCTTTAGTGAGTGTTACATAACTGAGTCAAAGTCTATAAAAAATTAAATGGAATAATAAATTAGTTGGAGGAAAAAATAAATATAATTAAAAAACATAAGATGACGGCATACCGGCATGACTTCTATAATTTTATCATCCATTTGAGTAACAACGCCTTTAATATTGTTTAAATTTTCTTCCAATGCCGTCAGCCTAATTCTCACTGATCTATGCATTCGTTGAAGACAAATATGAGCTACTAAAAATTTATGACTCTCATTGATCAATAATTAACAGGTAAGAGCTTAGTTCATTTCAGATATTACACACTCAACATTATCGGGATCACCCAATGTCACAATAGGTGGAGATTGGTCTGCTCATTTCATGCACCGTGTGATCAATTTAGGTTATATTTTCCTCAGCGACTTCAAAAAAGATTTCGTACCCAATAAATATGTGCTTTAGGAATTATAAAATAAAATAGAACAAGATTTCTTCACACTCATTGTTCAGTCAAAAATAGTGCACTTTTAACATGACAATTTCCTTACTTTTCTTAATCATCGAAAGGTATTTGTTACAAATATAACACATATTAGAAGCTCATCTGCAAAATACCATTTACCATGTGTTTATATATTATAAACAACATTATGAAGGAAATTGTATATTTAATATTTTACGCATAATATTTTGTATCTCAAACATAACTAACATTCTTCATTGAGATATTGTGCAAGTTTAGCTCAGGTCGGATATCCGGAATCAAGAATCTTCCGATAAAGTAAAGAAAGTCGAAGAATCAAATACTGGCAGAGACTCAGAAAAGATATCAAAAACCCAAATATTAACAAGAGAAGATTCCAGAAGAATGAAGCCAAGAACCCACCGAGTCAGGGCCGATCCACGGCCGAGTTGCCGCGGTTCAGCGGTCAAGAAGAGGAGTTAGGGTTCAAGATTCTTCTGGAAGATTCTGTGCAACAAACTTTGTTTGTTGGGATTTTCTGTTACTGGATTTAGGGTTATAAAAAGGACTGAGGGTGACATCCAAGTGGATCCAATCTCTTCAAATAAAATCAAGAAAAGAGCCAACAAATCTCTACATCAAATCCAAGATCAAATCCAATATCAAAAAGGGGATCTAAGATTTAAGATCAAGAATCTTCGATCTTAAGATCCAAGATCGAGAAATCATCGAGAAATTCATCAATTGATATCAATCAAGTCTCCTTTATACGAAGCCAATCATCGTCAACGAGCAAGCGATCTAAGGCAGGTCCAAGACTCGAGGTGATCAAGCGACGTGAAGATCGACGGAACATTTACTTCTTCGAGACAGAGATCGAGAGCAAATTCTTCTTCCTCTTGTAATCTAAACTCGAAGAATTGTATTGTGAAGTTGAGTAATAAAGGTAGAATATTAGTTTTATCATTTCGCTTTCTTTTAATTTCCGCATTATGAATTCTTTCTCTATTCTTTCTTTTATTTTCATGATGTGTGAATAATTCTCTGCTTGATAGGATTCGTAAGATTAGGGTAGATCAATGGATGAGAAAATTCTATACTCTTTTTAAGTCTTATGAAGTTTATAAACTTTAACAAAAGAATTATCAACATTCTTATCGGGCGCGATATCAAATTCTTGATAATCTTGACCACGATTTGAGATAAGATTGATGATCTTTTTGTTAAGGGCTAGACATGAATGGAGATCAACGAAAGGACAAGGGTCAATAGAGGAGAAACCCTAGTTTCTTCCAAAGAACCCCGATCCTCATTCATCGCCATCAATCTAGTTTTAAATCTATCAATAGATAAGAGGAGTCATCTTTATTAGTCATCTAGGGCTACTAAATCCAATCGAATCCTACAAGTTTTCTTCATATAAAATTTTCTTGATAATTCAATTAGATCTTGAACTATTTTCTTAATTTTCTTGAAACTATTTTCTTGATTTTCTTGAAACTATCTTCTTGATTTTCTTTATTTTCTCTTTTCTATTTCTTTCAACCGATCTAAAGCAAGTAGTATAAAATTCCATGAATCCCAGAGGACGACCCATACTCACTAAAGGTTCGCTACACACGACACCGTTATTGATTGCGGTTATTTTACTACTACTTTTTCTTTCACAAAATTACAGATCAAACAAATGACGCCACTTCCGGGGATCCGTGCGTAATTTTTCTTTCTTGCTATTTAGGTTGAAATATTATTATTCCATCAAAATATACATCAACAACGCATCTTGTGTTTAACGATTAGTGTGTGAATTTTGCGAGAGAATCTGGAATCATTGTTGCAGGGAGATAAAGATTCAGAAACATTTATCAAGACCATAGGAGCAAGTGAAGCAACTGTAGAAAAAAGAATTTCAAGAACCATCAAGTTGGCGGCGAAACCGCGGTAAGAAGGCCATTCTCGCAGCGGAACCGCAGTGGCTTGGGTGACTTAGGGCTTCAAATCTCTCTGGTATCTTTTCTATCTTCTTCTCCCTCCTCTGAAAAAGTCCAATAACAATTTTTCTGCAGGATTCTTTGCAAAAAAACTCGTCGCTTAAAAAATTCTTGTTGCATGTTTTGTTTTTGTATATTGTAATACGGAAAATTAAGAGGCAAAGACCAAATTCAGATTAGGTGGGGATTTTATTACCCTTCCTAAGCCCCACAAATCACAAAACTAGCATCCGCATCACCTTTCATTAATTAAAAAATATCTAGACCAAGACTATAAGAACTGTCATGCTCATTAAGGACATAGGAGGGTCGTGGGTAATCTACTGCTTATCCGCATTTCTTTATGGTGTATAGGCAAGTGTGTCGAAGGCAAGTGGTTACTTAATTAGGCCCGCTATTTCGATGATTCGTATAGCGGATACCTCCCACTTACCTGGCACTTACCTGGCCACAAGACTGATAAAGAGGTAGTAGAGGATTCATCCTGCGATTTGCCTTTTGGAAGTCTAGGAGCGGTCTAGTGACTTGACCTAGGTGACCTTAGATCTAAGGTTGATTGTGCATTTTTGTGATTTTTCTAAATCCGTCTTTTTCAAAAACAAACTTTTCTTTTTACGTAATTTTCACAAACGCTGCCACTTGCGCTAAACCCGCTTAGTGTATGGTCGGCTGGACACGGGATTCTAGTGCCCGTCTTATCCGTGTTTCTTCTATAGACACCGAAGTTGGTACTTCTTCTTATTCTTTTTCCCCGCCACCTACAACATCGACCGAGATGGACGGTTCTCCATCAAATTTTAATAACACCACTCTTCCACCACCCGCAGGTGCGTAGAATCCACCGCACATATCTCTTCATGAGAGATACTACCCTATACGTGGTCCCCTTCCTACTTGTCTTTCAATCCCACCAGCCAATGGGGATAATTTTGAAATCAAACCACACTTTATCAATCTTTTGCCTAAATTTCATGGTCTAGAGTCTGAATACGCATACGTTTTTATCACTAAATTAGAAAACGTATGTGCTATGATGGGCACGTCACAACTTTCTGTGGATGCTATGCGTTTACGTCTTCGCCCGTTTACTTTGTGCGATTTAGCCAAAAAATGGCTTTATAATACGACCGCACACTCTATTTCTAATTGGGACGAATTCGTTATAGCATTCCTTAAGAAATTTGATCCCAATCATAAGATCACCCGTGTTCGGAGCGAAATCAACCAATTTACCCAGCTTCCAAATGAACTATTTTAGAAATGTTTTAAACGGTTTAAGGATCTTCTTGTCCAATATCCTCATCATAAAATCCATAGATGTGATCTGTACCGAATTATATATGAGGGCATTAATCCAACGACAAAGCAGATGCTTGAAACCATGTATTAAGGCAATTTCATGTCTAAAGACGATGGTGAAGCTTGGAAATTCTCGGATGATTTTGCTGAAAACACTTTGCAATGGGAAAGTGTTAGACCACGATCATCTAGGGGAGGTATCCATCAACTCGATGTTTCCATCGCGGTAAAAGCCGAAATGGCAGCGATGCAAAAGAAACTCGAAGCTATGGAAAACAAATTTTTATTAGCCTCCATAAACCAGGTAACTCTCCTTAAAACCGTGTGTGGATGATGTTCCAATCCATCACATCTGACGGGAGAATGTCCTTTGAATTCTCCGTTTCAAGGTCAAGAACACACTAATGCTGCTTTTCAGCAACGACCTAGAAACGATCCTTATTCTTCCACATATAATCAGGGTCGGAGGAATCACCCTAATTTTTCTTGGAACCAACACCAAACACAAACTCAAAATAGGTTCCAAACCAAAATAACTATCAAAGGGTTTCTCCACAGCAACAGCAACCACCACAGAGTCAGCACCCCTTTCAACTACAAACTTTTCAAAATCCGGTCAAAAATTCTGCACCTTATAATAATTCTTTCCAAACGACCGGTACCGAAAACTCTTCTGCACTCGAACGAACCTTGGATTTGTTTATGAAACATTCCAGGCAAATGTCGGGTGATATACAGTCTTCTATCGAAACAATAACGAAAGACTCTGCCTCCCATGGTGAGAGTATAAAATCGATAGAAGCACAAATTGCACAGTTAAATGCCGCGATGAGTGCTGGAGAGAAAGGGAAACTTCCATATCAACCCTTACCGAATCCTGGCGACTCACAACATTATAATGTGAATGCCATTACCACATTGAGATCAGGAAGAGTGCTGAACAACCAAGTATGTGAACAGGTTGATAATGAGGAATCAATCAATGATACCCCGGCTTCCACTTCTAACCATATTTCGTCTAATCTACCATCTTCTTCTGAGCCTATTCTCCGTTTTCCCCTAGCCTCGAACCCTCCGCCCACCTCCTTGAGTCAACCTAACACGATCCCCACTCTAATTCTGGGATCCGTTCCACCCCCACGATCTTCTCTAATGTTGGACCCAACTCATATTGATAAAGCTTCCTATCCAAATAGGTTAAGGGGAAACAGACCAAGTCCATAAATGGAGAAGATTGTGGAAATTTTTAAGCAAGTTAACATAAATATCCCTCTTCTAGATGCTATACAACAAGTTTCGTCCTATGCGAAAATTCTAAAGGACTTGTGCACTAGGAAGAGGAAAGTCCAAGTACCTAAAAAAGTTTTTCTTGCGAGTAATGTGAGCACTGCTTTTACACAGCAACTACCCAAGAAACGTAAGGACCCAGGGAGTCCTACAATATCTATTTCTATTAGGGGTAAAAATATCATTCGTACACTACTCGATTTAGGTGCTAATGTTAACTTGCTTCCGTATTCTGTGTATGAGCAGTTAGGTATCGGAGAGTTAAAACTGTCGCACTACACTCTTCAGATAGCCAATCGATCTATTACCCAACCTAGGGGTGAGCTAGAGGATGTGTTAATCAAAGTCGGGGTATTTATATTCCATGTGGACTTCATAGTTATTGATACACAGCCTGTAGTAAACCTACGGAACCAAATTCCGGTGATTCTAGTTCGGCCTTTTCTAGCGACTTCCAACGCTGTAATCAATTGTCGAAACAGTTCTATGAATCTATCCTTCGGGAAGATGTCAATTGAGCTTAACATTTACAAGTTGGGAAGTGAACCCTCCGAACCCTCTGCTCAAGTATGTTCTGTCGAAAGGATGGATTACAACAGCAGCGAATTTGAACAGCTTCACGATACTGATCTAGACTCCCTTAATACGTTGTTGTTTGACCCCGCTATTTATTATACACATACGGATCCTTCTGTCGAGCTGTCCGGATCAACATCTAATGCTTATTATGAACCTTTTATGGAGTCTGAGTATCATCCCGTTCTTTCCGATGAGATTATTCTTCGGGATATCGATGAAAGCTTTGAAGAAATTTTCGCTGAAGAACTCTCATTCTTAGAAGATATGGGATTTGTGATGAATCAACCACAAACCAAAGAAGTTGAACCACCACCCCTTCTTCTTAAAAATAACAATAATGTGAGTAATCCATTATCATTATTTCGTCTCTACAAATCGAGACGCAAACCCGTTCTATTACACCACTTATCTCTTCCCCACTTCTTCTTGGCTATATATAACATGTTCTTCCATCAACCGGTGCGTTATATTGATAAAATATTCGAATAGTTGGTATTGACTTTTGGTCTTTGTAAAGCTTTGCATAGACCAATAACTTTATCCCCCTCTTATGATTTTAAAAGCTTAATATTATTTAACTCAAGTTTAGGGGGGAGAAAAATATTTTGGCTCTTAAAAATAAAATTTGTACACAAAATTGCGAGCCAAAAATAAGTTTGGGGGAAGTTTTCATGTTTAATTATTTCTTGTCCCCATTAATAACCTTTTCCTCCCAAGTCTACAGGTTTTGAGATTTAAAAGATGACAACAGTGAGGACACTGCTGTAAACAGGTTTAGAGGAGGTTTGTGCTTATTTACGCATTACTTTGCATTAACTTTGCATAAGCAAAAAAAAAAAATTCTTTGATAATGAAAGATTAGAAAGTGAAAAATTATATTTAAAAGATTGGAAGAGTTTAAGAAAAACAAGAAAATTAAATGTTTTCTTAAACGAAGGTAGTAATAAGTAGTTATGAGCCGTTGCCCCAAGGGTTAGTAAGATGAAGGAAGTTACTAATCTGAGGATAAAAATAAGTCTGAAAAATAGTCCATATTCTTGAAGCCTAACATTTGAACGTTGATACCCTACTATACACATTTACACACGTCTTGAAACTCGGGATAGTAGAGGATAACTTGAAATGCTCTTGTCTAAAAGCCAAAGTACGAAGAAATTATAAATGAAGCATAAAAGTATAAAATGGTGAAGAAAAATGAACAATGGTTTTTTAATCACCAAGGCAGCATAAAAAAATATTGCGAGGGTGCATCATCACCTAGTGCCTTAGACCAACTGGTTTGGGAGTCACTGCTAAGCCTTAGGTGTTGCAAGTTGAAGAAATTGCTAATTACGCCTAATAAGCAAGCACATTTAGTAAACGGTCGGTTAGTACCTCAAGAAGTATTAACGGTCGAATGAAGAATGTGTGAGCAATTCCATCCAAAATATTCACCGACTAAAATGTACTGAGGTAGATGAATAAGAGTATGATAGCTTGAATTGAATTCTCCGAGTATAGGGATGTCTTTTACACACACGTAGGGGTATAAAATTGGTGCTTGGAAGAAAGGTAGGGAGAAAGACTAAAGCGATGTTTTATTGAGGGATGATGTGATTTCTGACATTTTTTCGTGACCATTAAGATAGGACTCATGACAACCGAAAAGCTAGTGTAGTTGGAAACTCTTATTTTCAAGTTATTTCTTTTATATAATTCTTATCTTTATATGTAACTTTCACAGTCTTTCTTTTATTATAGGATTTTGTGGGTGTAATCCGCTGAAAACCCTCAGGAGACAACACTCCTCCTATTAGGAACACTTAGAGGTTTAACGTCTTGTTGCACGTGCTCAGTGCAATCGTGTTGCCTATGAAAGTGTGCTCGTTAATTTTTCTATTTTTCTTTTCTCCTTCTGTTGAATAAATAGTTTGCTTGGTACGATCAAAGTCAAGTTTGGGGGTATTTGTTCAGTCAAAAATAGTGCACTTTTAACATAATAATTTCCTTACTTTTCTTAATCAACTAATGGTATTTGTTATAAATATAACACTTATTAGAAGTCCATCTGCAAAATACCATTTACCATGTGTTTATATATTATAATCAACATTATGAAGTAAATTGTATGTTTAATATTTTACGCATAATATTTTGTATCTCAAACATAACTAACATTCTTCATTAAGATATTGTACAAGTTTAACTCAGGTCGGATATCCGGAATCAAGAATCGGCCGATAAAGTAAACAAAGTTGAAGAATCAAATATTGGCAGAGACTCAGAAAAGATAAGAAGGTTCCAGACATCAAATAAATACCCAAATATTAACAAGAGAAGATTCCAGAAGAATGAAACCAAGAACCCACCGAGTCACGGCTGATCCGCGGCCGAGTCGGCCGAGTTTCCGCGATCAAGAAGAGGAGTTAGGGTTCAAGATTCTTCTGGAAGCTTCTGTGCAACAAACTTAGTTTGTTGGGATTTTCTGTTACTGGATTTGGGGCTATAAAAAGGACCGAGGGCTACATCCAAGTGGATCCAATCTTTTCAAATATAATCAAGAACAGAGCCAACAAATGTCTACATCAAATCCAAGATCAAATTCAATATCAAAAAGGGGATCTAAGATCTAAGATCAAGAAATTATCGAGAAATTCATCAAGTGACATCAATCAAGTCTCATTCAAACGAAGCCAATCATCGTCAATGAGCAAGCGATCCAAGACAGGTCCAAGACTCGAGGTGATCAAGCGACGTGAAGATCGACGGAACATTTACTTCTTCGAGGCAGAGATCGATAACAAATTCTTATTTCTCTTGTAATCTAAACTCGAAGAATTGTATTGTGAAGTTGAGTAATAAAGGTAGAATATTAGTTTTATCATTTCTCTTTCTTTTAATTTTCGCATTATGAATTCTTTCTCTATTCTTTCTTTTATTTTCATGATATGCGAATAATTCTCCGCTTGATAGGATTCGTAGGATTGGGGTAGATCAATAGATGAGAAAATTCTATACTCTTTTTAATTCTTATGAAGTTTATAAACTTTAACAAAAGAATCGTCAACATACTTATCGGGCGCGATATCAAATTCTTGATAATCTTAACCATGATTTGAGATAAGATTGATGATCTTTTTGTTAATGGCTAGACATGAATGGAGATCAATGAAAGGACAAGGGTCAATAGAGGAGAAACCCTAGTTTCTTCTAAAGAAGCCTAATCCTCATTCATCGCCATCGATCTAGTTTTAAATCTATCAATAGATAAGGGGAGTCATCTTTATTAGTCATCCAGGGCTACTAAATCCAATCGAATCCTACATGCCTTCTTTATATAAAATTTTCTTGATAATTCAATTAGATCTTGAACCATTTTCTTGATTTTCTTGAAACTATTTTCTTGATTTTCTTGAAACTATCTTCTTGATTTTCTTGATTTTCTCTTTTCTATTTCTTTCAACTGATCTAAAGCAAGAACTATAAAATTCCATGAATCCCAGAGGACGGCCCGTACTCACTAAAGGTTCGCTACACGTGACACCGTTATTGATTATGGTATAGATCCTTGTGACGATATAAAAAAATCAAACCTATGGAGCAAATCACATCCCATAACTCTTCTATCCAAAAGATTCGGTACTTCAATTGCCATTCACAATTCTCTTCCTTACGTTTAACCAAAGCTTTAAATTTACATTTTGTATAACAAAGCAATAGACATTGTAGTCGTGACACAACAATACCTGAAATCCTTCATACCGATGTGTAAACATGTAACTATCTCTCTATATGCAACGATGTTTGTTCCAACAGGCCATAATGGGGATAGATTGTGCATCATAATCAAAAATTGCACCTCGTACACGGACGTGCTCATAATACCAAAGCTGCTATCATTTTTCATGTGTGGGGAACAAGATCAGATATCTATCTTATTTTCATTCACTAAGTGTAAAATGTTTACAACATAACAAATAAACAAACAAGGACGTATTGCGAGAACATAATCCAAAGCAACCACGGGTCGTAAGTGCATGCATACCTGAAGTAGGAAAACACATCTCTTCTGCCACCTACATCTCTCTTCTCTCTGAGCACTTATTCTCAATAAAAGAAAGTCAATAGAAAACTTGGCCAGTTATAATCTCGTATCCTTTCGACGTCCTCGAGAAGAGCCAAATATTCAGTTGATATTGTTACTGAGGTATCGGGTGCTAAAATCAATGCAATAAGTAGAAAAACAAATCTATGTTTGAAATGATCGTCCGTAATAGTAGTTGATATTATGGATTTCTCTAGGGTTTCTAAATTAATCCTAAGGTTGTGGTCTGTATATATTTCAATATAACGTTTGTCAATAATAGCAATTCTGGGAACTTTTACTTTATCCCGGTTATATTCAAGCCTAGAAGAATGTAGGTATCGAGGTTGGTAATTTCAATTTCACAGTCACCAATCGCTATGGATCTAGTAGAGTGGTTAAGTCGTTTAAGTAGAGAGGCAATCAGACTGTAGGATAGGGGCACATCTGGCATACTTAAGATGTTTGTTTACAGCCGAAAATAGAGACGAACTAGGATAGGACGTCTTGCCTGAATACGGGGGCAGATGCTATTTGGAACATATCCATCCACCTCTCCGAAGATACCAAGTTGATTTATGGCACCGTATATCGGAGGTTTAGATAGATGCAACCGTTGTAGCATGGCTTATCAGATTCACCCTTATATGTGAAGGGTTTTTTTTATTGTGGAGACGCTCTTCCCTGCAGGTGCCAACCCCTGCAGTTAAGTACCTTATCGCATTGCGATAACTTTCACCTTCACCGGGTAGATCACTTCGTGTCATATTATGTTTTGTTTATATAGGGTTTCCTATAGATTGTATAAAAAGACTAGTTTTATCGTCGCCCATAGGGCACGTATTAGTCTAAATCAGTATATATTAGATCTTAGATCGAACTTTAGGACGCATATCTCATATGAAGTCCATCAGTTCGAAATATGTCATCTGAGGGTCGTTAGTCATCTTTGAGACTAAGATCAACTCAGGAATATGGTTAAGGATCGTCAATCCTATTTTGGATCAAGGTCAACTCAACAAATATGGACTAAAAACCGTTAGTCGTCTTTGAGACTAAGATCAACTAAGATTTAATGATATTTTTATCATATATTAGAAGCAAAAGCTTCAATACTTAATTTGATTTAACTCCAAGAGGCTTGCTGTCCGAGTATGCAAGTGCATATGGGATGCATACGCAAGTTTGTTCCATCTGAAAAAGGTGCGCATGTGCATTGCACGTGGTTACGCACTTGTTTCAAGTCATGGTGCTGCACACGAGCATATCACGTGGCTTGCATTCAGTATCATTTCAAATTCATATGTACGCATGTATATACGTGCAAATATGTTTAAGTTGGCATCTTTTTATTTACGTACACGTGCATGTCACGTGCCGCTCGCACATCCGTGGTCAATATATATCAAGTGCATGTGCACGTGCATATCACGTGATGCACATGCCTTCATAGGCAGCTTCCATCAAGTGCGCACATGAGCGTATCACGTGATGCGCATATCTCCAGGGACTTAATTTTCCCATAGATGACGTTTTATTAAGTGCGCACTTGGGTTGGGTGCGCACTTGTTTAGATTTTGTTTAGATCAGAAAGCAAAATCTTTCGATGAGAATCAATGGCTTCTGTTCTTTGATTTCTTCTTCTTCTTTTCCTTCTTTTATTTTTCAAGAAGCAACATCTTCGGTTTTTTGTGACGCAAAGGCATCCATGATGGGTTTTTCCCTTAAGACCTTTTGATCTTTTATTTGTGAATCAATTGATTCAAGAAAGAAGCAATATCTTTTATTTTTAAAGCAAAAGCTTTATGGGGGAGAATAGATCTTCTCCTATTTTCATATTTTTACCTTATTTTAGGTTGAAGAAGAAGATTTTTCTTGAGCTTATGGGTGTCGTCTCACTTTGATTTCTTCATATGGGGCTCCTATTTATAGGAGAGCAAAAACTAGGGTTGGTTGCTACCAAATTAGGCTAGTTTTGATTTTATTTTGATTTAATTTGATTTGTTTTGGATTTAATTTGGATTAAATCAATAATGGGGCAAGTGCGTGAAAGTGTGTCTTAGATCACCACTAGGTTTAAACCGTCATCAAGCATGCAATTTTAAAATTTTCTTGGTCCTAAAGTACACTAACCTAGAATCTAACTAGATTATTAGGGTTTACATGATGATATGAGAAGCTTTACACTAAGTGAAAGAGTATACAACCTTTGTAGATCAAGTCCTTCACTTCTAAAGCTCCGGGTAGCAGTCCCTACGACTCCTCGTAGCTCCACTTGAAGAAGGATCGAGCTTGCTCCTTAATCTTCCACGCCGAAGATGATCCATCCGAAGTTTCTCTAGGTCAAACTACCTCTTCACTAATCTAGTATTAGTGAAGTAAACAACCAAGTCTAAAGAGTTAATCTAGACTAGGAAGATGAAGTAGGGTGTTTAGCTCACTAAGAAAAACTCTAAAGCCCTAGGGTTCACAGCACATGTTAGGGTTAAGGGTTTGAGGAGGAAGAAGATGAAGAGAGCAAGAGTGTGTGTGAAATGAGCTCAAGAAAAAATACAAGTGAAGAATGGATTCTCTCTTGACCTCACTTATTGAAGTATCCAGTATTATCAAATAATATATTAGAACCATGCTTCAATAGTGATAACAAATGAATAAACTAAAGAAAAAGCCATGCCTCACCCATTCCACAAATTTCTCTCATTTTCCACCTCATCTTTTTCTATTTTCTTAAAATAGAAAATCCACTATATATATATATATCACATATATACATATAAATATATATTAAGAGAATAATAATTAGTAAGCAATAATATTAGTTAATATATAATTATACCAACTATAAATATTTATCATATTATTAAATCAACACTTGATTCAATAATCTGGTTATATCACATATAACCGACTAATATCATTTATCTGTATATCACATTATCAAATCAATACTTGATTCAATAATACAATTATATCACATATAACCTAACCGATATCAAATGTTGCCAGATTAGAATACGGTATCGCATACTCGTATTTAATCAGGCTACCACACATATCAGCATATGTGCCCTACTTCGTTTCGCTTGAACTATGAAACCTCTATGTAGGACTCTAATGACTCGTCAATACGCCAGCAGTAGGTAATGATCACATCAGTTACCTACAAGCCGTCAGCGGTAGTAGCTGGACGTAATGGCTACCCAGGTATTGAGCGAATAGAAGATCAACAAGCAAGCTTTTCCAAACTCCCGTGAAGCCTATAAGTAACACTTACCATACAGTCCGGTCTCTTCGTCTGATATGTCGCATATCGAGGCTGGGGGTGGATACGTCAGACACCGGTAACTTGATAAGTCATGCCAATGTGTGGACGATAATGGTTCGAGAAACTACTGATAACTCTTACCAGTAAATCTCATCAGCCATGGCCAGGGACTTACCGTTATAGCCAATCGAGCATAGCGCAACATCAACTCCCTATACCAAAAGAGACGAAACCCCTCCTATCGCTCACTGCCTCCATGTGACTTAGGATTGTACCCAAAATCCACCTGTTTGCACGACTCCTTTGAGCCGTGGTAGGGAGGAAATCAAAGCACAATGGGAACCACACAAAACACTATGATGATCTCTGGTCTATAGACTAACCTGTACCAGTGTCACCAGAGAACTGCTATCTGACGATAGGTATTGTACCATCTAGGAGTTCTCGGTGAGTCCTGCTCGGTATACCCATTCTCTAATGAGAACATGTGTACAATCTTTGATGTCAAACGCCAATGGTTGTGGGATCAACCATTGCCTCATACAAGGTCAAGAAACGTACACACTAGTCTACAATGGAATATCGATACCCTGTCACGATATCCCCTCGACTAGAAACTATAAAAGGATGTGCGTGTGGACTATCCAGGCCCCACTAGTATGATCTGCATCATAGTCCTAGAAGTCAAGTCTACATCCTAAAGGCTTTATCAACATGTATAAGACGGAGAGTATAATAATACAAGTGTACATATTAAGATAAAGAGCAACCAGAGAGCATACTATCATGTCGAGCAAGAAATTCCTTTATATATATGTCCAAGCATCCACTATATCATACAATAATGGCCTCTAGGGCATACATATTCCTAACAGTGCGCACCGTCGGATCGATTTCCATTGCATGCACAGCGTTAGATCTCATGATATTGTTAGTCATATGTATGCCGTAGAGGCCATTATTGTACATTATTGTATACTATAGAGGATGCTTGGACATATATAGAGAGAGAGGACTTTCTTTCTCAACATAATAGTATGCTATCTGGTTGCTCTTTATCTTAACATGTAAACTTGTTTTATTATACAGCATTTCTGATAAATGTTGATAAAGCCCTTAGAATGTGTACTTGACTACCAGGACTGTGATGCAGACATACTAGTAGGGCCAGGGTGTTCCACAAGTACATCTTTTAATAGTTCCTAGTCGAGGGAGTATCGTGACAAGGCATCGATATTCCAGTGTAGACTAGTGTGTACGTTTCTTGACCCTGTATGGGGCGATGGTTAATCTCATAACCATTGGTGTTTGACATCAGAGATTGTATACAGGTGCTCATTGGAGAATGGGTACACCAAACAGGACTCACCGAGAACTCTTAGATGGTACTATACCTATCATCTGATAGTAGTTCTCTGGTGACACTGGTATAAGATAGTCTATAGACCCGAGATCGTCATAGTGTCTTGTGTGGTTCCCACTGCGCTTTGATTTCCTCCCTACCACGGCTCAAAAGAGTCATGCAAACAAGTGGATTTTGGGTACAGTCCCGAGTCACATGGAGGCAGTGAGCGATAAGAGGGGTTTCCTCTCTCCCGGTATTGGGAGTTGATGTTGCGCTATGTTCGATTGGATATAACAGCAAGTCCCTGACCAGGGCTGATGAGATTTACTGGTAAGTGTTATCAGTAGTTTCTCAAACCGTTATGAGACACACATCGGCATGACTTATCAAGTTACCGGGGTCTGACGTATCCACCCCCAGACTCGATATGCGACATATCAGACAAAGAGACCGGACTGTACGGTAAGTGTTACTAATAGGCTTCATGAGAGTTTGGACAAGTTTTCTTGTTGATCTTCTATTCGCTCAATACCTTGGTAGCCGTTACGTCTAGCTAGTACCGCTGACGGCTTGTAGGTAACTGATGTGATCATTACCTACTGGAAGCGTATTGACGAGTCTTTAGAGTCTCACACAGAGGTTTCCTAGCTCAAGCGAAACGAAGTAGGGCACATATGTGATATGTGCGGGACCTTGATTAAATACGTGTATGTGATACCGTATTCTAATCTTGTGATATATAATATCGTTCGGTTATATGTGATATAACCGGGTTATTGAATCATGTGTTGATTCGATAAATTGATATACATATAAAAGATATTGGTCGGTTATATATGATATAGCCGGATTATTAAATCAAGTGTTGATTTAATAATTTGATATATATATTTATATTTGATATATTAATATATATTAACTAATATTAACTCACTAAAGAATTTCTTCTCTTGAATATACATATATGGTGATATATATATTTATGTGATACATACATACATATACATATATATGTATATATATATATATATATATATATATATATTTGTATGTATATATTTGTATGTACATATATTACATATACTATTGTGTCATGGTGGATGATGCATAGAACATGGGTGTATGGGACTCACACCAAGCCAAGGATAATATTGTGCGATTTATATTTAAAGTAAAAAGGAAATTAGTGGAAAATGAGCATGGCTTATGATGCTTCATGAAGCATGTAGAAGCCATGACTCATCCCACCAATTTTGTTTTACTTTAAATAGTTTATAACCTAACTTTTATCCTTAGCCATGGTTAACTCTCTATATATATCACTTGTGATATTTTCTTCACCTTAGTTCTTCACAAGCTTCATCTTTTTCCTCCTCTTGATATTTCCTTGAGTGAAAAAGGAAAGGAGAAAAGAAATTCTAAAGTGAGCAAAATTCCTACTACATCAATTTATACCAAACTAGCCCTTTAGTATAGCTTATTTCCTTCACTAATTCTTTAATTAGTGAAGAGGTAGCTTGAGTTAGAGATTCTTTAAGGTGGATCATCTTCGGCCTCGAGGATCCTTAAGCAAGCCCGTTCCTTTCGCCAAGTGGAGCCTGAGAAGTGTTCTAGAGACTACCACTTGGAGCTTTAGAAGTGAAGGACCGGTATACAAAGACTGTATTCCCTTTTCACTTAGTATAGAATATCTTTACTTGTTTACAAACCCTAATTCTCTAGTTCGATTCTTGGTTAGCATGCCTTAGCATACTAGATTTTTTAAAATTGTATACTCGATGCATGTTTAAACCTAGTAGTAGTGCTAAGACTTACTTTCATGGTATTAGAGCCAAGCTATAGCATTAGGTGAAGTCTAAACGAAGTTAAAGTATTCGATCGAGTTTTGAAACCCTAAATTTCCATAGTTTCTGTAAATTTTTTCAAAAGTTGATATTTTTCATATTAAAATATGCAGAAAATTATGCAGGTATATAATGGAGACTCAAGAAATTCGAGGGCCCAATTCGACCACTTGGCCGTGGAACCGCGACCTAACCTAAGGTTTAGCTGCGGTTGCGCGGCAACATTGGTGAGTTGTGGACTTGTGTTTCTTGTGCTGCTCTAGAATGATATTTTGCACTTTCTAGGTTGTTTACCGCCGGAAACTGGGAAGACGGACGTCTTGCCTGATTCTGGGGGCAGATGCTAATTGGTGCTATCCGTCCACCTCTCCGAAGATGCCAAGTTGATTTATGACACCGTGTATCGAAGGTTTAGACGGATGCGGCCGATGTAGCAGACTTCGTCAGATCCCCCCTCGTTTGAGGGGTTTTTGATTGTGGGGATGCACTTCCCTGCAGGTGCAAGCTCCTGCAGTTAATTATGCTACCACATCGCGGTTACAACTTTCTCCTTCTCCATATGGTCACTTCGTGTCGTGGGTGTTTGTTTTGTGTTTGTTTGCCCGTGGATTGTATACGGAAACTAATTTATGTTGTCGTCCGTAGGACGTGGATTGGTCCAAATCCGTATCTTCTTAGATTTGGGTTTGGGGGTTTGGTTTAAGGATACGTTAGTCTCGTTTGAGACTAAGATCAACTTAAACGTTTGTTAAGGATACGTTAGTCTAATTTCTAGACTAAGATCAACTTAACGGGATCGTTTCGATCCAACAAGAGAGCAATTGGACTCTATTGTTTAGTTTAGAGACATTGCGAACGATTACCAGTTTAGGGACATGGTGGTCCAATGGTAGTTTAAGGACATCTCGGTCCAATGTTAGCTTAAAGACATCTCGGTCAAGATTAAGGACATCATAGTCCGTGTGTTTAAAGACCTCACAGTCAAGGTTAAGGACATCATAGTCCGTGAGTTTTAAGACCTCACAGTCAATGTTAAGGACATCATAGTCCATGAGTTTTAAGACCTCACAGCTAAGGTTAAGGACATCATAGTCTGTGGGTTTAAAGAGACCCCATAGTCCAGTTTAAAGACGTCGTAGTCTATAAATTTTAAGGACATCATAGTCCATGAGTTTAAGGACCCCACAGTCAGTAGAAACCTGTGGTTGTCGGGACCCGTCACCTCTCTGAAGACGTTGAAGGATTACAACGACAGATATCAGAGGAGTAAAGAGATGTACCCTTGAACCGGTGTGAATTGATTGGAAGATCTGTAGCCCAATTTGGGACTAAGCTCTGTTGAATATTCGTGAGCAGATGGGCTCAGTTTGATATAAGTTGAGGACTTATGGCCAGAATTGGGCTAAGTCCAATAAATGTTTAACATTTTATTTTGTTCTGGCTATTAAGCCTTTATTTGGGCTTAGACCTTTTAATAATGCTAGGCATTGGGCTCTGACATTTTTGTCTTGATCAGAACAAATTGGGTTCTGACAATGCGCCACGTGGCGCGCCAGGCGTTTTGCGCCAGTTAAAGAGCGCATTGCGCTTCTGTCAGGTAGCGCACACGAAGAGGACACGTGTCGCGCTTAGCGCTAAGTGCTAGTTCATTACCGCATTGCGCTTTTAATTTATGAGCGCTTTGTATTAGTCTGTTGGCGCGCCAGTGAGTGACACGTGGCGCGCTTGGCGCTGAGCGCCAGCCCATGAACGCAGTGCGCTGATTCAGAAGCGCAAAGCGCAGATTGTGTCTTTGGTTGACACGTGGCAGCTTTTGGCACTGAGCGCCGGTCCAATAAGCGCAAAAGCGCAATTTATGAGTGCAAGCCACATTCTAAATAGCGCAAAGCGTATTTGATCAGATTTAAGATCAAAGAACAAATTTATGTTCTTCTTAAAGGAGGCTTTGCCTCAAGATTCAAGAACAAAAGTTCTTGTTTTATAAAAGGGCTCTGCCTTTATAGATCAAAGATCTGTGAATGAAGTGAAATAATTCTTTTATAATTTTATGATTGGATCTTTTGATCTTTTTTCTTTTTATCAAAAACCTTGGTGTTTTTTCAGATTTATGATCTTTTTTAGAAGATGGTTCTTCTTTTTACGAGATAGTTTCATCCCTGTTGTTCAAGAACATAGTTCTTTACCTTGAATATGAAGAAATGATCTTCTTCTTTTTTAAGAGCTTGCTCCTCTTTTTCTCAAAGTTTGCAGAGAGTTTTTTCTCTCTCTTTTTCTGTCTCTTTTTTTAGACTTGAAGTCTAGGAGCCTTTATGTAGGGCCAATTGATTTGTTGAATCAGTTTTATGAGATCTTTCTCTGATTGATTTGGGAATATTTCCCACCGTTGGATCTTTGATCCTAAGGCTTTTGTTTTACAGAAGATAATCTTCTTGTTTTAATAAAATTGAAAAATCTTTCCATAACAGAATTTTAGTTCTGACTAATTAATAATTTATTATTATTAGATCTTTTGATCTAACGGTGGGGGATTTTTAATCCCAGCGCTGGCGCACCTTGCGCTAGCGCACTTACATTCGACACGTGGCGCATAGCGCAGAGCGCAACGCAGCTGCGCTAGCGCATTCGTGTTTGACACGTGGCACGCAGCGCAACTGCGCTAGCGCACCTGTGTTTGACACGTGGCGCGCAGCATGCAGTGCAACTGTGCTAGCGCACCTTTGTTTGACACGTGGCGCGCAACGCGCAGAATCTGAAGCGTTGCTTCAATTTTAATTTTGAATTTTGAAACAAAGCTTTGCTCTGATTGGGGGTGCGCTTCCTAGGGCGTAGCGCACAGGATCTAAAGCGTTGCTTCATTTCAAATCTTGGAATTTGAACAGAGCCTTGCTCTGATTGGGGAAACAAATGCCCCCCCCACCGTTGCGCTTACGTGTTCCACAGGTGAGCGCAGCGGTGGCAACATCTAAGCCTTTGGATCAACTCAGAAGTTGAAGAGGCGGCTTAACGCCTATAAATAGGACCTTTGGTCCTCTAGATGATTATCATCTTCTTTGAGAATTTTGTTCAGAGCACAGCTCTTCTGTTTGAGAACTTCTCAACAGCAAAAAAGAAATTCTTTCCAAACTTAGGTAAAATTTTAATAAATTTTAATGAGTTTGGGTTTTACCCATTAACAGAGCCTTGCTCTTAATAGATCTTTGATCTACAGAAAACCCATTTAGGGTTTCACTAGCAGAGGTTTGCTCCATAGATCTTTGATCTAAAGAGAACCCTTTTAGGGTTCCATTAATAGAGGTTTGCTCTCTAAAAAGGAAAGGATTTTACTTATGATTTCTTAATTCATTAATGGAGTTTTACTCCTTTCAAATCATATAGAAGAACTCTTAAGAGTTTTTCATGGATCTTGAAGATTAAAAAAAATGGAATTTTATTTTTGATGAATTATATCATCTTCTCAAAGCAAGGCTCTCAATGTTCTTGGGGAATTTCTTTAAATTCCCCTCATAATTAATTTTAACAGGTGTCACTCCTGTCTGTAGAGCACTGCTCTCGAGGAGTTTAACTCCCTGTGCCTGTTTTTAATAAGACTTCGCTTAATCAGTCTGTCCGCAAATTTTTGTGGCTTTTCTTTTTCAGGAGTAATGGACGCTCACATGTATGATCTCGATGAGATTATCTCTTAAGGAAACATCCGCTCACTCGGCCGTTCTCAGAATCGAGAATTCACAAACGCCGAGTGTGCTGAAATTACTTTGACGCATACAATGGTCGACTGCTTCCTCGACGCTCCTCTCTCCTGAAGTTTATTGTGGGAGCGATCTGGGAAGCGCTTCCTCTATTCTGTACCGGCATGCCTCTTAGGGCATTGGATGCCGCCGAGGATAAGGTGCACTCGGTGTATCTGATGAGCCTAATATCAAAGAGAAGGCGAGACAATCTTATCGATCTCCTGCATCAGGCTTTTCAACAATCGGCCATACTTGCTGCCTATCGGAGGGTGGAGGACATCCGTGGGGATCCCGACGCTTGTGATCGCGAAAGAAAGCATACTAGGATAGTTCGAAATGCCTGGAAGATTCTGGACAAAGTCACTTTTGAGTTTCTCAATCCATGCCCTGGATCTGAGGTTTTGCCATTGTAATTATTTTGACAATGTTTTTGTTTACTGCTTTCATAATTGTAAGAACTTATTCGCAGTATGAATGGCAAGTTTCTCGTTTAAGCTTGTTTTATTTTACGTACTAAATCTTTTGCACATGCATGAACGGGTATGCCTCGAACGCTTAATTAAATGCGAATCCAATGTTCTCCTTGTTGCTTTCTTCTCTTTGCTGTGTTGTTGCCATGTGCTTTTAGCAAGTGCGGTCTGTAGATAGTATATATCCGTCAATCATAGGCTCTTTATAGGGTGGTGAAGGCTTAGAAAACAGGGTTAGGATCTGTCACCTAAGACTTTTCAACTTTATGAGCCGTGAGGGTCTCATAAAGAATTTTCTCCCTACTGGTCGAGAGGATCCCGTAGATGTAATTTCTCCTTAAGAATCGTCAGGATTCCTAAGTGTGTTTTCTCTTGAAAGTCGTAAGGATCTCACAAGAGAATTTACTCCCTTACGAATCGTGAGGACCCACTAGTGATGGGTGAAGTTGCCCTTATCTGCATTTCACGGCGTCAGGGGTTGCTCTGGATGCTTCCCACGGGTTCACTGCCGTGTTCTGCGAGAACCAGGCTCCGCTCTGCACGTTTCCCACGGGGTCAGGATTGACATTATCCACGTTCCAAGTCACCAGGAATTTTGGTCTGGATGCTTCCCACGGGTTCACTGCCGTGTTCGGCGAGGACCAGGCTCCGCTCTGGATGCTTCACACGGGGTCATTGCCATGCTCTGCGAGGACCAGAATCCGCTCTGGACGTTTCCTACAGGGTCATTGCCGCATTCCACGTAACTAGGAATTTTGCTCTGGATGCTTCCTACGGGTTCACTGTCGTGTTCGGCGAGGACCAGGCTCCACTCTGGATGCTTCACACGGGGTCATTGCCGTGCTCTGCGAGGACCAGGATCCGCTCCGGACATTTCCTACGGGGTCATTGCCGCGTTCCACTTAACCAGGAATTTTGCTCTGGATGCTTCCCACGGGTTCACTGCCGTGTTCGGCGAGGACCAGGCTCCGCTCTGGATGCTTCACATGGGGTCATTTCCGTGCTCTGTGAGGACCAGGATCCGCTCTGGATGTTTCCCATGGAGTCAGGATTGACATAAGCCGCGTTTCACGTGGCCAGGAATTTTGCTCTGGATGCTTCCCACGGGTTCACTGCCGTGTTCGGCGAGGACCAGGCTCCATTCTAGATGCTTCACACGGGGACATTGCCGTGCTCTGTGAGGACCAGGATCCGCTCAGGACATTTCCCACGGGGTCAGGATTGACATAAGCCGCGTTCCACGTAGCCAGGAATTTTTCTCTGGATGCTTCCCATGGGTTCACTGCCATGTTCGGCGAGGACCAGGATCTGCTCTGGATGCTTCACACGGGGTCATTCCCGTGCTCTGCGAGGACCAGGATCCGCTATGGACGTTTCCCACGGGGTCATTGCCGCGTTCCACGTAACCAGGAATTTTGCTCTGGATGATTCCTAGGGGTTCACTGCCGTGTTCGGCAAGAACCAGGCTCCGCTCTGGATGCTTCACACGGAGTCATTACCGTGCTCTGCGAGGACCAGGATCCGCTCTGGACGTTTCCCACGGGGTCAGGATTTGACGTATACCGCATTCCACGTAGCCAGGAATTTTGCTCTGGATGCTTCCCACGGGTTCACTGTCGTGTTCGGAAATGACCAGGCTCCGCTCTGGATGCTTCACACGGGGTCATTGCCGTGCTCTGCGAAGACCAAGATCCGCTCTGGACGTTTCCCACGGGGTCATTGCCGTGTTCCACGTAACCAGGAATTTTGCTCTGGTTGCTTCCCACGGGTTCACTACCGTGTTCGGCAAGGACCAGGCTCCGCTCTGGATGCTTTACATGGGGTCATTGCCGTGCTCTGCGAGGACCAGGATCTGCTCTGGACATTTCCCGCGGGGTCAGGATTTGACGTAAGCCGCGTTCTACGTAGACAGGAATTTTGCTCTGCATGCTTTCCACGGGTTCACTGCCATGTTCGGCGAGGACCAGGCTCCGCTCTGGATGCTTCACATGGGGTCATTGTCGTGCTCTACGAGGACTAAGATCCGCTCTGGACGTTTCCCACGGGGTCAGGATTGACATAAGCCGCGTTCCATGTAGCCAGGAATTTTACTCAGGATGCTTCCCACGGGTTCATTGCCGTTTTCAACAAGGACCAGGCTCCACTCTGGATGCTTCACACGGGGTCATTGCCGTGCTTTGTGAGGACCAGGATCCGCTCTGGACGTTTCCTACGGGTCAGGATTTGACGTAAGCCGCGTTCCACGTAACCAGGAATTTTGCTCTGGATGCTTCCCACGGGTTCACTGCCGTGTTCGGCGAGGACCAGGCTCCGCTCTGGATGCTTCACACAGGGTCATTGCCGTGCTCTGCGAGGACCAGGATCCGCTCTGGACGTTTCCCATAGGGTCAGGATTTACATAAGCCGCGTTCCACGTAGCCAGAAATGATTGACTTCATCCACATTTCACGGAGTCAGGGTTTGGCTCTCGGTCATCTATGTACGCCGAGTCATAGAACTAAGGGTTGCCACTGTTCCGCTTTTCTTGATGTTGTGCCTGTTGTAACGAGACGAATGTTGAGATGATCTCTAGGCTATCTGCGAATCGTTGAGATTTTGCTTCTTCTTCTGATGAAGCCTGAGGAGGAAAGGTGTGATTCCTTCTTTGTTTGCGCCCCAGGATTGTATACAGGGATCGATGTGATACCGCCTGTAGGGCATAAATTTCATTTTTTTATTTCATTCCGTGATGCTCTATCATTTCAGCTTTTATATCGCAAAGGTTGTGATTGCCCAATCATTTCGGCTATTTTTCGCGGTGCCCAATCATTTCGGCTATATTTTTTATTTTTTATTCGCTCCTTTTTATTGCGAGTTGCCCAATCATTTCGGCTATTTTGCATGCATATATTTTTACTTACTGATTTTGTCGCAAGTTGCCCCATCATTTCGGCTATTTCGCATGCATGTGTGGCTTGCTGGCTTTTCGCTGCAAGCTTGGAATTATACACTGATTTCGGCATCAGCACCGCTACAACAGGGATAATGCCAGGAGCGAATCATCATTTGCCTCTGTCAATGTCTAACAAAGGTGGCTTAGCGAACAGGGTTAGAATCCTGCCGACTAAGGCTTTTGACTTCATGAGCCGTAAGGGTCTTATAAAGGTATTTCTCCCTGTGAGTCATGAGGATCTCGTAAGTGCATTTTTTCCCTAGGAATCGTAAGGATTCCTAAGTGCATGATCACTTATAATTCGTAAGGACCTTACAAGAGTGTTTTCTCCTTATAATTCGAGAGGACCTATAAAGGTTGTTCACCGTGTTGACATATCCCTAATCACGGATGGGGCTTTGTTAGGGAAATGTTTATTCGCGCCCGTGGATTGTATACAAGGGTCAGCGTTGAGCCTCTTGTAGGGAAGTATTGGAGGTTGTGGGGGATGCTTAAGAACAGGTTCAGATCCCTGTAGCTTAAGACATTTGAATCTTATGAGCCGTGAGGGTCCCATAAGAGGGTTCTCCTTATGAGTCGTGAGAATCTTGCAAGTGTAATTTCTCCTTAGGAATCCTGGGGATCCCTAAATGTGTTGCTCCCTTGTGAGTCGTAAGGATCTCACGTAGGTGGATTCTCCTTACAAAGTCGAGAGGACCTTGCAAGTGTCTTTTAACGAGATTGCGCCCTTTCGGGTTTTCACAAAACTCGCTGGTAGCCCTGTTGTTTTTACTCACGGAGCCCTTTCGGGTTTTCATCCTTGCCTATTGTGCTTATGGACATACATTTTTTCACTTTTTTTATTCTAACGAGGTTGCGCCCTTTCGGGTTTTCACAAAACTCGTCGGTATCCCTACCGTTTTTACTCACGGAGCCCTTTCGGGTTTTCATCCGTGCCCATTTTTCTTATGCACATACCGTTTTTTTTTTCTTTCTTTCTTTTTTCTTATATCAGCCTTGGGATGCTGCAATCCACAGTAGTTTATCGACGTCTCGGTCAACGGTTAGTTTAGGGACATTGCGGTCCATTGTTAGTTTAAGGACATCTCGGTCCGTTGTTAGTTTAAGGACGTCTCGGTCCGCTGTTAGTTTAAGGACGTCTCGGTCCGCTGTTAGTTTAAGGACGTTTCGGTCTGATGTTAGTTTAAGAACGTTTTGGTCCATTGTTAGTTTAAGGACGTTTTGGTCCGTTGTTAGTTTAAGGACATTTCGGTTTGATGTTAGTTTAAGGACGTTTCGGTCTGTGAAAAGAAAGATGGCTACTACTAATAGAGTTTGGACTTAGGAAGATAGCGAGCGGACATAGTCGTCGTCACCTAACATTGACCTAGGCCGTGACTCGTCAAGCGTAGTACTTCTTCAGGAAGTGACCATTTATTGGCCTGAAGGGCCTTTCTCCATGCATGTCCATGAGTAGATAGGCTCTACCCTGGTAAACTTTGTCTAAGATATACGGGCCTTCATAGTTTGGCTCGAACTTCCCCCGTTTAGCATGGTTGGGGATCATAGGTCTTTTGACCATTAGCACGAGTTCGCCTTGGCGGAATGTTCTCGGCCTAGTCAATCTCTCATATGAACGTGTCATCTTTGCTTTATAAGCCTCCAGATTTTGTTGCGCTATGAGCCGTGTTTCATCAAGGGCGTCGAGCTCCTCAAGACGAAGGTGAGCATTCTCCTCGTCCGTTAGCTCGTAATGAACTGCCACTCGTAGAGAGGGTAGCTCTATCTCGAGGGGGAGCACCGCCTCTGTACCGAATACCAATGCGTACGGCGTTGTGTTCGTGGCCATTTTGAACATAGTTCGATATACCCAGAGAGCTTCGTGCAGTTGTTCATGCCAATCCTTCTTATTTCGAGACACCGACTTTTTCACAATCTTCGTCAAGGTCTTGTTGAAAGCCTCAGCTAGACCGTTAGCTCGGGATTGTAGACCGAAGAGTATCTCCAGTCTATGTTGTGCTGTTGTGCTAAGCGGCTGAACTTGTGGCTTCTGTAGGCTGGCCCGTTATCGGAGATGATCCGTCTCGGAGTTCCAAACCGATAAATGACGTGTGTCCTGAAGAAATGTAGGATGTTCTCCGTTTTCACTTCTCTCAGCGGTACTGCTTCTTCCCATTTGGAGAAGTAATCAGTTGTCGCCAAAATGAACCGATGTCCTCTGGACGATGCTGGTTCGATGGGGCCAATTATGTCAGTTCCCCACATTTCGAATGGCCAGCTAACCACTGTCGGGCATAACGGATTCGGATGCTGATGGATAAAATCTCCGTGGATCTGGCACGAGTAGCATTGCTTTGCATACTCGAGACAGTCTTGGATCATCGTGGGCCAATAATAACCCATCCGTTTGATCTTCAGCTTCATCTTCGGGCCGGCTTGGTGAGAACCGCGGAGTCCGTCGTGAGTTTCTTGGATGACTCTTTTTGCTTCTTCAGGTCCCAGGCATCTTAACCACAGAGAATCGAATGACCTTTTATACAGAGTATCATTGACGAAGGCATAAGATAGGGCTCGCTTCATGAGCTGATGTTTTGAGGACGCATCTTCAGGCGTTCGACGGGATTTGAAGTAGTCTATAAAGACTTCTCTCCAATCCTCAACCGTTTTGTTCATCACAGAATTTTGTATTTTATACTGCCCATTCTTGATCAAATAGCATATAGGTAGGTGCTTTTAATCCGTATTTACTGCATGTTTATAGATTACAGGTTTCCAGTCCAAAAGAATACAAATCCGACAAAATCTCCACAGTTATGCCAAAAATCAGAACATCTGTCACAAACAGATAAAATCCGGGTTCCAGTATCCGTCCAGTACCAGTTCAAAAGATGGGACGAAACTAGTTGTCATTTGTGACTAAATCAAGCGCAGGGCCCAAGGGAGATAGAAGTCAAAGGAGAGGAAAATTAAAAGAAATCTTGGACTATGAAATCTGAAGATATTCTGGAAGACTTATTGCAGTTTAAAGTTTTCAGACACAAGGAAAAATGAGTGCAAGACCAGAGACAGGAAAACGACAAGGTTTGGCCACTAACCCACCGCGGTTCCGCGGCCAAATGCCCACTATGGCCGCGGTTCCGCGGCGGACACGTATCCTCATCTGATGCAATTTTGGGGTTATTTCTGTAATTATATTTGAGCTTATATTTTATTCCTGTTGTGTCAGAAACATGCCTATAAATAGCCCAGTTCGAGCCAGAGCCAAGGGAGTGGATTCTTGTATTAGATTTTAGTTTAGTTTTCAATAAGAGTTGTATTTTCTTCATCTTACTCCATTAAATCTTGTAGTGAGCTTTATTGAGTGTTGAAGAATGAAAGAAGTATTATTTTCTTACATGCATTTCTTGTAATTTAGTTCTTTTATTTTGCTTGTAATTTCAACTGTTAAAAGTAGTTGTTGTTATTTGTTTTTTGTTTTATTCTCATCTATTTTCTTTTATCCTTACAACCATGATTCTTAGTGCGATCCTTGCCTAAGTAAAGTCCCAAATAGCTAGTTGTGATTTTCTACCTCAAATCTTATTATCTTTCTTTCTTTGTTTCATTTTATTTATCTTTTATAATGGGTGAGTAATTTCTCACTTGTTAGGGTAGGAAAAGGGAAGCTTGAGAGAAGGAAATCTCCCTCACTCTTTTCTTTGCCCAACATCTTGATTCGAACTCCCATTAATTGAAGCACAATCCACTCCCTACGGCACCCTATTCTTTATAATAGCGGTGACACCCTAGTGAGACCAGCTATGGTTGAATCAACATGAGGTTATGACTAAGAGCCAAGAACGGACGGACAAGGACTAAAAAGAGGAAACTATGTGTTGGAAAGCCTAGCTTATACTCGCAAGTTTCCTTCTTAGTTGTGCTAATCCCCGTTGTTGCCGATTACCGTAACAGCGATATTAAGAGTGGCAAATGAATTAAGTGAGCGAGCTCCTAACTCAAACTAACCAAATCCTAACCCTTAACAAGTTCTCTTATCATTCATTTCTAATTGGCTAATCTTAAAACAAATCTGGACATATTTGGACTTAACTCGTTAAAACACAAAGAAAAAGACTCCCATATCTCTGTGGATCGACCCGTACTCATCCGGCTAGCTACAAAGTGAAACCGTCCTGATTGCGGTAATTAAACTAGAACACGCAGAAAATCTATCAATCAAATGGCGCCGTTGCCGGGGACACGGTAGTTTATTTCATTGTGTAATTTCGGGTTAATTTGTGAATATAAATATAAACAAAAACAAAATATATATATATATATATACTGTAAAAATCATCTTGTTATTCTTTGTGCAAGAGTGCAGGACAGGAAGAAGTTCAAGTTCAGTGCCAAAGTCGTGGGGAGTTAGACCCATATCTCGCGGCTACACCGCGACGGATCAAGGCGAAACCTAAAATCCTCTGTGAGTATCCCAATCCTCTTCTCAACTCCTCTGAACTCCACTGAACTGTTCTTTCTGCAACATTCTTTGCACTGCCGCCAAATAAAATTTTGCTGAGTGTTTTAGATTTTTTTGATTGTTACTGTTTTGCATCGATAATACGGACTTTAAGGGGCTCTAACACCAATCCAGATTGGGTGGGGATTTCATCACCCTTCCCAGGACCCCAGAAATCACATAAGGCATATGCATTGACCATTATTTAATTAAAAAATACTAGACTCAGCCCTAAGGACGTCGCGCTCAATAGGACAGAGGACTAGTTATAGGCATCGGCCGTTTATCCTAACCTGACTTTGCGGTGTCTAGGCAAGTGTGTCTAAGGCAAGTGGTTACTTAATTAGGTCCACTACTTATAGTGGAGAGCCTCCCACTTACCTGGCACTTACCTGGCCGCAATTGGCGGTGAAAAGGCGGTTTGAGGTCCTATTTTTAGCCCTTTGGAACAGTTAGGAGCTGTCTAGCTGACCTAGGTAACCCTAGATCTAGGTGTGATTGTGCATATTTTTGTCTGTGATTGTTTGAAGCCGTAATTCCGTAC
The DNA here is from genome assembly GCA_030015575.1 of Agapanthus africanus. Classification (NCBI taxonomy): domain Eukaryota; kingdom Viridiplantae; phylum Streptophyta; class Magnoliopsida; order Asparagales; family Amaryllidaceae; genus Agapanthus; species Agapanthus africanus. The sequence goes on along the minus strand of CM057345.1, from coordinate 111,937,802 downwards.
ATATTTCTGCAAAGCTCTTTCTAAAAAAAAGGGAAAAAAACACAAAACAAAAACTTTAATAAAAACTTGCCCTTTTGTCGCCAGAATCCCATTTTTTTTCACCCACCTCCCATCGTATTTCTCCATTGACGTTTTATTACCCTCACCTTCTCCGCTTTGACTACACTAAACTCGTTTAGTGTATGTCCGTTTGGACTCGGGACACTAGTGCCCGCCTAGTCCGCGTTACGTTAGTCGCTACCGACTACGCGATTGACTCAGACGTTGAAACTCCTTCCACGCCTCTTTCACCCTTACCTTTGCCGGCCAACTCCGACGTTGACCACGATTCTGTTCATACATCTTCACCTTCACCTTCCCCTTCCCCACACTCTTCTAACGAGATGTCGGGATTTCCTCATAACATCACCTTACCTCCTACGGGAATAATTCCACCTCCAGTAGGTGCGAATAACCCGCGACCACCTCTTGTTGAAGCGCCGCAGCGAATTGCGCTCCAAGATCGATTCTATCCTACTCACGCTGCACTCCCTACCTGTCTTTCCCTTCCACCGGCCAATGTGGACAATTTTGAAATTAAGCCCCACTTCATTAACATGCTTCCGAAATTTCATGGGCTTGAATCTGAAGATGCCTATATCTTCATCAACAAGTTCCAAAATATTTGTGCAATGATGAAAACGACCTAGCTGTTAGATGATGGTATACGGCTACGGGTCATTCCGTTCACTTTGTGCGATCTTGCTGAAAAATGGTTGTATAGCACTGCTTCCCACTCCATAACCAGTTGGGACGAGTTTGTGAAAGCGTTTCTCAAGAAATTCTATCCTAATCACAATACCGCGAGGATCCGTAACGAAATCAACCAATTTTCCCAGCTTCCGACTGAACCTTTTTGGAAGTGATTTGACCGATATAAAGACCTTCTTGTTCAGTGCCCTCATCACGGTATTGAGAGATGGAAACTTTGCCAAACTTTATACGAGGGCCTGAATCCAGCAACCAAGCAGTTGTTGGAAACCATTTGTTAAGGCCACTTATCCAAGTCTGACGAGGAAGCATGGCAATTCTTCGACGACCTTGCGGAACAAACGCTTCAATGGGAAAGCACCAGACCAAGTACTTCTTCTTCTTCCTCTTCTTCTACTGGTCAGTCCAGGGTAGGCATTCACCAACTCGATGTCTCTATTGCAATGAAAGCCGAAATGGCTGCAATAACGAAAAAACTTGAAGCGATAGAGAGCAAATTTTCATCTCCTGCTCCTGCCCCTGTTCTTCCCCTTCGTACCATTTGTGCTTGTTGTTCCGATCTATCTCACCTAACCGAAGAGTGTCCTTACAATCTACCATCTCAAGGACAGGATCAGATTAATGCTTCATTTCAGCAAAGACCAAGAAATGATCCATACTCTTCCACGTACAACCCTGGATGGAGAAACTACCCTAACTTCGCATGGAACCAGAATCAAAATCAGTTCCAAGGGCAGAATAATTTTCGAAGGGGGCCTCCTCAACAACAAGCACAACAACAGTATCAGCGGCCCTACCAATCCCAACCTTTTCAAAATGCAACGAACAATTTTGCGCCCAACAATTCCTTTCCTCAAAACAACTTTGTTCCTGTAAGTCCACGTTGCCCACCCCGGTGCTTGCGGGGAGGCTGAAAACGGAATAAAAATCGGATTTTTATCGAACAAGGCAACATGGACTAACTAAAGGAGGATCTTTGCTTAACAAAAACTAACTACAAGCTAACTAGATTTAGCTACATGGAAGAAAGGTTATACCTTGGGCTTTATGTCCTTCTCTCCTTGCTCCTTGGAGTGGAAGAAAGAGATCACCTTGTCGCCTTCTCTAGTCGAAGAAGGATCCACCCGAGAGCCTCAACCTTTGGCTTCAACTTCAAGCTAGAAGTAACTAAGGTGCTAGAAGTGCTAATCGTAGAACCTTAGATGAGAGTAGAGATTACTTTAGAGAGGTTTATCTCAAGCTCAAGTGTTTCTCAACACATGAGAGGGGAGAGCTTGAGAGAGAGGAAGAGGAGGAGAGAGAAACTATATGATAGAATGAGAGAAAATAATGAACCATTCTCTCTAATATGGGTGAATTATTAAATTAGATAATTAGCTGGATAATTATCATGGTTAATAAAGACTTGACCATTATCATTTCATATTAAATGCAGATTGCAAGGATCAAAGAGTATCTTTTATATGGAATGATGATGGTCAAAGTGTCAACCTAGGTCAACAAGTCAAGTATGGTCAAATGGTCAACAACCCTAACCATGCACAATTATATTTAACTAATATCAATTATTCATAATACACACATAAGCATTAGGGTTATGAAAATGACAATGGTCATTAACCCTAATCAAGGTCCTCTGTCTCAGTCAACTGTGCATATGCACCCGTATTCGTGATCCGAGGAACACAAATACAATGAGATAAAACCAATCCCAAATCATATACTATGATCTGGCTTAAACCAAAGCCCGCTAGTATAAGCTGTCCGGACAGCAAACGTGCACAAGTGCGCGGATGTGAACGAACCCGTCGCAAAACCATGCGACCTCTACTCATTTTGCCTAAAGGCGAATAACTCTCTGTGTGGGACTCTAAAGACTCGACACTACGCTGGCAGTAGGTTTAACCACAGACCGCAAGCGGCACTAGCTGTATGTAACGGTCCCCAGGTAGATGCCGACAAGAAGACTGACGAGGTGACCCCATCTGAACTCCTACTGAGCCTGAATGTGACAGTCTCCGTACAGTCCGGTCTGTTCGTCTGATACATTGCATGGCGGGCCTAGGGGGGCGGTGAACGTCAGTCCTCTAATAGCGGTACAAGTCATGTCGGAGTGTAGCCCAGAACACCTTGAGATAACACTGGAAACCTACCAGTATATCTCGCTTGCCTTGGCCAGGGACTCCTTGTGTAATGGCTCTCCTGGACACAGCGCGATGTCAACCCCCAATACTAAGAGAGACGAATCCTGTCTAACCGTCATTTCCTCCAAGTGCTTCGGGACTGCACCCAACTACTACCTGTTTGCACGACTCCTTTGAGCCGTGGTAGGGTAGTAATCAAAGTACAGTGGGAACACACTCGAGGCGAAGTGACAGTGTCAAGTCAGCGGACTAAGCTGTACTCATGTCACCTGAAAACTGATAACTGACGATAGGTATAATACCAACCAACAGTTCCCGACGAGTCATGTCCAGTGTACTCGTAACCTAACGAGCACCCGCATACTATCTCAAGTACGACGTTCTTACGGCTGTGGGACAGACCGTCTCCCACGCTGGGATGAGAAGCGCATACGCTAGTCTACTCCGGAGTATCGATGCCCTGTCTCGATAGTCCTACGACTAGGGACCTGTATAAGGATGTGCTTATAGATTGCCCAGCCCCCACGAGTGTGAGCGCCATCACAACGCTGGTAATGAAGCAAAAGATCCTAAGGGCTCTACTAATATGTATATAAGCGATATGCTAAAAGAAAGACATGCACATATTAAAGCAGAGACAAACCATGTAGCATACTACCATTTCGAGCAAGATTGTATATACAACTGTGAATATCCCAAGCTTCCATCAAGTAATATACATACTAGTATGATACAGTAATGGCCTCTAGGGCATATACACTAACAGTTCCGTCCAACAATGATAAGGTTTCCTCGCTAGAACGAAGTCTGGAGGCGTTCGTTAAACAATCAACATAATCCACCGCCAACATCCAGTCTTCTATTCAGTCTCTGGTGCAACACACCGCTTCTCATGGGCAAAGCATCAAGACTATTGAAGCCTAAATTGCACAGCTGAATGCGGCTCTAAGCGAGCGAGAGAAAGGGAAGCTTACATCTCAACCGCTCCCAAATCATAGTCACCCACATAATGTACATGTTGCTCTTGAACAATAGAACCATAATGTGAGTGCCGTGACTACATTGAGATCAGGAAGAATACTGAACAACAACATTGGCACAACAATTAAGGATAATGACACCCCGGCCGCTTCTTCTTCTTCACCTTCAGAGCCTATTCTCCATTCATCTAAAGGCTCTCTTTCTTCTTCTTCTGCTCTGAACGGACCCACATATCACTCCACGAAAATTCTGACTCTGGGATCCGTTCCAACTCCACAATCTCCTCCACAAATATTGGACTCAACCAATTTCAAAAACATTCCATTTCCAAACCGGTTGAGGTCCAATAAACAAAATCCACAAATGGAGAAGAATCTGGAATTGTTTAAACAAGTTAACATCAACATTCCCCTTTTAGATGCTGTCCAACAAGTCCCTTCCTATGCAAAAATCTTGAAGGACTTGTGCACGAAAAAGAGGAAATCTCAGGTACCCAAGAAAGTTTTTTTAGCTAGTGCTGTGAGTGATGCTCTTACCCAAGCTTTACCTCAAAAACGAAAGGACCCTGGATGTCCTACGATTTCAATCACCATTAGAGATAAGAACATCACCCGTGCACTCTTGGATCTTGGTGCCAGTGTTAACCTTCTTCCGTACTCAGTATATGAACAACTAGGTATAGGAGAGCTGAACCCCACACATTGTACTCTTCAAATGGTCGACCGATCTATCACCCATCCTAGGGGTGAGTTAGAGGATGTGTTGATTAAAGTTGGGGACTTCATATTCCTCGTTGACTTCATTATTCTAGACACACAGCCTGTAGCTAACCCCCGGAACCAAATTCCGGTGATACTCGGACGTCCATTCCTTGCAACCTCTAATGCTATAATCAATTGTCGAAATGGTTCGATGAACCTATCTTTTGGAAACATGATAATTGAACTCAACATTTTCAGGTTGGGGAATCAACCCTCTGAACCTAATGCTCTTATACTGGATGTTTTTTCGATCCAGGAGATCACCTCAGAGGACTGTGAATTCGAGGAGTTTTTGTTCGATCACAGCAATCTTGACGCCACTAGTGCGTCCCTCTTCGAACCTACTGCTGCTTCTGCTTCCGGCTGTGATTACGAGTGTTTCACCTTCTCGAACGATCTTGGCCAGTCACCGCCCGAGTTTGAATCCTTTGAATTTCCGGATGAGTTAGCTGAACCATCCAACTCGTTCGCTTACACTCATTTTGAACCTCTGCAGAATCCTTTGAGTTCGAGACCTTTTCACCAATATTGCCTTCAATCATTTCACCGCCATCGCTCGAGCTCAAGCCATTGCCGTCTCACCTTAAGTACGCTTACTTGGGTGAAAACGAGACCCTCCCTGTTATCATCTCGGCTTCTCTAGCTCCAGAGTAAGAGAGAGCCCTTATTACGGTCTTGCACAGCAATAGGCAAGCTTTTGGCTGGTCAATGGCGGACATCAAGGGGATTAGTCCCCTGATCGTTGAACATCACATTCTTCTGATGGATGATACGAAACCAGCCAGGAATCTACAAAGGCGACTCAACCCAGTCATGAAGGAGGCTGTAAAAATGGAGATCGTAAAGTGTCTAGATAGTGGTACATTTACCCTATCTCTGATAGCCAGTGGGTTAGCCCCATTCACGTTGTCCCCAAAAAGTTGGGCATAACGGTCATAACCAACGAGGCGAACGAGTTAATCCCTACCCGCACCCAGACTGGGTGGCGAGTATGCATCGATTACAGAAAACTCAACGCCGTAACGCGGAAAGACCACTTCCCGCTACCTTTCATTGACCAAATGCTTGAAAGATTGGCTGGACACGAGTACTACTGCTTTCTGGATGGCTACTCCGGCTATAATCAGATTCCCATCGCCGAAAAAGACCAGGACAAGACCACATTCACCTGTCCTTTTGGCACTTTTGCATATCGCCGCATGCCCTTTGGGTTATGCAATGCGCCCGCTACTTTCCAGCGGTGTATGATGGGAATCTTCTCAGACATGGTGGAAAAATTCTTGGAGATCTTCATGGACGATTTCTCCATTTTCGGCGATTCCTTTGATGAGTGTTTGCTGCATCTTAACGCTGTCCTTACCCGGTGTAAGGATAAGAACCTCATTTTGAACTGGGAGAAGTGCCACTTCATGGTACGCGAAGGTATTGTCCTAGGACATATCATTTCGCAAAATGGCATAGAGGTTGACAAAACGAAGATTGAGGTCATTTCCAATTTCCCTCCTCCCAGAAGCGTCAGAGACATCCGAACCTTCCTTGGCCATGCCGGTTTCTATAGACGGTTCATCAAGGACTTTAGCAAGATTGCTAGGCCCTTGACTCTTTTACTGGCCAAGGACACGACATTCAACTTCAACTCGAGCTGTATGACTGCATTCGAGTCATTAAAAAGCTCACTCACTTCTGCTCCCGTTGTTTCTTCTCCTGACTGGACGTATCCATTTGAGATTATGTGGGATGCATCCGACTTTACCATTGGTGTTGTCCTTGGACAGCACATCGATAAGATGCCACACGTAATCTATTATGCTAGACGAACCCTGAACGATGCCTAATTGAACTACACAACAACCGAGAAGGAATTCTTGGTTGTTGTGTTTGCTTTAGAAAAGTTCAGGCCTTACTTGATCGGCTCTCCAGTCATTGTCTATACGGACCATTCAGCACTTCGCCATCTTTTTGCAAAGAAGGATGCAAAATCTCGGCTGATACGTTGGATCCTCTTGCTTCAAGAGTTTGACCTTGTCATCAAGGACAAAAGAGGATGTGAAAACGTAGTCGCCGACCATCTCTCACGACTTCCTTCTTCGTCGTCGCTTCAAATTCCGATCAACGACGTTTTTCCGGATGAACAGCTCTTGACAGTATCTTGCGAACCCTGGTTCACAGATATTGTAAACTATTTGGCAACAGGATTACTGCCGAAAGAATGGTCCGGTCAGGACAGACTTCGATTTTTATCCCAAGTAAAACACTTTTACTGGGACGAAACCTACCTGTTCAAGTACTGCCCCGACCAGATTTTTCGCCGGTACGTTCCTGATGATGAATTCAAGAGTGTGCTGTCATTTTGCCACGATCAAGCGTGTGGCGGGCATTTTGGCCCAAGAAAGACAGCTGAGAAGATCTTGCAGTGTGGCTTATACTGGCCACAACTCTTCAAAGATGCTCATGACTACTGCAAGACTTGCTCCCAGTGCCAACACTTGGGCCGAATATCTAGGAGAAACGAGATGCCGCTCCAATCAATCTTGGTTGTCGAGATTTTCGATGTTTAGGGTATTGATTTCATGGGGTCGTTTCCCAGCTCTTTTGGGAACCTATACATTCTTCTGGCTGTTGACTATGTCTCTAAATGGGTCGAGGCCGTACCAAGCCGGACTAACGACAACAATGTTGTCGTTAAATTCCTTAAAAAATCATCATTTCACGGTTTGGACACCCCCGCGCGATCATTAGTGACAATGAAATGCATTTCTGTAATAGGGCTTTCAAGGCCTTGATGCGGAAATACTCCATCAATCATAAGCTATCCACGCCCTACCACCCCCAAACAAGTGGGCAAGCCGAAGTGTCTAATCGGCAAATCAAACAGATTTTGGAGAAAACGGTTTCCAAGAACCGTAAGGACTGGTCTTTGAAACTCACCGATGCCCTTTGGGCGTTTCGAATTGCTTATAAGACCGATCTTGGCATGTCTCCTTATCGGCTTGTTTACGGAAAGGCTTGCCACCTTCCAGTAGAAATCGAGTATCGCGCATTTTGGGCGATCAAAGAGCTAAACTTAACCCTTGACGATGCGGGCAGCCATCGGAAGCTGCAGCTAAACGAATTGAACGAGCTTCGGGATGAAGCTTACGAGAACGCAGTTGTCATCAAGAACCGAACGAAGGTGTTTCACGATAAACACCTTCTGCGCAAAACTTTCACACCTGACCAACAGGTACTTCTTTACGACACCAGACTACATTTCCATCCCGGGAAGCTCAGATCTCGTTGGAAAGGACCATTCTTTGTGCGGACTGTATATCCGTACGGTGCGGTGGATTTGGAAAATCCAGAGGACGGTTCACTATTCAAAGTGAACGGACACAGGTTGACACAGTTCCATACCGCAGACCCATCAGAGGAGCTCTTGCTGTTGCAGGAGCAGGGTTACATCGACTAATCTTCCTCCCCCTACACCTAAACTTCGGTTATCCAGCCAAAAACAGTGGAAACACTGTTTCAAATAAGTTTGGGGGTATGTATATACAATTTTGTTTTTTTTTTGTGTGCCTGGTAAACTTCCACTTGTATTAATACAATAAATAAACAATAAAAAATGAAAAATGAAAATAAAAACAAAATAAAAAATATATATATATATTAATAATTTTTTTTTCAACCGATAAAATAGAATATTCTTTTTACATAATTCTTTTATTTCATTATTCTTTTTATAGGGGTTTTAGTGCAAATAACCAAAACCCCTATAAATAAATCTCTAACCCATTTCAGAACACTTCTGCCTCAAAAACAAAAACACAACAGAAACCCTAGCCGCCAACAGAAATTCAGCCGCCGACCTCCTCTTCCGGCAGCGGAAACACCGCCGAAACCCCCTAAAACCGCGGAAGCGCGGCCGTCCAGTCAACTTGCCCTCTGGATTTTTTCCAGAGGAGGTTTGATCTTCTTTCTCCCTCTTTTCAGATCTGTAAAATTCCTAGTTTCTGTTTATGGCTCCACATTTCCAATATGAAAGAAACTTCTCACAATTATTCGCCCATAACACGTATGGTAGCTATTTTGGCGACCAAATCCGGAAATGTGGATGGAATTACCTCTTGTATAACCATCCGAATGCATTCGCGCTTCCGGATCTCGTTGGTCGGTTCTTTGATAGCATGGAGTAAGGTTTCTTTGAAAAATATGGGTTCATTCGCTTACTTTGGGGTGATCGAGAGATTATAATAGACAGAGACTTCATTCAAGAAGTCACATTGATACCTCGTATACCCGCTCATGACCATCCCCTCCAATTTGAGGATTACACGCCATTAATAGGCAACGATTGTTATAGGGAGCCTAGAAAAGGGATTCAGGCACGTACACTGTATGCGAATGTGTTGACCATGTGCCGATGGGCACAAAATAACATATTTGGTAGTTCGCACAATATGACGTTTTTCATACCTTCACTACACATCGTGCACACGTTAATGAATAGAAACCCAAGTTATGATATGTGCACTGTGTTACTTCAGTCGATTGGCACTGGAAAACGTGCGGCCAATTATCCGTACCCAATGTTGGTGACACAACTGTGTCGCCATTTCCTCCTTGTTGATGAGTTTGAATGTCACATGCAAGATGGGGTTCCCATTCGACCCCTTCTTGAGGGTGTCTCCACATCCTATACTCGACTCCACGATATATGGTCGCGCACTGAGCTGGCCGAGAATGTGATGACCAGGAAACCAAGCTCGAGCTCCACATCGAGCGACGAAGAGCTCACCCCCGCTGCGCAAGCGCGCCTAATTCGACGAACACATAGGGGGGTTGAAAGAGTAATTGGGATGATGACGGACTTTGATCAGCGTCTAACGAACCTGGAACACGGAATGGCCACCCTCCTGGCAAGAGAGAAAAGATCAAGATCACGATCAAGGGGTCCAAGGGCAGAGAGTAGTGAGGCAGGGACAAACGAGGCAGCGTCTAGGCGACGCCGCAGGAAGCAGTGAGGGCACTGCTATCAATAAGTTTGGGGGTGGGATTGGGTTGTAAATAGTTATCCTTGCATTGCATCTACACGTTTTTTTTATCTTTTATGTAAATATTTGTTTCTACTTTGCATGTTTAAATTCTGCATCGCATTTTTTTTCCTGCATTGCATTTTTTATAAAAAAAATTATATATAAAAAAACTGGAAAATGAAAAAAAAATTATTAAAAAAAATCTTGAAAATGAAAATAAAAATTTTAAAAGAAAAAAATTCTTTATTGACCATTTTTTACTCAAGCTCGATATGACGGTTGACTAGTTAGAAACAACTAGATCTTAAACATAGTTAATTAAAAACCCTAAAAATAACCTTCCTTGAAATATAACTGTAGAAAATATATGTCCCAGTGGTTTATTTTGAAATAAGAAAATTTTGAGTTTAGTTCTTAAGCTAAGTCAAAATGAGAGAAGAGTATTGAAGCTCTATTTGAAGAGTAAGTCTGAAAAATAATTCTGAATCTTAAGTCCAAATTTCTGAAAATATATACCCTACAAATCGCACATACACCACCTTGAAACTTGGAATAGTAGAGGATACCTAGAAATACTCTTGCCTGAAAGCCTAGTATGAAAGAAAAAACGGTATTTAAAACTAAACACCAAAAGAGCACCATTGAAAAATATATTCGCTCTTGAAAAAGAAAAATAAAGAAAAGAAAAAAGAAAAAAAAGAAAAAGAAATAAAATAAAAGACCTGGAAACTGCTATTTACGCTTTAAAGTTTACACATTTAGTAATCGGATGTTAGTGCCTCAAGAAGTATTAATAGTCATATGAAAGATGTTTGAGCAAAACCTTCCATCATTAATGAAAAGAAGTAGTGCTAGGTAATAAGGCAAGGGTATTATAGCTTGAACTGAATTTCCAAGTGTAGGGGTGATAATTAGACACACGTAGGGGTATATAATCAGAGTTTGGAGAAGAGATAAGAATACAAAATAGGGTTTATTTCTTCAGTAGAGTTGATAAAAATTCCGGATTTGAGATTGCGCTTAAGAAGGAAAATTCAAGAGATGCTGAAAGCTTTGTAAAATGGCTAAACGTATAGGATCTTAAGTTAGATAAAAAGGAAGTGTGAAGAATACGGGTTAATGATTTCTAAGTTAATTATAATAGAGTTTTTTGCTAGAATGCTGAAATGTAGGATTAGAGTCGACGGCCAATTTGATCGGATTTTGTGGGTATAATCCGCTGAAAACCCTCAGGAGACAACACTCCTCCTACTAGGGACACCTAGAGGTTTAACGGCTTGTTGCACGTGCTCAGTGCAATCGCGTTCCCTGTGAAAGTGAGGTTAGAACTTTTTGTGAATAAAATGGCTTTGCTCGGGACGAGCAAAAGATAAGTTTGGGGGTATATGTTCATCACAGAATTTTGTATTTTATACCGCCCATTCTTGATCAATAGGTAGGTGCTTTTAATCCGTATTTGCTGCATGTTTACAGATTACAGGTTTCCAGTCCAAAAGAATACAAATCCGACAAAATCTCCACAGTTATGCCAAAAATCAGAACATCTGTCACAAACAGATAAAAGCTGGGTTCCAATATCCGTCCTGTACCAGTTTAAAAGATGGGACGAAACTAGTTGTCATTTGTGACTAAATCAAGCGAGGGGCCCAAGGGAGATAGAAGTCAAAGGAGAGGAAAATTAAAAGCAATCTTGGACTATGAAATCTGAAGATATTCTGGAAGACTTATTGCAATTTAAAGTTTTCAGACACAAGGAAAAATGAGTGCAAGACTAGAGACAGGAAAACGACAAGGTTTGGCCACCAACCCACCGCGGTTCCGCGGCCAAACGCCCACTATGGCCGCGGTTCCGCGGCGGACACGTGTCCTCATCAGATGCAACTTTGGGGTTATTTCTGTAATTATATTTGGGCTTATATTTTATTCCTGTTGTGTCAGAAACATGCCTATAAATAGCCCAGTTCGAGCCAGAGCCAAGGGAGTGGATTCTTGTATTAGATTTTAGTTTAGCTTTCAATAAGAGTTGTATTTTCTTCATCTTCCTCCATTAAATCTTGTAGTGAGCTTTATTGAGTGTTGAAGAATGAAAGAAGTATTATTTTCCTACATGCATTTCTTGTAATTTAGTTCTTTTATTTTGCTTGTAATTTCAATTGTTAAAAGTAGTTGTTGTTATTTGTTTGTTGTTTTATTCTCTTCTATTTTCTTTTATCCTTACAACCATGATGCTTAGTGTGATCCTTGCCTAAGTAAGGTCCCAAATAGCTAGTTGTGATTTTCTACCTCAATTCTTATTATCTTTCTTTCTTTGTTTCATTTTATTTATCTTTTATAATGGGTGAGTAATTTCTCACTTGTTAGGGTAGGAAAAGGGAAGCTTGAGAAGGAAATCTTCCTCACTCTTTTCTTTGCCCAACATCTTGATTCGAACTCCCGTTAATTGAAGCACAATCCACTCCCTACGGCACCCTATTCTTTATAATAGCGGTGACACCCTAGTGAGACCGGCTGTGGTTGAATCAACCTGAGGTTATGACTAAGAGCCAAGAACGGACGGACTAGGTCCAAAAAGAGGAAACTATGTGTTGGAAAGCCTAGCTTATACTCGCAAGTTTCCTTCTTAGTCGTGCTAATCCCCATTGTTACCGATTACCGTAACATCGATATTAAGAGTGGCAAATGAATTAAGTGAGCGAGCTCCTAACTCAAACTAACCAAATCCTAACCCTTAACAAGTTCTCTTACATTCATTTCTAATTAGCTAATCTTAAAACAAACCTGGACATATTTGGACTTAACTCGTTAAAACACAAAGAAAAAGACTCACATCTCACTGTGGATCAACCCGTACTCATCTGACTGGCTACAAAGAGAATCCATCCTGATTGCGGTAATTAAACTAGAACACACAGAAAATCTATCAATCACGTTTCTTGATCTTTTACTTGTAGAGCCGCTGGGTTGGTCGTTCCCTTTTCCTCGGACGTCTCTGGAAATATTTCTGCCGGTATGAGGACTCGACGGCTTTGCACAATGATCCTCACGTCATCGAGGTTCTCATCAGCCAGTTCCTTAACGAGCTTGGCTAATGCATCCGCCTTGCTATTTTCCACACGCAGTAAGCTTTCCAAGGTGTAGGAAGGAATTTGAGTCAGCAGTTGCTGTACTCTCTCGCCGTACTTCACCAGTTCTGGTTTGCACGTTTGATAGTCGCCGTTCACTTGACTAACGACCAGTTGGGAGTCTCCGTATATGAGGAGGTTTTTAATTCCCATGTCGATGGCGATCTCGAGACCTACTATCAAAGCTTCGTACTCGGCTTCATTATTTGTCCTCAGCTCTTTTAAGGAGAAGGCAAAGCCCATTATCCCTCCTTGTGGAGTTACGAAGATGAGGCATACCCCTGATTTGATTATGGGCGTGCTTTGCTTGCGTTTCTTCATGGAAGGCGCTCCATCAAAATAAAGTTCCCATCGGGTGCCATTACCTTCGATCGTGTCAAACGCATGCTCGTCTGGCAGTTCGTAATTTAAAGGAGAATCGACAGGTATTGGATGTTGGGCGAGGAAGTCGGCGATGGCCTGGCCTTTCACAGCCTTAAGAGGCCGATAGGTTATCGAGAATTCCATCAAGAGCAGGGCCCATTTAGCAAGCCGTACTGTTAATATGGCCGTCGACATCAAGTATTTGAGAGGATCCACTTTTGATATGAGATGGACCTCATGTGCCAACGCATAGTGTCTGAGCTTCGTTATTGCGAAGATCAATGCCAGGCAGTGTTTTTCGATGGGAGAATAATTGCTTTCTGCCCCCAGCAGAACTCGACTCAGATAGTATAGGGCTCTCTCCTTCCCTTAGTCATTCTCTTGTGCCCATAATGCGCCTAAGGAACCTTCAAGGGCGGATGTATACAGAATGAGAGGCTTTCCCCTGACTGGAGCAGCCAGCACTGGCGGATTCTATAGGTATTGCTTGATTTCCTCCGGTGCGCTTTGGCATTTGCGATCCCAGATGAATGGGGTTCCCTTTTTCATCAAGTGACTGTACGGACGGCACTTGCCGGAGAGATTGGCTATGAATCGCCGGATATACGCGAGCTTTCCTTAGAGAGATCGCAATTGCTTGAGAGTCCTTGGCGGAGGAATTTCCATAATTGCTTTAATCTTTGACGGATCTATCTTGATGCCTCGATATCGGACGATGAATCCTAGGAATTTGCCCGAGGAATCTCCGAATGCGCATTTGAGAGGGTTCATCTTCAAGTTGTATTGCCGAAGGCATTGAAATACGATCTTCAGATGCTCGAGATGTTCCTCGTATGATTTGCTTTTAACTACGAGGTCGTCGATGTAGAATTCGACGATTTCATGTATGGGGTCATCAAAGATCTTCATCATGGCCCTCTGATAGGTGGCACCGGCGTTCTTTAGACCGAAGGGCATCACCTTGTAGCAGAATATACCCAAAGGGGTCCAGAAAGCGGTGTGCGTCTGGTCCTCGGGATGCATCTTTATCTGATTATATCCTGACGATCCGTCCATGAAGGAGAAGTCTTCGTGAGTGGATGTGTTATCTATCATCAGCTCGGTGACTGGTACTGGGAAGTCGTCTTTTGGACAAGCTTTGTTGAGATCCCGAAAGTCTACACATATGCGCACTACCCCATTTTTCTTCATCACTGGGACGATGTCGGCGATCCAGTCAGGATACTGGACCTCTTGTTAGTTGTATGTATGCCCTAGAGGCCAGTATTGTACAGATAATGTATATTATATTGGATGCTTGGACATATATATAGAGATGACTTTCTTGCTCGATATGATAGTATGCTATCTGGTTACTCTTTATATTAACATGTATACTAGTCTCTTTAAACTGTCTTATGGTTACATGTTGGTAAAGCCCTTAGGATGTGTACTTGACTACCTAGACTATGATGCAGATCATACTAGTGGGGACATGGTAGTCCATAAGTACATCCTTCAAGGTCCCTAGTCGTGGATGTATCGAGACGGGGCATCGATATACCAGAGTAGACTAGCGTATACGCTTCTCGACCCATGAGATGGGCGATGGATGATCCCATATCCATTGGTGTTTGACATCAGAGATGGTATACGGGTGCTCAGTGGAGACTGGGTACACGGGACGGACTCGTCGAGAACTCCCAGATGGTATTATACCTCACATCAGATGGCAGTTCTCAGGTGACACTTGTGCAGGTTAGTCTGTAGACCCGAGATCGTCATAGAGTCTTGTGTGATTCCCACTGTGCTTTGATCTCCACCTTACCATGTCCATGAGGGCCTGCAAAACGGTGGTCTTTGGGTACAGTCCCGAGTCACATGGAGGCAATGAGCGATAGGAGGGGTTTCGTCTCTCCCGGTATTGGGGGTTGATGTTGCACTGTGCTCGATTGGCCGTAACAGAGAAGTCCCTGGCCAGGGCTGATCAGAGATTTGCTGGTAAATGTTACCAGTAGTTTCTCGACCCGTTATGAGCCTCACATCGGCACGACTTATCGGTTATTGGGGTCTGACGTTTACCACCCCTAGACTTGATATGCGACATATCAGACGAACAGACCGGACTGTACGGTAAGTGTTACTAGTTGGATTCACAGGAGTGTGAGCGGGCTGGCTCGTCGATCTTCTGATCACTCAATACCCGGATGGCCGTTACGTTTAGCAGACCGCTTGCGGCTTGTGGGTGCTTGATATGATCATCATCTGGTACCGGCGTATTGACGAGTCTTTAGAGTCCTACACAGAGGTTTCCTGGCTCAAGCGAAACGAAATAGGAGCGCATATGAGATATGTGTGGGACCGAGAATAATGCGTTTATGTGATACCGCATTTCATTCTCGCGATGAATGTTTCGATTGGTTGTATGCGATATGACCTAGTTATCGAATCATTGATTCGATAAATCGATACATTAGATACTAGTCGGTTGTGTGCGACATGACCGGATCATTGAATCAAATGTTGATTTAATGATTTAATGTATAATTATATATTTGATATATTACTTTGCATTAACTAGTATTGTTTCACTTTAAATGGATTTTCTCACTTGATGTGCAAGTTGTATATGTGATATACTTTTGTGCACATGTTTGTATCATGTTTGATGATACATGTTAACTTGTGCTTGTGTAAAGATTAAACCATGGTTATATGAATGGTTAGGGTTTTATTTACTTATTCATTTATTTATATTGATTATTCATTTTGGAAAGGAAAAGAAAAATGGTGGCTTTATTTGTTTCTTTCATGAAGCTTCATGAAGAGTTGAATAATTGACCATTTTTGTTTTCTTCTCTTAACCTAACCATGCACCTAACCCTAGTTTGCTCTCTACACTTCACCATGGTTAGTATATGATAAATAATGATATTATTCTCATTTTTAATCTAATACTTATCATATTCTATCTTCATCTTCTTCTTCTTCTTCATAGAAAAAGCTTGACACCATTAATGGCACCTTGAGCTAAAGAGTGAGAAATCCAATTCTAAAGTGAACCCGCCTCCTATTTCTTCATCCTCTACCTCTTGCCAAGTGCTTTTGGGTGTTTTCTTCACAAGTTTCACAACTTGGTGAAGTTGCAGCTTGAACTTGTGATGCCTCGACGTAGATCATCTTCGGCACGAAGCCGACGACCTAGCTCGCCCATTTCTCCGATGAAGCCGACGATTGAGTTCGGGATTCGAGATGAACAATGAGAGGATGCCTATGTGGAGCTAAGGAAGTGGAGAAACGGATCTATAAAGGTTGTAGCCTCTCTCCTTTATTTAATTCGTTAACTAGTTTAATGTTTCTCCTAGAATTCTAGCCGACGATCCGTATTAGGGTTTCTCGGCACCCATAAAATTTTAAATTGGCATGGTTGATGCCTTGTGAGACCTCTATAGTGTGCCTAGGAACCCCTACACCTCTTGGATGAAGCCAGAGTCGATCAACTTCTTGACCTCGGCATTGATACTCGTCTCAAGCTCGAGCCGCATTCCTCTCGGTGCTTGTTTGATTGGCTTGGCGTCCGGGGATATTGCCAATTTGTGGACAGTAATCTCTGGATCTAGTCCTGGCATCTCGAAATAGTTCCACACGAAGCAATCTTTATGCTGTATGAGCACGTCCTTTAGCGTAGCCACATTTTCTTCGGACAGCAGCTCGCTGACGAACGTCGGCCGTGGGTCACTTGCCGTGCCCAAATCAATTTTCTTGAGGTTATCTACAGTGGTATTTATCCCATCCTCCAGCTCTTTTGGTGCCGGTGGAAATTCTGAGATTACCTCGTCATCATCGTTTTCGAAGCACCAGGAGAGTTCATCAACATTCTCGGGCTCCTCTTCTGACAGTGTGATCACGTGACAGGTGCGAGCTCGCTTCCAAGGCCGATGTTGATCTGGTTCTATTCTCGTGGATCTGGGTTCATGCTTTTGTGGCGGGGTTACCCTCCAGCTGCTGGACAGTGCGAACATGCCTTGATGATATTGGTCTTCGACCATGTTCTTGAAGGTGAAGCAGTCTTCGAGAGGATGTCCTATTACTCGGTGATAAGAGCAATAGTCCGGGTGAGAGATCTCGTTCTCTTGCTCGGGGTGTTTGGACTCCGGAAGTGTCCATCATCTGATGTTTTATGGCAAGATCGAGTATCTTCTGTGTTTTGTCCAGGGGAAAAGAGTATGCTCGACCCATCTTCTTTATAAGAGACGAATCCTGGCCCCTCGATTCTTGATCGTGTGGCTTCTTGGTCCCGCTTTGTCGCTGTCGAACGCCTTTCCCGTTCTTTGATTTATTTTTGCCTCTGCGTCGGGCCTTTTGTATGATGGGTTGACAGGGAGGAGCATTTTCATCTTTGGCAGTCTGTTGAAGAAGGAATTGCGTCCTGGATTTCTCGTAGATAGCCATTTCGCGATTATGGTCGACTCGAACCTTTTGACCTGCTTCCCTTATAATCTTGTCCATTTGTTCTTCGAACGACGGACTGGGCATTTTCATGGCGGGAGCGCGTTCTGGTTCAGGGTTAGCATCTTCCCACCGAGCATCTCCTTCTTCATCAAAGTCATGTATGACATAGCAGTCACGAAGTAGTTCCCGTTTCTTGGATTGAACATACCCAAGCCCGATCGTTTCCATTCTTCCATTGGGCAACTTTCATTGAGTCCCGGGAACGTTCCAGATCCTGTTATAGAACCGTGCTTGTCGCGCAGTTTGCTTAAGGGGTACACCTTGGCGTCCCAAGAGTCTTTTTAGTCCGTCTGTGTAATATCTGGGCAAATGGATGGGCTAGAGCCTGTCAAGTGCAGAATCCGCACCATGACAGATATCTTTCTCCACTTTGGTTTCCACGGATCAGTAGAATAGGATCGCCTTTTCATCTTTTTTCCTGGGAGGGACGTAGAAGGTCTGCAGTTCCTCCACACTGTAGGTTTCAAGTGCGTCTAGTTCTTATGATGGTTTGGTGGAACCATGGCAACCTGCAAACTTTGATCGTCACCGGCGATGGTTTGTATTGATGGCCGAGCAGAGAATATGGCGTTGACTTCATCTTCTGAGTCGCTGCCGAAGATAAACATAGGAGCGGAGGATCCCAGCTTGTTGTACTGGGGTGGACTTGAATAAACTATCTCTTCCTCCTCCTCGATATCACTCCCGAAGACCGGAATAGTAGGGATAGCTTTGTTCTCCGGTTTGTGAGATCTCTCCGTGTCCTCGAAATCTGGCAAGAAGTATTTTGCATCTTCGTACTTTTGGACTTCGTTCACGAAAAATGGGTTCAACTCCCCTGTCACAGTGTACTCAAGACCATCCTTGAAGTATTTCATACACTGATGTTGTGTAGAAGGGATGATGTTGTACTCGTGTAACCAAGGTCGGCCAAGCAAAGCGTTGTAGCATGTCTTGGCGTCAATGACATAGAACTTGATGTCCGTGATGAGCAGCCCAAAGCGTAACATCAGTATTATGGACCCAAGTGTCCATGATGACTGGGAGTCGAACCCGGAGATGGTGATTTTGTCGCGAGCGAGGTGTTGAACGCTCATGCAGATTTCCTTTAACACCCGTACGTTAAGGAGGTTGATGGAGGACCCATTGTCGACCAAGATTTTTCCTATCTTGATATCATGACAGTATCCGGAGACATATAGGAGACGGTTGTGTTCGCACGTCCCAAGGAGGAGATCTTCATCGCCGAAGGTGATATTGGCTGTGTGCACTTCTTCTAGCTCGTTCTTTATCTTTTCTTCAGCGAGGAAAGCTTGGAATAGCTCTGGCTCTTGCAGCGCCTTGATCAATGAATCTCTTGCTTCTTTTGATAGTAAAAGGGTGTCGAGAATGCTGAGCTGCGAAGGTAACTTCCTTAGGTGCGCCAGGACGTTGTAGTCCACCTTACTTTTCTGTGGCGGGTCCTTGGCGGTCAGCTCTTTCATGACCTGGTCAACTAGTGCGATAGCCTCAGAGACCTTTTCTTTCCCCTTATCTTTTCTATTTGACCCACTGTTCGAGGGCCCAAGATTCTTTTTGGGCATCTTACGATTGTGTAGCTGAATATTTTCATAGGTCTTCGATTCTTCCTCCTTTCCCGAGGTGGATTCTTTGAAGATAGGGCGAAGAGTCATCTCTTCGTTGGAGTCGCTCTCGAAGGTAAGAACCTGCGATCCCCCGGCGTTGACTGTGCGACAGGTACCGGTAGTTCTTTTATACTCCTCGGTCGTACTTCTCCGCTCCCGACGAATTTTGCATTTCATCCGCTTGAAATTTTTCCGGTGAGTAACATATCCCTGCCACCATCTTTTGAAAGCGTTGCACTCCTCAGTGGGGTGCGTAATCTTTCAATGATATAAGCATTAGCTAGGATGCATCTCTGCTTCATCAAGAGTGTTCCCTTCGGAGGGTGATAGCTTCATCCCCATTGATATGGCTTTGGCGAACCTTTTCCTCGTCTTAACCTTGCTTTTATTCGTGGCGGATATACTTTGATCTGGCGGGGGTATTTCACCCCTTTCGTCCAGTCGTCGTCGTTTGGCCTTTTCAAATATGGCCATCTCACACTCCCGATCAGCTTTGCTTTTTAGAAGAGCTTCGTTTAGAAATGCGTTGATCATCTCGTCTGATGGCTCTGGAAGCTCCGATTCAGGATTTGCCGCCAGTTTCTCAGTGCAAGGAGCTTCTTCATCGTTCATCGACGAGTGCGAGATCATATGGCAACTTGCTACGTAATCTTTAGATTCATCCGAAGAGTCTTCTCCAATATTTCCATCCTCAAGGACGTGGCTAAGAAACTCTTGACGTGTAACCGGAGTCCGCGCCTTCTGGTTATACTTTTCCAACGCATCAATCTGTTTCTCTAGGTCCGTGCGCTTGTCGCCAAGCTTCACGGGCTTCTTGGATTTCTTCTTCTTATTTGTAGATTTTAACGGCTGGGTGTGAGTGCTTTGGCTATCACCACCAATTTTTAGAGTTGGGCGCGGCTTCAGCATCCCTTCGATGATCTGGGGTTCCAGCAGATTATTCCACCTGATCGCCGGGCACGTCTGGAGATCATTCAGCATTCTTATGGTTTTGGCTGAAAGAACGAACTCCCATGGGGCTTCTTCAACAAAAGAGCATGATGCCCCCGATGTGTCCGTCTTCTTTGGAGTGTGCGGTTGTGGTGGGCTTACTTTCCACTTCTCAGACAGCGCAAACTTGCCTTGCTGGTACTGATCCTCGATCCACCTTTTAAAGACGAAGCAATCTTCAATTGGATGGCTTACCGTTTGGTGGTAAGGGCAATAATTGGGATTATTCGCTTCGCCCGGTTACAATGGCCGCTTTGGATTCGGCAGATTGATAAGCCAGTTGCGCATCGCTAGATCGAAGAGTCTTTTTGTTTTGTCCCGTGGGAACGAGTAAGGACGCTTCATTTTCTCATTATAAAAGCTCCGTCTCTCTTCCAATTGATCCGTTAGTCTTGGAGCAACGGGCTGTTGTTGGGTGTTCGCAACGAAGGCCGCCTTCACTTTACCCTTTTCGTTCCGCGGCTCCGGCTTCGGAGGAGACGGTCTATGATCCATCTGGGCTAGCTTGTCGATTAAAGCCTGGAATGTGGTCGGTTTGAAGAACATCATGAACTGTGAAATAGTTGCATGAGGGTCTAGAGTGCCCACGAACATGCCCACCGCTGGTGCTTCTTCGATGTGCTGTTCGCATTTCGACCACAGATTCCACCATCGGATTGCGTACTGTACCCACGTCTCGCCCGGCTTCACCCTAGCATTGATCAATGCCGTTATTGGGGTGCGTTCACTAGCACTTGCGAATCGCTGGGCGAACAACAACTCCATTTCTGCGAAAGTTTTGACGGAGTCGTTTGGAAGTTCGGAGTACCACTCAAATGCCGTGTCCGATAAGCTGCCGACAAATTGGCGGAGCAAAAGTTTATCATCGCCGCCAGTGTTGCCACAAAGGGCCCTGAACTGAGCAACATGTTGATGAGGGTTGCCTGTCCCCTTGTACACATGGAATTTGGGGATCGTGTAGCCTGGCGGGTACTTTATTTGATCATACCAACCTGGATACGGTCGCCCGGTTCTAACAATTTGCCCAGCCGCTTCATTCTCCTGGTGAACTCGTATCTGCTGAGCGATGTAATCATCCAGGACGGACTTAGAAATAGTTTCCTCCTTGGCTGCTGAAAGAGCCGGAGGTGGATTTGATATTTCTCCTGTATCATCTTCAATTATTACTGGAGGATCTTCGGCTGGGGGATCCGGTTGGATCATCATGCCCACCATATCCTGGAATAGAAGGGTCATTTGCTTTATATTGGCCGCTTGTTCCGCGGCCTCTTTATCCTTCTTCTCAAGCATTCTCCGAAGGAATTCGGCATCAGTTTCTTGCTCATGGCATTGTTCCGATGATGCCTCCGGGCTTTCTTTTGGTCTGGTAAGTGCGGCCATTGCAGTAAGCATCTTCTGAAGCTTCAGCTGTTGTTGTTCCTGGGCCCTTGTTATTGATCGGGTAAGCGGTCGATGGCTTGTTGAAGTGTGGCTTTCTTCTTTTCCAGAAGCCATATAAACAGTGTGTACCATTATGCCCCCGGACTTGGGGCGTTTGGGCTCAGCGTCTTTGACATTTGTCGTAGACATGGGGATTTTCTCCGGCCTTCTCCTCTTATGAGCGGTCGAAGTTGAGGGGGCCGTTGCAGTGGACACCCAAGTAACCATCGCCTTCTGTGGCTTAACAGGACGGTTTTCTTCCTGTCGGACCTTCAGCTTCTTCTGTCAGCGGGGATAGTCTTGATCAACCACCGACTCTCAAACTTGTCGCCAGATTTTGTAAAATTTGGAAGACAGCCATTGAGGGGACTACTCCGGCTTTATTTCTGTGACAGTCTCCACAGGTGGCGGAGATCTTTTCAGTACGGCAGTAGGCGAGTTCCTGCGCACCTTGTCCACAGCTTAAAGCTGTTCCTGGTTGGAACAGCAGTATTAACTTCCATCGTTGGAGCTGGTGGAGTTAGCCCAGAGGGGGAGTTGCCCCCAGCCTTCCTTACTCGGCGCCAGTGGCGATGTCGAGCGTGTCGAGCTGTTGGGGTTGGTTCGGCGATGGGGATGGCTTTGTCTTACCCCCTGTCCAGGTGAGGCGCCGCCGGTACCAGACTCTTGAAGACCGACGTTCGTTGAGTAGCCGTATCTAATTTGTCAAAGACAGACCTTTTGGCAGAGGAAGCTGCCCTGATGACTTCGGTAACTTGATAAGTCATGCCAATGTGTGGACGATAACGGTTCGAGAAACTAATGATAACTCTTACCAGTAAATATCATCAGTCCTGGCTAAGGACTTACTGTTATAGCCAATCGAGCATAGCGTAACATCAACTCCCTATACCGGAAGAGACGAAACCCTTCCTATCGCTCACTGCCTCCATGTGACTTGGGACTGTACCCAAAATCCACCTGTTTGCACGACTCCTTTAAGCCGTGGTAGGGAGGAAATCAAAGCACAATGGGAACCACACAAGACACTATGATGATCTCTGGTCTATAGACTAACCTGTACCAGTGTCAGCAAAGAACTGCTATCTGACGATAGGTATTATACCATCTAGGAGTTCTCGGCGAGTCCTGCTCGGTGTACCCATTCTCTAATGAGAACATGTGTACAATCTTTGATGTCAAACACCAATGGTTGTGGGATCAACCATTGCCTCATACAGGGTCAAGAAACGTACACACTAGTCTACACTGGAATATCGATACCCTGTCACGATATCCCCTCGACTAGGAACTATAAAAGGATGTGCGTGTGGACTATCCAGGCCCCACTAGTATGATCTGCATCATAGTCCTAGAAGTCAAGTCTACATCCTAAATGCTTTATCAACATGTATAAGACAGACAATATAATAATACAAGTGTACATATTAAGATAAAGAGCAACCAGAGAGCATACTATCATGTCGAGCAAGAAAGTCCTTTATATATATGTCCAAGCATCCACTATATCATACAATAATGGCCTCTAGGGCATACATATTCCTAACAGTGCGCACCGTCGGATCGATTTACAGTGTATGTGCAGCGTTAGATCTCATGATCTTGTTAGTCATATGTATGCCATAGAGGCCATTATTGTACATTATTGTATATTATAGAGGATGCTTGGACATATATAGAGAGGGAGGACTTTCTTTCTCGACATGATAGTATGCTATCTGGTTGCTCTTTATCTTAACATGTACACTTGTATTATTATACTACCTTTCTGATAAATGTTGATAAAGACCTTAGAATGTGTACTTGACTACCAGGACTGTGATGCAGATCATACTAGTAGGGCCAAGGTGTTCCACAAGTACATCTTTTAATAGTTCCTGGTCGAGGGAGTATCGTGACAAGGCATCGATATTTCAGTATAGACTAGTGTGTACGTTTCTTGACCCTGTATGGGGCGATGGTTAACCTCATAACCATTGGTGTTTGACATCAGAGATTGTATACAGGTGCTCATTGGAGAATGAGTACACCGAACAGGACTCACCGATAACTCTTAGATGGTCCTATACCTATCGTCTGATAGCAGTTCTCTGGTGACACTGGTACAAGATAGTCTATAGACCCGAGATCGTCATAGTGTCTTGTGTGGTTCCTACTGTGCTTTGATTTCCTCCCTACCACGGCTCAAAGGAGTCGTGGAAACAAGTGGATTTTAGGTACAGTCCCGAGTCACATGGAGGCAGTGAGCGATAAGAGGGGTTTCCTCTCTCCCAGTATTGGGAGTTGATGTTGCGCTATGCTCGATTGGATATAACAGCAAGTCCCTGACCAGGGCTGATGAGATTTACTGGTAAGGGTTATCAGTAGTTTCTCGAACCGTTATGAGCCACACATCGGCATGACTTATCAAGTTACCGGGGTCTGACGTATCCACCCCCAAACTCGATATGCGACATATCAGACGAAGAGACCGGACTGTACGGTAAGTGTTACTAATAGGCTTCATGGGAGTTTGGACAAGTTTGCTTGTTGATCTTCTATTCGCTCAATACCTGGATAGCCGTTACGTCTAGCTAGTACCGCTGACGGCATATAGGTAACTGATGTGATCATTACCTACTGGAGGCATATTGACGAGTCTTTAGAGTCCCACACAGAGGTTTCCTAGCTCAAGCGAAATGAAGTAGGGCACATATGTGATATGTGCGGGACCTTGATTAAATACGTGTATGTGATACCGTATTCTAATCTTGCGATATATAATATCATTCGGTTATATGTGATATAACCGGGTTATTGAATCATGTATTGATTCGATAAATTGATATACATATAAAAGATATTAGTCGGTTATATATGATATAGCCGGATTATTAAATCAAGGGTTAATTTAATAATTTGATATATATATATTTATATTTGATATATTAATATATATTAACTAATATTAGCTCACTAAAGAATTTCTTCTCTTGAATATACATATATGGTGATATATGTGTGTGTGTGTGTGTGATACATACATACATATATACATATATATATACATACAAATATACATATATATATATATATACATACATATATACATACATACATATATATATATATATATATATTTGTATATATATTACATATACTATTGTGTCATGGTGGATGATACATAGAACATGGGTCGATGGGACTCACACCAAGTCAAGGATAATATTGGATGGTTTATATTTAAAGTAAAAAGGAAATTAGTGGAAAATGAGCATGGCTTATGATGCTTCATGAAGCATGTAGAAGCCATGACTCATCCCACTAATTTTGTTTTACTTTAAATAGTTTATAACCTAACTTTTATCCTTAGCCATGGTTAACTCTCTACAAATATCACTTGTGATATTTTCTTCACCCTGGTTCTTCACAAGCTTCAACTTTTTCCTCCTCTTGATATTTCCTTGAGTGAAAAAGAAATCGAGAAAAGAAATTCTAAAGTGAGAAAAATTCCTACTACATCAATTTATACCGAACTAGCCCTTTAGTATAGGTTGTTTTCTTCACTAATTCTTTAATTAGTGAAGAGGTAGCTTGAGTTAGAGATTCTTTAAGATGGATCATCTTCGGCCTCGAGGATCCTTAAGCAAGCCCGTTCCTTTCGCCAAGTGGAGCCTAAGAAGAATTCTAGAGACTACTACTTGGAGCTTTAGAAGTGAAGGACCGGTATACAAAGGTTGTATTCCCTTTTCACTTAGTATAGAATATCTTTACTTGTTTACAAACCCTAATTCTCTAGTTCGATTCTTGGTTAGCATACTTTAGCACACTAGATTTTTAAAAATTGTATACTCGATGCATATTTAAACCTAGTAGTGGTGCTAAGACATACTTTCATGGTATCAGAGCCAAGCTAGAGCATTAGGTGAAGTCTAAACGAAGTTAAAGTATTCGATCGAGTTTCGAAACCCTAAATTTCCATAGTTTCTGTAAAAATTTTCAAAAGTTGATATTTTTCAAATTAAAATATGCAGAAAATTATGCAGGTATATAATGGAGCCTCAAGAAATTCGAGGGCCCAATTCAACTACTTCGCCGTGGAACCGCGGCCTAACCTAGGGTTTAGCTACGGTTGCATGGTAACATTGGTGAGTTGTGGACTTGTGTTTCTTGTGCTGCTCCAGAATGATATTTTGCACTTTCTGGGTTGTTTACCGCCGGAAACCGGGAAGACAGACGTCTTGCCTGAATCTGGGGGCAGATGCTAATTGGTGCTATCCGTCCACCTCTCCGAAGATGCCAAGTTGATTTATGACACCGTGTATCGAAAGTTTAGACGGATGCAGCCGATGTAGCAGACTTCGTCAGTTCCCCCTCGTTTGAGGGGTTTTTTATTGTGGGGACGCTCTTCCCTGCAGGCGCAAGCCCCTGCAGTTAATTACGCTACCGCATCGCGGTAACAACTTTCTCCTTCTCCGTAAGGTCACTTCATATCATGGGTGTTTGTTTTGTGTTTGGTTGCCCGTGGATTGTATACGGAGACTAATTTATGTTGTCTTCCGTAGGACGTGGATTAGTCCAAATCCGTATCTTCTTAAATTTGGGTTTTGGGGTTTGGTTTAAGGATACGTTAGTCTCGTTTGAGACTAAGATCAACTTAAACGTTTGTTAAGGATACGTTAGTCTAATTTCTAGACTTAGATCAACTTAACGGGATCGTTTAGATCCAACAAGAGAGCAATTGGACTCTATTAT
Organism: Agapanthus africanus; assembly: GCA_030015575.1. Taxonomy (NCBI): domain Eukaryota; kingdom Viridiplantae; phylum Streptophyta; class Magnoliopsida; order Asparagales; family Amaryllidaceae; genus Agapanthus; species Agapanthus africanus. The sequence continues at coordinate 111,911,428 of CM057345.1, read as the reverse complement.
TTAGTTTAGAGACATTGCGAACGATTACCAGTTTAGGGACATGGTGGTCCAATGGTAGTTTAAGGACATCTCGGTCCAATGTTAGTTTAAAGACATCTCGGTCAAGGTTAAGGACATCATAGTCCGTAAGTTTAAAGACCTCACAGTTAAGGTTAAGGATATCATAGTCCATGAGTTTTAAGACCTCACAGTCAAGGTTAAGGACATGATAGTCCATGAGTTTTAAGACCTCACAGTCAAGGTTAAGGACATCATAGTCCGTGGTTTTAAAGGGACCCCACAGTCCAGTTTAAAGACGTCGTATTCTATAAAGTTTAAGGACATCATAGTCCATGAGTTTAAGGACCCCACAGTCCGTAGAAACGTGTGGTTGTCGGGACCTGTCACCTCTCTGAAGACGTTGAAGGATTACAACGACAGATATCAGAGGAGTAAAGAGATGTACCCCTGAACCGGTGTGAATTGATTGGAAGATCCGTAGCCCGATTTGTGACTAAGGTCTGTTGAATATTCGTCAGCAGATGGGCTCAGTTTGATATAAGTTGAGGACTTATGGCCAGAATTGGGCTAAGTCCAATAAATGTTTAACATTTTATTTTGTTCTGGCTATTAAGCCTTTATTTGGGCTTAGCCCTTTTAATAATGCTAGGCATTGGGCTCTGACATTTTTTTCTTGATCAGAACAAATTGTGTTCTGACAATGCGCCATGTGGCGAGCCAGGCGCTTTGCGCCAGTTAAAGAGCGCATTGCGCTTCTGTCAGGTAGCGCACACGAAGAGGACACGTGTCGCGCTTATCGCTAAGCGCTAGATCATTAGTGCATTGCGCTTTTAATTTATGAGCGCTTTGCACTAGTCTGTTGGCGCGCCAGTGAGTGACATGTGGCGCGCTTGGCGCTGAGCGCCAGCCCATGAGCGCAGTGCGCTGTTTCAGAAGCGCAAAGCGTAGATTGTGTCTTTGGTTGACACGTAGCAGCTTTTGGCGCTGAGCGCCGGTCCAATAAGCGCAAGAGCACAATTCATGAGTGCAAGGCACTTTATAAATAGCGCAATGCGCATTTGATCAGATTTAAGATCAAAGAACAAATTTATGTTCTTCTTAAAGGAGGCTTTGCCTCAAGATTCAAGAACAAAAGTTCTTGTTTTATAAAAGGGCTCTACCTTTATAGATCAAAGATCTGTGAATGAAGTAAAATACTTCTTTTATAATTTTATGATTGGATCTTTTGATCTTTTTTCTTTTTATCAAAAACCTTGGTGTTTTTTCAGATCTATGATCTTTTTCAGAAGATAGTTCTTCTTTTTACGAGATAGTTTCATCTCTGTTGTTCAAGAACATAGTTCTTTATCTTGAATATGAAGAAATGATCTTCTTTTTTTCTAAGAGCTTGCTCCTCTTTTTCTCAAAGTTTGCAGAGGGTTTTTTCTCTCTCTTTTTCTGTCTCTTTTTTTAGACTTGAAGTCTAGGGGCCTTTATATAGAGCCAATTGATTTGTTGAATCAGTTTTATGAGATCTTTCTCTGATTGATTTGGGAATATTTCCCACCATTGGATCTTTGATGCTAAGTCTTCTGTTTTACAGAAGATAATCTTCATGTTTTAATAAGATTGAAAAATCTTTCCCTAATAAAATTTTAGTTCTGATTAATTAATAATTTATTATTAGTAGATCTTTTTATCTAACGGTGGGGGATTTTTAATCCCAGCGCCGGCGCACCTTGCGCTGGCGCACCTACGTTCAACACGTGGCGCAGAGCGCAGCGCAACTGCGCTAGCGCACTCGTGTTTGACATGTGGAGCGCAGCGCAACTGCGCTAGAGCACCTGTCTTTGACACGTGGCGCGCAGCGCAACTTCTCTAGCGCACCTGTGTTTGACACGCGGCGCGCAGAATCTGAAGCGTTGCTTCAATTTAAATTTTGAAACAAAGTTTTGCTCTGATTGGGGGTGCGCTGTCTAGGGCGTAGCGCACAGGATCTGAAGCGTTTCTTTATTTCAAATCTTGGAATTTGAACAGAGCCTTGCTCTTATTGGGGAAATATGGGTATTTTAAGTGAGGCTCAAGCTGTTGAGGTCTCTGGGATTTATGGGTGTTTGATAATTCGATCGAAATGTTTAACATCATCTAGATTATACTGATATGTGATACAATATTTGGAATCCACAATAATTAGTTTTGTGAAAACTAGTTTCTGTTTTTTAAATCTCGCGTTGTAGTCCCTTTTGATCGATTGCCACGGAGTTTCGATTCGGATCAAAACTTCGTCGCAATCTCGTATTGTACGCGGATTGTCGCCTGGAAACACTAGAAGATAGCCACACCCCATAGTCCTGACAAAGTGATTATAGGAGAACCCCGTTGCCAAAAGCATTCACTCGGGTGCTCGTGGCCGCGGTGTTCCGCCCAAGTGCACTTCGTTGATGGCATCGGGGGTGCGGCAATCTACTAAAGTTCCCGATGAGCCTTCGATCATAATATCGGGAATCTTGTTGAATTACCCGACCCATATTGAAAAGTGTTTTCAATTCGAAACATAAATGCAAGATTTAAACTGTTAAGCATGAAATCCGACATATGAGATATTCCGGGTTTATGATGTCTAAGGTGTGTTGCGGATTCAAATTATTGTAGTTTTTCATTTCTTTTCTGCGACCGTAAGTGTAATATGTGGTGTATCTCCGATCTTGTTTCTATATGTCAACGACATTCAGGATACGCGTATTTACTTACGGTGATGACATGTGATGTTATTGTTCCCCTCCGAATGGCGGCCTAGACTTTGCGTCTCGCCTGAGATTCGGGGCAGATGCTATATGGTTTTATCCGTCCACCTCTCTAAAGATGCCAAGTTGATTTATGGCACCTCTGCAACGGAGGTTTAGACGGATGCGGCCGATATAGCAGACTTCGTCAGATTCCCCCTCAGGGTGAGGGGTTTTTGATTGTGGGGACGCTCTTCCCTGCAGGCGTAAGCCCCTGCAGTTAATTACGCTACCGCCTCACGGTAACAACTTTCTCCTTCTCCAGAATTTCACTTCGTGTCGTGTGTGTTTGTTTTGTTTGTGCTTGCCCGTGGATTGTATACGGGACTGAGTAATGCCGTCGCCCGTAGGACGTGGATTAGTCCAAATCCGTATTTACTTAGATTTGGGTTTGGTGTTTTTAGTTTAAGGATACATTAGTCGCGTTGCGGCTAAGATCAACTTAAACGTTCGTCAAGGATACGTTAGTCCTGTTTTGGACTAAGATCAACTTGACGTAGTGATCTATTTAATATGTGGCCGTCAGGACTCGTCGCCACTCTGACGTCGTTGAAGGATTACAACGACAGGTGTCAGAGGAGCTCGGAGATGTACCCTCGAACCAGAGTTGATTTGGAATTTTGTAGTCCACTTGAATGCTTAAGGATATGTTAGCCGCGTTTGGGGCTAAGATCAACTTAAACGGGATCGTTTAGATCCGGTAAAAGAGCATTTGGAGGCTCTATTGTTCCGGTTTAGGGACGTGGTGGTCCATGTTCCAGTTTAAGGACGTGGTGGTCCGTTAGTCCAGTTTGGGACTAAGATCAACTTAACGGGACCGTTTAGATCCGACAAAAGAGCATTTGGGCTCTATTGTGCCAGTTTAGGGATGTGGTGGTCCATATTCCAGTTTAAGGACGTGGTGGTCCGTATTCCAGTTTAAAGACGTGGTGGTCCGTATTCCAGTTTAGGGACGTAGGGGTCCATTATTAGTTTAAGGACGTTTCGGTCCAATATTAGTTTAAGGACGTTTCGGTCCAATATTAGTTTAAGGACGTTTCAGTCCACGAGTTTAAGGACCCCGCAGTCCATATTCATGTATGGTCATTGGGACCCGTCGCCTCTCTGACGTCGTTGAAGGATTACAACGACAGGTGTCAGAGGAGTTCGGAGATGTACCCTCGTACCAGTAGTAAATTGATTTAGGAGAGCAGTCTTGCTCAGTAAATTTAATTTGAGGACTTACGGCCATGATTGGGCTAAGTCCAGTTGAAAAATATTCAACGCCTTTTATTTGTTTTTGGTCTGTTAGACCTGTGCTAAGGCTTGGCCCATTTTTAAATAATGCATTGCATTATTTTCTATTTTTTGTTTGGGCTCTGCAAGGAATCTACTTTGTTTGGGCTCTGCCCCTTTTAAAATGCATAGCATTTTTATTATTTTTTTTGGGCTCTGCCCATTTATAAATGATGCAGAGCATCAATTTAATTAGGCATGCTTGGTCTTTTGACTTGGGCTTGGCCCTTTGAGAAATGCATTGCATTTATCAGGCGGTTTGCGCCAATTACTGAGCGCAAGCGCTTGTGGTTAGGACACGTGTTATGCTCTAGTAAGCGCAAGCGCAACAGCGCAGTGCGCTGTGCTAGTATGCTGCGCTGTTACGCTGCTGACACGTGGCGCGCTCTGGTGAGTTGCGCCAATTCCAGAGAGCAAAGCTCTATTTCAAGAGCGCGTAGCGCAAGTAGCTGATACGTGGCGCTCTCTCAAGAGCGCAACAGCGCAGTTTGGAAGTGCAAAGCACCAAAAATCTTTTAGATTCAAGAACAGGAGTGCAAAGCACTATTTGATTCCTTGATCTAATTTAGATCAAAGAAAATAAATTTTTCTTCTCTCTCTTTTTTTTGTTTCAAGAACCAGAGGTTCATAAAAAGTGCAAAGCACTATTATTACTTATATATATATATATATATATATATATATATATATATATATATATATATATATATATATATATTTCTTATTTAAAATTACTGATCTTGTTCTTAGATCAATAATCTGTCCATAAGAGAATTTTCTCTTTTTTTCCTAAAGGTTTTTACCTTCTGTTGTTCTTGAGGTGTTCTCAAGAGCTTTCTTCTTTCTCTTTTTTTTAGAAGGATGCTGATGCCTTTGAATTGAGGTCTAGGGTCCTTTTTATAGTGCCCATAAATTAGTTAGATTTGTTATATAAATCTTTTTCTGAGTGATTTGGGGGATTTTCCCCACCGTTGGATCTTTGATCCAAAGGCCCCCTGCCTGTACAAGAAAATCTTCCTGTTTTAATAAGAACAGAAAGATTTCTTTAGAATCTTAATTCAGTTTGGCGCAGATGCCCCAGCGCGTGACACGTGTCGCGCAGCGCACAGCGCAGCGCAACTGCGCTAGCGCACTAGCGCATCTGCGCTGACACGTGTCGCGCAGCGCACAGCGCTGCGCAACTGCGCTAGCGCATCTGCGCTGACACGTGTCGCGCAGCGTATCTGCGCTGACATGTGTCGCGCAGCGCAGAGCGCAGCGCAACTGCGCTAGCGCATCTGCGCTGACACGTGTTGCGCAGCGCAGTGCATGCGCAACTGAAGCGTTGCTTCCTTTAAACAGAGCTTTGCTCTGATTGGGCACGGCTTCTTGGGCGCTGCGCTGACGTATTAGCGCCTGACACATAGCGCGTTGCGCCCGAGACTTGAAGCGTTGTTTCAAAATTTTGAATTTTGAATTTCAACAGAGCTTTGCTCTGATTGAGCGAAACAAATGCCCCCCCACCGTTGCGCTCACGTGGCGCGCACGTGAGTGCAGCGGTGGCAACCCCCTGACCGTTGGATCAAGGGGTGAGCTCAAGGGGCGCAAGCGCCTTATAAATAGGACCTCTGGCCCTTAGAAAAATCTTATCATTTCAAGATTTTGATTTCCAGAGCTTTGCTCTTGCTTAGAACTCCAGAGCTTTGCTCTCGTTTCCAGAACCTTAGAGCTTTGCTCTCATTTTCCAAGTTAGAAAATTTTAGGTAAAATTAATCTTAAGTGAAATTAATTTTAATTAACCAATAGAGCTTTGCTCTCACAGATCTTTTGATCTAAAGAAATCCCCATTGGGGTTTCATAAACAGAGCTTTGCTCTAAAAAAAACTTATAGATCTACAGAGATCTTGTTCATGGGTTCTAACCCATGAACAGAGCTTTGCTCTTGAATCAAATGTAGATCTTTTAGATCTGAAAAATAAAGAATTTTTTATAAGTTTTCATGGATTTTTCAAGATTCCAGAAATTTTAATTTTAAATTTCTTTTCAAAATTTTCTTTTTGATGGAATATTACAGAGCTAAGCTCTTTCTAAGGAATTTTATTCCTTTGAGACCAGAATTTGACAAGTGTCCTTCTGTGACAGAGCTTTGCTCTGAAAGAGGAGATTTTCTCCTTGTCTCTAGGGATTCTTTATTAATGGGAATGTTTTCCTGGGGAACAACTGACAATCTCATCCAATGATGAGATTGTCCTATTAACTGACGTACTGTCATCCAGATTTTGTGGGTCCCCCTTTGGTCCCTTACTCACTGCACTGCTGTGTGATGTAATTAATTAATTTTAAATTTAATTTAATTAATGCATTTTCTTCTTTAAACGCCAAACGTTGGAATTACAACACTAACGGCTAAATTGTTCTTTTTGCAGCGATTATGTCTCTAGACACTTCATTCCCGTTCGTCCGCTCGGAGGAGGGATTTCCCGAGGCGCCTTTGGACCGTGAGGTCCTGGCCATGATTAAGGAATACTACCTGGAGTATAAGAGTCTCCACCTTTGGGGGTCGTGGTACTATCAGATCATCATGGGCCGACGGAGCTTCACATGCGCGGTGCCGTCAGAACCCATAACGGCGATTCATTACGCCAGCCCACCCCCGGTGCAGTATGCCGTGGAGATGATGGATTGGACATCGAAGGGTTTTCTTCATCCGGCTATAGATGCCATCCCGGTCCAGCGTCCTATGGTTTTGGATATCCTAGGACGCCGTATCTGTCAGGGCGAGGCGAGACCTTGGGGGCAATCATATAACATTGGTCTGATCCCCCGCCACCCGATTGGCTATCTACCGTAGGCCCGGTATATCCTGCCGACGAAGAAGTCGCAGTTGATAAGATTAGGATTGTATACCGCAGTCTACGTCTCCCTCTTCCAGTATCCCATGCTTCCCACCTGGTGGTTCAAGGCCTTCCTGGAGCAGTGGAACATTCCTACCTACACTTTCCTTACCATGGATCGGGAAGTGTCCATCTCTTTGGAAGAGTTTACGGAGGTGTCTGGTCTACCGGTTATGGGGGAACATTATGAAGAGTTGCTCCCGTCGGATGAGTACATCTTTGGTGCCAAGCCGGTGATAAGGGGGCTCACGCCGGAGAACGCTGTTCAACATCAATTTCCAAGTCTGATCAAGGTGTTGAACATCTACGAGGCCCTTTTCATTGAGCGTGGGAGCCGCGGAGTTAATTTTGAGGATTTTATTGCTCGGTTCCTTCATCCAAACGTCCTCTCGGCGGAAGCTGCCAAATTTGCCAACCTTGAGGACCCTTTTGGTTTAGGTTTGGATAACCTGCCAGCGAAAGACATAGACCAAAAGAACTTTTTTCTTCCTAACTCCCCAACTATGTCTTTTGCAGAAGTCGCATCCCCCGAGACGGACGAGGAGGCCTTCTTTTTAGGATTTCTTGGGCTTTGGCTGAGTTGGTTTGCACTCCCAATGCACTCTCACCGCATGCGGCCCTCTGTTTTTTACCCGGCCCACCGAATGACTATCGGGGTAAAGGTGGCCGTTGGGATTGCCGGCTTGGCGCACTTATATCATGGCCTTAGCCGAGCAGCGGATGCTAATGAGCCTGGGGTGTTGCACATGGTTTTCCCGATGCACTACTTTATGTCGTGGCTCGAGCTACATACAGCGGGTGTTTTCGGCATGCATAAAAGGCCCTCGTTCTACGAAAGGTGCAGTTTTCCTCGCATTCTACAGTTGATCGGCGCATCAATTGTAAATCCATCGCCGCGAGATGCCAGGGGTTTACTCCTTCGCTCCCACACCGTTGGAACCGGTGTGTCTTTCATTGACAAGGTGTTGACAATTGGAAAAACGTCCACCATTGCAGTGCGGCCATTGCAAGACACTTTCAAGGATGGAGCTTCAGTTTTAACGGCCCGGGAGACCCTTCACCTATATTCCATCAGACCGGGCTTTTTGGTGTTTAGGCAGGACGGGGTAGCGATCTTCATGAGATATAACCCGCATCGTTTCGCCCAACAGTTGAGCTATAATCAAGGGGTACCGCTGGAGGCCTTTTTATCGGAACCTGCCGCGACTGAAGAAGGGATGGAGAGAGCGTTGCATCACTTCATGCGTCTAAACACGGGCTCTCACTTCTTTATCAGTGAGCCGGCTTGCGCCCCCCGACTTCTTAGGGTATACACAGAATGGTATAGTCATTCGACGGGAGTGGTCATAAAGGAGGAAAGGCGGTTGCTGATCGACCGTAAGGGTGCACCTTCAGGTAGCGATCGCAACGCTCCTCTGGTGCCTAGGACTCCAGTAGTCGCTCCTCTAAAAGATGCCGGGGGCAGACCATCACGTGCGCAAAGTCCTCCACGTGAGTTGCCGCTCCCTGATATCGCGGATGCACCTCCCGCACCCTGTGCTCCAGTGGAAACAGTGGTTGTACCCTCGCCGGAGTCTGGCGTGGGTGCGGACATCGGGACCCGTCGTCCCAAAGTGGCTGCCAAGCGGAAGTCGATCCCCCGTGAGCCTAGGGTCGGAGGGCAAAAGAAAAATAAGTCGCTCTTCGCTGCGGATGTCGTGTTCGGCCAGGAACCCCATGCTCCTTATGCTGAAGGTCTGCTCGAATATGGGACTAACGCAGGGTTGGTGATGCCGCCGCCGGACGATACAGACTTGGAGGCTGCTCTCAGAGCTTCGGCATGGTTGGAGAAGCGTGACGCGTGGCTGGCTAAGCTTGCGCAATCAGGTAACTACTAGTCGCCTTTTCTTTATTGCAACATATCCTCTTCATTATTTTTGACTAACGCTCTTCTTTCTTTTCTTTCAACAGGCATCACTGATGAAGAAGCCATTGCTGCTTCTCTGAAGACTTTCCAGGAGGAGGAACGTCTCAGAGCATCTATGGGCCTTAGTAAGTTTCGACTCATCAAGTTTTTCATTTTCCTTGTATTATGGTCGATCTAACCTTTCCCTTTTAATCACAGGAACCTCAATGCCGTTCCCTCCAAGTGACGCAGATGTTCTACCTGCTGCCGTCGTTCCTGCTTCCTCTGGGCCACCGCAGGAGGTTCGTCTTGAAGAGCCGATGAAAGATGCCTTAAAGGCTCTAGAGGCATCCCTGAATGAAGATGACGATGCCTTGAAGGAGGCATCACAGAGGTCCCTTATGACCGCTCGGGAGGAGAGGAAGCGGCTGAGGCGTGAGGCAAAGGCGCGCAGGGCTGCGTTGGCTATGGGAGCGGGCCCCAGCACCGCCCCTCGTGCTGATAATCCCTCTGAAGAGGCCCCTGTCGTCCTATCCACTGCCCGCAGAGAGGTGGCGCGCGCAGTTCGGAGCGCAAACGGTAAATCCGCTTCAGGTAATATTTCTCTCAGAGTTTTTGTTATAAGGATTTTAATGTCATTGGTCCTTATATCTCTTATCTTGTAGGGCCAAATCCGATCGAGGGGGAGGCGGAAACCGTTGACCCCAAAGAAATGGAGGAGGCGGTACTTGCCGAACTCGAACCGACGGTGGGCAACGTCGTTGTGGCTTTGGAGCGTGAGGCGGAGGTCGAGGGGCCTGCCGCCGAGAAGGTCATTGATGCCGAACCTGAAGTGGTGGCAGATGATATGATCATTATAACCGAGTCCAGGGTGGTGGCGAATGAAGCGCTCGAGGCCGGCGATCCCTCGGCGACGGTGGACGATACAACCGCCACTACTGAACCTAAGAGAGTGGCGGGTGAGGTGGCCATAATTCCCGAGGATGAGAAAACCGCTCCTTCTTTGGAATCTGGCAATACTCCAATCATAGCCCTTTCCGGCTATGGCCCTTCGCCGTCTCCAGGTTTTGCGAGCACGACGACGGTCCCCATCGAGTCGGGTGACGAGGCCACGGGCGGTGGTCTCATGTCGATAGAGGAGGGAGTCGCCTCCGTTTCAGCCGGGAGCTCCTCAGGTAAACCCCAAGTGGCTGCTTTTCTTAACTTTACAATCTTTTCTGACAAGTTCACTTTTTCGTAATGCAGGTGCAGCCAGTGCTGATGCCCCACTGCTCGAAGGAGCGCCTTCAACGACTGCCTTAGCGGTGGTCACCTCTCAACCCTCTCTCATACCCTCGAAGATGCTGGAAGGTATGTGTTTATGATTTATTAATCTTGTCTTCCAGATGTATAATTTGTGTACTAAAGTCACACTGTTGTATCTTCCAGGAGTGCTTTTTGATCATCTCTATCAAGTGTTGCTCCCACACTTCTCATTCCCATCTGAATTCGCCTCTTCCTCTGGTGGCGCTGGTGAGTACCGTTCCCGATTGATATCTTTGTTTTTTCAGTGGTATAATTATTTCTAACTCTCTCTTGTCCTGACTGTAGTGTTACAAATCGAAGTGGGAGAAGAAAGATTGGTTGCGCCACCGGCCTTTCCGGCCTTGCCACCTGCTTCAACCGGTATAGTAAAATATCTTATCAATGATTTTCTCCATATCTATTGAATCATCATTTAATCGCATTTTGTCTTTTTCAGCTGTCGTTCCAGTCTCGGCGCCTTTCGAATCTCGCATTATAATGCCGGGCGGCCCTTCCCAGAGACGTCCTTCCTCAAAAGGTGCGGCGAATAGTCTGCGCATGCTAAGCGACTATATCGAGGAACTCGACATCGAGGCTCCTACATCTGCTGAGGACTTCGCTACGACGGTTAACCCGATGTTGGTGATATTTGCCACCTTCCATGATGAGGGCATTGTCGCCTCTTGGGTTAACTACTGTCGGGAGATTGAGGCCGTCCTCAAAAGGTGCGGCGAATAGTCTGCGCATGCTAAGCGACTATATCGAGGAACTCGACATCGAGGCTCCTACATCTGCTGAGGACTTCGCTACGACGGTTAACCCGATGTTGGTGATATTTGCCACCTTCCATGATGAGGGCATTGTCGCCTCTTGGGTTAACTACTGTCGGGAGATTGAGGCTCGCCTTCATCAGCTGGAATCGATGCGCCTATCCCCCGAGACTTTAGCCTTGAGCACTCAACGGGGAACATGGCTCGAGGAAAGCACTTCTCATTTCCGTGATTTGGAATGAGAAGCAGCTTTGAGGCTGAAGGAGTGCCAAGAATCTTCAAGCAAAACTGCTCGTCTGCGTGCTGAAGTTGAGGCAAACGCCGCTGAGGTAAAGGCCGTCTTCGAGGGCCTTCTGGAGCGCATATCAAATGGGCTGAGACTGAAGCGGGCACTTGATGTCTCCGAGCATGACACCCCAGGCCGTGAAGCTGCTCATCAGGCCGTCAGGGATCAGCTGGCATCTGTCGCACAGCAACGGGCTCAAGTGGAGGCAGAACTGGCGGTGGTAGCCGATCGGGAAAAGGCATGGAAGGAAGTGTGCGAACAACTGATAGAGCTACTTAAGACGCTTCCTTCCCAATAGCTGCCTTTGTATCCATGTATTTGTAAAATTTTCCTTTTAAATAATATGTATCCATTCTTTGTTCTTTTGTACGATTCATCTTGTATTTGATTGAAGTCAATGAATAAAGATACACATTTTCTTTTGTAATGTCTTGTATACTCTTTTGCTTTCTGCCTTCTCTTATTATCAGCATGTTGTCTTTGATAAACATAATTGGAAGATAACTTAGTTTTTTCCAAGAGATAGCAATGGCTTAGGCCGCAGGTTCAGGTCTACTGCCTAAGACTTTTCAACTCTATGAGCCGTGAGGGTCCCATAGAGGCTTTTCTCCCTACGGGTCAAGAGGATCCCATAGGTGGATTTTCTCCTTAGGAATCGTGAGGATTCCTAAGTGTGGTTTTCTCTTATAAGTCGTAAGGATCCTATAAGAGAATTTTCCCTCTTACGAGTCGAGAGGACCCGTAAGCGGTTGTTTCCCTCCTTACCGAATCTCGACTTTGGAGAGTGAGACTCGTGTATAGTATGCAAGAGGCCATTTTAGATCGACTTGTAGGGTCCCATCGTTCATGGAAACAAGTTTTTTAATCCTTGCTGCCCGAGACTTTATCTTGCAAGGTGGGACGAACCGGGAATTCTCTCACGGAGACAGTGGTGGCTCTGCGAGTTGACGCGGGTTGGGAGGCTCTCGTCACGGAGTGTTTGTATCCGTGAGTCGAGGAGTTTGCTAGGGATTATTTGTTTCCCAAGCGCCAAGGATTATTTGTTTTCTTGGGGTATGAAATGAGTCGAGGATTCCTGCGAAGGCATTGGTGGCTCTGCGGGTCGACGCGGGTTGGGAGGCTCTCGTCACGGAGTGTTTGTATCCGTGAGTCGAGGAGTTTGCTAGGGATTATTTGTTTCCCAAGCGCCAAGGATTATTTGTTTCCTTGGGGTTTGAAACGAGTCGAGGATTCCTGCGGAGGCATTGGTGGCTCTGCGGGTCGACGCGGGTTGGGAGGCTCTCGTCACGGAGTGTTTGTATCCGTGAGTCGAGGAGTTTGCTAGGGATTATTTGTTTCCCAAGCGCCAAGGATTATTTGTTTCCTTGGGGTTTGAAACGAGTCGAGGATTCCTGCGGAGGCATTGGTGGCTCTACGGGTCAACGCGGATCAGAAGGCTCTCGTCAAGGAGTGTTTGTATCCGTGAGTCGAGGAATTTTGCTAGGGATTATTTGTTTCCCAAGCGCCAAGGCTTATTTGTTTCCTTGGGGTTTGAAACGAGTCGAGGATTCCCACGGGGGCACTGGTGGCTCTGCGGGTCGACGCGGATCAGAAGGCTCTCGTCAAAGAGTGTTTGTATCCGTGAGTCGAGGAATTTTGCTAGGGATTATTTGTTTCCCAAGCGCCAAGGATTATTTGTTTCCTTGGGGTTTGAAACGAGTCGAGGATTCCCACGGGGGCACTGGTGGCTCTGCGGGTCGACGCGGATCAGAAGGCTCTCGTCAAGGAGTGTTTGTATCCGTGAGTCGAGGAATTTTTCTAGGGATTATTTGTTTCCCAAGCGCCAAGGATTATTTGTTTCCTTGGGGTTTGAAACGAGTCGAGGATTCCCACGGGGGCACTGGTGGCTCTGCAGGTCGACGCGGATCAGAAGGCTCTCATCAAGGAGTGTTTGTATCTGTGAGTCGAGGAATTTTGCTAGGGATTATTTGTTTCCCAAGAGCCAAGGATTATTTGTTTCCTTGGGGTTTGAAACGAGTCGAGGATTCCCACGGGGGCACTGGTGGCTCTGTGAGTCGACGCGGATCAGAAGGCTCTCGTCAAGGAGTGTTTGTATCCGTGAGTCGAGGAATTTTGCTGAAGTCACTGGCTTCTTCGGTTGAAATGAACCGTTGAGGTTTGGCTTCGTCGTCTGACGGAATCCGCTGGGAAAGTATGGTTCCTTCTTTATTTACGCCCTTGGATTGTAAACAGGGATCGATGTGATCTTAACTGTAGGGCCAAAGTTTTATCATTTCTTCTTTTTATTTTATTTTATTTCCGCGATGCTCTATCATTTCAGCTTTTATATCGCGAAGGTCGCGATTGCCCAATCATTTCGGCTATTTTTAGCGGTGCCCAATCATTTCGGCTATTTATTTTATTTTTACTCGTTGCTTTTTATTACGAGTTGCCCAATCATTTCGGCTATTTTGCATGCATACATTTTACTTGCTGCTTTTTATTACAAGTTGCCCCATCATTTCGGCTATTTCGTATGCATGAGCGGCCTACTGGCTTTTCACTGTAAATCTGAAATTTGATACCGATTTCGGCATCAGCACCGCTGCAACTGGGATATTACCAGGAGCGGATCATCATTTGCATCTGTCGTTGTCGAACAAAGGAGGCTTAGTGACTAGGGTTAAGGTTCTGTCGACTAAGGCTTTTGACTTCATGAGCCGTAAGGGTCTCACAAAGGTATTTCTCCCTACAAGTCGTGAGGATCTTGTGGGTGTATTTTCTCCTTAGGACTCGTGAGGATTCCTAAGTGTCCGTTTCCTCTGTAAGTCGTAAGGATCTTACATGAGGGTTTTCTCCTCATAAATCGAGAGGATTTACAAGGGTTGTTTACCATGCGAACATATCCCCAGTCACGGATGAGACTTGGCTAGGGAAATGTTTATTCGCGCCCGTGGATTGTATATAAGGGTCAATATTGAACCACTTATAGGGCAATATCGGAAATTGTGGGGATTGCTTAAGCACAGGTTTAGGTCTCTGTAACTTAAGACTTTCAAATCCTATGAGCCGTGAGGGTCCCATAAGAGATTTCTCCTCGCGAGTCGTGAGGATCTCGCGAGTGTATTTTCTCCCTAGGAATCATGGGGATCCCTAAGTGTGTTGCTCCCTTGTGAGTCGTAAGGATCTCACGCGGGTGGTTTCTCCCTACAAGGTCGAGGGGACCTTGTAAGTGTCCTTTAACGAGGTTGCGCCCTTTCGGGTTTTCACAAACACTCGCCGGTAGTCCTGTTGTTTTTACTCACGGAGCCCTTTCGGGTTTTCATCCGTGCCCATTTTGCTTATGGACATACCGTTTTTTTTCCTTTTTATTTTCTTTTTCTCTTTTTTTTTACGAGGTCACGCCCTTTCGGGTTTTCACGAACACTCGCCGGTAGCCCTGCTGTTTTTATTCACGGAGCCCTTTCGGGTTTTCATCCGTGCGCTTTTTGCTTATGGACATACCGTTTTTATTTATTATATTTTTTCTTTATTTATTTATTTATATTTATTTTTTTATCTCGTCAGCCTAAGATGCTGCGGTAGCAGTTTAAAGACGTTTTTGTCTGCTATTAGTTTAAGGACATTTCGGTCCGTTGTTGAGAAGGTTGGCTATTTTTATAAAGCTTGAGCTTAGGAAGATAGCGAGCGGACATAGTCGTCGTCATCTATCATTGACCTAGGCTGTGGCTCATTAAACGTAGTATCTCTTTAGGAAGCGACCGTTTATCGGTCTGAAAGGCCTTTCACCGTGCATGTCCATGAGTAGATAGGCTCCACCTTGGTAGACTTTGTCTATGATGTACGGACCTTCATAGTTTGGCTCGAATTTTCCCCGCTTGGCGCGATTGGGGATCATAGGCCTTTTGACCACTAGCACGAGTTCGCCTTGGCGGAATGTCCTCGGTCGGGTCAATCTTTCGTATGAGCGCGTCATCTTTGCTTTATAAGCTTCTAGATTTTGCTGTGCTATGAGCCGGATTTCATCAAGGGCGTCAAGCTCCTCAAGCCGAAGGTGAGCATTTTCTTCGTCTGTCAGCTCGTAGTGGACTGCCACTCGTAGAAAGGGTAATTCTATTTCGAGAGGGAGTACTGCTTCCGTCCCAAATACCAACGCGTACGGCGTTGTGTTTGTGGCCGTCTTAAATGTAGTTCGATACGCCCAAAGAGCCTCTTGCAGTCTTTCGTGCCAGTCTTTCTTGTTTCGGGATACCGTTTTCTTTATGATCTTTGTTAAGGTCTTATTGAAGGCCTCAGCTAGACCGTTAGCTCGCGGATTATAAACTGAGGAATATCTCCAGTCTATATTATGCTGTTGCGCAAAGCGACTGATCTTGTGGCTTCTGTAGGCTGGCCCGTTATCGGAGATGATCCGTCGCGGAGTTCCAAACCGATATATGACGTGCGTTTTGAAGAAGTGGAGGATATTTTCCGTCTTCACTTCTCTTAACGGTATCGCTTCTGCCCACTTAGAGAAGTAGTCAGTCGTCGCTAGTATGAAACGATGTCCCTTAGACGATGATGGTTCGATGGGGCCAACTATATCAGTTCCCCACATTTCGAATGGCCAGCTAGCCACTGTCGGGTGTAGCGGATTTGGATGCTGGTGGATGAAGTCCCCATGAATTTGGCATGAGTGGCATTGCTTCGCATATTCGATGCAGTCCTGAATCATCATGGGCCAGTAGTAGCCCATCCGTTTTATCTTCAACTTCATCTTAGGGCCTGCTTGATGAGAACCGCAGAGTCCGTCGTGAACTTCCTGGACGACTCTTTTCGCTTCGTCAGGTCCTAAGCATCTCAGCCACAAAGAATCAAATGACCTCTTGTACAGGGTATCGTTGACAAAGGCGAAAGACAGGGCTCGTTTCACGAGCTGATGTCTTGTGGATGCTTCTTCAGGCATTTGGTGGGACTTGAAGTAATCTATGAAGATTTCTCTCCAATCCTTGGTATTTTCCCAATCTTTTACTTGCAGGGTTGTCTGCTCGTTCGCTCCTTTTTCTTCAGATGATTCCAGAGATATTTCTGCTGGGGCAAGCACTCGACGGCTTTGTACCACGATTCTAACGTCATCGAGGTTCTCGTCAGCCAATTCTTTAGCAAGTTTGGCCAGTGCGTCCGCTTTGCTGTTTTCCGCACGCGGTATGCTTTCCAAAGTATAGGAGGGAATTTGGGTTAGCAGTTGTTGCACCTTTTCACCGTATGTTACCAATTCCGGTTTGCATGTTTGGTAATCGCCGTTCACTTGACTGACGACTAGCTGGGAGTCCCCATATATGTGGAGGCTTTCAATTCCCATGTCAATGGCGATCTCAAGGCCTGCTATCAAAGCTTCATATTCAGCTTCATTATTCGTTCTAGGCTCTGTCAAGGAGAAGGCGAAGCGCATTATTCCTCCTTGTGGGGTCACGAAGATAAGTCCTACTCCCAATTTGATCATTGACGTACTTTGTTTGTGCTTTTTCATGGAAGATGCTCCATCGAAATAAAGCTCCCAACGGGTATCACCACCGTCGATTGCGTCAAACGCATGCTTGTCTGGAAAATCGCAATTCAGGGGAGAATCGGCAGGTATCGGGTGCTCAGCAAGGAAGTCGGCTATGGCCTGACCCTTCACTGCCTTGAAGGGTCGATACGTTATCGAGAACTCCATTAAGAGCAGAGCCCCATTTAGCGAGTCGTCCCGTCAAGATGGCCTTTGACATTAAATATTTGAGAGGGTCCACCTTTGAAATGAGATGGACTTCATGCGCTAATGCATAATGTCTAAGCTTTGTTATTGCGAAGATCAACGCCAGGCAGTGTTTTTCAATGGGGGAGTAATTGCTTTCTGCCCCCGGCAGAACCCGACTTAAGTAGTAGAGTGCTCTTTCTTTCCCCTGGTCATTCTCTTGTGCCCATAATGCGCCTAAAGAACCTTCAAGGGCTGCCGTGTAAAGAATGAGAGGCTTTCCCTTAACTGGAGCAGCCAACACTGGAGGGTTTTGCAGATACTGCTTGATCTCGTCCAGTGCGCCTTGGAATTTGTGATCCCAAACGAATGGGGTTCCCTTCTTCATCAGGTGACTGTAAGGACGGCACTTTCCTGAAAGATTAGCGATAAACCGCCGAATGTATGCAAGCTTTCCTTGGAGAGATCGCAACTGTTTAAGAGTTCTTGGCGGAGGAATTTCCATGATCGCCTTGATTTTAGACGGATCTATCTCAATACCTCGGTGTCGGACGATGAATCCTAGGAATTTGCCCGAGGAAACCCCGAACGCACATTTTAGAGGATTCATCTTCAAATTGTATTGCCGAAGGCGTTGAAATACGGTCTTCAAATGCTCGAGATGTTCTTCGTATGACTTGTTTTTAACCATGAGATCGTCGATATAGCATTCGACGATTTCGTGTATAAGGTCGTCGAAGATCTTTGTCATGGCCCTCTGATAAGTAGCACCGGCGTTCTTTAAACCGAAGGGCATCACTTTGTAACAGAATATACCTAGAGGGGTCCTGAAGGCGGTGTGTTTCTGGTCTTCGGGATGCATCTTTATCTGGTTATACCCTGATGAGCATCCATGAAGGAGAAAACCTCATGAGTGGATGTATTGTCTATCATCAGTTCGGTGACTGGCACTGGGAAATCATCCTTCGGGCAAGCTTTATTAAGATCCCGGAAGTCTACGCATATGCGCACTGTCCCATTTTTCTTCATCACTGGGACGATGTTGGCGATCCATTCAGGGTATTGAACTTCCTGGATGAAGCCAGAGTCGATCAGCTTTTTGACTTCAGCATTGATACCCATTTCAAGCTCGAGCCGCATTCTTCTCGGTGCCTGTTTGACTGGCTTGATGTCCGGGGATATCGCCAATCTGTGTACAGCAATTTCTGTATCTAGTCCCGGCATTTCGGAATAGTTCCACGTGAAGCAATCTCTATGCTGTAAAAGCACGTCCTTTAAAGCAGTTACCCTTTCTTCAGATAGTAGCTCGCTGATGAATGTCGGTCGCGGGTCATTTGTCGTCCCCAACTCAATCTTCTTGAGGTTATCTGCAGTGGTATGGATTCCATCTTCCAGCTCTTTTGGCGCTGGCGGGAATTCTGAGATTATCTCGTCGCTGCTGTTTTCGAAGCACCAAGGGAGCTTATCTATGTCTTCGGGCTTTTCTTTTAATATTGTAATCGTATGACAGGTGCGAATTCGCTTCCAATCCCAATATGGAACTGGTTCCTCTTTCATGGCCTTGGGCTCATGCTTTTGTGGTGGCGTTACTCTTCAGTTGTCAGATAAAGCGAACTTGCCGAGCTGGTACTGATCTTCAACCCAATTTTTAAAGGTGAAGCAATCTTCGAGAGGGTGTCCTATCACTCGGTGATAGGTGCAATAATTTAGGTCAGAGACTTCACCTGCTTGTTCGGGGTGTTTGGACTCCGGCAGTGTAAGCATCTGATGTTTTAGAGCGAGGTCAAGTATCTTCTTCATTTTGTCCCGAGGAAACGAGTACGCTCGACCCATTTTCTTCATAAGGGATAGATCAATAGCGCTCGACTCCCGTTTGCGTGGCTTCTTAGCCTTGCTTTATTGATGTTGAGCGCCTTTTTGACCTTTTGACTTATTTCTGCTTTTGCGCTGAGCCTTCTTTATAACAGGTTGACAGGGAGCAGCCTTTTCATCTTTCACGGCTCGTTGGAGAAGGCGTTGCGTTCTGGCTTTCTCGTAGATGACCATTTCGCGGTTATGGTCGTCTCGGACCTTTTGACCCGCTTCTCTTATAAGCTTGTCCATTTGTTCTTCAAACGATGGATTGGGTTCCTTTGCATCTGGCACTTTTATTGGCCCAGGATTAGCATCCTCCCATTGAGCATCCGCTTCTTCATCGAAGTCATACATGACATAGCAGCTGTTTAGTAGCTCCCGTTTCTTTGACCGGATGTATCCAAGCCCGATTGTCTCCATTTTTCCATTAGGAAGTTTGCGTTGAGTCCCAGGAACGTCCCAGACTTTGTCATAGAACTTGGCTTTTCGAACAGTCTGCTTGAAGGATATCCCCTGGCGTTTCAGCAGCTTTTTCAAACCTTTCGTATAATATCTGGGAAGACGGATAGGCTGAAGCCTGTCGGGCGTAGGATCTGCACCATGCCAGATTTCCTTTTCCACCTTGGTTTCTTCAGAGTGGTAGAACAGAATTGCTTTCTCGCTTTCTCGCCTGGGAGGGATATAGAACGTTTGCAGCTCTTCTACATTGTAAATATCAAGCGCATCCAGTTCTTTATGGTGTTTAAGCGGCACCATGGCGACTTGTAGACTTTGTTCTTCGTCAGCGGACGTTCGTATTGAAGGTCGAGCAGAGAATACAGCATGGATCTCATCCTCTGAGTCGCTACCAAAGACCAACGTAGGAGCGGACGATCCTGGCTTATTGCGTTGGGGTGGACCCGAATAAACTATCTCCTCTTCCTCCTCAGTATCTCTGCCGAAGACAGGGATGGTAGCGTTAGTTTTATTCTCCGGCTTGTGACACTACTCTGTGTCCTCGAAATCCGGTAAGAAGTATTTGGCGTCTTCATATTTGCGGACCTCGTTCACGGAGAACGGGTTCAGTTCTCCCGTCACGGTATACTCGAAACCATCCTTAAAATACTTCATACACTGATGTTGTGTAGAAGGGATGATGTTATACTCGTGTAACCATGGTCGGCCGAGCAAAGCGTTGTAGCATGTCTTGGCGTCTATGACGTGGAACTTAATGTCCGTGACGAGTAGCCCGAAGCGTAGCGTCAGTATCACAGACCCAAGAGTTCTTGACGACTGGGAGTCGAACCCGAAGATGGTGATTTTTTCACGAGCAAAGTGCTGGACGCTCATGCAGATTTCTTTTAACACTCGCACGTTGAGAAGATTGATGGAGGATCCATTGTCGATCAGGATTTTGCCTATCTTAATATCGTGGCAGTATCCTGAGACATAAAGGGGGCGGTTGTGTTCACATGTCCCAAGGAGAAGGTCCTCGTCGCCGAAAGTAACATCGGCCGTGTGCACTTCCTCCAATTCATCCTTCATCTTTTCCTCTGCTAGGCAAGCTTGGAATTGTTCCGGATCTTGTAGTGCCTTGATCAATGAATCTCTCGCCTCCTTTGATAACAAAAGGGCGTCGAGAATACTGAGCTGTGAGGGCAGCTTTCTCAGATGTGCTAAGACGTTGTAATCCACCTTATTCTTCTTCGGCGGGTTGTTGGCGTTTAGCTCTTCCAGAACTTGGTCATCTAAGACGATATCTTCAGAGACCTTTTCTTTCCCTTTATCTTTTCTGTTCAAGGGTCCGAGGTTCTTTTCAGGCAGCGTCTGATTCCGCAGCCGGATATTTTCGCAGACCATTGGCTCTTCTTCTTTTCCCGATGTCATGTAAACCGTATGAACTGTTATGCTCCCTGACTTGAGGCGTTTAGGTTCACCAGTTTTAACTTTTGTCGCCGACACGGGAGTTTTCTCTGGCCTCCTTCTTTTGTGGGTCGTTGAGGTTGAAGGAACCGTTGAAGGGGGCACCTTAGCAGCTGTTGTCCCCTACTGTTTAATGGGACAGTCCTTGTCTTTTTCCACCTTCGCCTTTTTCTGGTGACGAGAGAAGTGACCTGGGTCAATCACGGAGTCTTGAACCCTCCGCCAAACTTTATAAATTTTTGAAGATAGCCGTTGAGGGGGCTGTTCTTGCTTTGTTTCTGGAACTCTCTCTGCAGATGGAGGAGATCTCTTCAGTGTAGCGGTTGGAGAATTCTTACGTACTTTCCTCAGTATTTCAAAGCTGTTCCCAGTTGGAACAGCAGCGTTGACTTCCACTGCTGGAGCCGGTGGGGTTAGCCCTGAGGGGGAGTTGCCCCCTGCCTTCCTCACTCGTTGCCAATGGTGACGTCGAGCACGATGAGCCGTTGGGATTAGCTCGGGGATAGAGATAACTTCTTTTTGCCCCCTGTCCGAATGAGGCGCCGCCGGTGTTAACCTCTTAAAGACTGAGGTTGTTCCTTGCGGGGTAATATCCAATCTATCAAAGACAGATCTTCGTGTAGGGGCAGGAACGGGAACTGTCGGTCTTGAAAAAACTGACTCTTTGACAGGGGAAGCCGCCTTAACGACTTCTGGAGCAGCAGTCATTGCCTTCCTTGGGACAGCCAGTTTAGAGTCCTGATCTAGCCCGGTGAAAACAGAGGCTGTCGGTTTGGTAGCGGGCGACCCGTTGACAGGGGTCGTGGTAGTAGTGAGTCGGTCGAAGACCTACTTCTTGTTCATCTCCAGAGCAGGTATCGGCATAGAGAAGCTTGTCGGTGGGATAATGGTCCCGAAGAATAAGCCAGTGGTGGCTTGGGTCACCTGGTCTACTGGCAGAGTGAGGAAAGAGGCCGCTTGGGGTCCATATGCCACACCTCTAGGCGAGGTGGAGCGTCCGTTGCAGTGGTACTTCGCGCAGTTGGTGCAGTTAGAATCCATGGATGCTTGAGTTCTGCGCCAGACAAAAGACCTAATCTTAGCAACTTGAAATCCGAAGGCAACCTTTTAACAAACCGCGATTGGTTCGCGAAGACGACACACGAAGTGTGAAGTGGAAAGAGGAAGAGGTCCCACCGGGCGTGCCAGAATCTGTTCCCCTCCGAATGGCGGCCTAGACTTTGCGTCTCGCCTGAGATTCGGGGCAGATGCTATATGGTTTTATCCGTCCACCTCTCTAAAGATGCCAAGTTGATTTATGGCACCTCTGCAACGGAGGTTTAGACGGATGCGGCCGATATAGCAGACTTCGTCAGATTCCCCCTCAGGGTGAGGGGTTTTTGATTGTGGGGACGCTCTTCCCTGCAGGCGCAAGCCCCTGCAGTTAACTACGCTACCGCCTCGCGGTAACAACTTTCTCCTTCTCCAGAATTTCACTTCGTGTCGTGTGTGTTTGTTTTGTTTGTGGTTGCCCGTGGATTGTATACGGGGACTGAGTAATGCCGTCGCCCGTAGGACGTGGATTAGTCCAAATCTGTATTTACTTAGATTTGGGTTTGGTGTTTTTAGTTTAAGGATACATTAGTCGCGTTGCGGCTAAGATCAACTTAAACGTTCGTCAAGGATACGTTAGTCCTGTTTTGGACTAAGATCAACTTGACGTAGTGATCCATTTAATATGTGGCCGTCAGGACTCGTCACCTCTCTGACGTCGTTGAAGGATTACAACGACAGGTGTCAGAGGAGCTCGGAGATGTACCCTCGAACCAGAGTTGATTTGGAATTTTGTAGTCCACTTGAATGTTTAAGGATACGTTAGCCGCGTTTGGGGCTAAGATCAACTTAAACGGGATCGTTTAGATCCGGTAAAAGAGCATTTGGAGGCTCTCTTGTTCCGGTTTAGGGACGTGGTGGTCCATGTTCCAGTTTAAGGACGTAGTGGTCCGTTAGTCCAGTTTGGGACTAAGATCAACTTAACGGGACCGTTTAGATCCGACAAAAGAGCATTTGGGCTCTATTGTGCCAGTTTAGGGATGTGGTGGTCCATATTCCAGTTTAAGGATGTGGTGGTCCGTATTCCAGTTTAAAGACGTGGTGGTCCATTATTAGTTTAAGGACGTTTCGGTCCAATATTTGTTTAAGGACGTTTCGGTCCAATATTAGTTTAAGGACGTTTCAGTCCACGAGTTTAAGGACCCCGCAGTCCATATTCATGTGTGGTCATTGGGACCCGTCGCCTCTCTGACGTCGTTGAAGGATTACAACGACAGGTGTCAGAGGAGTTCGGAGATGTACCCTCGTACCGGTAGTAAATTGATTTAGGAGAGCAGTCTTGCTCAGTCAATTTAATTTGAGGACTTACGGCCATGATTGGGCTAAGTCCAGTTGAAAAATATTCAACGCCTTTTATTTGTTTTTGGTCTGTTAGACCTGTGCTAGGGCTTGGCCCATTTTTAAATAATGCTTGCATTATTTTCTATTTTTTGTTTGGGCTCTGCAAGGAATCTACTTTGTTTGGGCTCTGCCCCTTTTAAAATGAATAGCATTTTTATTATTTTGTTTGGGCTCTGCCCATTTATAAATGATACAGAGCATCAATTTAATTAGGCATGCTTGGTCTTTTGACTTGGGCCTAGCCCTTTGAGAAATGCATTGCATTTATCAGGCGGTTTGCGCCAATTACTAAGCGCAAGCGCTTGTGGTTAGGACACGTGTTATGCTCTAGTAAGCGCAAGCGCAACAGCGCAGTGCGCTGCGCTGTTGCGCTGCTGACACGTGGCGTGCTCTGGTGAGTTGCGCCAATTCCAGAGAGCAAAGCTCTATTTCAAGAGCGCGTAGCGCAAGTAGCTGACACGTGGCGCTCTCTCAAGAGCGCAACAGCGCAGTTTGGAAGTGCAAAGCACCAAGAATCTTTTAGATTCAAGAACAGGAGTGCAAAGCACTATTTGATTCCTTGATCTAATTTAGATCAAAGAAAATAAATTTTTCTTCTCTTTTTTTTTTGTTTCAAGAACCAAAGGTTCATAAAAAGTGCAAAGCACTATTATTACTTATATATATATATATATATATATATATATATATATATATATATATATATTTCTTATTTAAAATTACTGATCTTGTTCTTAGATCAATAATCTGTCCATAAGAGAATTTTCTCTTTTTTTCCTAAAGGTTTTTACCTTCTGTTGTTCTTGAGGAGTTCTCAAGAGCTTTCTTCTTTCTCTTTTTTTTTAGAAGGATGTTGATGCCTTTGAATTGAGGTCTAGGGTCCTTTTTATAGTGCCCATAAATTAGTTAGATTTGTTAAATAAATCTTTTTCTAAGTGATTTGGGGGATTTTCCCAACCGTTGGATCTTTGATCCAAAGGCCCCCTGCCTTGTACAAGAAAATCTTCGTGTTTTAACAAGAACAGAAAGATTTCTTTAGAATCTTAATTCAGTTTGGCGCAGATGCCCCAACGCGTGACACGTGTAGCGCAGCGCAACTGCGCTAGCGCATCTGCGCTGACACGTGTCGCGCAGCGCACAACGCAGCGCAACTGCGCTAGCGCATCTGCGCTGACACGTGTCGCGCAGCGCAGTGCATGCGCAACTGAAGCGTTGCTTCCTTTAAACAGAGCTTTGCTCTGATTGGGCACGCCTTCTTGGGCGCTGTGCTGACGTATTAGCGCCTGACACGTGGCGCGTTGCGCCCGAGACTTGAAGCGTTGTTTCAAAATTTTGAATTTCAACAGAGCTTTGCTATGATTGGGCGAAACAGTTATGTGTTGCTGTGATATGTTATATTGGATCGTCGTATTTGAATAGCCGGGGGTTTTTGTGTGAGATAAGAGTTTTTCATTTTCATTCATGTAAAAAAATTGTATGTAATATTCTTTTATTGGGACACTTCCGGGTTGAGGATGATGTCACCATTGATATATATTATTTACTTTTCCGAATTAGGATAGACCCAAGGTGGGGAACACAAGTAACCGGGTTTTAGAGTCCAATGGGAGTCCATCTCGAAGAGTCGAGACCGGGTCTCTTAACTCTAGAATTGGCAGGGTTGCTTGCTTATCTCATATGGGTCTAGGGATGTGGGTTTGGATATTCATCATGACCGTGGAATCCGTGTTTTTCATTACTAGATAAATTTAAAACACGGACCTCCTAATATATCCTATATTTCATATGTTGACTTCTGCTGCTTGAGTTCTGTGATGTGATCATATAACTGCATGAGACGAATGCTATATATATATGATATATATAATAAACGTTGCTTATGTTTTTCACCCGAGCTAGTCCAGCCCCCACTCTGCCGTTAGTTAAGTAACCTAACGGTGCATGACAGGAATGTGGATGGAATAAGCATACGTTCTATTATCGTTTCTTCTGTGATATTTAGGAAACATAAATGATAGGACGTCATTAATGAGATTAATGAAAGAAAAGAAGCTTAAAGATGTTGTAGAATCAAATTTTTCAAAAAGGTAGCTCCAGTTATTGTTTTGCATAGCGATATTCCTTTATGAATATCCAGCACCTCATTCGATGAGGAAAGAGCCGAGATCCCTTCACCGGGAATGACCTCTTTAGTAAAAGCTAGCAAATGCTATAACCCACTCGGTTTGTTTTGAAAAATACTCGATTTTAAAAGCGGGGCTTAAACCACTTCTTTTTCAAATCACTCGATTCTACAACGATATCAAGTTCATTACATTAAAGGTTTTATTCAAAACCAGTCATAGCCCCCCGTCATTTCAAATAAGTGCTATTTAGTATTCGTGCTGCGTTTGTTGACCTTGTCAAGGCGTAGTGTACGGTAGATGATTAGTGCTTATCTGCCGCATATGATGCGATTGGATTAGGGTAGTCGTACGGCTTTTATAACCTTGTTAAGGGGCGTACGGATGAGTTTAATTCAATCACGAAATGACAGATTGAATTTGACTAGTGCTTATGATTTGTTGACCTTGTTAAGGTCATAGGTTACTAGGTCTAAAAACAGATATTGGGAATTTCAAGTGTTGAAATTTGAAATGAAATTGCATACCTTCTATAAGATAGTTGGATCCCGATACCCACTGCGTGTAAATGTTACTCTTAAGAGAGTTTTCCACTTTACAATTAGTCGATCCAATAGGTGTCTAAGAAAATTGTTAACGGGGTTATGCCCCTGTGGAAACGAGATTATTTAATTAGTTCTTTGTGAAAGCATGGGGAAACTCCCTTGGAGTACCAATACCTGCCTGGCTGACCGATTGGCGAACTTGTAGAGTATAATTAATCTCAGCTAATCGTACATTTTAGGGTTTGAAGAAAGATTTGATAAAAACAGTGGGAACCATTCTGATTAAATAAGATAATAACCAATCTAATCTTGCAAGAGCGCACGCTAAAGTGCTTTTCTTCTCTCTCTCTCCAGGTAGCGACCATGACATGCCTTAATTAAGATAATTATATGGATGTATTGACCAAACCCGCTTATTATACTGAGCTGAGAAACGTTGGTTCCGCTCTATCTTATGATTGTCATAAGTCTGAGCAAAGAATAGGGGAATACTCGGATTCCCACGCCTCCCGATCGAAGAAAATGCATATTGATGCTTCTTCTTCGGGTGTGTTCGTTACCGAGAACTGTTTCTCAGTATGCTCTACGTCTTGGGTATTGGATACCGGGTCAAGATCCCACGTTTGTAATTTATTACATGGGTTAAGGAGAGGTAGAGAACTGGGAAAGGGTGATATGTTTCTCAAAGTAGGGAATGGAGCAATTGTTGCAACCAAAGCTGTTGGCGAATATTACCTAATATTATCAAATAGTAATACATTGATTTTGAACGACTGTTATTACGTACCGTCAATGATGTGCAATTTAATATCAATTTATTTATTAGATAAAGAAGGATATAACTTTGTATTAGAGAAAAATGTTATGAACATTTTCCTAAATCAAGTGTTGATTGGGTTTGATACATTATGTAATGGTATATACGTTCTAAATCAAAATGCAGTTCTTAATATACAGAACACACAAAAGAGGAAAAGTTCAGAAATGAACGAATCCTTCTTGTGGCATTGTAGACTTGGTTATATCAATGCGACAAGACTAGCTAAATTGCATAAAGTTGGATATTTTAATCCGTTCGAATTTACATCATATGAAACTTGCCAGTCATGACTCAAAGGAAAGATGACCAAAACTCAATTTAATGGACACGAAGAAAGAGCTACTGAACTCTTGGAAGTCATACATAGTGATGTATGCGGTCATATGTCTACACATACCAGGAATAGTTCCCCGTACGTTATTACATTCACCGATGATCTCTCAATATTCGGACATGTGTTCCTGTTGAAACACAAATCTAAAGCTTTTAAGAAATTCAATGAATATAAGTACGAAGTTGAGAACCAAACGGGTAAAAGTATTAAAGTCCTTTGATCTGATCGAGGAGGAGAATACTTAAACACGGAATTCTGAGACTATTTAAAAGAGAATGGGATTATCTCTTAGCTTACTCCTCCGTATACACCACAGCACAATGGAATTTCGGAGTGGAGGAACCGCATCCTATTAGATATGGTGCGCTCTATGATGAGTACTGCTGACTTACCTATTTCCTTTTCGGGTTATGCGCTTGAGACAGCGGCATACCTATTGAATCAAGTTCCAGCAAAATCGGTGCCTAAAACACCATATGAGATATGCAGTGAAAAGAGACCATATCTTAAACGAGTTAAGATATGGGGTTGTCCGGCCTATGTTAAAAAACAGAATCCGGACAAATGCAAATCTCAAAATCCACTGCAAATATCCAATATACTATAGTCCAAATCATAATACGTATATAATACGCATCCTCTAAAAACTAAATAAAACACATGCAAAATCTTTTCCGAATCGCCGTGCGATGCGTAGCTCACGGCACAAGTGGCGGACACTCATTTGTAAGGTAGTAAATATACGTTCATATAGGTTTTGCTCAAAATATACGTCCCGTCTTTTTAAAATATACCAAAAGGTTTTTCTAGAAAAAGTTCGTGTCGCTCACGGACATGAAGGAAATAGCGAGACTATAGCTCTTTTTTGAAAACCTCTTGGTAAACATTTGATGCATGAAAAAGTACTCAGGTACTGTCCTCGGATCAGTCCTTCTCAGCTACTATATAATATAGTACCCAATATCAAAATATAATGCTCAAGAGCAAAAATCAGCCTCAAATGGCGTATCCAACATCATGTGCGTCTGGTGCGCACGAAAATTAAAGCCAAATACAAGTGCCAGGAATGTGCACAAAAGCCAAACTAAGTGCAACGGGTATGCACGTAAGTATCTGTCAAGCTCAACGGGCGTGCACGACAACAATATCAAGTGCATCTAGAGTGCACGAAAATCTCAATCCAGTGAAACTAACATGCACGAATAAAAATCTTAATCAAGTGTATCCGGTGTGCACAAAATCTCATACCATGCGCCCAATATGCGCGAAAATCGAAATCAAGTGCGTCGGGTCCGCATAAAATATCTAGTGCAGTAAAGCGCATGAAAACGAACGTCAAGTGCAACGGTGCACGAAAACATAGATCTAGTGCAACAATGTACGAAAACATAATCTCAGGTGCACTAGGTGCCCGAAAACTCATCAATATCTCAAATGCGCACAAAAACAACACCGAGCATGCCAAGGTGTATTAAAATCATAAGCCTGCGAAACTGCATGCATAAAATCCATATCAATACACTGCAAGAACATGTAAGCTATATCGAGTGCATAAGTCATGTCGAGTGCATACAACATGCCCGAAATAAAATTGACTGCATCGAAAAACATAGAGTCACAAATACGTGCAGCCAAGGTACAAAATCGATATCAAGTGCAATAGGTATGCACAAATCATAAACCAATATAGCGGTGTATAAAACATAAATCAAGTGCAATAACTATGCACAAAATGTAAATCTCCAGTAGGTGCAGCCATAGTGTACGAAAATAATATCATGAAACTCAATCATCAAAATTCAAATCCAAGTGATAAAAGTGTGATACTCGGATCACAAAACGCAAATCGCAATAATTAACATTGAGGTACACCTCCTTCAATGTCGAAAAATGCCGGTACGCCCAAAGGTGGCAGAGCAAGAACATCTTCTTTCCTCATGCTCACGGTCGGGCGTCCTCTGTCTCTAGGCCCTTGTTTTTCCTCTGTGGATAACCAATCCCATAATCTTTATGCTCGTCGCCCCGGTTAGTTGTAATGACAGAACAATTCCATTCTGGTACTCTGCTGATCATCTCTTGGCCAATCAACATGACCACTCGCAAACGGCACGTTGCTGATGGCGGCATCTGGCCCTCTGAATACGCGTAGTACAACTGATCCTGTGTGCAAATCTTTATCGCTACGGTGTCCTGGAAAGAATCTGCTTAGGTCTCTTCCGATCTCACCTATGTCGAACTGTACGGAGGTTGTTACTCTATTCTTAGCCCTTTTTTCTCTTATCCGGACAGTTGCGTCCCCATCATGGCTTTTCTCTGAAATTTGGCCGTATCCAACGCCTCTGCATACATTTTAATCCCCTGGCATCAAAGGGGAGTAACAACAGTTCATTAATATCTCGCACGAACCTATTGTTCGACTCGTCCTCATTATCATCTACTTTGACGTCATAACTTGCTGTCTAAGTACTGCGATACTTTCTCGGCTACAGTCAATCTGGAGTCTCTCACACGGACTCGAAATACGAACTCGGGTATCTTTGTATCTTCACCACTCTGTGGAAGATACCAAGCCGAACACGTCCTCGGGAACTCGTCCAAATCATCAGAGTAATATGCTACATTCGTCCGTTCTCAATCAACTTACCACGCATCCGAATGAGGTCCTTCTATCTGAAGCTGGCCAACTTACTGATCTCACATCGGAGTATCCAGTGAACAATGTCCTTTTTTGATCGATTTACTCTAGATCTGAGTAAGACCCTTCAAACCGGGATTCTTAAACTTAATTGAGCCTACATCGACGCATCAAATCAGACGAATCATCTTCGTCGCTCTATTCAAGATGGACTAGCGGTCCTCTATCATATCTCTGCCTGAAAGCTCCAGTGGTTTCAGCTTATAACTCTGGAGGTGACATCCCGTCAAATCTCAGTAATAGCTGGGCCATCTGTCTGCACAGTACACAACATCGCGATTGTTGGGGTCAAAAATTACATCCCGGTTGACCAAGTCAAAGTTAAAGTCAACCCCAAGCCCAGGTCAAGTGGACCCATGCCTAAATCGAGCCCCGCGGCCAGCCTCCTCCATGCCAAAATGAAAATTATGTAATAAATAATTTTGATGTAATTTCCATGCATGAATGTAAAATAAATGGGCATAAAGCCAAAGTTTTGTAAAGCCCATGGCTCATTTGCAAAAAAAATGAGCACATGAGGCAAGGGATGGGCAAAAATGTCATTTTGTAAAGCCCAGGGGGCTATATGTAAATTTGTAAGCCTATATAAGGCAACATGATAATGAAATAAAAAAAAGAATTGATTCCCCTCAAAAGCTAGGGTTTTTGTACCTCCTTCTCCTTCCTCAAGGTTCTAAACCTTCTCCTTTTTTCGAATTAAATCAAGAGTTCCACACTTTCTTTTCCAAAAAGAAATAGTTTTTCACCACAAAACCCTTGAAGGGGAACGCAGATCTTCCATCAAATCTCCAAAAGGGGAGATTTTTAAATCTCACCCTCTTTTCTCCATGATCCAGTCAACAGAGAGGAGGAAGAAGGAGACCCATCTCCAAAAATTCCACTTTGGGAAGATCTAAGGCTAAAGAGAAAACTCAGAGCTCAGGGGAGAAGAAAGGGATCCCCTCTGACCATCTTCAAAGATTTCTAGGAGTTTAACTCCATTCAAGATCTGTTAGAGTTTAACTCCATAAAAAAACCCTTTTAAAGAGTTTAACTCCAAATCTATACATAATCCCCGTTAGGAGTTCAACTCTAATGCCCCTTGGAAGTTCAACTCCCAGCCCGAGGGCTAAACCCATTTTCCGCTGGTGTTTCCAGCGGTCGCGTGCCGCGCACGTGACCTACGGGCGTCCAGCGGTCGCGTGCCGTGCACGTGACCTGTGGGTACCCAGCGGTCGCGTGCAGGGCACGTGATCCGCGGGCACTTAGCGCCCACATGCGCCTCATAGGATCCGAGGGCAATCAGCGCTCAGCGGTCGTGTGCCGCCCACATGACCCGCTGACGCCCAGCGATCGCGTGCAGGGTACGTGACTCACGGGAGCCCAATGCCCACACACCTGGTATGTGACCCACGGACGCCAAGCGCCCACGCGTCATGGCACGTGACCCGTAGGCGTCTAGCGCCCACGTGTCATGCATGTTTCTTCAAGACGCTCATCACCCCTCATTTACCATGCATGCCACACCCAAAACACGTCCCCTGTTGGAAAATTTTTTCTAACGGGGTGCTGCCCCGCATCCCGCAAGGGGGCTGCTAACCCTCTTGACCCCCAGCTCTCTATCCGGGTAGTGGAACCCACGTAAACTCTGTGAGGCCCCCGATATACCCAGGACCCTTCAAAACACAACACACGTACCCAGCACATTGAGTTCGCGTGTCCAGTTTAACCCGTCAATCGGAGGTTCCTTCGCTCCAAAGGTGAGGAGTAATTAACGACAGCTTAGTCCGTGGCTGCCGGAGATTCGGATCCCCACAATTAATAAACCCCAGCCTACCCTAGGCAGGGGGAATCTGTAATGCGCCTGACAAGCGACGCGAATTCCCATCTCAATGGGATGACGAAAAACACCCTACAGATTCTAGCACACCCGGTGGGAACTTTTTCTCTCCTCCCATATTGTGGATTAAACGTTCATGCGAACTCAATAAATATACATATCGATATTTATTCTAAAATAATGCTCTTTCATGCAGGATTTCAAGCGATCAAGCCTCAACAATGTCTTCCAAGACAAATTTCGTTTCTGACGCAGCTCTAGTAACTTACGTGGTCAAGATAAACGCCCATGTGATCCTTCCAGTGAGTCTCATGAGGCGGTGGGAGGAACCTCCACACCAATTTGGTTCGATCATCATCTTCCCCGCTAGAAGCACTCATCTGGTGGAGACCTCGTCAAACCAAGTGGCCAAACCGACCTCAAAGGTCAGGAGGCCAAATGTGGTGATCTCGAGGGCACCACTACCCAGACGCAAGTCGTTGTTTGAACGACTTTCCTTGGCCCCAGCTGGGGGAAAGGCCATCAACACCAACAAAGCAACAAGGCATCTCAGAAAATCTCCAGCTGTGCCCCTGACAACTGCTCAATCGGGTATCTTCTCTAAGCTCCACATCAGTTGACCACCACATCGTTAAACTGGGAACAGTTGACCACCACATCGTTAAACTGGAAACATATGAGCTCTAAGTCGTTAAACTGGAAATAGCTGACCACCACATCGTTAAACTGGGAACAGTTGACCACCACGTCGTTAAACTGGGAACAGACGACCTCTAAGTCATTAAACTGGAAACAATAGACCCCTAAGTCTTTAAACTGGGAATAGTTGACCACCACATCGTTAAACTGGAAACATATGAGCTCTAAGTCGTTAAACTGGAAACAGATGACCACCACGTCGTTAAACTGGGAACAGTTGACCACCACGTCGTTAACCTGGAAACAGATGACCTCTAAGTCGTTAAACTGGAAACAGATGACCGCCACGTCGTTAAACTGGGAACAGTCAACCACCACGTCGTTAAACTGGGAACAGATAAGTCGTTAAATTGGAAACAATAGACCCCTAAGTCGTTAAATTGGAAACAATAGACCCCTAAGTCTTTAAACTGGGAACAATTGACCATCACGGGATGACCTTTAAGTCGTTAAACTGGAAACAGATGACCACCGTGTCGTTAAACTGGGAACAGTCGACCACCACGTTATTAAACTGGGACCAATCGACCACCACGTCGTTAAACTGGGAACAGTCGATCACCACGTCGTTAAACTAGAAACAGACGACCCCTAAGTCGTTAAGCTGGGAATGTAAAAAAATGTGTGTAAATAAAAGAAAGAAAGAAAGAAAGAAAAGCTGAAATGATAGGAAGATCGTGACCTTCGCGATGAAAAAAGCTGAAATGATAGAGCAATCGCGGAAAAAAAAACCCTCCAAATGGAGAATGAAGAGTCACTCCCGGTACCATATTCTAATGCAGCGATGCAGACGCTAACTAAATTCCAAATCCCTAAATTCCCAACAGCGAATGATGAGTCGCTCTTGGTACTATATTCCAATGCAGCGATGCAGACGCCAACCAAAATCTAATTTCCCAAAGTTCTCCTAGTCCTACGGCCAATCCCCAAATTGACTACCGTATACAATCCATGGGCTCAAATAATCCTCATCCCACCCATACCTCACCGCAATCACTAGTCCAGCGGTCGGTCTCCGCCCTTGGAATTATGCTCCATTTGGGAAGACCCACTCATGTGTCCTCACGATGCATGAGGAGAACAAAACTTACGGGATCCTCACGACTCATAAGAAAACACCTTCGTAGGATCCTTACGACTCACAAAGGAAAAACACACTTAGGAGTCCCCACGACTCCTAAGGAGAAAATGCACCTACGAGATCCTTTCGATTCGTAGGGAGAAAATGTTTTTATGGGACCCTTACGGCTCATAAAATTTAAAAGCCTTAGGTGATAGGGATCTAAACCTATCTCCTAAGCTATCTCTCCCCAAAAGGCAAATGCAAATGATGAATTGCTCCTGGCACCTGTGCTTCAGTGTTAGCAACGCTGATGTCGACCCAACCCCAAAATTCTAAATCGATTCAATAGACCCCTAAGTCCTTAAACTGGGAATAAATGACCTCTAAGTCGTTAAACTGGGAATAGATGACACCTAAGTCGTTAAACTGGGAACGAGGGAAATCCCCTCACGGTAAATGATGATTCTCTCCTGTTACCATATTCCGGTGTAGCGGTGCTGATGCCAAACCAAAATCAAAATCCCTAAGTCCTCTCATAACAAATGATGATTTGCTCCTGGTACCATATTCCAGTGTAGTGATGCTGATGTCAACCCAGATCCCATGTTCTCCACGGCAAATGATGATTCGCTCCTGGTACCATATTCCTGTGTAGCGATGCTGACGCCAAACAAAAACCCAAATTCCAAACCCCAGGCTTAAAAGCCCGCTGGACGGATAAGAAACTCCCAAATCAAATCAAACCAACAATCTCTACGTTGGAATCACGCTTCATCTCAGAATGCACCCCATGTCGAAATCATATTTCGCCTCGGAGTATCTACCTTCCCTGTCGGAATTATGCTTCGCCTGGGAATTAGCCTCTACATCAAAAACAGTGACACTCCATGCCGGGGACAAATCAACCAGTGACACTCCATGCCGGGGAAATGTCAACCAGCGACACTCTGTGCCGGGGAAACGTCGACCAACAACACTCCGTGCCGGGGAAACTTCGACCAGCGACACTCCGTGCCGGGGACACGTCGACCAGCGACACTCCGTGCCGGGAAAATGTCAAACAGACACTTCGCCTCGGGGAAACGTCCAACGGTGACACTCCGTGCAGGGGACAAGTCAACCAGTAACACTCCGTGCCGAGGACAAGTCAACCAGCGACACTCCGTGCCGGGGAAACGTCAAACAGACACTCCGTGCCGGGGACAAGTCGACCAGTGACACTCCTTGGCGGGGACAAGTCAACCAGCGACACTCCGTACTGGGGACAAGTCAACCAGCGACACTCCGTGCCGGGAAACGTCAAACAGACACTCCGTGCCGGGGGCAAGTCAACCAGCGACACTCCGTGCCGGGGAAACATTAAACAGACACTTCATGCCAGGGACAAGTCAACCAGCGACACTCCGTGCCGGAGAAACGTCAAACAGACACTCCGTGCCGGTGACAAGTCAACCAATGACACTCCGTGCCGAGGATAAGTCAACCAGTGACACTCCGTGCCGGAAAAACTTCAAATATACACTCCGTGCCGGGGATAAGTCAACCTGGGACATTCCGTGCCGGGGAAACGTCAAACAAACACTCCGTGCCGGGGACAAGTCGACCAGCGACACTCCGTGACCGGGGACAAGTCCATCGGTAACACTCCATGCCGGGGACAAGTCAACCAGTGACACTCTGTGCCAGGGAAACGTTGACCAAAGACACTCCGTGCCGGGGACAAGTCAACCAATGACCTCCTCGTCGGAATTATGCTCCGCCTTGGAATCAAGTCAATAAGCGACCTCCCTGTCGGAATTATGCTCCGCCTTGGAATCAAGTCAACAAGAGACCTCCTTATCGGAATTATGCTCCGTCTTAGAATCAAGTCAAACAATGAACTCCCCATCGAAATAATGCTCCGTCTCGGAATCAAGTCAACCAACAAGCTCTACGGCGAAATCATACTTCGTCTCAGAATGTACCCCGTGTCGAAATCATGCTTCGCCTCGGAATGTCTGCCTTCCCTGTTGGAATTAAGTTTCGAATCGGAATTATGCTCCGATCGTCGGAATTATGCTCCGACCCCTTAGAATCATGCTCCGCTCTTCGGAATTATGCTCCAGTCCATGGAATTATGCTCCGACTTCTCGGAATTATACTCCGACCCCTGAGAATCATGCTCCAATCCTGAAATTATGCTTTTCGGAATAACGCTCCGACCCTGGAATTATGCTCCGCAAATCGGAATGATGCTCCGACCACCGGAATCATGCTCTTGGAAAGATGCTCCGCCCCCGGAATGATGCTTCACCTCAAAGTCAAACTTCTGCATAATAAGATCCATCAATTTCATGCACACAACTCATATACGTGGTGTGCATTTATTGATGGGGGCACTTTATTGGGGTCAAAAATTACACCCCGGTTAACCAAGTCAAAGTCAAAGTCAACCCCAAGCCAGATGGGCCCAAGCCCAGGTCAAGTGGGCCCATGCCCAAGTCGAGCCCCGTGGCCAGCCTCTTCCATGCCAAAATGAAAATTATGTAATAAATAATTTTGATATAATTTTCATGCATGAATGTAAAATAAATGGGCATAAAGCCAATTTTTTATAAAGCTCATGGCTCATGTGCAAAAGAAATGAGCACATGAGACATGGGATGGGTAAAATTGCTATTTTGTAAAGCCCAAGGGGCTATATATAAATTTTTAAGCCTATATAAGGAAATATGATAATGAAATTAAAAAAAGAATTGATTCCCCTCAAAAGCTAGGGTTTTTGTGCCTCCTTCTCCTTTCTCAAGGTTCTAAACCTTCTCCCTTTTTTTAATTAAATCATGAGTTCCACTCTTTCTTTTCCAAAAAGAAATAGTTTTTCGCCACAAAACCCTTGAAGGAGAACACAGATCTTCGAGAAAATGTCCAAAAGGAGAAATTTTTAAATATCACATTCTTTTCTTCAAGAACCAGTCAACAGAGAGGAAGAAGAAGGACACCCATCTCCAAAAATTCCACTTTGGGAATATCTAAGGCTCAAGAGAAAACCTAGGGCTCAGGGGAGAAGAAAGAGGTCCCCTCTGACCATCTTCAAAGATTTCTAGGAGTTTAACTCCATTCAAGATCTGTTGGAGTTTAACTCCATAAACAAAACCCTTTTTAGGAGTTTAACTCCAAATCTATACATAATCCCTGTTAGGAGTTCAACTCCAAAGCCCTTTGGGATTTCACTCCCAACCCGGGGGCTAAGCCCCTTTTTCGCTAGTGTTCCTAGCGGTCACGTGCCGCTCACGTGACCCACGGGCGTCCAGCGGTCGCATGCCGTGCACATGACCCACGGGCACTCAGCGGTCGTGTGTAGGGTACGTGACCCGCGGACACTAAGCATCCATGTGTGCCTCACGGGATCCGTGAGCGCTCAGTGCTCAGCGGTCGCGTGCAAGGAAAGTGACCTGCGGGCGTCCAGCGCTCAGCGATCGCGTGCCGCGCACGTGACCCGCTGGGGCCCAGCGTTCACATGCAGGGAACGTGACCCGCGGGCACCCAGTACCCACGCGCCTAGCACGTGACCCATGGGCATCTAGCGCCTACGTGTCATGCACGCATCTTCAAGACGCTCCTCACCCCTCATTTAACATGCACTCCACACCAAAAACACGGCCCCCGTTGGAAAAAAATTTCTAACGGGACGCTGCCCTGCACCCCGCAAGGGGACTGCTAGCCCTCTTGACCCGAGCCCACTATCCGTGTAGCGGGACCCCCGTAAACTCTACGAGGCCCTCGATATACCCAAGACCCTTCAAAACACAACACACATACACTGCACATTGATTTCGCATGTCCAGTTTGACCCGTCAATCGGAGGTTCCTTCACTCGAAAGGCGAGGGGTACTTAACGGCGGTTTAGTCTGCGGCTGCCAGAGATTCGGATCTCCACAATCAATAAACCCCAGCCTACCCTAGGCAGGGGGAATCTATAATGTGCCTGATAAGCGACGTGTATTCCCATCTCAATGAGGTGACAAAAAACACCCTACAGCGATCTCTGTGGTAGGCCGTACATCAACAGTCCTCTCAATATGGCGGTCGCTATCAATGGCCCGATCATCTAGTGCAGATCCGAACACTTGCCTCAGCCGAGGGATCTCACACAACACTATACCGATACGTCCTTATATCACCAGAAAACATCATGGCCTGCCCTCTTCTATGACGAGCTCGCTCTGACCGCATCATAAGAAGCAGCTCTCTCGGCGCTCAAACTCTGGTGACAGGAACCTCAAGAAGGTATAGATGAAGATAGATAAAAGAAACGAAAAGAATCGATAGTTCCGAAATGGATATATGATCATAGGGAGGAGTGGAATCAATGGGAGTATGATCATAGGAACGAATAGAAGCACGGATCTCAAGAATGTACATCCTAAGGTCACTTAAGCGGAGCAGCTCTCGTAAGTATGCCGCGGAACATACACACGGTACGTCACTCTACTCAAGCTACCTACTCTGTCAACCAAGGTCGTCCTATAAGGTATAAACTAGGGTCCTAAAACCCCCCTAGTCAAGTTTAAGTTCCGTAAGGTTAAGCCTAAACTCGAACCAAGGTTAAACCTAACGCTCTGATACCAAATTTGTCACGATCCGGAATTTAGCTCGTGACCGGCACTTAAATCACGCAACGTCTTAAGGCGTGACGTAATTCAAGTAAGTCGAATTCCAGAAATCTAAACCCTTTTGCAAAAAATAGTGGAGGCGCAGTTTTGACATAAAGGTATGATGAAATCAAGTTTTTCTTTAAATGCATAGATAATGATATATGAAAATGCAAGTGGATTATACTATAGTTGAAAAAAAAAATTCGTCTTTAAAAATTTGGGTAGCACCTCCCTTGTATATTTTGATCCAAAACCACATACAAGCAATATATATAGGCATCCCAAAGCAGGAACTAGCTCTTCGCCAATCGGCGGAAACACAACCACACAAGTAAGCAATACACACACACACACACACACACACACACACACACAAACATACAACGCCCAACGGCAAAGATCAAACACAGAAAGAAACAAATAATAAAGCGAGACATCAAAACTTCAAAAAGAAGCGAACATACACCCAACGCTCTAAGTCTCGCAACACAAGTCTGAATAGGTCTACCAATATACAAAGTCTAGTTTCTGATTGATGGAGTTTATCTAGATACAATAGAAATAAATATAGGAGTGGGAACGATCCAATGTATCCCACCACCATAGCAAACACCCTGAAAGAAACTGTGTGCCAGCGATACCGCTACTGATCCAAGTGGTCAAACCTACAAGAAAACTATGGCACAACGGGGGTGAGTTTCCAACTCATGAGTAGAAAACATCAGCAGGTAGAAATCAAATAATCAGCGATTCCTAGGTCATACAGTAACATGAAGGTAATACTATGATATCTAGGGTGACCATGTATGCATATGTATCAACAATATAATCAATACCAATGACACATGTAAAAACCAAACATCCGAACCATATTCCTGTATGTATATGAGAATCACCAACGTGTGTCCATCAACGACACATCAAATCATGGAACTTGAGTGTCCAACAGCGACACTCGAAACATCATGAAATTCGTTTCCGGCATCGACACGTAAATCCTCATATCTCAGGCGCAGTATCCTCTGATCGGCCCTCAGGTGCCGCATCCTCGGATCGGCCCTCATATCCATCTCATGGCTCCGGCCGGTATCCTCCGGATAACCGCCGGGTCTAAACTATCACCAGTAGTAGGTAGTTCTCCCTCCGCTAGGCTCATCGCCTAACTCTACG
The DNA here is from genome assembly GCA_030015575.1 of Agapanthus africanus. Lineage (NCBI taxonomy): Eukaryota > Viridiplantae > Streptophyta > Magnoliopsida > Asparagales > Amaryllidaceae > Agapanthus > Agapanthus africanus. The sequence goes on along the minus strand of CM057345.1, from coordinate 111,872,510 downwards.
AGCTTCTTGCCCCGGGGTACCTCACCGGGTCCACCATGTACCCGCAAACGGTTCCTCCCTCCTCGAATCGGGTCTCGAAAACATGCTCAGAACCGAGAAAACTCATGGTGGACATGAAATATCATATCAAGAGAAACTGCGTTTTTAAAACAATACACAATTTCCTTTGAAATATAACCACAGTTCTCAAATCCAGAGATCTCATAAAAACAACACCTCAATGCATGTAATCATAAAGTATGATGTATGCAAACATAGAACGGCAATATGAGCATGTCAAATATATCATGCAAGCATGTCTTATGATAGTGCTGAACAATGAATGTACTTTTACGGTTAAGATTAATATCATGATATAGCAGTTCTACTGTGCAGGTGGTATAGCAATTACCGATGATGAATTTGTGTGAGCCGGCAAATCGGTGTAAGTGTAACATGTGCATCGTCGGTAATTGTGCAGGTGTACTAGAAACTGATATCATATAACATTAAATACCGGGATCCTAGTACGTATGTCATGAGAGATAATCCCACACAAACATGAATAATCAACGGGTATATATATCTACACATGAACCATACGGCCAGTTTTAAAAGATATGCATCGTAGTTTTGAAAGTGGGGGCTACGGTATTTTTAAGGAAAAGACACCATTTGAAAATCCGTAGCGTCCTTTGAGGTTTCCGTTTAAAAGATGCATACGATTCGTCAGTTTTGGAAATAAGTATGGTTCAGGTGGCACCTTTACGTCGGCGATCCCGCCTCATAGCATCTGATATGGCAATATTCTCGATCATCATCCTTAAGACATATCAAAAAATATCGTCAAACCCAACTCAAAAGATCCCAGATTCTTCCACAGATAGATAGGGACAAAACTAACAGTACAGTAGCTAGGTTATGAGGAGTGTGAGCTATAGGACAAACCCCAACACCAAACTTCACAATTTGGCCAGCCAGAGTGCTACAGTAACCGTCCCCGCCAGCCCTACCTTAGAGTTTTGGTCTCTTTCTTCTGTGATGGTCTTATATTGGTCTAACTAGGTCAATGTAGTTGTTTGATTTCTTGCAAAGATCCCAAGTTGCTCCAGATTATATTTAACCCTCAAGAATTCCACAAAACCGACATCGGAAAATTTCAGTTTTCGTATACGGGGTTCTAACTCAAGCCCAGACCAAAATTCTAGCATTAAAAGGGTTTTTGGCCACTACTAAACCTCAATTACACTTTCATAAACTAAATATCCCTAAACCTCTTCTTGGAAATATCAAAAATCATTAATCTATATCAGTTTAACTCTAAACTACTATAGGGTGTAAAGAAACTAAAAACTTAACTAAAGGAATAGAAATATATCTCATTTGGCAACTCAAGAAAATTCTTGGGTTTCCCAAAGTGCTCAAAATCCAAACTTGATCTTGCTATAGGGTGGAGGATGAAGTGATGATCAACTTTTGTGAAGGGGTGTGGGGTTTTGGTGATGATTTGGGGTGTTTGTGGAAGAGGTGAAGGAGGTGGAGGAAGTGAAGAAGAAGATGAAGAAAATGAATGAAGAAGGAAGAAATGAATGGATGAGGTCAAGTGTAGGAGCCATAAACCCCCCTTCCCCCTCCCCCCTCTCTCTCATTCTCTCTCATGGCATGCTCATGCCATCATGTTGTCCCCCCCCCATCAATTATCCTCTCTTTCTTTTCTTTTCTCCTTTTTCTTTCTCTCAACTAAATAAAAACCAAATGAAAAAGAACAAACATGTAACAAAATGCAACATGTCATGGTGCACTAGCCATGGATATTTAAAAATACGGATTTGGTTTAATCATGATTAGTAGTGCACTAATCAAGTTTAATTTAAACGTGTATATAATTAATTATAAAATGCCCAAATCCAATAAATACCTTTTTAATAAATAAATCATTTTAATCTCCAATTATTTTCCAAATATTGGTATATAATTATACCATTTTACGAAAACCCCAATTCGCAAATCGAATAGTTTTCACGAAATATATTATTTTATTATTTAAATTCCAAAAATAATATTTTATATTTTTGAAATGTTACATAGGCTATTTTATCACCATATATCAAATTGGTATGGTTCAATTTAAAAAGAAAATTACATATTTATAACTCACAGTTCAACATTGATAGGTTAGATAACATGTAAAACTATTAAGGCTGCTATGTACTAGTTAAGGTAGAACTGTGAGTCCTATATAGATATTTTTATTAAAAAAAAAAAGCAAACGTACCAATTTGATATATGATGATAAAATAGCTTAAATAAAAAAAATCAAGTTTTCTGAAGTTCGTCTGGGCCTCGATCATAAGCTTTTAATATGAATTTTTCTTTGTGCATTAATTTTGTGTATCGATGAACAGATGGCCGTCAAATCAGGTAAATTTTGATACGTAACCTATGTATGTATTGTAAGACATATCTGTAAGGATTTGATCGAATTTCTGTACTCGGATATTGTGAATTTAGCCGTTATAATTATTAAATTCAAATAATTATATTAAAAAATTTACTAACCAAAAAATTAAGATATATGATTAAAAATAAAAATAATGGAAAAAATATTGTGAACCACATAGTAATCTTTAATCAAACATGGTTACCATCAATATAAGCATAATAATGTCCCATTAGACACAGAATATCCCACTTAGTGAATTCATTTGAATGTTTTGAATTCATTTGACTTCATACGCTTTCTCCCCCTCTCCCTTACTCTTCCTCTACTTTACCTGCTCCAGCTCACTCTCTACTGCTTTCTCTCTCCCTGTCTTTTCGACACCCTAACTTGGTTTTTTTGCCCAAACTTGAACCCTAGCCCTCTTTCTCGCCGGAGATCTTGACCAACTTTATTCTCGATTGTGGAAGGGATGGCTGAGTCGGATACGAAACTTAACTCTAGCATGGGGGGTCATCATAATAATGACCCAAAACACAACCGAGAAGATAATCCTCAGCCCATTCCCAATCCTAATCCTAACCCTAATGCTCACTACTACAAATAAGGGTTGCCCCTACGGATATATCCGTAGGGGCAAAAAAATACCCTGTAGGTGCAAACGCCGTAGGTGCAAGTTGAAGCCCTGAACTTGCCCCTACGGACAAAAACTTGCCCCTACGACGTTCTGTGTAGGTCCCATTGCCCCTACGGAGTAGGCCGTAGGGGCAAAAAAATTATTTTATTTACAGTTTTTTTAAATATATTACTTGTACCTACGGATTACTCCGTAGGGCCAAGTAATATTCCCTACGGATACAAGCGTAGGTACATATCCGTAGGGGCAAAATATCAGAAATCCTGATATTTTGCCCCTACGGATATATCCGTAGGGGCAAACAAACGCCCCTACGGATATATCCGTAGGGCCACTCCCAACCCCCTGATATCCGTAGGGCCACTCCCAACTCCCTGATACTGAGATCAGGGGGGAAAATATCAGTTATTCTGATATTTTGCCCCTACGGATTAATCCGTAGGGGTAACATGTGTACCTACGGATTAATCCTTCGGTACATATCATCTGGGTTTTTTTTTTAAATATGGCTGCCTGATTTTTTCTCGCCCTGTGCACAATAATACATACATCAATCAAATATAAAATCAATCATCACACAACATATATCGCAGTATTCATAATGACATCTCACGCATATAACATACAAAAGAAACCAAAAAACTGAATATGATATAAATATAAACCAATATCAATATCATCCAAAATGTTTCAAAATGTAGTACAATATGTATCATATAAATAAATACCCTAGCTCGGTCCAGCTCCACCTCTGATAAACGCTAGAATCTGGCGCGCCTGCTCCTCGGTCAATAAACCATGCAATTCGGCGCGTGCGGGAGTCTGAGTGGCCTGTGGAGCTGGCGATGTGGTCTGCGCAGCCGCCGTCGAGGTAGTGGCTTGCGGAGTCACGGCTGCGGGAGTCTGAGCGGGTGGTGGAGCTATAGGAGCTGTCTGCGGAACCGTAGCCGATGTAGTGGCTTGCGAAGCCGCAGCCGAAGGAGATGCATATGGAGGCTCGGCCGATGTACCCTGTCGCGTCTGGACCTAACGTGTGTAATAAGCGTGTAAGAACTGTGTATTATTTGAATTCGTAACATTATCAAGTTATTTCGAAACCCCATTTGGATATCTAGTTTGGAAAACCGTAGTTTATTTTAATTAGATATGTATGTATGATTAATCAAACCTAAGTCTACAACCAAATAAGCTCAGGCTACGTACTAATTATGGATATGTTGATATCTATAATATGACATGATATTTTAGTATAAAGTAGTATACATACCAGCATCTCCTTCAACTCCTGAACGGTGGCCCTCAAGCTCTCCAGTTCCTGCTGGACACGTCGCTCACTGGAGACGGAGGAAGTAACCGCCGGGGTGGAGTCCAACCTCATATGGGCCCTGCTAAGGCCCAGTCCCCGGCCTCTCTCCCAACCTCCGTGGTGCCCTCCGTGTGCGGTGTCCAGGACTGGGGTCAGCAGCCTTGGATCGGATCGCTCTGTCCGGTAAAATCGTTCCCCGATGTCTCGGCCTGCTCAACCACCCGCTCCTACACCCACATTAAGCAGTAAAGTATAAGTATAAAATTTAAATTTGAACCTTCCAAAACTAAAATTTCAAATATGGGTAGAATAAATATTAACACTTACGCAGTACTCCTGGGTAGCGACGTTGGGACATCGAAGCTCGCCCGTGGCGGGATCTGTCGAGGTGCCGTAGACGGCAAGATATGCGGATAGCACGCTCGGTGTACCACCTTGCTCCACGGTCTGAGCAGTCTGCAATATTAGAAAATAAATCTTAATATTAGAAATATTAGAAAATAACTCTTAATATTGCAGAATATCACAAAGGTCGGTCTATTGTAATTTACCGATAACTCCATGGCTCGAGTAATATTCCTCGAGCCACCTGTGTAAGTGGGGCGACCCCTCTTCGCCGACTTCCTGTTCTCTGTATTCTGAGCGGCCTATTTCTGCACAACGCATTAACATTTAGTTTTCTAATTAAGGAACACAAAAAAATAAATTATATCCTAAACAATGAATTACATTTAAAATACATACATGTTTGCGTTGGGAGTCGAAATATTCGCACAATAGAGGCCATGTCTCTACGTCGACTCTCGCAAACGCCGGAGTAGATAGGAGGGCCGCTCTCTCTGTCTCGGGGGTCATCATCCACAGGGAGTAGCAGTCGGCCTTCAGCTCATTCCTTTTGTATCGGACCTTGGTCCGCATGTTCTTCATCAGGCCATTGTACAGAGCATGAGGGTCGAGCACCCTCCCAGGGTGATCAGGGTCGGGTACAGGCTGAAAATCATAATCCGACTGAAAATACAAAAAAAACATTGTTATTAGATTGCAAGTGTTAATAATAAATATATTGGATAAATCAAATGAAAATATATATTAATACGTACCCGAGCCTGATCAAAGAAGAGGGCGAATGAGCGCCGGTGCTGCTCGCCCCACTCAATGTGAAGTGGATAGTTCTTCACGAGCCGGCTCTCGTCCCCCATATACCGGCTGAACCTCTCGGCATGAGGACCGGTATAGCGATAGTCAAGGGTAAAAATAGGGGGAATGCTGCCTTCCCCCTAGCTCTGTGAGGCCTCAGCCTCTGGGACTGATTCGGGCCTCAAGTCCACCTCTGGGGATGGGGAGGCCCTGCGTCTGCACGAAATATCAAGACAATCAATATTAAGACAAAGTTGTATTAAGAAATCAAGCTTAAACGAAAATTGAAATGTGATATATACCTCCGGTGACTAACACACGAACCTGGGCCCGGGCAGCAGCACGAGCGGGACGATAGTTCCTCCGGTGAGGAACAGCCGGGGTCCCGGATGCGGACGCATCCCCTCCAACTAGAAAATAAACATTGACGCTAAATTTCCATAAAGTTCATATTTATTCTATAGAGCATATGTAAAATGAATAAATATTTTATATTTATTCATACTAACCTGCAGACGATGCGGAGGGTATGGAAGCGGCAGGAGTGGCCCCTGCGGAAGATGTGGACGCGCCGCCTATAATTAGACAATTAAAAATAGATTATATAAGTAATTGCAAAAAGAATGTGTAGATCAATAATATAACGTTCTAAATCAATATGCATGCATTATAGGATATATAAACATACCCGCAGGTGCGGTGGTGTCACCACCTACTGCTAGACAATAATAAAAATTGCTAAGTAAGAGCAAAAGGAATGTGTCTATATTTATGATATAGCATTCTAAATCAATATACATGCACTATATGATATATAAACATGCCTGGAGGAGCGGGAGTGGCCTCTGTCCTAGATGTGGACGCATTACCAACAACTAGACAATCAAACATTGACAATATAAGTAATTTTGACATAAACAGACATGAATATCTGTAATATTACATTCAAAATGAATATGCGTGCAGTATACCTAGAGGTGTGGAAAAATCCACACGGAAGGAGGCATCCGAAGGGGTCTTCGATCTGGGTGCAAGACCGGCCCTCTGAAGCTCCCTACAGAGCTCTCCGGGCGGCAGAACCGCTCTGCCTCTGCCTCTGCCTCTGTCGCGGCTGGAGCTCCTGCCGCCCTTCGCTGCTCCCGACATCGTCATCAAATATAGATAAACGGTTCGTGGACGCATTAGACAATCATTAAAAGTATTGACTATATATGTATAGATCGTAAAATTTGAAGTAATAATATAACATTACTGATAACCTTTTTCGTTTCGTGGGCGCATTATACATATCTACTTGGATTTCATCGTCGATGTCATTTCTAACCCACGTAACTTCATGATCGGCCGAAGACAACCCGTCCTTCGAAACAGACGGTCGGAGCACTCTAAGCCTTCTCTCTTCTTCGTCCTCATTGCTGTCCTCGAATTCTGGGACATCGTAGACATCTCTGGGTTTCCATCGGCATACAACACTCTATCCCGGATGCTTCAAACACTGTGAGTAGTATACTTGGAACGCTTGGTTCGGAAAGATAAACAGATCTTCTTGACCGTAAAATCAAAGTGTGTTCATACTGGTCAATCCATATTCATCTTTCCAAGTCCCAAGATTGCTTCTCCACTTGTCCGTATCGGTTCGCGTATCGTACCAAGTACAATGGAATATATAAAAGGGTTCTAATCGTCCAAGATAGTGGATGCCGAGTATACAATTTAAGTACCCATAATAAATCACACCGTCCGATCCTACCATCGCAATCCCACTATTCTGAGTGGTTCTAGATGTTTCTATGTCCTTAACTTCGAATTTCTATCCAAGGACACGAAATCCTTTGTAATATGCAACCTCCATACTAGGAAATTGAGCTAAACATCTTGAATCACTCTCAAATGATGCAGACAAGTTCGGATCGTGGATCTAACAAAATAAATTTTACGAAAAATACATAACGATACAAGTTTAGATTAAAACTGATAGCAGTAAAATGTTATTCGAATAACTTACATAATCTGTGACCCAATCACAAAAATTATCCTGATGATATTTTTCCAATCGTTCTTCGTTCCAATCAGGATGCCCCTCACGTACCTCATTAAAATGAATTCTGTTTTCGACAAATAATGGTGACATTAATATTATATCATTTCATACACACACAAATACAGATATAACAATTAATCCAAAAAAACTTACACTCTAATTTGTTCAAGACATGCGCAATTAAGCAAGATAAACCGGTATATCTTGTTAATAAACATAGTGTCTGCCCTCTTATACTCGGCTTTACCATATGGCCTGTCTTGAATTCTTCGTGGCCGGTTAAGTCTTGTCTCAATGTTCTCGTCCAGATAGCGGGAACAAAATATGGTTGCTTCATCAAGAAGATAACCTTGCATGATAGAACCTTCTGGTCGATTTTTATTGCGTATATACTTCTTAAGAGTGTAGAGGTACCTGATGAAAATATGTTGAATAAATAAATACGGGCATACAGGACAACAGTAAATTTATAAATTGCGCGAAACGAAAAATTAAACGTACATCTCGACGGGATACATCCATCGATATTGTACTGGTCCGGCTAACTTAGCCTCAGTTGCAAGATGAACCGTCAAGTGTATTATGATATCGAAGAATGACGGTAGGAAAATACGCTTGAACTTGCAAAGTATCAACGCAACATAATTTTCTAGTTTATCCAGCGTCACAACCTCCAATGTTTTAGCACACAACTCCCTGAAAAAACAACATAGGTCGTTGATTACTAGACCAACCGATTCGGGGAGAGAAGTCCTGAGGGATAATGGAAGAAGGTGCTCCACGATAACATGGTGATCATGACTTTTCAGCCCATCGATCTTGACCTTCACAATTTTTATTTTCTTGCTGAATGATCCTGAGAAACCTGTGGGAACTTTCAAATCATGCAACACCTGCAGAAATCTTTTCTTCTCCGGTTGTGACATATGATAAGCGGCATTCGGAAGTACAAACTTGCCCGGTTTACCCGCTACCGGTCTAGAGTGCAATTCACTTCTTATTCCCCACTCTTGTAGATCCATCCGAGCATTCAGGTTGTCTTTCGATTTCCCGTCTTTACAAAGAAGCAAGTTAAGTATGTGCTCTGATACTCCCTTCTCTATATGCATGACGTCCAGACAATGACGCACTAAATTTGTTGACCAGTACGGAAGCTCGAAGAAAATGCTTAACTTGTTCCAAAATGGTGGTTTGATCTGTTTCGTCGGATCCATCCCGAAGGTCACATTATTGTAACCATCCCATTTAGCAGTCACGTCCTCTCCAGACAATAGGGATGGAGGTCCAAGAAGCTCCCGATGACCATCAAAGTGAACCATGTCTAACCTATAGGGGTGGTCTGGAGGCAGGAAACGTCGATGGCCGCAATAACAAACATTCCTACTAAAATTCAAGAATTTCGATGCTGTGTGTTCATGGCAATGAAGACATGCTTTGTGACCATGTACGGACCAACCTGATAGCATTCCATACGCAGGAAAGTCATTAATTGTCCACATTAAAGTCGCACGCGGTATGAAGGTTGTATTTGTGTTTGCATCATATGTCTCTACACCATCAATGAACAAAGATTTCAACTCCTCGATCAGAGGTCGGAGATAGACGTCGATATTGTTCCCGGGTGAGTTTGGTCCGTCGATAAGAAGAGACATCATAAAGTATGATTGGTCCATAGCCAACCAAGGCGACAGATTATAAATTATCATTACAACGGGCCATGTGCTGTGACTTCCAGCCATATAGTTGAATGGGCAAAAGCCATCAGTAGCCAGTCCGAGCCGGACATTGCGAGGATCGCTACTGAATATTGCGTGCCTCCTATCGAAATCCTTCCATGCCGGTTAATCTCTTGGATGGCTCATTTTTCCATCTTCACTTGGAGGAGCACGGTAATGCCAAATCATTGCCTCGGCTGTTTTCTTGCACCTGAATAGCCTCTGTAGCCTCTGTGTTATGGGAAAGTATCGTGCTATCTTGACAGGTATATCAGGCTTCTTGTCTGAATCTTTCAGCTTATACCTGGCCTCTCCGCATGTTGGACAGTCTTTCAAATCTGAATTCTCGTTCCGGTACAACACGCAATTTTTAGGACATGCTTGAATCTTCTCACACTTTAGACCCAAATCAGACATCATCTTCTGGGCTCCGTACCAGCTGTCGGGCACGTTATTTCTCGGATGCATAGAATCTTTCAAGAACGAAAGAAGTATTGTGAATGACTTGTTGCTCCATCCATTTAGGCACTTAATCTGGAAAAGTTGGACGAACCATGAGAGGGTGGAATACTTCGCATTCTCATAAATTGGTTTCCTAGCATCATTCATGAAATTTTCATATTTATCCGCACGCGGTCCTTGACCGGAAGGAATGTCATCTTCGGTATGAAAGATTCACCTAGGGCGGCCTCTACCATATCCTCCATTTCTTCTGATGGAAATAAATTACCGTCTTCTCCTTCTGCCGTATTACCGAATTCTTCTTCTTCTCCTGCCGCATTATCATGTTCTCCTTCTTCTTCTGCCGCAGTACTGCATTCTTCTCCTTCCCCGTGATATTTCCAAGTTGTATAAAGTCTAGTAAACCCATGTTTTATAATATGAAGCTCTGCCAATTCTATCTTCTGCCAGTACTTATTGCCACATCTATCGCACGGACAGAGAATCTTCTCTATTATGATCTTATTATGTGCGCGTGCAAATTCAATGAAAGCAGCAACTCCAGCGACAAACTTAGGTTGCATACGTTGTTGCCAATCCACATACATCCAGTCCTTAACTCTGACGTACTCAAGGGCCATGTTAGACTGTATAACATATAAATTGTAGGTTATGGTGACTATATTGAGAAATATAAGAACGGGATAGTTACTGACAAAGGAAAAAATCCGTGTATATGCATTAGACTTAAGCTCCTATGGAGAACGTATCTCCTTTTAATATTATTAAATGTTCTCATGTAGTGAGCACGTGCATTGCACGTGGTGCGCGCATAGCGGGCATACGTGCGTTGCACGTAGCGCACATGGCGCTTGCGTATATGCGCATTATGGGGAGGAGCAGGCTCCTAACTTGGAGAACTAAGATCCTTTTAATATTATTGAATATTCTCATGTGGTGCGCATGTGCATTGCACGTGGTGCGCGCATGGCGGGCACATGTGCGTTGCACGTAGCGCACATGGCGCTTGCGCGTATGCGCATTATGTGGAGGAGCATGCTCCTATCTTGGAGAACTCAACTCCTGTGGAGAACTAAGCTCCTTTTAATATTATTAAATATTCTCATGTGGTGTGCACGTGCATTGCACGTGGTGTGCGCATGGTGGGCACACGTGCGTTGCACGTAGTGAACGTGGCGCTTGCGCATTATGCGGAGGAGCATGCTCCTATCTTGGAGAACTAAGCTCCTATGGAGAACTAAGCTCCTTTGAGAATTGAGTATTAAAGAACTAAGATGCATTAGACTTGAGATTGAGATACATACCTGCAACATAGAAAAAAAATCAACAAACAAGATGAATATAATATAAATTTAAGTTGAAAGAATATATATCCTCCTTTCAAATGCAATTAAGTCTCGATAATGCTGAAGATGTTACCAGAAAAACATCTTCTGCCAACCTTCATGTGTGAAGGGGTGTGTATGGGAAAATTGGGTACACGGTGTCAGAAAAGTTTTCTGGCATCCATGTAAAATCCAAAACTAAATCCTTATCTTGCCATTCCTTTTCTTCAAATTAGAAATGTGTCTTTTTTTGCATTATGAATGGTCTGGTACCATAAGCTCAGTATGTTGAATCATGTTTTGGTTGGACAAAGACTTGCCAATGGCAGCATGCAAAGATTTATTTGGCCACAAACTACAACCACCACATAAATGCATACAATTATAATTTTTGGGCAATCAATCTATAGCTAGCTACTTGATTCTATATCTACAACACGAAAGACACGAATTCTTCCCATCTCTCCTCATGTCTCCATGGAAATTGGGGCAACATCGTCAGAGACTACATTAATTCCTCATGACTCCATGGATTCTTCCCTAGCCGCAGCCCCAGCCCAGCCCAGCCCTGCCCAGCCCCACCCCAACCCCAACCTAACCCTAACCCCAGCCCCAGCCCCAGTCCCAACCCAGCCCAGCCCCAACCTAACCCTAACCCTAACCCCAGCCCCAGCTAAACCCCAACCCCAACCATAACCATAACCCTAACCCCATCCCTAGCCCCAGCCCCAGCCGAACCCCAACCCTAACCCTAACCCTAACCCCAACCCCATCCGCAACCCCCTGCCGAACCCCAGCCCGAGCCCGAGCCCCAGTCCCAACCCCAACCCTAATGCTAACCCCAACCGATACCTCATCGGTACCCAAACAATGAACCATAGCCCTAAAACAATCAAAAATTTGAGTAATTGAAGATTTCCTTACCTAATAGAAGGCTACGATCGATCGAAGGCGACGATGAAAACGGAGATGAGTCGGCGCTGGCGACGACGAAAGAAGGCGGTGGCTACGACGAATCGGCCGGCGCTGGCGACGACGAGAACGACGATCGATCGGCGGGAACGAGGGTTTGGGAATTTGGGTTCGCACGCGCGATGGAGAAAATAATTTTTAGGTATTCAGCATAGGGATCGATCCGTGCCTTTTTAATTAAATCTCTATTTAGTTGCCCCTACGGATAAGTCCGTAGGTTCTTGGTTTGCGGCTCCGTAGGGGAAAACAACAATTTAAGATTTAATATTTTTAAATCAATATGTGAGGACCGTAGGGGCAACCTTTTGGCCCTACGGACTAATCCGTAGGTCCAAACTAAAATTGCCCCTACGGATGTCGTTATCCGTACGGGCAACCCCCTATTTTAGTAGTGGCTATTCCTTACTTTGATTTAGTACATGTTCCTACTTGTAGCGAAAACCCTAATCTTTCTACACATCCCAGCTCTGATTCATATTTCAAATCATGTAGAAAATCCAGCAAATTGAAAAGATAATAGGTGAAAAGGTTAGTGAAAAGGCTAAATTCAAAGTTTGTGTGTCTTCATTGCTATAAATTCATTTCAATTTTTTGTATAGATACTTGTAACTTATGATTTGTAATTTGTATGTATACAGTGTAACTTTCTGATATCCAATTCTTAAATAATCTTCCAGAAAAAAGGGTACGAAACTCATGACCACTTCGCACATCACCAAATACAGAGATTTTATGCAGGAGATCAGGTTGGAATTGCCCAGTGAAACAGAAAATGCAGTGTTAAGTACTCCCTTTAGATATTACTTGGCAATGTCCTCGCTGGCCCAGGATAGACCAGTTATAGATATGCTGATCTCCTGTTATGACAAATCGTCGGGAATGTTCCTAATAAAAGATGAATTTCATACACTCGATGTTGATTTGCTTACTATTCACACATGGTTGCCGAAGACCGGGGAGACATATGTTTCAAGCAAGAGAGTAAAAACGCCGCTTTGGGACAAATACATTGAGAAGAAGCCACACAACATTAATGGCCATAACTTCTTGCAAAAGCAAATCAAGGAGCTTACAGGGGTGGTGAAACAGAAAAATACCCTCAATTATTTGATGATCTGGCTAAGTTGATCATTGTCTACCAGTTTACAATGATTTGGCTGCCACCACCGGGCGATGCAGTTCCTTTGTCCTTCTTTAGATACCTCACGATGAATGAGCTTATCAATATGTGAATTGGGCTCAAGTTGTTCACTCGTACTTGATGCGAGGGGTTTAAAAAAGAAACGAAACAGGCAAGGAATACGCCATTGGATGTCAAGTTCTGCTTGTTGTAAGTATAATTATTTGTGAACTATGAATTTTCTTTTTAAAAGTGGAACTCTATTATTACGAGGTGGGGGTTTATGCCATCCCAAGTGGATAAAATTGAAGGATACTTACAAATTTCTATAAATTTAACCATAAAATTAAACATGTTAATACCAATTGAAAACACTACTATTTATAAAGGTACTCAGAAACCAAGCAAGGTTGTTCACATTTAGTATGTAGAAAGACCCACTTATAAATCAGAAAGCCCCGCTCAGTCACCAGGAAGTCCTATTTAGTATGCAGAAAGACCCACATAGTATTAAAAATAGTCCCTCTTAGACAGCTAATAATAGTACCAATTGGTAATCAAATAGTTCCACTTGGTTAGAAAATAGTGCTGCTTTGCAAATTTTATAGTTCCACCTAGGAACTAATTAGTACCACTTGGAAACATTGCATTTTCAAGGATACTCACAAACCTGTATGATCTTCTGTCTTTCGGCTATGGTGTTTTGAAAGGACTGGATTGAGGCAACCTAAATTCATCGATCCAAGCAGGCCCCGGTGCAGCATTAGTCTTCAATTGCATCGTTTAGGCATTCTTGTATCAACTGGAAAATAAACCAGTTGGCACCTAAATTGATGGGTGCGGATTTTTTCGGATATGCCCAGGAGAAGAAAACAAAGATAGGTCCCAAACCACCTGGACCAGTATCTGTAGAAGCTCTTAGTCCGGTGGCCCATATGTTTGTTAGCGTCGAAGGTCGGGAGGAGCTGAAGAAGATAGAGAATAAGGAGGATATTTTGAAAGAAGTTGTGAATAGGGAACTGCTCAAGGACGAGGTAGCTGAACTACCTGTTGCTGAAAAAGTAAAGTATTATAGGAATAAATATACGCTTACGAAGGGCGCTCTAACAGCTATAACCCTCCTATATGAAGCTTCGATCATCCGCGTCGAGGATGAGATCATGCGACTACTCAAGCATCTAATCGCGAAGAGTGATCGAGAATTTATAGATGTTGAACCCTCCATTGAAGAACTTAAGAAATGAAAAGTAGAAGAGGGAAAAGACGGGTGTCAAGAAGAAGATGGCAAAGAATATGACCGTAATAAGGTACCAAAAAATGAAGAAGAAAGTCCGAATGAGGCAGAAGTCGATGAGAACCTCACCGTTTTTAATTCGAAACTTGACGCGATTGTCAATCAGATTGTTGATGATGCAGTGAAGGAATCGGCAATTTGGATGGACGAAGATGTGGTGGCGAAGGTCGAGGAATCAAAAGGGAGGTGGAGGAAGCAGTGCCGGAATATGCTAAAGGCATGGTCCGCCAACAGAGAGAACTCGTTGAGGAAGAAAAGGCCTCCAAATCGATAAGGGTTGATGAGGATGTCACTGCAGAAGCAGTGCCGGAGGAGACGATTCAAAGATCGTCTAGGTTATTCTAATCTAAATCCTTGGCTGTTGACATGCCCGACAATAAGTGTAAGAGATTGGAGATGGCGGAACCAGTTGACGAATACTGGCCAGCTCTCATTTGTAAGACGCAGGGGAGCATAAGGATTCTTAAACAAAGGTTATCCAAAAGTGCGCAAAGGAATCTTCCATCATCTTAGAAGATGCTCCCAACAAGCCTCTACGGCCCAAGAAGATCTTGGAGGATGAATGAACCACACTAATAAGGCAGACTGGTTATGTGAACGTACCATAGGAAAGAGAGAATGTCGGAGGAGGTAAATATATTTTTTCTGCCTAAACACTGGTGCTTTATGTTTTTCAAAGTGGTACTCTATGTTTTTGTGATTTTTCATTGTTTAGTGGAACTAAAAAGTACTCTAAGTGGGGCAATTTGTTCTTTTAAGTGGAACTAAAAATCAATCTATGTGGAACATACTTTGTTCAGCAATCCTTGTTGCCTTTACAGTTATGCCAGCATTAGTTCGTAAAGATGGGCAGCGGATTCAAGGTGGACCTCAAAATCATTGGTTTGGACAAAATGCACCCTATAATGAGGATCGCGCTGGAGGATTTCACAAACTTGGATATGAATGCAACGAAGATATGGTGTTCCCAATCCGTGTATCGTGATTTATCCCTGTTAGATATACTCGACTTATTACGAAGTTTGACTATTACTGATGGTCTTATGGATGCCTTCGTAACAAGGCTGGGCAGGCGACTGGAATCCATAAAAATAAGCCTTGCAAAGAAGGTGGCGATCCTCTCACCATGGTTCATGGTATTCCCGATTACTCTATTTTGTATACTTTATATTATCATAATATGTTCTTCAAATGATAACATGAACCAATACAGAACATGCTCGTCAATGAAGCCGAAAAGGGGCCGAGCAGTTACGATGTGCCCAGAATTGAATCCTTCTCCTTCAATATGTTTGTTGATGGCCCATTAGCAGAGAAAAAAAGTAAAATATTCTTTCCAATATGTAATCAAGATCATTGGCACCTACTTGTTCTTGATATGGAGGCCAAAGAGTTTAGGCATTGCAGCTCAATAGCACTAAGCGAGGATAGCGCGTGGTTTTGGGATGCTAAGGTTGTTATGCAATGGTTAAAGCGGTTTGAAAAGAATTTTTTCGATCGTTGTGGAGGATCACGCTAATTTTTCTATAGAATCTGCTTATTACCTCAGCAAACTAACAAGTATGTAGGACTTTATTGATATGAAATGGAACTTAATATTTCTTCAAGTGGGAATTTCTGTTTATCAAGTATAACTTAATGTGTTTTCCTTTCTTCTTCTCAAAGGCAACATTCTTCTTCGAGTTTTTTCCAGTGGAACTTTTTTTTTCCAGTCTTTCTAAGCGGGACTATTAACCTGGAAAGACGGAAAAGTTAAACGTTCCATCTGGGAAAGCAAAAATTCACTTTAACTAAAGTTCTATTTGAGATTAGAGCTCCACTTGGGTGAACTTAATGTACCACTTGGAAAGAAATATAGTACCGGATGAAAATTAGAAAGTTCCACTTGTCATTCGGCATGAAACATTAACATATTTTTGAATTTTCCTTCATTTTTTCAGTGTTGACTGTGGATTCTATTTATATTTGGACTAGTTCGAAGACGATGACCTAAATACAAACGAAAGGACATGATCTCATCCATCGACTTGCAAACATGGAAACAGACACATATTATGACCCATTTTAATACAACGTCAACAGTTGTAAATCCGCATTTCATACCGCGATTTTCTTCTTTTTCGATCTCCTTTTATCACATCCTTTAAAGGATTTAGTAAGTGGTCTAACTGTTCACCACTATACATATTTTCTCTTTGATCTGATGGCTCTGCCTCGAGCTCTTCTTCTAAGTCTTCGATTGTGTCTTCAGTAAAGCCGTCGCTAAATTTATGAAGACTATCGGTCAGCCATTGCATTACTTCCTTATATTCAACACCTGATTTAGAGGCTTTGCAAAAGACTTTGTATCCTAAGTCAGCCATAGCTCTATACTTTCTACTCGTTTCAGTTTCAGGATTAAAGGCACGATGTCTCAGCGGTGTCAGACCGCATTTTACATTTTTCATTCAACTCTCCAGAATTAGCGGATGTGGGATCTCTTCGACGTGTAGATGCTTAAGAATGAAGAACATATGGGAGCAGGGAATACCGAAAGATTCAAAAAGGAGACAGCTACATTTAATTCTGTCAAAGACACCTGTTAATTAAACTGAATATTCAAACTCGGTACTACTACTCCGAGTGTCCACTGAAACGACGTACTTGCTAGGTTGTGCCGCATATTGTCTTACTGTACACAAAAGTACACTGTACATCTCAATTTGGATTAATTCAAATATGTCAGGAGTGTAGATTCTAGAAGCATGATTTTCCAGGCCTTGCATATCAGTACGCAACAGCGGAAAAGATTGCCATGTTTTGCACTCATCTTCGGACTCATCCCTCCGGGTTTTTGAAACACATGAATCATAGTGAACAATCATGTCCTGTAAAATCATATTTCAATCTAAATGTCTGTGTAAATTAGCATTGACACTCTCACTTCTTTATGTTCTTAGAATACCTAAAAAGAGATTCCCATGCAAAAATGATTCACACCAAAGATGTCTCGTAATGTATTTTTGTGTAAACTAACGAATGGTTGGATCAAACTTTTTCTCTTCAACTTCCTTAAGAAATGATTGTCGACTATTGTCAAAATTATCAGGATCATCATGAGTGTAAATTAAACTGTTGAATGATTCAAGAAGTTCTGTGCTCTTAAAGTAGGTTGTGAAATTCCTCTCAATATGCCAACTTTAAAGACGGTGCCAAGCATTTGGCATAACAATTGCTAAAGCGGCTTCCATCGCTAGATCACCATCTATTACAACGGATATGGGTTTTTTTGGTACATGGCATCCATTAAAGCTCCTAGCAGCCATGTATATGCATCCGCTGTTTCATCTGAGACTAAACCACAACAAAAATACACTGTTGATTGTTTGCAAAAAGGTCTGTTTGTATGTATGTTGTAAATGTAAATAACCGCAATCAAGACAGTGTCGCAAATAGCTAGCCGCGATGAGTACTGGTCGTCCACAGGGAAACGTGAATTTTTTTCTTGTTTTAGATTAGTTGATAAAAGAGAGGAGGGATTGTTTTCATTTTAAATTAAAATGGGTAGAAAATTTTATAATATAAAGGCTTGTAGGGTTTATAGGACTTAGTAGTTAATGGATGAAGTAAAAAAATATAATTCTTTTTATCTTTTTATTGTTTAATACTAGAAAGATAGCGATGAATGTAGATTAGGGTTCTCGGAGGGAATTAGGGTTTCCCACTACTTCCCCTGACCCTTCTATTGATCTCTATTTATGTCAAGCCCTTAACAAAACAAGTATTAACTAATCTCAAATCGTGGTCGTGACTATCATTAATTGATAGCACGCCCGATAAGAGGGTTAAAATTTATTTTGCTAAGATTTATAAATATTAAAACTTTTAAAAAGAATTTAAGTTATAGTTTCATCCATTGTTCTACTCTATTCTACAAACCCTAACAAGCAAAAATTTACTTTCTCATGGATATTAGCGATTTAAAAGAGAGGTGGAAGATGAATGAACCCATAATTAAAATTTAAAAGTGCAGAATGTAATGCGGAAAGTAATGCCGAAAAGTAATGCAGAAAAGTAATGCGGAAAGTAAATGCAACAAAAATTAAAAGAAAAGACTGCCTTTATTGATCAACTAGTGCATTACAAATCACTCGCTGAAAAACCGTGTTTTGTTAAGGGTTTAAGAAAAATAGGGATCAATGGAAGGACAAGGGGCAGTAGTGGGAAACCCTAATTCCATCCAAGAACCTTTTTGCTCGTAGAACTCTCTCTTGATCGAGAGATAGATGAATGAATGACTAGATTAGATCATTTTGGAATGCACAGCTCTCAGTCCTTTATATAGCCCCTAAACGTACAAACCCTAGATGCCATATTGGAGTAGGTGGAGTTACGATCATGCCCCCAAAATTCCACATCCAACGGCTACTATCCAACCGCGGTTCCGCCCTTGCCACCTATTGATCGTGGATCCGCCGCCTCCTAGTGGGTCTGGGACTTGGTATTTTTTCTGGCTTTTTCTCTCGATATTTGGAGATACTCTTGATATATAGATTCTGAAAATATTTCTCTTAGTCTCTGCCGTTGCTAGATTCTTTGATTTTCTTCTAATATTTAACATATTTGGTTTGATATTCCGATTTGACTTGGATCTCCTACTTAGATTTCAGACCTGAGTTAATATCTCAAATTCTTCTTGTTAGTAGTATTTGTTATTTTTGAGATATTAGTCCAACCATTTATATGATATGACATCTTAAGAATATTGATTAGAAATATTTGATATGATTTGCAAATTTTAATTACTAATGTTTCATTTAAATATTATATGCATATATTTTTCCTAATTATATTAATTATAAATGAAGAAACATATGATAATAATCTTTTTACAAATAAACCCACATATGTTCTTTATTTACAATTAACATCTTTTAGTTATTAATAATAGTAGGGAAAATGTTCATGCAACCGTGCAATATTTTTGACTAATCAACTGTACTGCGATGATTGTTGACCCCAACAAAAGGTATGATTGGTATTTTGTATCTATTAGCACGGTGTGTTGAATCAAAAATTATAACATCACCAAATGCAATGTAGTTCATTCTTGACTTTGCATCACACCAAAATAGACGATCCAGATTATCGGACTGGTTTGTATGAAACCTGAAAAAAAAATCAAAAATCCCGCCCTTTTCTTCTCTACAGAGTGGCTAGGACACTAGACGCATCTCCTTTCTTTAATTTGGTCTCTGCTCTCACGACCATAGATTGTATAGATCCCTTTTCACAAAACCTACATTTTCATAACCACCATTTCTTTCCTCGTATAGAGACATGATTTGGTGTTTACGAATACCTGATTTCGAAGACGTAAATATCTCATTTTTCTTTTCATTGTTTATATTTCTGTGAGACCTAAGCAACCTAACTTCATCCTGCGAAGCGAGGATATGGTTGTGACCAACAATGAATTCACATACAAACCATTTGTTATTAAATGGATCAAGTTGAACAACTAGTTTTGCCCAGACAGTCATATCTACTTTCTATAAATAAATCTACAAAAATAAGTGGTGCCATTGGATTTACTGTGCCTTAATATACTTCTCCTAATGCTGAACCCTTTTGCCTTTAGTATATTGGTAGTAAAAGTAATACCACTCTTTCTCCGTTGAGAATTTCGTGTTAAAAAATTGCCTACGCACAGGGGCAGGAGGATCTACCATTACATTTAGTATGTTGGTAGGTGACTCACAGAATATTCTCAATTGATTGCTATATGCCATCATTTGCTTTACTAGAGACCTCGTAAAAAGTTCCACTTGGGGATACAAACATTCCATTAGGAAATGAAAAGGTTCCGGTCAAAATTACAAAAGCTCCACTTGGAAACAAATAAGTTCCACTTGGAAATCAAAAGGTTTCATTTAAAAGTGAAATAGTACCACTTCTACTTGGAAATACAAATATACCACTTGGAAATGAAAAAGTTCCACTTAGAACTACAAAAGCTCCACATGGAAATAAAAAGGTTCTACTTAAAGCTTAAAAAAGTGTCACTTGGAAATAAAAAAGTTTCAGTTAGAACTAAAAACATTCCACTTAGAAATATAAAAGTTCCACTTAGAAATATAAGAGTTCCACTTTAAAATTTGAGTATTAGGTTTGTACCTGCAATTGGTTGTGGAGTGATGGTAGTGGTTTGAGAGTGTTGAACCGGAGGTGGGAGTAAGGGGATGTTGAACGGTAAATGGAGAGACTGGAGAAGACAGGAATGGGGATATGTGGAACGCGAGAGTTGGTAGTATGGGTGGAGCTGTGATGGACAGAAGGTGTTAAGGGGTGAGGGTGATGGCCCAGATCTAGATTGGGGTGGATGATCGGAACTAGTGTGGGTTTGGGCAACCAGAAGGTGGTGCTATGAAGGAGGATTGGGAGAGAAGATTTAGCGTTTTGAATGGGAACTTGATTGTTAGGGATTCTGCGTGTTCAAGTTTAGTTAATTACCGCAATCAAGACGGTTTCTCTTGTAGCTAGCCGGTTGAGTACGGGTCGTCCGCAGGGAGATGGGAATCTTTTTCTAAGTGCTTTAACGAGTTAAGTCCAGATTTCCAGATTTTGTTGTGATTAATTAAGTGTTAAAGTGATATGTAAAGAGAGCTTGTTAGGGTTAGGATTAGGTTAGTTTGAGTTAGGAGTCACTCACCTCTTTCGTTGCCACTCTTAATATCGGTGTTACGGTAATCGGCAACAACGGGGATTAGCACGACTAGGAAGGAACTTGCGAGTATAAGCTAGGCTTTCCAACGCATAAGTTCTTCCTTTTGGTGCTTGTCCGTCCGTTCTTGGTTCTTAGCCATAACCTCCGGTTAATTCAACCACAACCGGTCTCACTACGGAATCACCGCTATCATGTAGGATAGGGTGCCGTAAGGAGCGGATTGTGGTTCAATTAACGGGAGTCGATTTTAAGATGTTGGGCAAGGAAAGAGTGTGAGAGATTTCCTTCTCTCAAACTTCCCTTATCCTACCCTAACAAGTATGAAACTACTCACACATCATAATGAAAAGAAAACAAAACAAAAGAGGAAGATAGAAAAAAAGGAGATTAGAAGATAACAACAGCTATTTGCGACCTCACCTTGGCAAGGATCAAGCGTAAGCATCATGGTTGTTTTAATGATAAAGGAAAAGAGAAAAGAAAGAAACAATAAGAAATAACAACAACTAGGTTAACAAATTAAAATTACAAGCAATTATAAAAGAACAAGACAAGCATGATAAGTAAAAGAATCTTCTTTATTCATCATTCTTCACTCACAAAGCTCACTACAAGTTTTAATGGAGAAGAGATGAGAAGAGGAAGAAGAAACAAGTATTCTAAACCTAGAAAAATACAAGATTATGCATCCTTGGCTTCATAAGGATCTGGGTTATTTATAGGCAGGGAAATGGAAATCGAGGGCAAAATTCTGCCTATACATAGAAAGACCAAAATACCCTCAAAAATTGGTCAACTGCCGCCACTATATGGCCGCGGATCCGCGGCCTAAGCCAGCTTATGTCGCGGAACCGCGGCCCTTTAGTGGAGTTAGGTGACCAATTTTTGTAAGGTTCCCTGGTTTGCTGTGCCCATGAGTCTGGTATATATCTTTTCTTAGATTTTCTTCACGATTTTTCCAGAATTTCTGTTGATCAAAAGGTGATTGGATGTGTATCTTTTGTCATGATTTTCTTGAGCTCCGCGTAGATTTCTTGGATCTTGTGTTGCCATTGAGCCTTGTGTATGAAGGTGACAATCGATTTGCCATTTTGTCTCCTAAACTGGTGTATGGCAACAGACGGATAAAGAGCGGAGACCCGTGTTTTATCTGTGGTTGGCAGGAACCCGGATTTTGTCGTGTTTTTCCATGGATTTCACCGTTTAGAGCCGAGAACCTGTATCCTGCAATTGACTAGTAAACACGGCTCAAAAGTACCTACCGATATGCAATGTGATAAAAATTGGGCGGTATAAAAATGCAAAAATCTGATATGAACAAATACCCCCAAACTTATCATTTGCTCGTCCCGAGCAAAGCCAATTTATTCACAAAAAATTTCCTAACCTCACTTTCGCAGGGAACGCGACAGCACTGAGCATGTGCAACAAGCCGTTAAACCTCTAGGTGTCCCTAGTAGGAGGAGTGTTGTCTCCTGAGGGTTTTCAGCGGATACTACCCACAAAATCCGATCAAGCTAGTTTTGTAAAATAACTAAGATTCAAACCCTAAAGTTTTGTTTCAGAAAATAACAATTCTATTATCCTAAGTCTAGACTATCGAACCCTTATTTTTCACACCTCGCTTCTTATTTAACTACAGATTTTATATGTCTTTACGTGCAGTGCAAATAGTGTCGTTAAGTTTCCAGAAGGATCGATTTGCGTCGTCATGTCACATAATAAAGCCCAGATAAAATTTTTGAAAGGATCACATAAGTTTTATAAAGAGTTAAGCATTTTTCAAGTTTTGTTTTCCAGTAAAGTTTCAACTTTAGAATTTCTATCTTCCTTAACAGGAAACTAGGTCTTATTTTTCACTCCACCTTTTTCTTGTTTTTATTTCATACACACCTCTGTGAACGTGCAATAGTCTTTATCATAGAATAAAACCTTCATATCTCCGCTAAAATTTTTTTTATAAAAGCCTGTCTTTTATCAAGATTATTCTCACACAAAGAACCGTTAGGGATTTTAACTCGGAGAGAACACTTGCTTGATTTTATTTTAATCTAGACTTTCTAGGCTTCTTAGCAAGCTTTGGGCCAATGCACCCAAACCAGTTGGTTTTAGGGCATTAGGTGTAAAAACACCCCAGCGGACTTAATTACTCAAGTTACCTAGGTCCAAAAACAAAAGACAGCTTGGCGTGAAAATCAAATGATTTAATACGAACGGAGATATAACCGGCAGTTCAATTATTTTTTTGGATAAAAGACGTGTTTAGTGGGTTCGGTGTGTAATCATTCCAATCAAGTTCCAGATGGGTTATTTTTCAGACTTAGTTCCAATTAAGGCATCAATAACATTCCTTCATATTCACTCACTTCATAAACTATTCTTGATATTACTTATTTCAGAACAAACCTATTTGATCCTCAGAAAATCATTGATCCATTTAAAAGTTTTTCGACATAAAAGACTTGTCATCTAATTCCCAAAAACTCACGACACGTGTAGTGTGATGTAAAGACGTATATTAGCTATAGTTAACTTCAAAGGAGAGTTATCTTTCAGGTTTTCAAAATCTAAACATAAGATTTAGTTATTCTTATTTTATCAAACAAAACCGTCGAAATGTTGAATCAGAGTTCTTCCACAAGCTAACTTGACAGAAAAGTTTTTATATTTTTAGAAAATTTTCAGATTTTTATGGATTTTATGGATTTTAATATGCAGATGCAAAATATACATATGAATGTGAAGGTAAGAAATGCGTACCGAGCGTACCCCCAAACTTAAACTGGACAGTGTCCTCACTGTCATTGTATGAAGAGATCATTTGAAGGGTCAAAATTGTCGGTTAGCGATACACAAAATTGTTTTTTTTTTAAAGAAAAGAAAAAGAATATCTACAAATATATACAAAATGGTACATACCCCCAAACTTATTTGGAACAGTGTCCACTGATCTTGGCTGGATAACCGAAGTTTGGTGGTAGGCAGAGGAAGATCATGCAGGGTATACCGGCTCCTGTAAGACCAGGAGCTCCTCTGTTGGTTCGGCGCTAAGGTACGGTTTGAGTCGGTGTCCGTTCACTTTGAAAAATGATCCGTCCTTCGGATTTTCCAAATCCACAGCGCCCTGCGGATATACATTCCGCACAAAATACGGCCATTTCCAGCGAGATCTGAGCTTTCCTGGATGGAAGTGAAGTCGGGTGTCGTAAAGCAGTACCTGCTGACCAGGTACGAAGGTTTTGCGCAAAAGGTGTTTATCATGAAACACCTTCGTTCGATTCTTAACGACAACCGCGTTATCGTAAGCCTCATCCCTAAGCTCGCTTAATTCGTTCAACTGCAGCTTCCGATGGCTGCCCGCATCCTCGAGAGACAGATTCAGCTCCTTTATCGCCCAAAATGCGCGATGCTCTATTTCGACAGGTAGGTGGCAGGCTTTTCCGTACACAAGCCGATAGGGAGACATGCCAAGGTCGGTCTTATAAGCGGTTCGAAATGCCCAAAGGGCATCAGTGAGTTTTAGTGACCAATCCTTACGGTTCTTGGAAACCGTCTTCTCCAGTATCTGCTTGATTTGCCGATTTGACACTTCGGCCAGCCCGCAGGTTTGGGGGTGGTAGGGCGTGGATAGCTTGTGATTAATGGAATATTTCCGCATCAAGGCCTCGAAAGTCTTGTTGCAGAAATGACTTCTATTGTCGCTAATGATCGCTCGGAGGTGCCCAAACCGGGAGAAAATGTTTTCTTTAAGGAACCTAACGACAACCTTGTTGTCGTTAGTCCGGCTGGGCACAGCCTCGACCCATTTAGAGACGTAATCAACAGCAAGAAGGATGTACAAGTTCCCGAAAGAGCTGGGAAACGGCCCCATGAAATCTATCCCCCAAACATCGAAAATCTCCACAACCAAGATTGGTTGGAGCGGCATCTCGTTCCTCCGGGATATCCGGCCCAAGTGTTGGCACCGGGAGCAAGTCTTGCAATAGTCATGAGCGTCTTTGAAGAGTTGTGGCCAGTAGAAACCACATTGCAAGATCTTCTCAGCTGTCTTTTTGGGCCCAAAATGCCCGCCACACGCTTGATCGTGGCAAAATGACAGCACACTCTTGAATTCCTCGTCAGGGACACACCGATGAATAATCTGGTCGGGACAGTACTTGAACAGATAGGGTTCATCCCAGTAAAAGTGTTTTACTTGGGATAAGAAGCGAAGTCTGTCCTGACATGACCATTCAGTCGGTAGTAATCCCGTGGCCAAATAGTTCACAATATCTGCGAACCAGGGTTCGCAAGATACTGTCAAGAGTTGTTCATCCGGGAAAACGTCGTTGATCGGAATTGGAAGCGAAGGCGAAGAAGGAAGTCGTGAGAGATGGTCGGCAACTACGTTTTCACATCCTCGTTTGTCCTTAATGACAAGGTCAAACTCTTGAAGCAAGAGGATCCAACGTATTAACCGAGATTTTGCATCTTTCTTCGCAAAAAGATGGCGCAGAGTAGAATGGTCTATGTAGAAAATGACTGGAGAGCCGATGAGGTAGGGCCTGAACTTTTCTAAAGCAAATACAACAGCTAAGAATTCCTTCTCAGTTGTTGTATAATTGAGTTGGGCGTCGTTCAGGGTTCGGCTCGCATAATAGATTACGTGCGGCATCTTGTTGATGTGTTGTCCAAGGACAGCACCAATGGCAAAGTCGGATGCATCGCACATAATCTCAAATGGGTGCATTCAGTCAGGTGAAGAAAGAACGGGAGCAGAAGTGAGTGAGCTTTTCAATGACTCGAATGCAGTCACACAGCTCGAGTTGAAGTCGAATGGCGTGTCCTTGGCCAGCAAAAGAGTCAAGGGCCTAGCAATCTTGCTAAAGTCCTTGATGAACCATCTATAGAAACCGGCATGGCCAAGGAAGGCTCGGATATCTCTGAAGCATCGGGGAGGAGGTAGATTGGAAATGACCTCAATCTTTGCTTTGTCAACCTCTACGCCATTTTGCGAGATGATATGTCCTAAAACAATACCTTCGCGCACCATGAAGTGGCATTTCTCCCAATTCAAAGTGAGATTCTTGTCCTTACATCGGGTAAGGACAGCGTCAAGATGCAGCAAACACTCGTTGAAGGAATCACCGAAGATGGAGAAATCATCCATGAAGATCTCCAGAAATTTTTCCACCATGTCTGAGAAAATTCCCATCATACACCGCTGGAAGGTAGCGGGCGCATTGCATAACCCAAAAGGCATGCGACGATATGCAAACGTGCCGAAAGGACAAGTGAAAGTGGTCTTGTTCTGGTCTTTTTCGGCGATGGGAATTTGATTATAGCCGGAGTAGCCATCAAGAAAGCAGTAGTACTCGTGTCCGGCCAATCATTCAAGCATCTGGTCAATGAAAGGTAGCGGAAAGTGGTCTTTCCACGTTGCGGCGTTGAGTTTTCTGTAATCAATGCACACTCGCCACCCAGTTTGGGTGCGAGTAGGGATTAACTCGTTCGCCTCGTTGGTTATGACCGTGATGCCCGACTTTTTGGGGACAACGTGAATGGGGCTAACTCACTGGCTATCAGAGATAGGGTAAAGGATACCACTATCTAGACATTTTACGATCTCCTTCTTCACAGCCTCTTACTGGATTGAGACGTCTCTGTGGATCCCGGGCTGGTTTGGCATCATCCATCAGATGAATGTGATGCTCAACGATCAGGGGACTAATCCCCTTGATGTCCGCCATGGACCAGCCAAAAGCTTGCATGTTGTTGTGCAAGACGGCAAGAAGGGCTTTCTCTTGCTCTGGAGCTAGAGAAGCCGAAATGATGACAGGGAAGGTCTCGTTCTCACCTAAGTAAGCATACTTAAGGTGAGACGGCAAAGGCTTGAGTTCGAGCGTTGGAGGTGAAACGATGGAAGACAAGATTGGTGCAGAGCTCTCGAACTCAAAGGACTCCAGCAAAGGTTCAAAACGAGTGTAAGCGACCGAGTCGGATGGTTTAGGTAACTCATCCGGAAATTCGAAAGATTCAAACTCGGGTTGTGAGCGGCTAAGATCGTTTGAAAACGTGAAACACTCATAGTCGTTGTCGGGCGCAGAAACAGCAGCAGGTTCGAAGAGAAACGCACTAGTGCCGTCAAGATTATCGTGTTCAAACAGAAACTCCACACTCTTCAGGGGTGATCTCCTGGATCGAGCAGACGTCCAGTATATGAGCATTAGGTTCGGCGGGCTGATTCCCCAACCTAAAAATGTTGAGTTCAATCGTCATGTTTCCAAAAGAGAGGTTCATCGAACCATTGCGACAATTGATCACAGCATTTGAGGTTGCAAGGAATGGACGACCGAGTATCACCGGAATTTGATTCCGGGGGTTAGCTACAGGCTGTGTGTCTAATACAATGAAGTCAACGGGGAATATAAAGTCCCCGACTTTGATTAACACATCCTCTAGCTCACCCCTAGGATGGGTGATCGATCGGTCGGTCATTTGGAGAGTGCAGTGCGTGGGTTTCAGCTCTCCGACGCCTAATTGCTCGTATACTGAGTACGGAAGCAAGTTAACACTGGCACCAAGATCTAATAGTGTGCGGTTGATGTTCTTATCCCCAATAGTAATAGAAATCGTAGGACAGCCAGGGTCCTTCCGTTTTTGTGGTAAAGATTGGGTAAGGGCGTCACTCACAGCACTAGCCAAGAAAACTTTCTTGGGTACCTGAGACTTCCTCTTTTTCGTGCACAAGTCCTTTAAGATTTTCGCATAGGATGGGACTTGTTGGACAGCATCTAAAAGAGGAATGTTAATGTTAACTTGCTTAAATAACTCCATAATCTTCTCCATTTATGGATTTTGTTTGTTAGACCTCAACCGGTTTGAAAATGGAACATTTTTAAAATTGGCTGAGTCTAATGTTGGAGGAGGAGATTGTGGAGTTGGAACGGATCCTAGAACAGGTGTTTTCGTGGAGTGAGAAGTGGGTCCGTTCAGAGCAGAAGAAGAGGAAGGAGAGCCTGTTGAAGAACGGAGAATAGGCTCAGAAGACGAAGAAGCCAAAGAAGAAGAAGAAGCGGCCGGGGTGTCATCGTTGATCCGTGTGCCAATGTTGTTTTGCAGCATCCTTCCCGATCTCAATGTGGTCACGGCACTCACATTATGGTTCTGTTGTTCAAGAGCAACATGTACATTATGTGGGTGACCGGGATTTGGGAGTGGTTGGGACGGGAGCTTCCCCTTTTCTTGCTCGCTCAAGGCCGCATTCAGCTGTGCAATCTGGGCCTCGATGGTCTTGATGCTTTGTCCGTGAGCGGCAGTGTGTTGCACTAAGGACTGAATGGAAGACTGGATGTTGGCGGTGGACTGAGTCGATTGTTTAACGAACGCCTCCAGACTTCGTTCGAGCAAGGAAACTTTATCGTTGTTTGACGGAACAAAGTTGTTTGGTGGAAAAGAATTGTTCGGTGCAAAGTTGTTCGTCTGATTTTGAAAAGGTTAGGGTTGGAAGGGCTGCTGATACTGAGTTTGTTGTTGCGCTTATTGTTGCGGCGGAGGGGCCCTTTGGAAATTGTTGCCTTGGAATTGATTCTGATTCCAGGCGAAATTGGGGTGGTTCCTCCAACCGGGATTATAGGTGGAAGAGTATGGATCATTCCTCGGTCTTTGCTGGAATGCAGCATTAACCTGATCCTGTCCTTGCGATGGTGGATTATAAGGACACTCTTCGGTCAAGTGAGAAGGATCGGAACAACAAGCGCAGATGGTACGAAGGGGGAGAACAGGGGCAGGGGTAGGAGCAGGAGAAGAAAATTTGCTCTCTATCGCTTCAAGCTTTCTTGTTATTGCAGCCATTTCAGCTTTCATCGCAATAGAGACATCAAGTTGGTGAATTCCTACCCTAGACTGACCGGTAGAAGTGGAGGTAGAAGAAGAAGAAGTCGGTCTGGTGCTCTCCCATTGTAGCGTTTGCTCCGCAAGGTCGTCAAAGAATTGCCACGCTTCCTCGTCAGATTTCGATAGGAAGTGGCCCTGACAAATGGTTTCCAACAACTGCTTCGTTGCTGGGTTCAGGCCCTCGTATAAGGTTTGGCAAAGTTGTCATTTCTATATACCGTGGTGAGGACACTGAACAAGAAGGTTTTTGTACCGGTCAAAGCACTTCCAGAAGGGTTCAGAAGGAAGCTGAGAGAATTGGTTGATTTCATTTCGAATCCTTGCGGTTTTATGATTCGGATAAAATTTCTTTAGAAACGCTTTTACAAACTCGTCCCAACTGGTTATGGAGTGGGAAGCGGTGCTATACAGCCATTTTTCAGCAAGATCGCATAAAGTGAACGGAATGACCCGTAGACGTATAGCATCGTCCGACAATTGGGTAGTTTTCATCATGGCACAGACGTTTTGAAATTTATTGATGAAGATATAGGCATCTTCAGATTCAAGCCCATGAAATCGTGGGAGCATGTTGATGAAGTGGGGATTAATTTCAAAATTATCCCCATTGGCCGGTGGAAGAGAAAGGCAGGTGGGAAGTGCAGAACGGATGGGATAGAAATGATCCTGGAGAGCGATTCGCTGCGGCGCTACAACAGGCGGTGGTGGTGGGTTATTGGTCTCCGTAGGAGGTGGAGCCAATCCAAGGGTAGTCAAAGAGATGTTCGGATTAAATCCCGACATCGCGGAAGAAGAGGTTGGTGAAGGTGAAGGTGAAGATGTATGAACAGAATTCCGGTCAACTTCGGAGTTGGCCGGCAAAGGAAGGGGTGAAAGAGGAGTGGACGGAGTTTCGACGTCTGAGTCGATCGCGTAGTCGGTAGCGACTAACGTAACGCGGACTAGTCGGGCGCTGGTGTCCCGAGTCCAAGCGGACATACACTAAACGAGTTTAGTATAGTCAAAGCGGAGAAGGTGAGGGTAAGAAAACGGCAATGGAGAAAACGATGGGTGGTGGGTGAAAAATGGATTTGGCGACAAAGTGCAAGTTTTTATAAAAGTTTTTGATTTTTTCCTTTTTTGTTTTTTTAGAAAGAGCTTTACAGAAATATGTACGGACTTACGGCTTTAAGCAATCACAAATAAGATATGCACAATCTCACCTAGATCTAGGGTTACCTAGGTCAACTAGACCTGCTTCTAACTGTTCCAGAGGGCTAGAAAAAGGACCTCAAACCGCCTCTTCTCCGTCTAATGCGGCCAGATAAGTGCCAGGTAAGTGGGAGGTTATCCAACGCTTTCACGAAGTTCCTTAATTAAATAACCACTTTCCTTCGTCACACTTGCCTAGGCACCTCAAAAGTCAGATAGGATAAACGGCCGATGCCTGTAACTAGTCCTCTGTCCTATTGAGCGTGAAGTCCTTAGGGCTGAGTCTAGTATTTTTTAATTTTTTAACAATGGTCAATGCATATGCTTTTTGTGATTTTTGGGGTCCTGGGAAGGGTGATGAAACCCCCACCTAATCTGAATTGGTTTCAAGCCCTTTAAGTCCGTATTAATTAATGCAAAGCGATAACAAATCAACTGCAAACAATTTTTATTTTTAGCGCGGCGCAAAGAATCCTGCATAAGAACAGTTTATTGGAAGGGGGAAGAGAGTTTGCGCAAAGAATTCTGCAGAAAACACAATTTATTGGAGTCCAGAGGTGTGGAGAGAAGAAGAGGGATACTTACAGAAGATTTGGGACCCTGAAGCCACCAAACGGCCGCGGTTCCGCGGCCTAAGCCAGCTTATGCCGCGGTTCCGCGGCAAGATGGTGGGTTTGGGCCTTCAGGTTTTTGGGTAGTGCTCTGTTGGGTGTCCTCTTTTGTTCTGGATTTCCTGAATCTTGAATTGTTCACTGTATCTGCTCCATAATTTTTCAATAGACCGTCTTTTTCGTTTTGATCTGTCGCGGTGTAGCCGCGAGATGTGGGTCTATCTTCCCACGTCTTTGGCACTAAACTTGAACTCCGTATTATCCTGCACACTTGCACAAAAACTAATCAAAAATAACAAGATGATTTTTTTTTTACAAAGTATATTTTTTTTATTTTGTTTTTCGGTTGTTTTTATATTCACAAGCTAACCCGAAATTACACAAAGAAATAAACTACCGTCTCCCCGGCAACGGCGCCATTTGGTTGTTAGGGATTCTACGTGTTCAAGTTTAGTTAATTACCGCAATCAAGACGGTTTCGCTTGTAGCTAGCCGGTTGAGTACGGGTCGTCCGCAGGGAGATGGGAATCTTTTTCTAAGTGCTTTAACGAGTTAAGTCCAGATTTCCAGATTTTGTTGTGATTAATTAAGTGTTAAAGTAATATGTAAAGAGAGCTTGTTAGGGTTAGGATTAAGTTAGTTTGAGTTAGGAGTCACTCACCTCTTTCGTTGCCACTCTTAATATCGGTGTTACGGTAATCGGCAACAACGGGGATTAGCACGACTAGGAAGGAACTTGCGAGTATAAGCTAGGCTTTCCAACGCATAAGTTCTTCCTTTTGGTGCTTGTCCGTCCGTTCTTGGCTCTTAGCCATAACCTCCGATTAATTCAACCACAACCGGTCTCACTACAGAATCACCGCTATCATGTAGGATAGGGTGCCGTAAGGAGCGGATTGTGGTTCAATTAACGGGAGTCGATTTTAAGATGTTGGGCAAGGAAAGAGTGAGAGAGATTTCCTTCTCTCAAACTTCCCTTATCCTACCCTAACAAGTATGAAACTACTCACACATCATAATGAAAAGAAAACAAAACAAAAGAGGAAGATAGAAAGAAAGAGATTAGAAGATAACAACTAGCTATTTGCGACCTCACCTTGGCAAGGATCAAGCGTAAGCATCATGGTTGTTTTAATGATAAAGGAAAAGAGAAAAGAAAGAAACAACAGGAAATAACAACAACTAGGTTAACAAATTAAAATTACAAGCAATTATAAAAGAACAAGACAAGCATGATAAGTAAAAGAATCTTCTTTATTCATCATTCTTCACTCACAAAGCTCACTACAAGTTTTAATGGAGAAGAGATGAGAAGAGGAAGAAGAAACAAGTATTCTAAACCTAGAAAAATACAAGATTATGCACCCTTGGCTTCACAAGGATCTGGGTTATTTATAGGCAGGGAAATGGAAATCTATGGCAAAATTCTGCCTGTACATAGAAAGACCAAAATACCCTCAAAAATTGGTCAACTGCCGCCACTATACGGCCGCGGATCCGCGGCCTAAGCCAGCTTATGCCGCGGAACCGCGGCCCTTTAGTGGAGTTAGGTGACCAATTTTTGTAGGGTTCCCTGGTTTGCTGTGCCCATGAGTCTGGTATATATCTTTTCTCAGATTTTCTTCACGATTTTTCCAGAATTTCTGTTGATCAAAAGGTGATTGGATGTGTATCTTTTGTCATGATTTTCTTGAGCTCCGCGTAGATTTCATGGATCTTGTGTTGCCATTGAGCCTTGTGCATGAAGGTGACAATCGATTTGCCATTTTGTCTCCTAAACTGGTGTGTGGCAACAGACGGATAAAGAGCGGAGACCCGTGTTTTATCTGTGGTTGGCAGGAACCCGGATTTTGTCGTGTTTTTCCATGGATTTCACCGTTTAGAGCCGAGAACCTGTATCCTGCAATTGACTAGCAAACACGGCTCAAAAGTACATACCGATATGCAATGTGATAAAAATTGGTCGGTATAAAAATACAAAAATCTGATATGAACAGAACTATAGTGGAAGAAGGAGGAGAGAAAGATGGAGAAGAGCAGGGAATAGAGAAAGAAGAGAGCATTTAATGCCTCGAGAAAAGAGAGAGAGCTTGTGAACATACATTCAAATTTTTAAAAAATTAAATCCAGCTACATCTTAACCGGCTATACCTGGTGGCAAACTTTTCTAAAATTAAAAGTAAAACCCTTTTATTCCACCGAATTATGACTTAAACTCATCTGTTTATAATATAAAATGATTTCAATTCCGAATATTAAAGAAAATTCAAGTACATGGTGGGGTGTGGTTTATTGGTTTTAAAATTTATCTATATAGATTTTGGTAGTTATTTAAAAGCAATGGTTGTATTATTATAATTAATTAAATTGGTGATTGCATTAGATAAAGTAAATCCGAATTTATTTTTTAATGTTGATGTGGTGCTATTAGAGACTGTGTTAGGCCATCAAATTGAAATCAAAATTGAGCATCCCGAAGGGTTGTAGACCTTGTTGTTATAATAGTAGAGATAAAGATATATAAACTACACAAAAAAATTAGCATGTTCACATAACAAGATATAAAGAGGACTAAAAGTGATCATAGTATTGTATAAGAAAACATGATGATCCATCTTTTTAGCTACTATTATAATGCAAAGAGATGGAGCGCTATGTGGCACTCTCATCTTTATCTCTAGTATTATAACTACAATTTTTTGGAGGTCCCCAATTTAAATTTTGATTTGGAATAACAAATGTTCATTGAACGCCACATGTCATTTTTATAGAAAAAAATCGAAAATATAAATCTACAAAAGACAAGAAAAATAAACCAAAATCACACAAAAAGATAAAAAAAAAATGATTTGATAATAACTACTTATCTAATAAAAACCACCTTTTAGTTCATGTGTTGTGAAATTGACTTGTATTCAACAGAGTTGTGTGTTAGACGTCTGAGCCATAGTGTTTCAGACGTCTGAAAAAGAAGTATTCTGAAGAACAATGCATGGACAGACGTCTGAGCACTTGTGCTTCAGACGTCTGTCAACGATTTTGGCATAATATTGAAAGATTTTTTTGAAGA
The DNA here is from genome assembly GCA_030015575.1 of Agapanthus africanus. NCBI lineage: Eukaryota > Viridiplantae > Streptophyta > Magnoliopsida > Asparagales > Amaryllidaceae > Agapanthus > Agapanthus africanus. Next base: position 111,838,629 of record CM057345.1, on the reverse strand, counting down.
TTTGTGAAGAGATATTTGAAAATTTGTTATGAAGATTTGATGAGATCCTAAATGGAGTAGGAATTCTATTATTTTGTGCTATAAATAGATAAGGGTCTCATCAGAGAAAAGCGGCTAAACATGAAGAAGAAGAAGAAGAAGAAAAGACGAAGGCAAAGACGAAGGATAGTCATCCATAGGTGAAGGTGGAGCATTAGAAGAGTAGTTTTTGTGTTTGTATGAAAAGACGAAGGCAGAGACGAAGGGTGGTCATCCACATGTGAAGGTGGAGCACCATAAGAGCAGTCTTTGTGTTTGTATGAAGAGATAAAGGAAAAGGCGAAGGGTAGTCATCCATAAATGAAGATGGAGGGATTTACCAAGAATAGTCTTTGTGTTTGTATAAGCGTTGAGATGTGAAAAAAGACGAGAGAGAATATAAAATATATATGTATTCTTGATCATTAATGAAAAAATTCTCATGTTTGCCTTGTGGATATAGGTCGTTGTTCGAACCACATTAAATATTGGTGTTATGTATTCTTATTCTTGCCCGTCTTCCTTGCATGCCTAGTATAAAAACCCCAACATTATGAATTAAAACTAACTTAAATCATGGGTTAAAACAACCTTGACTGGTAGCTAAACTAACGGTTGTTGTTTACGGTAAAAAGAAGAACAAGAACAAGAACAAGAAAGATGAGTAGGCGATGGAGCCAAATAAACGCTTCTTTTTCCCTTTTTCCCATATACTTCTTATTACGATCAACGAATTCTTTTTTCTAATTTATATTTTTCAAAATTCTATGTTTAGATAATAAAATTTGATTTCAATTCAATTTACTTCTTTTCTTTTCAAAGTACTTTATTTGAGAATTCATGATAATATAAAGATGATGATCTCTAAAAATTGATTTATATCTGTTAAGATATGTGGATAATATAGTCCCACATTTGAAAAATATGAGAGGTGCATGCATATATGATACAAGATGGGACAAATCTCAATAATGCTTCAGTCTTATTGATAGAACCCGCTTATATCAAAAACCCGTGTACACTCATATGTAAAAATATATAATCGCCCCCCTCAAAATTTAACATGGTATCAGAGCTAGGTCGATAACACCTCTGAGAGAGAGCAGCCTACATGTCTCTGAGAGACTGGTCTCTACATATATCATTACACTTCTAAGAGACAGCCGTCTACATGCCTCCGAGAGACGTTTCTACACGTGTTGTACGATCCACGTGCAACGTCACCACGTATCACGTAAGGAGTATTAAGATATGTGGATAATATAGTCCCACATTGAAATTTGATTGTACAGAAACGAAGGAGACGACTATATATTTATATTTATATGAGTGTACACGGACTTTTGATATAAGCGGGTTTCATCAATAAGACTCAAGCCTTGTTGAGTTTTGACCCATCTTATATTTTATACTCATGTACCACTCATAGATTTTACAATGTGGCACTATATTATCCACACATATTTCAACATATATTAAGATATGTGGATAAGATAGTCCCATATTGGAAAAACTATGAGAGATATATGGGTATAAGATATAAGATGGGTCAAATCTCAACAAGACTTGAGTCTTATTGATGGAACCCCACTTATATCAAAACCCGTGAACACTCATAAATAAAATATATAATCGCTACCCTCATTCGTGAATATATATATAATTTAGCATGGTATCAGAGCAACGTCGAACAGCACTAAAAGAGAGCAGTCTACATGGTTCTGAAAGAATGGCCTCTACAGGTATCATTACACCTCTAAGAGAGAGTCATCTACATGCCACTAAGAGACGCCTCTACACATGTTGTACAATCCATATGTAACCTCACCACATTGCACATGAGAGGGGAATGTTGAAATAAGTATGGATAATATAGTCCCACATTGGAAAAACTATGAGAGGTGCATGAGTATAAGATATAAGATGGGCCAAAACTCAACAAGGTTTGAGTCTTATTGATGGAACCCGCTTATATCAAAAGCCCGTATACATTCATATAAATATAAATATATAACCGCCTCCCTCGTTCGTGTATAATCAGATATAAGATGGGCCAAAACTCAACAAGGTTTGAGTCTTATTGATGGAACCCGCTTATATCAAAAGCCCGTATACATTCATATAAATATAAATATATAACTGCCTCCCTCGTTCGTGTATAATCAAACTTAATATGGTATCGTATCAAAGCTAGATTGATAACACCTCTGAGAGAGAACAGTCTACATGCCTCTGAGAGACTGGCCTCCACATCTATCATTACACCTCTGAGAGAGAGCTGTCTATATGCCTCTAAGAAACGCATCTACACGTTGCACGTGAGGGAGGAGTTAAAATATATGGATAACATAGTCAAAAATATGAGAGGTGCATGGATATATGATATAAGATGAGACAAACCTCAATAAGGCATGAGTCTTATTGATGGAACCCACTTATATCAAAAGTCCATGTACACTCATATGTAAAATTATATAATCGCCCCCCTCGAAATTTAACAATATCTATATCGATTGAGCTATGTTCTCTTTAATTTCTTTTCAATTTTTTATATATAATATTAATACAAATTATAGGTATACATGCATCGCACGTGCAAATAGACTAGTTTTAGATTAATTTTTTATTCTTATTTATTCTTGGATGGTCCACATATCTATTTTTTGCATGTGTGGCGCACGTTGATACGTATTGGTATTAAACAGCCAAAATTTAAGAAGATTTTTAATGATTTTTAGTTAAGATAATAGATATTTTGAAAACTTTTAGTTAAAAAATAGCGAAAATATCCACATCGATCATTAAAATAATAAATAAGTAAAAAATTCTTATACTTTTGGAAAAAAAATATCCACATTGAATCAAAATATTCACATCATGCGTGCTTTTATTTTACTAAAGACGTGCATAGCACGTGCCATGTGCAAAATACGAGTATCAATTACTGTTAGGAACGTGTAGCGAGCATCCATATACAGCACATCAATGTGTCATAATAGCTAGCTTAGCTATTTCTAGTTGAACCTATTTTCAAATTTATGAATTTTCGAAGATCATTAAGTCAAATCCTCGATCAAACTTTTCCAACGGTTCAATTCAAAATATTGGGGTATACATAAGTTTCAAATATTGCTTGGGTTAAAATATGGTAAGACACAATTAAGGTATGTGTGATAACAAAAAACTTTAGAAAACTCTTTGAAATTCATATTTGTTTATGACTAAATTATCAGAGATTATGACTGCTCATTGTCCGCTGAAGTTTAGAATAGTATACTGAGTTTATCCTTCTAAATATGGTTTGCATTACAAGAGTAGATATTTAGATTTTTAGAGGAGACACAGATTTTTGAGGACATTCATTTGATAATTTTGAAAATAGAAAAGGTTAGTTCTGGTTCTTTAGATATTTTTCTCCCAAAATTGTGAGATTTTTCTTGCTACCTATCTTCACGGTGAGAATCAAATTGTCAATTTCAATTATAGATTCATAGGTGTAGATTATGACTAGTTCAATTCAAAATACTAGTATTATTCTTGTGCTCGATGCACATCAGAACTAAAATAAAGTTATGACATGTACACTTTTGCCATTAGTAATTAAAAGTCTTTTAAAAGATCAATTATCTTACCAAAAGCATTAAGAATTTTAAACTAAAGAACTAAAAATCCCTTTAATTTTTATATTTTATTAATAATATCATGTGCATCACACGTGCCGTAATAAGTTGACACATCATCGTTACTTAGGTTGCGGCAAATTAGATATCAAGTTGTCTATATAGATTTTGGTAGTTATTTAAAACTAGTATTTTTGCATGTGCAATGCACGTGTTTAAATTAAAAAAATGTTTAATTTTTTTAATTTGAATTGAAAAAAATAGAGAAAATTAAAACTAACATGGCGGGAGTGGTTAATTTGTTTTCAAAATGATTCACAACAATTCTAGTAGTTATTTAAGATCGGTATAGATGACTGTATAGTTATAACTAATTTAGTTGATGATTATATTTATTAAATCTTCGTTAAAGAAAATTTTACATTCAATTTTTTTTATTGCTGATGCGGCACTATTTCAAATTGAAATCTATTTAGGAACCTTCAAGTTTTGTGGTTATAATAATATATAGAGATAATGGATGTATTGTTACAACTAATTAAACTAGTGTATTGCACTAGTGTATAGGACGTGCATTCGATGCACCCATGCCTATAATTTGTATTAAGATTATATGTGTAAAAAATTTGAAAAGAAATCAAAGGGAACATACCTCGATTGATGAAGATATAGATCAATCTTAAGAGATTATCATCTTTATATCATCATGATTACTCAAACAAAGTATTCTAAAAAGAAAGAAGTAAATTGAAATTGAAATCAAATTTATTATAAAAGCATAAAGTTTTGAAAAATATAATTAGAAAAAAGAACTTATTATTGGTAATAAGAAGTATACGGGGAAAAAGTAAAAAAGAAGCGTTTATTTGGCTCCATCACCTACTCTTCTTCTTTGTTCTTCATATTTTTCTTCTTTTTTTTTATGGTAAACAATAACTATTAGTTTAGCGACCGTTAAAGATTGTTTTGCACCCGCCCCAATTAACCCATGATTTAAAATTAGTTTTAATTCATGAACTAAAGTTAGTTTTTATTAGATAAGTGGTTATAACTATCAAACATTTTATATCTTTTTGTGTGATTTTGGTTTATTTTCCTTCGTTTTTGTGTTGATTAATATTTTCAATTTCTTTTCTATAAGAATGACATATGGCATTCAACGAATGGTTGTTTAGTCCAAATCAAAATTTAAATTGAGAACCCCAAAGAATTGTAGTTATAATAGTACTGATGATTGATGATTATATTAGTTAGAGTAATTATGAATTTATCTCTACTATTATAATGCAAAAGAGGATGGGAGGCTTGTGGCGCTATCACATTTTTTTGGAATTTAATATTGAAAAAAATAAGAAAAATTCTTAATTCTAAGACCGCCCACATCAACTTTGTTGTTGAGAAAATCCTATAATCAATAACAATAAAAGCTTAAAAGTATTTTTAAACAAAAATTATTTCATAAATTATTATGGGTAACAAAACTTGAAGAGCTATAACAAATTTATCATTTTTAAGCCAGCTTATTAAAAAATCAGAAGATATTGAATAGATTATAATAAATTAAAGCAATACATCATAAATATAGTTAAATTACAACTAGTATGTTGCGCGTGCGTGCAGGTGCATGGTAAAATAAGGCTTTCATATGAATATTCTTATTATCTTAACTAAAAGTCTCAAAGAAATATATTATTTTAACTAAATATCTTTAAAAATCTTTATTAATCTTTTCAATTTTTTTCCCATCTTTTATTTTGATCATATTTTTCCTAATTTAGGTGGTTCTGATTCTATTTTAAATTTTGGTTTCTATTTTTTCTCAATTTTTTTTGTTTTCAAATTTTATTAAAATTCAACATGGCATTCATATGTTGTCTGTTAATTCAATTTGAAATTCTAATTGCAACTACCCTAAAAATTGTAGTTATAATAGTCAAGAAATAACAAATCCACTTTTTTTTGATATTTTTAAAATTTAATCATGTGCGTCACACGTGCCAAAACGCTAGTTCTGTAAATGCTGGTGTGGCGCAATTAGAGATTTTGTTAGACCATAAAATTGAAATCAAAATTGGGGACCCCCGAGGACTGTGGACCTTGTAGTTATAATATTAGAGATAAATATATATAGACCACAAAAAAGAAAAATTAGTATGATCGCACGACAAGATATACAGATGACTAAAATTGGTGATAGTATAGTATGAGCAAACATGACAAATCATCTCGATTACTTCCAGGCACATGTAGCAAGTAACCATACAGAGCACGTCAATGTGTCCTAATAGCCTAGTTGTATCCAGTTGTAACCTATTTTCAAATTTATGATTTTCCGACGATCATTAAGTCATCCTCAACCAAACTTTTCCAACGATCCAATTCGGAATCTTATGGCATACATAAGTTCCAAATATTGCTGGATTGAAATATGATAACACACAACAGTAACGTGCGTATAATAACAAATTAGACATTCTAGACAACTTTTTGATATTCATATTTGCTTATGACTAAAGTATCAAAGGTTATGACTTCTAACTGTTTTTTTTGTTCGCTTTGCTCTTTATGTAATTCATATTTGCTTTGTTCTTACATTTAGACAATCATGCATATTCACGGCTAAAGTTGTTTTCTATCCAACCAAGTGAACTCCGTAAATCCTCGACAACAGATAACGCTATCTCACTTGAACAAAAAGGAAGTCTCAAATTACCAAGGTAAAGAAAATCAAAGTCCTGGTAGAATTCCCAATCGTTGAGATGAAAAGCTACCATCACTATGCAACACCTACTGTTTAGATGCAAATAAGTGGCCCAAAGTCCTGTTAGAATCTGACCAGTCACCTACACTGTGGGTCATCAAAAATTACATTGATATCCCATCACAATCCCTATGTTTCTGCTTGAAATGACACTAACTATCCCATCAACACTGTTTTCTACATTAATTAAAAAGTCAATCCACACAGAATTACATCTAACCCCTGGCTTAGGTTTGATGACTCTAATAGGCTAGCTAGGTTGAGATGTTGTAAGAAAGAAAGAAGTTAATCTCAAGAATTTAATGTGAAGATAAATGGCATTGGAGATATGCATGGGACAACAGGCTTGGTCCCTTTCCTGTAGATGTGTATAATAAAGCCTTTATTTTTTTGGAGACTTGTGGAAAGGATATATATATGCTCATATCCCATTCAGCATGGATTTAGAATTATATCAAAATTCAGCAATTCAAGTTATCTGGACAACAAAAAAGGATAGGTTATATATTTTGTATAAAACTAGCAACTGACTCCATGCCATGCACAGGCCCGGGGAGTTGCTTAACAATATATGCAATCAGATAGGGGTAATGATCTGGTGAGATGTTTTCTTATGTTAGGCAAATGAGGCGTATTCTATAACATCCTATCACACGTGTGTTTCACCGATCCAGACTGTTCACCGTGATCTGCACGTCCCGTATACCCTACGTATCAATTTTCATGAGATTCCTACACCTCTAACATATGCGATCAAGTGAACGAAAAATAAACGTCTCTTGGTAGTCTGATAAATGATATCATATCGATCACGCGTGCTAGAGGTGGAAGAACCTCATGAAAATTGATACGTAGAGTATGCGTGACATGTAGATTACGGTAAACGGTCTGAATCGATTAAATACACAGGAGGTAGGGTGTTATGGAGTGCGTCTCATTTGTCTCATATAAGAAAGCGTCTCACTGGATTATTACTCATTAGATAGATGGCTGAATCGTAACTAAATTTTATTGTAGACAAATCTTTCAAGCTTAACCTAAATTCTCTCGAAACAAATTAGAAAATTTCTTTATTTTCTCCAAAAATTGATTAGGCAAGGGTCCGTGTGCATTTACTGCATCGAGTTTACTACCGTCGACCGAAACTTCATTTTGCTCCAATATATATATATATAAATTTAGGAAGTGCCTCTAAACTTAATAATTTTCAAGCAGGGAAAAAATGAGAAATTGAAATGAAATTTTTATTGTTTTAGCCATGGGTAAATAAATTTGAGAAGGCTTAAATAAATTTGTAAAGGCCAGACCATAAATTGTAAGGGGTTCAAATGAAAATTTCAACAAAAAGGAGGGGGCAATACTAATTTTCCCACTCTTTTAGTTTTAGGTTTCTCTGGATAAACATAGAAAGTGCCTAATTCTAATTTTCTTGACAATATCGGGGCATGGATTTTTTTATTTTTTCTGAACAAAAGATTAAAAATTTTATTCATTAGGAGAGATATTGTCAGTATTACATAAATTAGTCAACCAGTTGAGAAGATTTGAATCCCAACTTACTGACATGCAACGTGACAAAAGGTCATGTTTGGCCACTTCATGAGCGACCCAATTACTCAAACGCCTGCAAAAAGACCATTTACATTCTTCAAAATTCTCACTAAGATGTTTGATATCTGTAGCATAGATAGCTAGTACCAAAGCAGGTTGTTTATTACGCCTGAAAGTTTTCCCGACTTTCTTTGAATCTCCTTCGAAAATCACTTTTCTTGTTTCCTTGAAAGTCAGAGCTTCCTTTCCGGGTAGTGAGTCACTTTAACCCTTGTTAAAACTTTTCGTCTTACCCGGCACGAGTTCTTTTTGAAACCCTGTATCTAGCTAATCTTGTCACAGCAATAAAAGAGACCCTGCTTCCAAGTCATTGCTCAATCCTTTTAGGTGACCCTATGCTTCGGTTCCTTAAAAAGGATCGGGAAAGAATGTCCTCACAGATCTAATCTTGCGAAGGTGAGATGGGGCCTCAGGGGGGACTTTGCCAAAGGAATCACTACTACAAATAACGGTTGCCCCTACGGATTTACCCGTAGGGGCAAAACCACTACCCCTGCGGATATATCCGTAGGGGCGAAAAAATAACCTGTAGGTGCAAACGCCGTAGGTACAAGTCGAAGCCCTGAACATGCCCCTACGGACTAAAGCTTGCTCCTACGGAGTTATGTGTAGGTACCTTTTTCCCTACGGATTAGACCGTAGGGACAAAAAATTATTTTATTTACAGTTTTTTAAAATAGATTTCTTATACCTACGGATGAATCCGTAGGGCCAAGTAATAGCCCCTGCGGATACCGCCATAGGGGTATTTGTTTACACCTACGGACATATCCGTAGGGGCACACCTAACCCCCTGAAACTGAGATCGGGGGGAAAATATCAGTTAATTCTGATGTTTTGCCCCTACGGTTGAAGCCGTAGGGGCAACATGTGTACCTACGGATTAATCCGTAGGTACATATGATCTATTTTTTTTTATAAAAAAAGGGCTGCCTGATTTTTTCTCGCCCCGTGCACAATAATATATACATCAATCAAATATAAAATTAATCATCACACAACATATATCACAGTATTCATAATCACATCTCACGCATATAATATACAAAAGAAACCAAAAAACTGAATATGATATAAATATAAACCAATATCAATATCGTCCAAAATGTTTCAAAATGTAGTACAATATGTATCATATAAATAAATACATGTTTCAAAAAATAAGAATAAAAAAGCTACCCTAGCTCGGTCCAGCTCCACCTCTGATAAACGCTAGAATCTGGCGCGCCTGCTCCTCGGTCAATAAACCATGCAATTCGGCGCGTGCGGGAGTCTGAGCGGGCTGTGGAGCTGGCGATGTGGTCTGCGCAGCCGCCGTCGAGGTAGTGGCTTGCGGAGCTGCGGCTGCGGGAGTCTGAGCGTGCGGTTGAGCTATAGGAGCTGTCTGCGGAACTGCAGCTGATGTAGTGGCTTGCGGAGCCGCAGCCGAAGGAGATGCATATGGAGGCTCGGCCGATGTAATAAGCGTATAAAAACTATGTATTATTCGAATTCTTATCATTATCAAGTTATTTCGAAACCCCATTTGGATATCTAGTTTGGAAAACTGTAGTTTATTTTAATTAGATATGTATGTATGATTAATCAAACCTAAGTCTACAACCAAATAAGCTCAGGCTACGTACTAATATTGGATATGTTGATATCTATAATATGACATGATATTTTACTATGAGAAGTGGATAGTTCTTCACGAGCCGGCTCTCATCCCCCATATACCGGCTGAACCTCTCGGCATGAGGACTGGTATAACGATAATCAAGGGTAAAAAATGAGGGGGAATGCTGCCTTCCCCCTAGCAACTGTCAGAACATTATATTTAGCACATACTGGTCTATAAAATTGACAAGAAATACCAAAATCAAAAAATTCAAAGCCTTACCTACAGAGATAGTAGATGTGCTCCTCTGGTATCTGCATGTATCAAAATTTGAATAATATTAATTAATTTCAGTACATACATATTAACAAGATAAACTCGCATATAGCGTTGCTTACACATAAGACAGGGAGTGAACAAGCTCTTGTAGATCATCAGGCGCAAATCTAATCTCATCAAGCAGCACATGATAATGAGTTGGACGCGTGGTGCCCTATTTCTCATAAGTGCATGCTGCGTGAATAAATATTGTGTTAATTCTAAACTAAATACAAATATAACAAACTTATCAATTATATAGTATTCAATTTGATTTCAAACAAATACCAAATAAGAATTTATTGTACAGGTCCACGACTTACAATCATTCCCGCATGCGAGCACATATAAAAATCATAGTTTCTAGGATGACAAATTTTATTGTCAACTACTGTCACCACCTACAGCTAGACAATAATAAAAATTACTATCTAAGTAAGAGCAAAAGGAATGTGTGTATATTTATGATATAGCATTCTAAATCAATATACATGCACTATATGATATATAAACATACCTGGAGGAGCGGGAGTGGCCTCTGTCCCTGATATGGACGCATCACCAACAACTAGACAATCAAACATTGACAATATAAGTAATTTTGACATAAACATGCATGAATATCTATAATATTACATTCAAAATGGATATTAGAGAGCGCACCTGCAGTGAGAAGTGGTAAAAGTATCACCCAACAAGGGTGTAATTTACAGAATCAGTTGAAACTCTTGAAAGTCATAGAAGAACCTGACCTGCACAAATCTGATGTATACTTTCCATTGGATACTAAGAAGTCTCTAAAAGGAAAAGCCAATGTGAAAGCCATCATTAGTTCATATCAGAAGATTGATGTTGAAACAGAGAACAAGGAATGTCATTTTCTTCTTCTTCTGCCACATTACGGTCTTCTCCTTCTTCTTCTGCCACATTACTGTCTTCTCCTTCTTATTATGTGCGCGTGCAAATTCAATGAAAGCAGAAACTCCAGTGACAAACTTAGGTTGCATACGTTGTTGCCAATTCACATACATCCAGTCCTTAACCCTGACGTACTCATGGGCCATATTAGACTGTATCATATAAATTGTAGGTTATGATGACTATATTGAGAATATGGATTAATAGTGGGTAGGAAAAATATTACTCAAATGGATTTTGCATCTGAAAACCATAAACTACTAAGTAATTGCATATATAAATTTTTTAGTATAAAGGTTGTTATTTTAAGTTTTCCCTTATTAAATCAAATTTGTTTCACGTATCGAGGAATATACCAAAACGTGCATAGGCATGCAATGTCTTGGTTTTCTAGTGTGTGATCCACCATACACAATAGAACACAATACAATATTTCGTATAGTGATATGATCTAACCGCCTTTATAAACTACAAGTGTACAGAAAATTATGATAAGAAACCATAAGAAAGGGTCGTAGCCATGCATAACCTTGAATCTACATACCAAATCGTGCACAAGCATGCAATTATTGTCACCTTGCCTTGGAATATAAAATATCTTGGAAGACTATAAGCGGAGCATTTAAATCTTGATAACTTTTGACTTCAACATATATTTTTCTCAAGTACCATGAAATATACTTCCTCCGTATAAACTGTTTTCAGGAAGATGGATTAACAATGACAAATTATCCATATTAGAAAAACACGGTATTACCCTTCTTAAGATAATACGTTGTATAAGCACACCATAGCCCAGAACATGTCCTTCTATCTAGGCAAAACATAAACATCATATAGCAATAAAAGGAAAAGAACCACCATATCGGAGATGAAAGACAGAGAATTCAAGTATTGTTTCATACCTTTAGAGCACGCTGCCAAAAGAAACAGAAAGACAATAGAACAGATTATCACATAGGAATTGATAGATAAATAAACAATTAACTTATGCTGCTTAAAGAAGATGTGACATGTTATTATAATTTCTTTTGGGAGAACCTGGAAATATGAAATGGAGGGGAAGACATAGAAGTAGAGGGGTTTTCTTTTGGGGGAAGGAGATGAGAAATAACCCATAAAAGATGAAAGTTGATTGCCTTAAATCTTAGATAAAAATCTATCGAAATACAACATTAGAGTTCTGAGAATCTTGCCTTGAAATTTATGCTTTATTACTAACAACTATCATATCAAGTATCATGGTTCATGGAAAAAATATTATTAAAATAGAAAAATTCATAAAGAAAAAAGTGCTTCGAAAGAACTTATACCTCATAGCACTTCTGAGCCTGCTCAAGTTTTCGCTGGACAAGGTAAAATTGCCCTAGGTTGTGTAAAGCAGCCCCTACTCTGCAACAGCAAGAAACCTTAAAGAATGACAAATGTGTCCATCATCCAATTTAGGTGACTAAAAAGGTAAAAATACATAAAATCATATATTAAAAAACAGAATTACTATATCTGTTCTACACATATAATGTAAGTATATATCATTAAAAAAAAGTCAAAAAGGCTTAAAGACCCTTCACTGAACTTCATTAATAACTATTTATACAAATTATTAGATTTAACATTAGTTACTTACTAAGCATACATGTCTACAAGGTTAGAAAATAAAATAAATTTCAACTGAAATAATATACACACCGTACGTCATCAGAACCAAACACTTCCTCCAGAATAGTTATGGCTTCTAAATATAATGGCTCAGCTTTATCAAATGCTTTCCTTACCCTGTAAAGTTCTGCATACAATACCAAGCATACATCATTAGATAAGCTTAAAACAATTAAGAAAGTCAAATTTCTTGACAAGATACTGGCTTCTCTTGTTTAAAGGACATTTTATTGCTAAAATCAGTTAAAGGTTATAACGAAAAGAAAAAGAAAGAATGTCATAGTCCTATGTTCAAATTTATTTCCAAAATCATATGATAAAAGTAGAAAAGCAACTTAAGTTGCATCATCCTAGATTCCTAATTCAATTCTTACAATTAACGGCGGAAAAACAGCATGTAAGATATGCTAAGATAAAGGCAGGTAGCATATACATACATTAAGCTCCACAAATATATTTTATAATTCTTGAAACTTTAACTTCTTAACAGTGTCTAGCTCGCTCAGTTATAGCTTTCCAACATCGCTTCTTTTGTTTTTGGGCTATGTAAAAGATGTAATTACCTAATTTTGTAATCTCACTGGCAAAATATCAGCCTTTGCAATCTACTGCGGTAACAGCATCCAGTTTCTAACCCCAACCCCAACCCCAATCCTAACCCTAACCCTACCACCAGCCCCAACCCCAGCTGAACCCCAACCCTAACCCTAACCCCAAGCCCAACCCCAACCGTAACCCCCTGCCGAACCCCAACCCCAACCGCAACCGCAGCCCCCCATCCCCAGCCCTAACCCTAACGCTAACCCCAACCGATGCCTCATCGGTACCCAAACCATGAACCATAGCCCTAAAAAATCAAAAATTTGTTTAATTGAAGATTTCCTAACCTGTGCAGGCGGTGGAGAAGATGAATCGGTGGCGACGACGAACGGAGATGAGGAAGTAGCAGGTGGTGGCGACGACGAATGGAGATGAGGAAGAAGCAGGCGGTGGCGACGACGAATCGGCCGGCGCTGGCGACGACGAGAACGGCGACGACGAGAACGGCGATCGGCGGGGACGAGGGTTTGGGGATTTGGGTTCGCGCGCAGTGATGAGAAAATAAGAGATAATCAGCGTAGGGATCGATCTGCCTTTTTACATAAATCCCTATTTTCATGCCCCTACGGATACATCCGTAGGTTCTTGGTTTGCGGCTCCGTAGGGGCAAACAACAATTTAAGATTTAATAATTTTTAAATAAATATGTAAGGACCGTAGGGGCAACCGTTTGGCCCTACGGATTAATCCGTAGGGCCAAACTTTATCTGCCCCAACGGATGTTGTTATCCGTAGGGGCAACCCCCTATTTTAGTAGTGAATGGAATGGGACCCCTTCTAAGCAAGTCAATTCCAATAGAGAAAGATCTGCAATAAGGAATGGAATTTCTTTCCAGAGAAAAAGAGAAGGAAGATATCGTGACCTGCACGTCATGCTGTGGTTGGCTCTCTTAGAAGTAGAAGCCTACTTGTATTATATTAGAGTTTTTGACTTAATCAGTGAGAGCTCTAAGTCTCAAAGTGAAGCAAGCGTTGTAGTAAAATCATTCCCTAAGCCTGAACAGGGATCCTCGAAATAATTTCTCCTTGGAACCATTCAAAGTACTCACCTTATCTCTGCCTTCAAAATTCTCAAGGATTTGAATGAAGACCCAGGGTTATTTGCAGCATAGAGGGCTAAGGTGTGGTGTTTCGTATTTTGCTCAAGAACACTAAACTAAAGAAGGGATAGACATCTGCCCCCTGACGTCTGCCAATTAAGGTCCAGAGCCAAGATCAGGCACCAAACGTCTGCCACATAAGGATAGACGTCTGGCCTGAGCCCTAGAAACTCATGGTTAATCAGGCAAACGTCCGCCACAGAGGGACAGACGTCTCGAAGCACTTTTGACTTTCTGTCAAAGTTGTAAACAGAAGTTTTCCTTAGAGGGACAGATATCTGTTCAGCGATTTTCGTGAATCTTCAGTTCAAGATTTATCTCGAAATTCAGTTTTTTGGTGGCAGATTTGTAATTTCTGAGATCTTATCATAACTTAAATTATATAAGCTATATATAGGATCTTAGAGTTATTATTTAGGATAGATGTTTTTTATCATAAGGTTAAAGTGAGTCATCGCTCCATAAGGGATCAAGATCATCGAATTAAGTAAATTTTTGGCATTTCTTAGAGCATAAAGTAAAAAGAGTAAACAGCGTCTTCATAAGGGATCTAGGCAATCGAAGGTGAAGGAGAATTTGTAGAAAGAGAGAGATCTCGTTGGAGATCATAAGGAGAGAGTGTGCAGAGTTTTTTTTTGTCACTCTATTGAGATAAGAATTTTTGTCGCTTGTAAGGCGTATTACAGATTTCCCCTGTTTAGAGTAGGCGGGGGTTTATTGATTGTGGGGATCCGAATCTCCGGCAGCCGCGGACTAAACTGCCGCTAATTACTCTTCATTTTTCGAGCAAGAGAATCTCCGATTGACGTGTAAAACTGGTCATGCGAACTCAATGTGTAGTGTGCATGTATTATGTTTTGAAGGGGCCTTGAACATATCGGGGGCCTCGCAGAGTTTTTACGGGGGTTCCGCTACCTGGATAGCGGGCTAGGGTCAAGAGGGCCAGCAGCCCCTTTGCGGTGTGCGGGACAGTGCTCCGTTAGAATTTTTTTTTGTAACGGGAGAGGTGATAAGTGTATATATGTCAAGTGCGCACGTGAAAAATGCGCATCTACCAAAACGCACACCTAGCAAGGTGTACACCTTGCAAAGGGGCGCACATGACAAGTGCGCACTTGCCGAGACGTGCGCCTAGTAAGGGGCGCACTTGGCAAGGCGTGAGAGAGTGAAGGGAGCGAAAGGGTCCCGAATGGGCCAAAAGGACCAGCAGGGTGCGCACTTAGTGAAGTGCGAACCTAGCGAGGTGCGCACCTGAGCTGGTGCGCACTTGGGTTGATGTGTACCCAACGGGGTGTGCACCTAACCAAATAGGCACCTAGCACGGTGTAAGTAGGGTCAAAATCCAATGAAACAACAGTCCAAAAACACAAGGATTTTGACTTTTGAAGATCAAAATGGGTTCTTTTCCTCTTTTTTGACGCCTCCTGACATGCGCACTTAAGAAAAGAGAAAGGAAGTGTCACGACCCGAAATAGCACGTGACTGGCACTTGAATCATGTGAAGTCTATACGACCCCACCTAATTCAAGTAAGCCAAAGTACAGAAATCTAAACCATTTTAAAGAGAAAGTGAAGGAAAACTTATTTTAAAGCAAGTAGTTTTAATAAAATAAGTAGCATTAAACATTTTTAAAACATCAAGTCTTTTCTAAAAATTTCGGCAGAGTTTCCTTTATAAATACTGGCCCCAAACGGGTACAAACATGAATAATATACATAATGAATAAAGGCATCCCCAAGCGGGAGCTAGCTCTTCGCCAATTGGCGGATACAACCACACAAGCAATATAATATACAATGCCGAAGGGCGAGGATCAAATCTCAGAATAAAACCAATAGCATCACGAAAACCAGAGAAAGAATCGTAATAATACAAGCGCGGGACTCTAAGGTCGAAAGAATATACAACTGGTTTTCTAAGTCTATCAAATAATACAAGTCTGATTGATGGAGTTTACTAGATACAACTGAAATATATAAGTGTACAACGGTGGTCACGATGCCAGTGAACCCACCTACCCAAGCAATCACCCAGAAGGAAGCAGTGTGCCAGCAAAGTCGTCAAGGAAACCTGTACGGCGAAACCTGCAATAAATTGTGGCACAACGGAGGTGAGTTGCCAACTCGTGAGTAGAAAACATCACCGAGAAGAAATCTCATGTATGACTCTATCCTAGGTCATACAATAAAATCCATATAATATAACCTGAAACATCTGATAATGGCCAGGGTAAACATCTATACATAAGTGTGATACCAAGTGCTCGTGTCAGTGCCTCAGGTAGCAACATGCCACATATATGATGTGAGAATGCATGAAAGCAGAATACATTTGAATGAGAAAACTGTTTTCATATCTCAATGAGATTCTGTATAAAAATCGAAGTATCATCAATGAAATCAATAAGGAATCTGTGTCAAGCATTGACACAAAATATATATCCCAATATCTCAATATCTCGGGCTCCGGTAATCTGGACTGACCCATATCATAAAATATCAATATCTCAATATCTCGGGCTCCGGCAATCCGGACTGGCCCCGGGCTCCGGCAATCTAGACTGGCCCAAATCGTCAAATCTAACGACTTCGTCGGTATCCTCCAGATATCCGCCGCGTCACAAATAACCGGTCGGTAGTGCTCACCTGCCAGGCTCAACGCCATCATCTGCGACCATCTTACCCTGGGGTAGCGCACCGGGTCCACCATGCATCCGCAGATGGTTCCTCCTCCTCCTCGAATCAGGTGTATGATACCGCTCAAGAGCCGAGAAAACTCATGGTGGACATATCTCATATTATATCACGAGAGAACTGCAATTTCTATTTTTAGAAATGATAATGAGTTTATAAAATCCTTGCGGTTTCTCCAAATCCAGAAATCTCATGGAAAATCTGAATCGCATAATCAAAAGTCAATAAACAGTGAATACCGGCATAAGGCCCCATAATATTGCATGACAAATGAATATACACATGCAAGAAATATCACAATAATAAATGCAATGTCTAAACTAGCATATGAAAGCAAGTGAACTAGTACTATGTCGAAACTATCAGCTAGCGATTTATACCAATGAAGTAGTGTTCTCTAATGTGTACGTGACATGAAAATTACCGATGATGATGTGTGTGAGCCGGCAAGCAGGTGTACGTGGAGCATACGCATCATCGGTAATGGTGCCGGTGTCCTGAAAGCATGGGTTTCATAATAACTACGAAAACACATTTAGGCATGCAATGCGATGCGAATGGCAAGAATATACGGAAAATGAATAGTAAACGCAACAATAAAGAATATACATTATATTTACGAGTCATACAGTTTTGGCATTTGAAATAGCACGAATCGTGGTGTTTAGAAAATAGGGGCTATGGTGTTTTTAAGAAAAAGGTACGTCCTTTGAAATATCCGTAGTATCCCTTGGCCTGTCTTTAAAATACTCACGATTCGTCAGTTTTGGAAATAAGTATGTCTCGAGCCCAAATCTAACATCTACTAAATAAACTACAGGACAAGCTAAGGGACTAACCAAAAGGGGTAAGGAAATCCACCTAAGTCCGAGTCGATATATCTAGTAGTCGGTGATCCCGCCTCAATAGCGTCACGTACGATACAATATATAATACGACATCCTCGAATTAAGAGTGCGGATTTATCATAGTTTTAATATCTCGTACGGTAAATCCCTCGTACGGCATCCCAAAATCTGGGTACGGGTCGAATATCACATTATTCATATGGTATCATCATCATAATATCATGAACTAGGGTACTGATCTAAAGTCTAGTACATACCGATACCATCCAACATATATCCGCGTGTGAATAAAATCACATCGCCCATCGATCCGCTATAATATCATGTCGTATCTCATAACATGACCTAAATCACATAACCGATCTCACGGCATCATGCCCGATCACATCGACTCATCACCAAGTATCATATACTATCCTCATCACCCGTGTATACGTATGTGTGTGTGTGTGTGTGTGTGTGTATCAACACACACATAATATATATATATATATATATACATATTTCATATACACCAAAATCGTATTACGTGTGTGCATGTGTGTGTGTAAACCTTTACACTAGGGTTTTGCAACTAGGAAATTAAACTAAAACACTAACTTTCAATTACGCTACACTAACCCATGAACACTTAAAGCCTATCTTGATACTCATACACATCTCGCAATACATATATTTACATAGATATAATTTATTCGCATGCTACACTACGAAACTGCGGGGGTGCTATACGCCATCCACCCGACTTCCCCCGTAGATATATATCTACTCACCTGATCCTTACTTGCCGAAGTCGATGTCTCCTTGATCCTCCTTGTTGTACGCCGTCCACATGGGTACTTACATATATCACACATAGTATCGTAAACCGAAATCGCGGATGAAAACCAAAATGGCACACGAAACACATAGATTAGAACCTATGGTCTACGCATGCAAGAATAACCAAACAACCCTCGAGATTGACGTGCAAACGTCACACAACCGAGTCAAAACCCAAATACTAAAATCCAAGTCATAAATAGTCTCAAAACCAAAGCAGCAATATAAGAAAACACTTCCAGATTTTGTTTCAGGTGAAATTAGCCAATTCTGCACATGTTGAGGGTCTAATTTACTGAAGATAAAGCCAAGGGCCCAATACGAATCAATTTGGTCATACCCACGCCGTAAATTGCGGCCAAATAGGTTAAATCTGTGGCCTAAATGAACGAGTTGGGGCTCGGGTCTCTATGGTAGCTTCCAGGTTGCCTGCACGACTTACAGTAATCGCTAAATAATTTTTTTGGTCTCCAGGTTATAGCAGATCTCCAAAACACATCACCAAAATCAAAAAAATCCGACATCGGGGTTTCTAAGTTCAAGATGTGGGGTTTCAGTCTCATGTTTGGTCCAGGTTTTATCAATAAAGGAGTTGTAGTCACTTAAGACACCTCAATTTCACTTTTCCAATACACACAAAACCCTAACCTCCTATTGAAATTTTCCAAGTTCACTAAACATCACCTAAACAATTCTAAACTAATATGGATGCTAAAGGAAATGGATTACTACTCTAATGGTGAAAGAATTATCTCATTTGGCAACTCAAGAATTTTCTTGAGTTGCCCCAAGTGCTCAAAATCCCAACTTTCTTGGTCTCCCATGCTTGTACTGAGCTTGTGCATATTTTTAATGAAGGGAATGAAGTGTTTTGATGTATTTTTTTATGGTGAAGTGAGGTGGTATAGGTGGTGGAGGGAGGAGGGCAGCCATGGGAGAGAAGAGAGGAAAGAGAATGAAGAAAATGAAATGAGGAGGAGAATAGCCTTGGTGAAAGATGACCCCTCACCCTCTCTCTCTTGCCCATACCTCCATATTCTAATCTTTTTCCTTTTTCTTTTCTATTAACTCTTTAACTTTTAAACAAAACCAAAACCCCAAATATAAAAAAAGGAAAACAAGATGCCATGCACACTTAAGGATTTAAGTCAAGTTTTCAAAGTGTAAAAAGTGTTAGCAATATGACATGGTGCATGTCACATGCACAAAACAAAATCAATGCGTAATTAAGTACTAATCGAGTTTAGTAATACTAACTTATATACAAATCATTGTATACCACATTGTAAAGTTCCCAATTTTCATAAATTCTTTTAAAATCAATAATTGATATAAATTTACAAATAATTTCCCAATTTATCGATATATAATTATACCATATCATTAAAACTAATCTCCACACATTAAAATATTCGTAATATTTATTATTCAATTATATAAATTCCCAAAAATAATAATCCATTTTTCTGAAATGTTACAGTCTTCCCCCCTTAAATAAATTTGGTCCCCGAATTTAAATTTAAACCCCTCAAATACTAAAGCATTTCAGTAGAATGATCAAGTCGTCGGGGCTCCGAAATCATACATACATAAAGCATATCGTAGCGCAATACATACATAACTCAAAAATCAAAACTCCGTCAAGCATCCCGCAATCATCGGAGTTATGGTGAAGACACCAATGTCAAAGTCCAATACGAAAACCAACATGATATACATCAAAACTATAACATGTACATAGTACGCATCGTTGTAAACTCGTCAAAACATCTGAAACAAATGCATGCCAAACCTTTTTCAAATTGCTGTGCGATGCGCGTATCACGGCACAAGTAGCGGGCGTTTATTGTAAGAAAATAACTATATATATATCCTTTGTTTAACATACACGTCCGGCCGTTTTGAAAATAATTTAGAAGGGTTTTCTTTGTAAAACGTTTTGTGTCATCTCAGACACATAGGTAAATACTGAGACTATAGCTCCTTTTTGGAAATCCCTTCGATAACTATCGATGCATGCAAAAACACCTAGGTACTGTTCTCAGAACCGTCCAACTCGGCTACTAAACCAAGTAGTAAATATCATAAAAACGTACTGCTCAAAATAAATCGTACTCAATAGTACATGTAATAATGCCACGCGCGTCTGGTGCGCACAGAAATCGAAATCAACGAATGTGCCATACCTGTGCACAGAAACAAAATCTAAGTGCAACGGGTGTGCACGAAAACACCTGTCAAGGGCAACGAGTGTGCCTGACAACAATATCAGGTGTATCTGATATGCACGAAGAATTCCTATTTTAGTGCATCTGGTGTGCACCAAAATCGCATCAAGCGCGTCGGTATGCGCAAGAATCCAAATCAATTGCACAAGGTGCATGAAAACAAATATCGAGTATTACAATCGAAATCGATGGTATACAACACATCTCAATCCAAATCAGGTATACCGTGGTATATAATCTCACAACCACGTGCATCAGCGTGCAAAAAATCGAATCAAAGTACTAAAAGTACATGAAAACTACACCAAAAGCACAAATCAAATCACATACATACCATGGGCATAAAATCTCAAACATCTCAAATGACATCAAATCGAAGTCGAGTGCAACTGTGGTGCACAAAATCTCAGTCATGCAAATAGATCGCCCAAAATACCGAAATCCAAAATGACGGGCACGTGATATTCGAATCACCAAGTCGCAAATTGTATACACTGTCGTCGATATATCCTTCCTTCAAACTCGAGAAGGTGCCGGTGCATCCAAAGCTAGCAGAGCAAGATATCTGCTTGCCTCCTTTTCATGGTTTGGCGCCTTGTGCCCTTAGAGTCTCGTCTCTCACTGCGAATTGCTAGTTACATAGCTCCTCGGCTCAACGGCCCAATATGGAAATGATGACGGAACAGTTCCGCTCTGGCACATCCTCTAAAAGATCTTTGGCCAACTATCATGGTCACTCATACTATATCTCGTCGATGATGCCGAACTCTGGCCTGCTGGGTGTGCGAAATACGACCAATCCTGGGTCCAAGTCTTCTTGTGTAGTATTCCAGAAAGATCTTGTCGGGGTCTCTCCCAAATCTTGTTTCTGCTGAACTGCCCGGAAATTATCACCCTTTACTAAATCTATTTCTTGTTCCGGAATGGCAGCATACTCTTCATGACTCCTTCTGAAAGATATATCCATATTCAACGCCTCTGCATGCGTATCACATCTCTGATGTCAACGGAGTAGAACGACATCTCATCAAAATCTCGTACGAACCTCTTACTCCACTTTTCTTTAATGTCAACTGATTCGGACTCGTCTCTTCGTAGCTGTATGGACTGCGCTACAACGACTATACTCGTATCTAAAGTCTCCCAAGTAATGTATCCCATCACATGATATCCGGACGACGTCGAACTTTTCGATCGATTCATCAAAGCCCCATAATTTCTCAAGAGCTCAACACTGGAGCACAGTTTAATAATATCCAGTACATTCTACGGTACCTATGGACCAGCCGTAGAAGGGCAAACCCAAGCCTCATTAATGGCACCATGGAACTGCCACAAACCCTAAGGTTCAAAAGTGTTTCCATGGTCATTATGTCGAGTTAGGGTTTCATTCTTCTAGAGGGTTCACGGAATTACTTGCATGTTTTCCGAATACCTTAAACTTGGAAAAATGGGTTTATGACATTCGATCGTTTTCTATCGACTCTCAACGTACCTGCGTGAAGTCTTCTCAAGCTGGAATAAATCAATCTGATGACCTTGCATTGGGGTATGCAATGAACCACATGTCCTAGTCATTCATCCTTGGGTGACTAGTGATTTTCTATCATATCTCTATGTACAACTCGTGCTGCAATAGCTTCAAACATCTAGGGTGATATCTTGTCAGTCGCAGAAACATTTGTCTCATTCGTCCGCATGCTAAACAATGTCTCAATCATCAAGAATAAATGGTGCTTTAACGGTCATCACATTCTAGCCGGCCTCTAGCAGCGGCCCAATCCTCTGGTGCTGATCTGCACGCTCAAGAAATCTTAGTAAAAACAACCCATCAAATGCTCATGTCATGAAAAGCACAATAAAACGACACATCTATGCAATCGTGTGTCACCGGAATTTCGTCCTGGTCAGTCCTCGTCCAAGACGAGCTCATGCTGACCGCAACTCTAGCCGTAGCTCTCTCTTCCTGTGCAATCGTGGTAACACAAATCATAAACCGATATTGATGAGGATAGATCATATGAATGAATATAATACTGTGCAAGGAAATGTACATCCTAAGGCTTCTTAAGAGGAGTAGCGTATCGTAAGTATGCCGCGGAACATACACACGGTACGTCACTCTACTTAAGTCACCTACTCCATAAACTAAGGTCAACCTATGCGGCGAAAGTTCGGGTCTAATACCCCCTCGACCAAGTCTAAGTTTTGTAAGGTCAAGCCTAGGTTCCGAATATATATATACGCCATAGACTCCGCAAAGTCAAACCTAGACTCGAACAAAGGTTAAACCTAGCGCTCTGATACCAACTTTGTCACGACCCGAAATAGCACATGACTGGCACTTGAATCATGTGAAGTCTATAGGACCCCACCTAATTCAAGTAAGCCAAAAGCCTAGAAATCTAAACCATTTTAAAAAGAAAGTGAAGGAAAACTTGTTTTAAAGCAAGTGGTTTTAATAAAATAAGTGGCATTAAACATTTTTAAAACATCAAGTATTTTCCAAAAATTTCGGTAGAGTTTCCTTTGTAAATACTGGCCCCAAACGGGTACAAACATGAATAATACACATAATGAATAAAGGAATCCCCAAACGGGAGCTAGCTCTTCGCCAATTGGCGGATACAACCACAAAAGCAATATAATATACAACGCCGAAGGGCGAGGATCAAATCTCAGAATAAAACCAATAGCCTCACGAAAATCAGAGAAAGAATCGTAATAATACAAGCGCGCGACTCTAAGGTCGAAAGAATATACAACTGGTCTTCTAAGTCTATCAAATAATACAAGTCTGGTTGATGGAGTTTACTAGATACAACTGAAATAAATAAGTGTACAACGGTGGTCACGATGCCAGTCAACCCACATACCCAAGCAATCACCCGGAAGGAAGCAGTGTGTCAGCAAAGCCGTCAAGAAAACCTGTACGGCGAAACCTGCAAGAAACTGTGGCATAACGGGGGTGAGTTTCCAACTCGTGAGTAGAAAACATCACCGAGAAGAAATCGCATGTATGACTCTATCCTAGGTCATATAATAAAATCCATATAATATATAACCTGAAACATCTGATAATGGCCAGGGTAAACATTTATACATAAGTGTTGTTGGGATACCTACAACGGCAGCAAGGTTACGGGAGGCATCATCCATACCAAGTTTATATTTTTGTCATTCTAGATAACCCTAACTCTAGATCTTTAACTAGAGAATCAAACAAAAACTATATGTTAACAACTTAACATATAAGTGTTAGGGATTACAACCTTTGTAGTCTATTCCTTCGCTTCATAAGCTCCGAGTTGAGGTCCCTTCGCTGCGGTCATCAAGCTCGCGGACTCTATAGAGGCTCCATGAGGTGAATGAGACATGCTATCTTGAAGTCTTAACTAATCCAAGATGATCTACCTTGAGGGATCACAAACCCAAGCTATCTTTTCACTAATTAGGTATTAGTGAAGTGAACACCCTAATCTAAGTGGCTGGAATAGATGAGGATGATGAAGTAGGAATTTTGCTCTCTTTTGTTTTCTTTTTCTCACAAAACAATCATCACAAAATCAAAGCTAGAAAGCTTTTGGAGAGAGGAAGAAGAAGATGAAGTTGTGATGAATGAAAATGAATTATTGTTGAGGTTAGAAATGTAACCAAGCGTTAAGCATGTCATGCTTAACCCTTGTAGAGAATTAACCATAGGCTAGGGTTAAAAGGTTAGGTTAACAAATATCAAGGATAAAACAAAGAGGGTGGACTTTGTCAAAGCAACATGAAGCTTCTCCAAAACTTATCCATCCAAATAAAAATTAAACCTAAAAGAAAATGTTAACCCAAAATTTAAACCCTAGCACGGTTTAATCTCTAAATCTTAGTTGCATTTGTAACCCTAACATGTTACAATATTATATATCATATATATAATATATAATGTAATAAAAAAAAATAATACAATCAACATATATCACATATACATCAATGTATCATCAAGTGAGAAAAAGAATCTTTAAGTGAGCTTATATTAGTTAATGTAATGTAATATATCACATATATAATTATACATTAAATTATCAAATCAACTCTTGATCCGATAATCTGGCTATATAACATATAACCGACTAATATAACATGTATCATCTTATCGAATCAACACTTGATCCGATATCCCGACTATATCACATATACCCTGCCAATATCACATATCGCGAGAATAGAATACGGTATCTATCGTATTAATCTCGGTCCCGCACATATCACATATGTGCTCCTACTCCGTTTTGCCTGAGCCAGGAAACCTATGTGTAGGACTCTAAAGAATCGTCAATATGCCGGCAGTAGGTGATGATCATATCAAACACCCATAAGCTGCAAGCGGTCAGCTAAATGTAACAACCACACGGGTATTGAGCGATCAGAATATCAACAAGCAAGCCTGCACACATTCCTGTGAATCCAATCAGTAACACTACCGTACAGTCCGGTCTCTTCGTCTGATATGTCGCATATCCAGTCTAGGGGTTGTAAACGTCAGACCCCAGTAACCGATAAGTCGTGTCGATGTAAGGCTCATAACAGGTCGAGAAACTACTGATAACACTTACCAGTAGATCTCCTTATCAGCCCTGGCCAGGGACTTCCAGTTATAGCCAATCGAACACAGCGCAACATCAACTCCCAATACCGGGAGAGACGAAACCCCTCCTATCGCTCATTGCCTCCATGTGATTCGGGACTGTACCCAAAAGCCACCATTTTGCATGTTCTCATGAACGTAGTAAGATGGAAATCAAAGCACAGTGGGAATCACACAAGACTCT
The DNA here is from genome assembly GCA_030015575.1 of Agapanthus africanus. Taxonomy (NCBI): domain Eukaryota; kingdom Viridiplantae; phylum Streptophyta; class Magnoliopsida; order Asparagales; family Amaryllidaceae; genus Agapanthus; species Agapanthus africanus. Next base: position 111,813,015 of record CM057345.1, on the reverse strand, counting down.
ATGACGATCTCGGGTCTACAGACTAACCTGTACCAGTGTCACCAGAGAACTGCTATCTGACGATAGGTATAATACCATCTAGGAGTTCTCGGCGAGTCCGTTCAGTGTACCCGGTCTCCACTGAGCACTCGTATACCTTCTCTGATGTCAAACACCAATGGATATGGGATCATCCATCGCCCATCATATGGGTCGAGAAGCATATACGCTAGTCTACCCTGGAGTATCGATGCCCTGTCTCGATACTCCCTCGACTAGGAACAGTTATAGGATGTGCTCTTGGACTACCCTGGCCCCACTAGTATGATCTGCATCATAGTCCTAGTAGTCGAGTACATATCCTAAGGACTTTATCAACATGTGAGAGCAAGACAGTAAACCAATACAAGTCAACATGTTAGTGAAACAAAATAGCATATTATCATGTCGAGCAAGAAAGTCCTCTCTCTATATATCCAAGCATCCACTATAATATACATCATATGTACAACAATGGCCTCTAGGGCATATATATAACTATCAATCTCCCACTTGCACTAAGGCCAGCTGTTGTAGTATCTCATACCCAACATCCCGAAGAGTCTCTCAAATTGTATCTGGGGTATGGCCTTCGTGAGTGGATCCGCGGTGTTGTCCTTCGTGTCAACTCTCCTGACATCGATCTCGCGGCGATCAACTATCTCCCGGATCAGGTGATACCGCCTCAGAATATGCCTGGATCTCTGATGGGATCTGGGTTCCTTGGCCAAACCCACAACTCCATTGTTATCACAATACAAAGGTATTGGATGCTCAATGGACGGAAACACTCCAAGTTTAGTTTTGAACTTCTTCATCCAGACAGCCTCTTTGGCAGCATCGTTGGCAGCGATGTATTCAGCCTCCATCGTCGAGTCTGCCGCGGTTTCCTGTTTGGAACTCTTCTAATAAGCCGCCCCTCCATTGAGGGTGAAGACAAATCCCGAGTGCGACTTAGAGTCGTTCTTATCACTTTGGAAGCTCGAATCGGTAAAGGACTCCACATGGAGTTCTCCGTTACCATACACCAAGAACATCTCTTTAGTCCTTCTCAAGTACTTGAGAATGTTCTTCACAGCTGTCCAGTGATTCTCTCCAGGATCTGCTTGATACCTACTCACTACACTTAGTGAGTATGCTACATTGGGTCTGGTACATAGTATCGCGTACATGATAGAGCCTACTGCCGAAGCATAGGGTATCCCTTGCATGCGAGCTCTCTCCAAATCAGTCTTGGGAGACATCTCTTTGGAGAGAGTGAGTCCAGAGATCGTGGGTAAATACCTATATTCTCCGCCGAAAAGACGCGACCGGGACGTTGGGACATCCGGCCTGAATTTTGGGGGCAGATGCTATTTGGTGCTATCCGTCCACCTCTCCGAAGATGCCAAGTTAATTTATGACACCATGTATCGAAGGTTTAAACGAACGCGGCCGATGTAGCAGACTTCATCAGATTCCCCCTCATTGAGGGGTTTTTGATTGTGGGACGCTCTTCCCTGCAGGCGCAAGTCCCTGCAGTTAATTACACTACCGCATCGCGGTAACCACTTTATCCTTCTCCAGATGGTCACTTCGTGTCGTGTGTGTTTGTTTTGTTTTTGGTTGCCCGTGGATTGTATATAGAGACTAATTTATGTTGTCGCCCGTAGGACGTGGATTAGTCCAAATCCATATTTTCTTAGATTTGGGTTTTGGGTTGGGTTTAAGGATCGTTAATCTCATTTGAGACTAGGATCAACTTAAACATTTGTTAAGGATACGTTAGTCTAATTTTAGACTAAGATCTACTTAACAGGATCATTTAGATCCAACAAAAGAGCATTTAGGCTCTATTGCTTTAGTTTAGGGACATTGCGGTCCAGTTTAAAGACGTCATAGTCTGTAAAGTTTAAAGAAATCATAGTCTATAAGTTTAAGGACTTCACAGTCCGTAAAGTTTAAGGACATCATAGTCCATGAGTTTAAGGACCCCACAGTCCATAAAGTTTAAGGACATCATAGTCCAGTTTAAAGATATCATAGTCTGTAAAGTTTAAGGACATCATAGTCCATGAGTTTAAGGACCCCATAGTCCATAAAGTTTAAGGACATCATAGTCCATGAGTTTAAGGACCCCACAGTCCGTGGAATGTCTGGTTGTCGGGACCGGTCACCTCTCTGAAGACGTTGAAGGATTACAACGACAAATATCAGAGGAGTGAAGAAATGTACCCTTGAACCAATATTGGTTGGAGATCTGAAGTCTAATTTGGGACTAAGATCAAAGATTTATGAGCATATGGGCTCAATTAATCTAAGGTAGGGTTCTGTGGCCACTTTGGGCGCGGCCCATTTAGTTAAAATGTTAAACATTTAACAATACTGAGCATTGGTTTGGGCTCTGACAATCTTTTTATCTTTTATTGAATGCGGAGCACTCATCATAGCTCTGGGCTTTTATTTATAGAACAGTTTATGTTCACTTAGCGCACACGTGAGAAGCACATGGCGCGCTTGGCGCTGTGCGCCAGTCAATGAGCGCAGAGCCCTTCTGTTAAGTAGCGCACACGTGAGGAGCACTTGGCGTGCTTGGCGGTGAGAGCCAATCAAAGAGCGCAAAGCGTTTCTATTAAATAGCGCACACGTGAGGAGCACGTGGCGCGCTTGGCGGTGAGCGCCAGTTCAAAGAGCGCAAAGCACTTCTGTTTAATTAGCGCACACGTGGGGAGCACGTGGCGTGCTTGGCGGTGAGCGCCAGTTCAAAGAGCGCAAAGCGCTTCTGTTTAAGTAGCGCACATGTAGGGAGTACGTGGCGTGCTTAGCTGTGAGCGCCAGATCAAAGAGCGCAGTAGCGAACACGTGAGGAGCACGTGGCGCGCTTGGCATTGAGCGCCAGTCAATGAGCGCAGAGTGCTTCTGTTTAAGTTTGGAGCACTAAGGCTCTGCAGCGCTGTGCGCTAGATTTGGAGCGCTGAGGCGCTCTTCTTTAATTGGAGCCCTAAGACTCTTTTTAGGCAGCTCTGCGTCCTGAGAATTAAATTCTCTCTATAAGAGACTTTGTCTCATGGATCTAAGAACAAAGTTCTTCTTCTTATTATTTTTTATAGGAGATGTTTCAATCTCTTATGTTTTTTATGAAAGGCTCTGCCTTTATGGATCTATGATCCTAAGAGAATTGAATTATTCTCCCCCCTTTTTATAATGAGATATTATGATCTCTTTTGTGAAAGACAATTTGTCTCATAGATCTATGATCTGAAGAAGATTAAGTTCTTCCCTTTATTTTTTTATGATGAGATACTTTGATCTCTTTTGGTGAAAGTCCTTGGTCTTATAGATCTATGATCTGAAGAAAAAAGAAGTAAATTCTTCTTCTTATATGAGATGATTTCATCTGTCTGTTCTTTTTTTACCTTGAAGAAAATCTTCTTCTAAAAGCTTGCACTTTATCTTTTAAATTTCTCAAAGTTTATGGAGGGTTCCTCTATATCTTTTTCTCTTTTGATTTGAAAGCTTATGGGGTGGTTTCTCTGTATCAGACTTGAAGTCTTGGGGGCTTTATATAGGGCAAGCTGATTTGTTGAATCGGTTGAAGAGATCTTTTCTCTGATTGATTTGAGGATGTTTCCCCCGTTGGATCTTTGATCCAAGGGCTTCTGTTTTACAGAAGGCAATCTTCTTGTTTTTAAAAAGATTAGGAAATCTTTTCCTATAAAGAATTTATTCTGTATTTTGGTGATTTTTAATCACCATTGGATCATTGTTCCAACGGTGCTCTGATTTTCAGAGCATAATCTTTCCTGTTTGAAAAGATTCTGAGGAATGTTTCCTTAACAGAATTTTATTCTGGTCAATTGATGATTTTTAATCATGTTTGTTGGATTTTTGATCCAAGGGCCGAGAACATTTTGTTTTATCGTTAGCGCTCACGTGCTTTGCATGTGGTGCGCTGCTTAGAGTGCAGCGCTCTTGGCGCTAGCGCTCACGTGCTTTGCACGTGGTGCGCTGCTTAGAGTGCAGCGCACTTGGCGCTAGCGCTCACGTGCTTTGCACGTGGTGCGCTGCTTAGAGTGGAATGCTCTTGGCGTTGCTTCATTTCAAATTTTGAAATTTGAACAGAGCTTTGCTCTGATTGGGGGAAACAAATGCCCCCCCACCGTTGCGCTCACGTGGCTTACACGTGAGTGCAACGGTGTCAGTATCTCCACCATTAGATCAACATAGAAGTTGAAAAGGCTATCAGTGCCTATAAATAGGGCCTTTGGCCCTTGAGATGATCTCTGTTCATTTTCTTTCTTGTTTTCTGAGAATTAATTCTCCTTCAGAGCATAGCTCTTTCCCTTAAGAACTCTTAAGAGTCAAAACTCTGCCCAATTTTTTGGTAAGATTTGAACTTATAAATAGAGCTTTGCTCTTCTCAGATCATAGATCTAAAAATATTTTTAGGGTTTTACCCATTAACAGAGCCACGCTCATCTTTAGATCATAGATCTTAAAAGTATAATCTTTTTTAGGGCGATTTTAACCCGTGAACTGGAATAATGTTCATCTTCCATGAAGAACTCTTAGAGTTTGTTCACAGATCTTGAAGATCTTGGAGTTTTTACTCTGTAGAAGCTTTGCTTTTTAGGGTTTCTTGATAGATTATTTCATCTTCCTTACAGAGCATTGCTCTTTAGAAATTTTGGGGGGAATTTTATTCCCCTCATGATTAATTATGACAGATGTCTGTCTGTTGCAGAGCACTGCTCTCAATGGGAGATTTACTCCTTGGCCCGAGGGGCCCTCATTAAATGAGAATCCTTTAAGGATTTCCTCATTTAATGTCAATCTCATCAAATGATGAACTTTTTTTTATTAATAGTAAGAATCATCTAGATTGTGTGGGTCCCTTTTGGCCCCTTCTTACTGCATTGCGGTATGGTACGGATTTAAAGTACCAAGTACCGAACATGACTTGTAGCATTGACGGCTAACTTTGTTCTCTTTTACGCAGGTACCATGTCTTTCGATACTTCGTTTCCCTTTGTCCGTTCAGAAAGCGGGTTCCCTGCAGCGCCAATAGACCGAGAAGTTTTCGCAATGATCAAGGATCACGACCCAGAGCGGAAGAATCTCCATTTATGGGGAACATGGTACAACCAGATCATCATGGGTCGGCGCAGCTTCTCTTGCGCAACACCTTCAGAGCCCATTTCGGCGATTCATTATGCTGACGTGCCCCCGGTGAACTATGCCATGGAGGTGGTTAATTGGACTTCAGAGGGTTGTCTTCAGCCCTCTATGGCTGCAATACCTGTACAACCGCCGATGGCTTTGGACATTCTAGGGCGGCGTATATGCCAGGGTGAGTCGCACCCTTAGGGACAGCCATACAACATAGGCTTGACTCCCCGTCACTCAGCTGGATATCTGCAGTAGGCCCGATATATCTTATCGACAAAGAAGTCAGAGCTACTGAGGTTTGGGTTATACCCCGTGATCTATGCTTCTCTGTTCCATTATTCCACACCTCCAGCATGGTGGGTCAAAGCCTTTTTAGAACAATGGAACGTTCCAACTCACACCTTCTTTATGCTAGATCGGGAAGTTTCCATCTCTTTGGAGGAATTTGCGGATATCTCTGGCTTGCCTGTCAGAGGGGAGCATTATGAGGAGATCTTGCCCCCTGACGAGTATATTTTCGCTACCTAACTGGTGATGACGGATCTAACCCCAGAGAATGCCATTCAGCACCGATTCCCCAGCTTGATTAGGGTGCTAAACATTTACGAGGGCCTATTTCTTGAATCTGGAAGCCATGGGGTTAGCTTTGCGGACTTCATTGCCCGTTTTCTCCGCCCAGAAGCTTTATCGCAATAAGGTGAAATGTTTTCCAAACTTGATCCTTTCGGTTTTGGCTTGGATAGCCGGCCGATAATGGAAGCCAATCAAAAGAGTTTCTTCCTTCCAAACGTCGCGGTCATCCCCTTTTCAGAAATCGCCGCTCAAGACATCGATGAAGAAGCGTTCTTTCTAGGGTTCCTCGGTTTGTGGTTAATCTGGTTCGCTCTTCCCATGCACCCTCGCTACATGAGGCCGTCTGTCTTCTACCCAGCTCATCGGATGGTTGAAGGGAGACAGGTTGCTGTTGGGATTGCCGGGCTGGCTCATTTGTATCACAGCCTTAGCTTGGCGGCCGACACTACTCAACCGGGGGTGCAGCCCGTGAACTTCCCAATACATTATTTTACTTCATGGCTCGAGCTGCATATGCTCGGTGCTTTTGGAATGCACAAGCGGCCCCATTTCTATGAAACTTGCAATTTTCCACGGATCATGCGGCCGGTCGATGCTTCCACTGTGGAGCCAAGTCAGCGAGAGGCTCGGGGTGTGATTCTTCACCCGCGTACAGTCGGGGACAGCTTGACCTTTGTTGATAAGGTCATGAACATCGGTAAGGAATCCACCAAGACGGTGCAGCCACTGCAGGACACCTTTAAGGACGGAGCTTCTACCTTGAAAGCTCGTGAGATTCTCCATTTATATTCGATCAGGCCGGGCTACTTGGTGTTCAGGCAGAACGACTCGACTTTATTTATGAGATATAACCCCCACCATTTCTCCCAGCAATCAAGTTATAATCAGGATGTCCCGCTCGAAGCCTTTCTAGTTGAGCCAGCTGCCACAGAAGAAGGCATTCGAAATGCATTGCACCATTTTATGCGGTTAAACACCGGCTCCAGTTTCTTTATCAGTGAGCCGAGTTGCGTCCCGCGAATCTTGAACGTATATGTGGCGTGGTATCAACATTCGATGGGCGCCGTTATTAGGGAGGAAAAGAAGTTGTTGCTTGATCGTAAGGGTGCAACCTCGGCTGGTAATCCGACCGTTCCCCTAAAGCAGCGGACCATCGTTCATCCTCCCTTAAGGGAGGTTGCTGCGATTATGGTCCCGCGCGCCATATCTGAGCTTCCCCTTCCCCGTGCTCCCGTGAAAGCGGTGACTGTGGCGTCTCCCGAGCCCGGCGTAGGTTCGGAGATCGGGACTCGTCTTCCAAAGGTGCCCACCAAACGTAAGCTTGCGCTAGCAGCTTCCGGCACTCGCTCACAGAAAAAGATGAAGTCGATGTTTTCTGTCGACGTCGTACTCGGCCAGGAGCCCCATGCTCCTTATAGCGAGGGCTTCAGTGAATATGGGACCAATGAGGGTCTATTCATGGCACCGGATGATACCGATCTTGAAGCTGCCCTGGTGGCTTCCGAGCGACTGGCTCGCGATGAAGCGGCAATAATCACTATCGCGCAGTCAGGTAGACTTCGGTCATGTTTTCTTTCGCGACTACTTTAATTATTATGCTTTTAACTGACGCTTTTCTACTTCGACAGGTATCTCCGCCGAAGATGCTCTAGCAGCTTCCCTCAAGACTTTTGAAGAGGAAGATAAGCTTCGCGCTTCGTTGGGCCATGGTATATTTCGTCTTATTGTGTTTTCATTCCCCTTTTTTTATGAGTAAACAAACTCTTTTTTTTATTGCAGGGACAACTTCGACCCGAGTTATCCCTAGTGCAGTGCCGATTTCGCAGGGTGGTGCGGAGATGCTTCCAAGGCCGGCTACCGAAGTCCCAGCTTCCCCAGTATCGCCAAAAGTGGCTTCACTTAAGCAACCGATGACGGATTCCATAACGGCTCCAGAGGTAGCTCCTGGCTCGGACGATGACGTCTCCTTGGTGGAGGTCTTAAGAAGATCAGCTCTCACGGCCCAGGCAGAAACGAAGCGCAGGAGGCGTGCAGCAAGAGAACGTAACACCGCCTTGGCTGTAGGTACAGGCTCGAGCGCTGCTTCCCTTGTCCCTGCTTCTTCAGAGGGTGCTCCGGCCGCCCTGTCTACTGCTCATAGACAGGCGGCACGCGCGGCTCGGGAAGCAATTGAAAATCTGTCCCAAGGTAACGTAACACTGGGTCCTTTTGTCAGAGTTTGATCTTCAGATTCTCATATACCCTACCCTGCAGGGCCAAGTCATGGTGAGGAGGTGGCAGGTGAGATGACGGCAACCACCGAGCCCGAAGCGACTACTCTTTTTCAGGAGTCCGGGACTGCTCCAATTGCCGCTCTTTCCACCTGCGGTTCCCTGCCATCGCCCGGCATTGCGAGTGTCACGACGGCTCTCGTGGAATCAGGGGACGAAGCCACGGGCGGCGAAACTATCCCCCCGAATGAGATCGAAGAAGTCGTGATGCTTCCGTCACCGTTTTGGCTGATGACATATCTGGTAGGTCTTGGGTCGCTGCATTCTTTTCGTTTTGCAATCCCTTCTGATGAAATTTTGTTCCTTTCGAATGTAGGTGTGGTGAGCGCCGAGGTTGTACCACCTGAAGAAGCACTACCAGCTGCCGCTCTGACGGTCGTTGCCCCTTCGGCTCCTCTTATATCCTCTCAAATGCTGGAAGGTATGGGTTTGCAATTAATTTAAATCGGGGACAACATCTTTCATGTACTGATTATGTATCACTGTAATCTTGCAGGAGTTCCATTTGATCATCTGTATCAAGTGTTGAACCCGCACGTCTCCTTCCAGTCGGAAGTTATTCTGCCTGCTGGTGTCGGTGAGTATAGCTTTTAAACCGACGTCCTTTCCTTTCTTAGACGGGCGACCCGACTGTTGTTAATTTTGAATTGATTGTAGCACTACAAATTGAAGGAGGGGACGAGGGAATCATCGCGCCACTAGTACTCCCAACTCTGCCCCCTGTCGTAGCCGGTATGGTAGACTCTATTGTTCGTGCATTTTCTTTATCTCTTGAGCCGACATTTAACTATGATTTGTTTTGCAGTGGTCGCACCGACTCCAGCTCCGTTCGAGTCTCGCATCATAATGCCGGCAGGGTCCTTTTCTAGACGTCCATCTTCAAAAGGCGCTGTGACCAGCCTGCGTATGTTGAGCGAATATGTCGAGGTGCTTGACGCGGAGGCCCCTATATTCGCTGCAGATTTTGCTGCCGAGATTAATCCAATGTTGGCGACGCTTGTGAACTTCCATAACGAAGGTGTCGTTGAGTCTTGGGTTAACCACTGCAGGAAGATTGAGGCCTGCCTGCATGAGCTTGAGCTTAGGCGTCATGCTCTTGAGATTCTGGCTTTGAACTCTCGCGGTATGCGTGGGTTGAGCAAAGTGCCCTTTTCCTTCGCCATTTCAAAAAAGAATCGACCTTGAGGCGGAAGGAACGCGAGGAGGCTTCTGGTGAATCTGCCCGGCTGCGTGCCCATGTTGAAGCGAATGCCGCGCAACTGAGAGCCGTCTTTGACAATTTGCAGCGATGCATTTCGGACGGGCTGTCATTGAGGCGGAAGCCCGACTTCATTGAGCCGGTTACGCAGAGTCACGAAGCTGCCCAACGGGAAATCGATGAGAAGGTTTCATCGTGCTTGCAGCAACGGGCTCGAGTTGAAGTGGAGCTGGTCTTCGCGGCCGATCATGAGAAGGAGTTGAGAGGAGTGCGCAAGCAGCTAGCTGATTTATTAAAGACGCCTCCTTCTCAGTAGCTGTTTTTGTATAGATTGAACACTTGTAATCTTTGAATAACATGTTTCCATTTTTTATTCTTTTATATGATTCGTCTTGTACTCAATTGAATTCATGAATAAAAGATACACATTTTTCTTATCTCCCACTGTCGCTTTCTTCTCTTTGCTATGTTGTTGGTACGTTACTCTGGAAAGTGTGGCCTGTAGATAATAAAGAACATTTCATCTTAGTCTCCTTGTAGGGTAGCGATGGCTTAGGAAGCAGGTTCAGGACTGCTGCCTAAGACTTTTCAACTTTATAAGCCGTGAGGGTCTCATTAAGAATTTTCTCCCTACAGGTCGAGATGATCCCGTAGGTGTAATTTCTCCTTAGGAATCGTGAGGATTCCTAAGTGTGTTTTTCTCTTAAGAGTCGTAAGGATCTCCCAAGAGAATTTTCCCTCTTACAAGTCGAGAGGACTCGTAAGTGGTTGTTTCTCTCCTTGTCAAGATTCGACTTTGGAGAGTGTGGTCCGTGAATAGTATGCAAGAGTCCATTTTGGACCGATTTGCAGGGCCCCAGTGCTTAGGAAACAGGTTCTTATCCCCATTGCCTAAGGCTTTTCCTTACGAGTCGAGACGAATCGAGAAGTTCTCGCAAGGATGTCCTAACGTCACAGTTAACCTTTTCTCTTTACGACAGAGGTCCGTTAGGGTCTGTGGTACTAGGGTTTTGCCCGTCGTACCGTCGCGTCAGCTGATGCATTCCTCGATAGGCAATCTTGCTGTTCGAGTAGCCTTGCGACTGTCATGTCTCCGATCCTTTCGGGGGCTGGACAAGACGTCTTCAAGTAATCTTCTTTGGCAATTTGACCGTCGGAAGATCAAGCGGTAGGAATTTTGCCATGCCGCTTTTTACTTGAGGTTAGGCTCAGTTTGGGAGCCCCGATGAGTCATAACCACTACGCACTGGTGTGGAATGATCTCTGATAGTCTTTCAGGTTTTATATGAGTTGCCGTCAAGACCCTGAAGCTAGGAATATTGCCTTCGCTTCGTTTGCTGGCATTGCATCTGCTGTATCGAGACGAATGTCGCGGTTGTCTCTAGGTTGTTGGTGAACCTTCGAGGCTTGGAACTAGAGACTTTGCCATGGTTCCGTTGCTTTGTGTCGCGTCTGCATCCTGTTAAGGGAAGAACGCTGGGGTGACATCGCGTCTGCTGTATCGAGACGAGCGTCGAGGTGGTCTCTAGGTTGTTGGTGAACCGTCGGGACCTAGAACTAGGGACTTTACCATGGCTCCGTTGCTTTGTGTCGCGTCTGCATCCTGTTGGGGGAAGAACGCTGGGGTAACATCGCGTCTGCTGTATCGAGACGAACGTCGAGGTAGTCTATAGGTTGTTGGTAAACCGTCGGGACTTGGAACTAGGGACTTTTCCATGGCTCCATTGCTTTGTGTCGCGTCTGCATCCTGCTGGGGGAAGAACGCTGGGGTGACATCGCGTCTGCTGTATCAAGACGAACGTCGAGGTAGTCTCTAGGTTGTTTGTGAACCGTAGGGACTTGGAACTAGGACTTTGCCATGGCTCCGAGATTGATTGTCGCGTCCAAATCCTGCTGGAATGAGGAGGAACGCTGTCGTGGGTCTCCAGGCTATAGATGTGGCTGTCGAGACTTGACTCTCTTTCTGATGGAGCCTGGTGGGATGATATGGTTCCCTCTTTGTTTATGCCCCTGGATTGTATACAGGGATCAATGTGATCTCACCTGTAGGAAAAATTTCATTTCATATGTATTTTTTATTTTCTGTCCGCGATGCTTTATCATTTCAGCTTTTATATCGCGAAAGTCGCGATTGCCCAATCATTTCGGCTATTTTTCGCGGTGCCCAATCATTTCGGCTATTTTTCTTTTTACTCGCTGCTTCTTATTGCGAGTTGCCCAATCATTTCGCCTTTTTTGTATGCATATCCTTTACTTGTTGATTTTGTTGCAAGTTGCCCCATCATTTCGGCTATTTCATATGCGTTTCTTTTACTTGCTGATTTTGTTGCAAGTATGGAACTTGGAACCTGATGCCAATATTAGCATCAACATCGCTACAACTGGAATATTGCCAGAAGCGAATCATCATTTGCCGTGAAAGGACTTGGGATTTGATACTGATTTAGGCATCAGCATCGCTACCACTGGGATATTGCCAGGAGTGAATCATCATTTGCCTTTGTTGGTTCGAACAAAGGTGGCTTAGCAAACAGGGTTAAGATCTTATCGACTAAGGCTTTTGACTTTGTGAGCCGTAAGGGTCTCATAAAGGTATTTCTCCCTACGAGTCGTGGGGATCTCATAGGTGCATTTTCTCCTTAGGAATCATGAGGATTCCTAAGTATGTGTTCTCTTATAATTCGTAAGGATCTTACAAGAGTGTTTTCTCCTTATAAGTTGAGAGGACTTACAAGTGTCGTTCGCCATGTGAAGATATCCCTAGTCGCCGGTGGGACTTTGTTAAGGAAATGTTTATTCGTGCCCGTGGATTATATACAAGGGTCAGCATTGAACCGCTTGTAGGGCAATCTGGGGATTGTGGTGGTTTAAGAACAGGTTCAAATCCCTGTAGCTTAAGGCTTTTGAATCTTATGAGCCGTGAGGGTCTCATAAGAGGGTTCTCCTTGCGAGTCGTGAGAATCTCGTAAGTGTAATTTCTCCTTAGGAATCGTGGGGATCCCTAAGTGTGTTGCTCCTTTGTGAGTCGTAAGGATTTCACGCAGGTGGTTTCTCCTTACAAGGTCGAGAGGACCTTGCAAGCGTCTTTTAACGAGATTGCGCCCTTTCGGGTTTTCACAAACTCGCAGGTATCCCTGCTTTTTTTACTCACGGAGCCCTTTCGGGTTTTCATCTGTGCCCATCTCGCTTGTGGGCGTACCATTTTTTTTACCGCGTCAGCCTGGAGACGCCGCAGGTTTGTAGTAGTTTAACGACGTTTCGGTCATGCGTAGTATTTCTTCAAGAAATGGCAGTTTATTGGTCTGAAGGGTCTTTCGCCATGCATATACATGAGCAAGTAAGCCCCACCCTGGTAGACTTTGTCTTTGATGTACGGACCTTCATAATTCGGATCGAATTTCCCCCGTTTGGCACGATTGGGGATCATAGGTCTCCTGACTACTAGCACGAGTTCGCCTTGGCAGAATGTTCTCGGCCTAGTCAATCTTTCGTACGAGCGCGTCATTTTTGCATTGTAAGCTTCCAATTATTGCTACGCCATGAGCCGAGTTTCGTCAAGGGCGTCGAGCTCCTCAAGCCGAAGATGAGCATTGTCTTCGTCTGTTAGCTCGTAATGAACCGCCACTCGTAAGAAGGGTAGCTCTATCTCCAAGAGGAGTACTGCTTCAGTGCCGAATACCATTTCATACGGCGTTGTGTTTGTGGCCATTTTGAACGTAGTTCGATACGCCCAGAGAGCTTCATGATGTCTCTCGTGCTAGTCCTTTTTATTTTTGGACACCGTCTTTTTTACGATCTTTGTCAAGGTCTTGTTGAAAGGCTCAGCCAGACCGTTAGCTCGGGGATTATAGACCGAAGAGTATCTCCGGTCTATATTATGTTGCTGCGCGAAGCGGCTGATTCTGTGACTTCTGTAGGCTGGCCCGTTATCGGAGATAATCCGTCGCGGAATGCCGAACCGATAAATGACGTGTGCCTTGAAGAAATTGAGGATGTTCTCCGTCTTCACTTCTCTCAGCGGTATCGCTTCTTCCCACTTAGAGAAGTAATCGGTTGTCGCCAATAAGAACCGATGTCCTCTGGATGATGCAGGTTCGATGGGCCCGATTATGTCGGTTCCCCACATTTCGAATGGCAAGCTAGCCACTATTGGGTGTAGCAGATTTGGATGCTGGTGGATGAAGTCCCCGTGAATCTGGCACGAGTGGCATTGCTTCGCGTATTCGAGGCAGTCTTGAATCATCGTGGGCCAATAGTAGCCCATCCTATTGATCTTCCGCTTCATTTTCGGGCCGGCTTGGTGAGAACCGCAGAGTCCGTCGTGGGTTTCTTGAATGACTCTCCTTGCTTCTTCTGGTCCCAGGCATCTTACCCATAGAGAATCAAATGATCTCTTATATAGAGTTTCATTGATGAAGGCGAAAGATAAAGCTCGTTTCATGAGCTGATGTTTTGAGAACGCATCTTCAGGTGTTCGACGCGATTTGAAGTAGTTTATAAAGACTTCTCTCCAATCCTTGATCTTTTCTTGGTCCTCTATTCGTAGGGCTGTTTGCTTGGTCGCTCCTTTTTCTTCAGACGACTCCGTGGACATTTCCGTTGGTGCAAGAACTCGACGGCTTTGTACAATGATCCTTACGTCATCGAGGTTCTCGTCAGCCAGTTCTTTAGCGAGCTTGGCTAATGCATCAGCCTTGCTATTTTCTGTTGGAGATAATGCCCTCAAAGTCAATTATTGGATCACAGGCACGTGATTGCAATAATTGAGGGAGGACCTATCCCAGTAGGACAGTCTTACTCAAGATGATAGTATGCTATTTGGTTTATCTTTATCATCATGTACTGCTTTAGGTGACCTTACGGTAACTATTGCGCGTTGATAGAGCCCTTAGGATTCTTACTTGACTGCCAGCAGTATGAGGGCGATCATATACGTGGGAGCTGGGGTCTATAAGCACATCCTTAAAAGGTCCCTAGTCGAGGGAGTTTCGAGACAGGGCATCGATACTCCAGAGTAGACTAGTGTATACAGTCGAGACCCTGACGAGGGGCGGTGGCCGGTCTCACAAGCCACTGGTGTTAGTTGGTTCACCTAAGATGTATACAGGTGCTCATTGGGTTATGAGTACACTGGACAGGACTCGCCGGGAACATGCTAGTTGGTCTTATACCTGACGTCAGATAGCAGTTCCCTGGTGACATGTGTACTGGTTAGTTCGTCGACCTGAGATCGTCATTTGTCTCGTGTGAGTTCCCACTGTACTTTGATTACTACCCTACCACACTCAAAGGAGACGTGCAAACAGGTTTTAGTTGGGTACAGTCCCGAGCCACATGGAGGCAGTGGGCGGATCTTCAGGGGTTCGTCTCTCCCGGTATTGGGGGTGAGGTCACGCTGTGTCTAGGAGAGCCATTACACGAAGTCCTTGGCTAAGGCAGGAGATTTACTGGTAGGTATTCCAGTAATATCTCAGGGTGTTCTGGGCTACACTCCGACACGACTTGTACCGCTTTTGGGGGTCTGAATTTTACCAACCCCCTAGGCCCGCCATGCGATGCTCATAGACGAACGGACCGGACTGTACAGATATTGTCACTGACAGGCTCAGTAGGGTGTTAGGATGAGTTCGCTCATCGACGTCCCTTTTGGTCAATACCTGGTAGTTCGTTACGTATGGCTAATACCTCTGACGTGCTAGTGGTTAAATCCACAGCCAAAGTATTGATGAGTCTTTAGAGTCCCCCACAGACCGTTTCTCAAGTTTCTTGCGAAACGCTGTAGAGGCCGTATGGAGATATGGCAGGGTTCGATCATATACGTGCGGTATTGCACGGATCATGATCGGACGGATAATACTAGCGGACTTTGGTTTAAGCCGGATCCTAGTATTGTACAGTGTAGATTTTGTCTCCTTGCATTTGTATTCGGTTGGAATACAAATGCGGGTGTGTATATACAGTAGCGTGGTTTCCTGTAATTTATTACGGGATCAGTTTTTTGAAGTTGCCAGTTTGCATTCCGTTTCGGCCATTTTCCTTTGTTTCTTTCCTTGGCTGAAAATTGGTGGAGGAGGGCTTATTTGCAAATGTGCAAATTAGCATTGTGGAGAGTGGTCTTTGCATATTGTTGCTTCATGATGGTTGCACCATCATTTGCCTTCTTTACTTCATGATTGCTTGGCTTTTGGAGTTATGATGGTTGATGGAGTGTTGGACTTTGTTTGTGATCATTTCTTCTCATCATCACTCTTTTCTCTCTCTTGCATTATGATTGTTCACCCCCCTTCTTGGATTCTCTCTTTCCCCCTTTGACAAAAGGAGAGGCCGGCCACTATTGAGAAAGGGGGTTGGTTTTTTGTGTGAGGATTTTTGATTCATTCCATTGAAAAAGAAAAATCCTCAAGCCCATTCCACATTCTCATTTTTCCTCCACATCAAAATGGCAACTACAATAAACCCCAAGAGACATAGAGTTCCACACTATTCTACAGCAATTCTTGGACACATCGACTCGCCAACTTCGTGCCCGAGTTGCCTCGGTCCAGAGGTGGGAGCCCGTAAAAGAACTCGGCGATGTGGTGCCCTTCTAACGAGGAGATGAAGACCGGAGATTCCGCGGGGAGATCGGGACGACGACGAGAAGACCGAAGGACACGGATCGCTCGGTATATCTCTCTACCCGTTCTTTAGTTAGCTAGGATTAGATTAATGGCCCGATGCGGGTTTTATAGTGCGCGGTGGTTTCGGTTTACAAGTTAAAGAAAAGTATCGTTTCCGCATTTTGGCCTCGGATTGACGGCAGGGGCGCCGCCGTGCACTTACATTTTCCGCACGCGGTATGCTTTCTAAGACGTAGGAAGGGATTCGAGTCAGCAGTTGTTGCACTCTCTCTCCGTACTTTACTAACTCTGGTTTGCACGTTTGATAGTCGCCATTTACTTGACTAACGACTAGCTGGGAGTCTCCATATATGAGGAGGTTTTCAATTCTTATGTCGATAGCGATCTCGAGACCTGCTATCAAAGCTTCATACTCGGCTTCATTGTTTGTCCTCAGCTCTGTTAAGGAAAAGGAAAAGCGCATTATCCTTCCTTTTGGAGTCACGAAGATGAGGCCCACCCCAGATTTGATTATGCGGGAGTTTTGCTTTCGATTCTTCATAGAAGATGCTCTGTCGAAGTAGAGTTCACATCGGGTATCACTCCCTCCTTTCTCCCCGTCGATCGTGTCAAACACGTGCTCGTCTGGCAATTCGCAGTTCAAGGGAGAGTCGGCAGGTATCGGATGCTCTGGGAAGAAGTCGGCGATGGCCTGGCCTTTCACTGCTTTGAGAGGACGATATGTTATCGAGGACTCAATCAAGAGGAGGGCCCATTTAGCAAGCCGTCCCGTTAGTATGGCTCTTGACATCAAATATTAGAGAGGATCCACCTTTGATATGAGATGAACCTCATGCGCCAATGCATAGTGTCTGAGCTTCATTATCGCGAAGATTAACGCCAGGCGGTGTTTTTCGATGGGGGAGTAATTGTTTTCTGCCACCAGGAGCACTCGACTCAAATAGTAGAGAGCTCTCTCCTTCCCTTGGCCGTTTTCTTGTGCCCATAGCGCGCCTAAGGAACCCTCAAGGGCGGTTGTGTACAGAATGAAGGGCTTTCCTTTGACCGGAGCGGTCAGTACTGGCGAATTCTGCAGGTATTGCTTGATTTCGTCCAGTGTGCTTTGGCATTTGCGATCCTAAACGAACGGGTTCCCTTCTTCATCAAGTGACTGTAGGGACGGCATTTTCCGGAAATATAAGCTATGAACCGCTGAATATACGCGAGCTTCCCTTGGAGAGACCGCAGTTGCTTGAGAGTTCTTGGCGGGGGCATTCCCATGATCGCCTTGATCTTCGACGGGTCTATTTCGATGCCTCGATGTCGTACGATGAATCCTAGGAATTTACCCGAGGAAACTCCGAATGCGCATTTCAGAGAGTTCATCTTCAAGTTGTATTTCCGAAGACGTTGGAACACTATTTTAAGATGCTCTCAATGCTCCTCATGCGATTTGATTTTCACAACGAGGTCGTCAATATAGCATTCGACGATTACGTGTATGAGGTCATCGAAAATCTTCGTCATGGCCCTCTGATAGGTAGCGCCGGCGTTCTTCAGACCGAACGGCATCACTTTGTATCAGAATATGCCCAAAGGGGTCCGGAAAGCGATATGCTTCTGGTCTTCGGGATGCATCTTTATTTGTTTGTACCCTGATGAGCCATCCATGAAGGAGAAGATTTCGTGAGTGGATGTGTTATCTATCATCAGCTCGGTAACCGGTACAGGAAAATCGTCCTTCGGGAAAGCTTTATTGAGGTCCCGAAAATCCACGCAGATGCGCACCGTCCCATTTTTCTTCATCAATGGGACAATGTTGGCAATCCAGTCAGGGTATTGAACTTCTTGGATGAAGCCGGAGTCGATTAGCTTCTTGACTTCGGCATTGATACTCATCTCAAGATCGAGCCGCATCCTTCTCGGCGCTTGTTTGACTGGCTTGATGTCCGGAGATATCGCCAATTTGTGCACAGCAATCTCTGGATCTAGTCCCGGCATCTTGGAATAGTTCCATGCAAAGCAGTCTTTATACTGCATGAGCACGTCTTTTAGCGTAGCCACCTGTTCTTCAGACAACAGCTCACTGACGAACGTCGGCCGCGGGTCACTTGCCGTCCCCAAGTCGATTTTCTTGAGGTTATCTGCAGTAGTGTGTATCCCATCTTCCAATTCTTTTGGTGCTGGTGGAAACTCTGAAATCACCTCGTCATCATCGTTTTCGAAGCACCAGGGGAGGTCATCCATATCCTCGTGTACTCCTTCTCCTGACAGCGTTATTGCGTGACAGGTACGAGATCGCTTCCAAGACCGATGTTGATCCGGCTCTACTCTCGTGGCTTTCGGTTCATGCTTCTGTAGCGGGGTTACCCTCCAACTGCTGGATAAAGCGAACTTGCCTTGCTGATACTGGTCTTCTGCCCAGTCTTTGAATGTGAAGCAGTCTTCGAGAGGATGCCCTATCGCTCAGTGATAGGAGCAATAGTCCGGATGATGAACCTCACCTGCTTGTTCAGGGTGCTTGGACTCCGGGAGGGTAATCATCTGATGTTTCATGAAAAGATCGAATATCTTCCTTGTCTTGTCTTAAGGAAAGAATATGCTCAACCCATATTCTTTATAAGAGACGGACCTCGGCTGCTCAATTCTCGATCGCATGGCTTCTTGGACCCGCTTTGCCGCTGTCGAACGTTTTTCCGTTCTTTGGTTTATTTTTTCCTCTGCGTCGGGTCTTTTGTATGACGGGCCGGTGACGAAGGGCATCGTCATTCTTCGTAGCCTGCTGAAGGTGGCGCTGCGTCCTGGCTTTCTCGTAAATGGCCATTTCGCGGCTATGGTCATCCCGGACCTTTTGACCCGCTTCCCTTATTAGCTTGTCCATCTGTTCTTCGAACGATGGACTTGGCACTTACATGGCGGGACCTTATTTTGGTTTAGGATTAGCGTCTTCTAACAGAGCATTCCCTTCTTTATCGAAGTCATGTATAACGTGGCAGCCAAGGAATTGCTCCCGTTTCTTGGATTGAACATATCCAAGCCCGATCGTTACCATTCTCTCGTTGGGAAATTTTCGCTGCGTTCCGGGGACGTTCCAGATCTTGTTGTAGAACTGAGCTTGTCGTGCAGTCTGTTTGAAGGGTACGCCTTGGCTCCTCAACAGCCTTTTTAATCCTTCTGTGTAGTATCTGGGCAGACGGATAGGCTGGAGCCTGTCAAACGTAGAATCGACGCCATGCCAGATTTCTTTCTCCACTTTGGTTTCCGTGGATCGATAAAAAAGGATCGCCTTTTCATCTCTTCGCCTTGGAGGGACATAGAATGTCTGCAGTTCCTGCACACTATAGGTATCAAGTGCGTCGAGCTCTTTGTAATGATCTTGCGGAACCATGGCGATTTGCAAACTCCGATCATTGCCAGCGAAGGCTTGTATTGATGGCCGAACAGAAAATACTGCATTAACCTCATCTTCTGAGTCGCTGCCGAAGACTAGAATAGGGGTGTACGGTCCCGGCTTGTTGCATTGGGACGACCCTGAATAAACTATTTTTTCTTCCTCCTCGGTATCAATCCCAAAGACCGAAATAGTGGTGATAGCTTTGTTCTTCGGTTTATGGCATCTTTCCGTGTCTTCGAAATCTGGTAAGAAGTATTTTGCATCTTCATACTTTCGGACTTCATTCACGGTGAATGGGTTCAACTCCCCTGTCACGGTATACTCGAGACCATCCTTGAAATACTTCATACACTGATGTTGTGTAGAAGGGATGATGTTGTGCTCGTGTAACCAAGGCCTGCCGAGCAAAGCATTGTAACATGTCTTGGCGTCAATGATGTGAAATTTGATGTCTGTGACGAGCAGCCCAAAGCGTAACGTCGGTATCACATACCCGAGCTTCCGTGATGACTGGGAGTCAAACCCGGAGATGGTGATTTTATCACGAGCGAGGTGCTGAACGCTCATGCAGATTTCCTTCAACACTCTTACATTGAGGAGGTTGACGGAGGACCCATTGTCAACCAGGATTTTACCTATCTTGATATCATGACAGTATCCAGAGATATAAAGGGGACGGTTATGCTCGCACGTCCCGAGGAGGAGATCTTCATCGCCGAAAGTGATGTCGGCTGTGTGAATTTCTTCCAGCTCGTCCTTCATCTTTTCTTCGGCGAGGAAAGCTTGAAACTGGTCAGGCTCTTGTAATTCCTTGATCAGAGAATCTCTTGCCTCTTTGGATAGCAGAAGGGCGTCGAGAATTCTTAGCTGCGAGGGTATCTTCCTCAGGTGTGCCAGAACTTTGTAATCCAGCTTGTTTTTCTTGGGTGGGTCCTTGGCTGCCATCTCTTCGACGACTCGGTCATTGAGGGCGATATCTTCAGGGAATTTTTTCTTTCCCCTTATCTTTTTTGTTCGATCTCTTGTTTGTGGGCCCGAGATTCTTTTCGGGTAGCGTGCGATTGCGCAGCTGAATGTTCTCACAGGTCTTCATCTCTTCCTCTTTTCCTGAGGTGGATTCTTTGAAGAGATGGCCGAGAGCCATTTCTTCTTCAGAATCGCTTCTGAAGGTGAGAACTTGCAATCCCCTGCTATCAACCATGTGACAGTTGCCGGCAGCTCTTCCTCGTTCGTCTGTCGCATTTTTCCGCTGTCGACGAGCTTCACGCTTCATCTTCTTGAAGTGTTGCCTGTGAGCGACATACCCTTGCCACCAATTTTTAAAGGCGTTGCATTCTTCAGCAGGGTGTGCAATTCTCTGATGATATAAGCAGAAGTTAGGATGTATGTCCTCTTCGTTAAGGTGTATCCTATCTGGAGTGTTTCCTTCGGAGGGTGGCAGCTTTATTCCCATCGATATGGCTTTGGCGAACCTTTTCCTTGCCTTGAACCTGCTTTTATTTGCGGCGGATGTGCTTTGATCTGATGGGAGTGTTATAACCCTTTCGTCCAGTCGCCGGCGTTTGGCCTTTTCAAATATGGCCATTTCGCGCTCTCGATCAGCTTTGCTTTTCAGAAGAGCTTTTTTTTAGGAATACGTCAATCATCTCGTCTGACGGTCCTAGGAGTTCCGGTTCGGAATCTGCCCCCAGTTTCTCTGCATCAGAAGCTTTTTCACCATCTATCGGCGAGTGAGAGATCACGTGGCAGCTTGCCACATAATCCTCAGGTTCATCTGACGAGTCTTCTCCCTCATCTTTGTCGCTATCTCCGTCTTCAAGGATGTGGTTGAGAAACTCCTGAAGCGTGACCGTTGTTCGCGCCTTCTGGTTATATTCTTCCAACACGTCAATCTGTTTTTGCAGGTCCGTGCGC
Source organism: Agapanthus africanus (assembly GCA_030015575.1). NCBI lineage: Eukaryota > Viridiplantae > Streptophyta > Magnoliopsida > Asparagales > Amaryllidaceae > Agapanthus > Agapanthus africanus. Next base: position 111,791,901 of record CM057345.1, on the reverse strand, counting down.
TTGTCCCCATGCTTCACGGGCTTTTTGGTCTTCTTCTTCTTTTTCGAAGACTTTGACGGCTGGGCCTGAGCGTTTTGATTATTGCTACCAATTCTTGGAGTCAGGCACGGCTTCAGCATTCCCTCGATGACCTCGGGTTCTAGCGGATTTTTCCACCTGATCGCCGGGCCTGTTTGAAGATCCTTCAGCATTCTTTTCGTCTTGGCTGAAAGGGAGACCTCCCATGGAGCTTCTTCTATAAAAGAGCATGATGCCCCCGGCGCGTCCAACTTTTTAAGAGCGTGCAGCTGGGGCGGACTCACCTTCCAATTCTCAGACAGCGGGAATTTGCCCTGTTGGTATTGGTCCTCAATCCAGCCTTTGAAGAAGAAGCAATCTTCGATTGGATGGCTTACTGCTTGGTGGTAAGGGCAGTAATTAAGATTGTTGACATCGCCTGCCTGCAACGGACGTCTTGGATCTGGAAGATTGATGAGTCTGTTGCGCACTGCTAACTCGAACAGTCTCCTCGTTTTATCCCGGGGAAACGAGTAAGGACGTCCTAGTCTCTCCTCGAAGGATTGGCGTGAACGCACATTGCTTTAGCGAATAACCGGTTTTAAGTTGCTCGGATGTTGTTGAGTATTGGCGACAAAAGTCGCTTTTCCTTTGCCCTTTTCATTTCGCGGTTCCGTCTTTGAAAAAGAAGGCTTATGACCCATCTGGTCCATTTGGGCTAGTTTGTCGATCAAGGTCTGGAAAGTGGTCGGCTTGAAGAACATCATGAATTGTGAAATGGTCTCATGAAGGTCGAGGGTCCCTATGAACATGCCTACCGCAGGAGCTTCTTCGATGCGCTCCTCGCACTTCGACCATAGATTCCGCCATCGTATCGCGTACTGCATCCATGTTTCTCCTGGCTTCACTCTGGCGTTAATTAATGCTGTAATTGTGGTGCGTTCTCTAGCGCTTGCGAAACGTTGGGTGAACAGCAATTCCATCTCCGTAAAAGTTTTGACGGAGTCGTTGGGAAGCTCTGAGTACCATGCAAACGCCGTCTCCGCCAAGCTGCCGATGAATTGGCGAAGCAGTAGCTTATCATCCCCTCCAGTATTGCCGCAGAGAGCCCTGAACTGAGCAACATGTTGATAGGGATTGCCTGTCCCCTTGTACGCATGGAATTTAGGAATCGTGTATCCTGGCGGGTACTTTATTTGATCGTACCAACCCGGATAGGGCCATCCAGTTCTGACGACTTGGCCAGCCGCTTCATTCGCTTGATGAGCTCGTATTTATTGAGCTATATAATCATCGAGCGTGGCTTTAGAGATGGTCCCCTCCTTGGCTGCTGATATTGCCGGCAGAGGATTTGACGTCTCTCCTTTATCATCTTCAATTTGTAAGTCTACGTTACCCACCCCGGTACTTACGGGAAGGCGGAATAGGTAATTTTTTTTTTATCTCAAGGTAACATAGACTAACCATGAAGGATCTTTGCTAAAAAAAACTAACAAACTAATTACAAGTTCTAGCTACTAGGTTAGATGGTTATACCTAGTTCTTGAACTCCTTCTCTTCTTGTAGTGGTTGACCTTGTTGCTAGCTCCTTGGAGTGATGTAGACGGCTCCTCCTCTTCGTCTTCTCTTTGCCGAAGAAAGATCCACCCGAAGGCCTATACCTTGGGCTCCTACCTCAACCAAGAAGTAACTAGAGTGCTTGGCTTGCTAGGCTAAGAACCCTAGAATGAGTAGAGAGGTGTTTTGATGGTTTTATCTCACAAAGCTTGGATTTTCAACACATGAAACACTTAAGCTTTTGAGAGAGAGGAAGAGAGAGCAAATCAAGAGAGAGAATGAGCATGAGAGAATTAGAAGATAATCACAACCATGCTCTCATATGAGAGAATATGAGAATAATAATAATAATTAAGAAAATTGTGATGGTTAGTTGATATGAACATTATCATTTCACATTTAATGCTAATTGCAAGCTTCAAGAAGCATCTTGCAAAAGAAATGATCATGGTCAAATGGTCAACCCAACCTCAACCATGGCACAATTATCCTTAATTAATATTATTAATCATATTTCTCATTCTCATTAGAGTTTAGAAAAAGTCAACGGTCAAAAACCCTAATGAGATTCCTCTGGCTCTGTCAACTGTGCATACACACCCGCATCCGTGTTCCCAGGAACACGAATACAATGAGACAAAACCAATCCCAAAACAAATATTAGGATTTGGCTTAAACCAAAGCCCGCTAGTAATAACTTTCCGGACACCAAACGTGCACAAGTGTGCGGATGTGAACGAATCCCGTCGCAAAACCATGCGACCTCTACTCTGTTTTGCCCAAAGGCAAACAACCCTCTGTGTAGGACTCTAAAGACTCGACACTATGCTGGCAGTGGGTTTAACCACAGGCCGCAAGCGGTACTAGCTGTACGTAACGGTCCCCAAGTAGATGCCGATAAGAAGACCGATGAGGTGAACCCATCCGAACTCCTACTAAGCCTGAATGTGACAATCTCCGTACAGTCCGGTCTGTTCGTCTGAGAGTATCGCATGTCACGTCTAGGGGGGCGGTAAACGTCAGACCCTTAACAGCGGTACAAGTCATGCCGGAGTGTAGCCCAGAACACCGTGAGAAACTACTGGAAAGGTTACCAGTAATTCTCGCTTGCCTTGGCCAGGGACTTTGTGTAATGGCTCTCCAAGACACAGCGTGATATCAACCCTCAATACTGGGAGAGACGAATCCTATCTAACCGCTACTGCCTCCAAGTGCTTCGTGACTGCACCCAACTACTACCTATTTGCATGACTCCTTTGAGCCGTTGTAGGGTAGTAATCAAAGTACAGTGGGAACACACTCGAGGCGAAGTAGCAGTGTCAAGTCGACGGACTAAGCTGTACTCTTGTCACCTAGGAACTGTTATCTGACGATAGGTATAGTACCAACCAACAGTTCCCGAGTCCTGTCCAGTGTACTCGTAACCTAACGAGCACCCGCATACTATCTCCTGTACGATGTACTAATGGCTGTGGGACAGACCATCTCCCCTGCTGGGATGAGAAGCGTACACGCTAGTCTACTCCGGAGTATCGATGCCCCGTCTCGATAATCCTACGACTAGGGACCTGTATAAGGATGTGCTTGTAGATTACACAGCCCCCACTAGTGTGACTGCCATCGCAACGTTGGTAATCAAGCAAAGATCTTAAGGGCTCCACTAATATGTATAAGCTATATGCTAAAAGAAACATATGTACATATTGAAGTAGAAACAAACCAAGTAGCATACTACCATTTTGAGCAAGATTGTCTATACAACTGTGAATATCTCAAGCTTCCATTAAGTAATATACAAACTAGTATGATACAGTAATGGCCTCTAGGGTATATACACTAACAATCTCCCACTTGCACTAGGGCCATGTACTGGCGTATCGAAGACCTATCATCTCGAATAGCCTCTTGAACTGCTTCTGGGGAATGGCTTTTGTGAATGGATCTGCAGTGTTATCTTCTGTAGCAACCCTCCGAACCTCGATCTCCCGGCGATCCACGATCTCCCAGATAAGGTGATACCGCCTCAAGATGTGTCTGGACTTCTGATGGGACCTGGGTTCCTTCGCTAAAGCTATAGCGCCGTTGTTGTCACAATACAGCGGTATTGGATCAACAATGGTAGGAACCACCTGAAGCTCCGTGAGGAACTTCTTCATCCAGACAGCTTCCTTTGCGGCATCGCAAGCAGCTATGTACTCTGCTTCTATAGTTGAGTCCGTAACGGTTTCCTGCTTGGAGCTCTTCCAGCAAACCGCCCTTCCATTGAGGGTAAAGACATAACCCGACATGAACTTGGAGTCATCCTTGTCACTCTGGAAGCTGGAGTCAGCAAATGCCTCGATCTGGAGGTCTTTTCCGCCATACACCAAGAACATCTCCTTAGTCCTCCTCAGGTACTTGAGAATATTCTTTACTGCTATCCAGTGTTTCTCCCCTGGGTCTGACTGATACCGGCTTACAACGCTCAATGCGTATGCTACATCTGGTCTGGTACACAACATCGCATACATTATAGAGCCTACCGCAGATGCGTAGGATATAGATGACATGCGAGCCCTTTCCAAGTCAGTCTTGGGAGACATCTCCATGGAGAGGGTGATTCCGTGACAAGCCGGTAGATTACCGCGCTTTGAATCTTCTCATCTGGATTCTTGATAAAGCCGAATTCTTTGACAGTATCATCAAAGAAGATGTTCCAACTCCACGATGCCTGCTTCAGTCCATAAATGGACTTAAGCAATTTTCACACTCTACCGCTACTCCCACTCTGAATGAAACCCTCCGGCTGATCCATATAGACTCACTCTTCCAAATTTCAATTTAGAAAAGCCGTCTTTACGTCCATCTGCCAGATTTCATAATCGTGGAAGGCAGCGATGGCAAGAAGGATCCGAATGGATTTGAGCATAGCCACTAGAGAAAAGGTTTCGTCATAGTCCAAACCAGGTCTTTGACGAAAACCCTTCGCAACAAGTCTAGCTTTATAGGTTTCAACCTGCCCATCTACACCAATCTTCTTTCTGAAGATCCACTTGCAGCCTATGGGTTTTACCCCTTCTGGAGCAATGTCCAAAGTCCAAACTTTGTTGGTGTACATGGACTCCATCTCGGTCCGCATTGCATCCATCCATTTCATTGAGTCACATCTCTGAATGGCTTGCTGGAAGTTAGTAGGCTCATTATTTTCAATGATGCAATCTTCTCGATCCCCGTCTATGAGAAAACCGTAGTATCTCTCAGATGGATGAGACTGCCTACTACTCCTGCGAAGTGGCACTGGAATGTCCGGTTCTTCTGAAACCTCTGGTTCTACCAAGCTTTCAGTAATAGCTTGTGGTTCTGTAATTTCTTCCAGTTCTATTGCGCTCCCACTTGTTTCTTTTTCTAAAAACTGATGTTCCAGAAAGTGGGCATGACGAGAAACAAAAACCTTTTGTTCCTCTGTGTAATAGAAAAGATACCCCTTGGAGTTCTTTGGGTATCCTACAAACTTACACAGTACTGAGCGTGCCTCGAGTTTGTCCGCATGCTGCTTTTTAACAAAAGCTAGACATCCCTATATCTTCAGATATCGAAGATGGGGTTTCTTCCCACACTACATCTGATATGGTGTGGTAGGCACAGTCTTGGAGGGAACCTTGTTCAAAAGATATACAGCTGATTTTAGTGCATAACCCCAGAAGGATCGCGGTAACTCAGCCTTTCTCATTATGGAACGAACCATATCCAATAGGGTTCGATTCCTCCTTTCAGATACACCGTTGTGTTGTGGTGTGTATGGAGGAGTAAGCTGAGAGAGAATTCCATTCTCTTTTAAGTAGTCCAGAAATTCGGCACTTAAGTATTCACCACCTCGATCAGATCTCAGTGTCGATACTTTTGCCTGTTTGTTTTTCTACTTCATTCTTATATTCCTGGAATTTTTCAAAGGCCTTGGATTTATGCTTCGTTAAGAAGACATGTCCATACCTTGAAAAATCATCCGTAAAAGTAATGAAGTAGGAATAACCACCTCTCGCATGTGTAGACATTGGACCACACACATCACTGTGTATGAGTCCCAAGAGCTCGCTTGCTCTTACTCCGTGTCCAGTTAACGGAGTCTTTGTTATCTTTTTCATGAGACAAGATTCACAAGTAGCATAAGACTGATATTCGAACGGATTCAAGTATCCCTCTTTATGTAACTTTGTTAACTGTGTCTCTTTAATGTGACCCAGTCTACAATGCCATAAGAAAGCCTGATTTAATTCCGGAGACTTTCTTTTAAGTGTGTTCTCGACATTGAAAACCTGAGCTTAATTCAGTACGTATATTCCGTTTTCTAATGTACCTGACCCAATCAGAACTTGATTTAGGTGGATGTGGACCACATTGCTTACAAAAGTAAAATCATATCCTTTCTTAGAAAGTAAGGATACAGATATGATATTACAAGCCATACTAGGTACATACAAAAAAATACGCAGAATCAATATCTTCCCACTTGTCAATCCAAGGTAATATTCCCCTACGGATTCAGCGTCCATGCTCATTCCGTTAGCAACCCTGAGAGTCATATCACCTATCCTGATAACTCTACGGTTTCTCAAAGCCTGTAATGAATTACAGATGTGAGATCCTGATCCGGTATCCAGTACCCAGGAAGTAGAGTTAATTGACATACAGTTTTCTATTACAAACACACCCGAAGCCGAAGCCACAACATGCTTCGAATCCTGGCTACTGGCTTTCAAAGCCTTGCAATCCTTCTGCCAATATCCTTTCCCGTAATAATAGGTACGTCCTTCCTTCACTATATCTAGTCCCAAAACTCTTGCCCTACCCTTTCCTTCTACTTCCCTGGTTTCCTTCAGGGTATAAGTAGAGGGCAGAGACTGTAGAATCAAGTCAGTATTTGACCCGTTCTTCAACGTGGTCTTCAGGTCCGTGAGCTCATCAAAATAGCTAGTATCTGTAAGGACGTTGTCCCCTACAGATGACCCGACAGCCAAGCTCGCTTGAAGCAATTCGTTCGAGGTCTCATATCTTGCGATACGGGATTGCTCTCCATATAAATCTTTGTTATGGAGGATGATAGAAACTAAGTCCATCTTCTCATGCTGCCTCTGGTATGCACCATCAACTGAGGCCAACACGAGACACTTGGCATTCACACAGTCTTTTTCCGATGTCTTATGGATATCGGTATCCGTGACGATGGAAACTGGTCCTGAGACAGCAGGGGTTTGATTAGTGAAGAGGTGTCCTGGCTTGTCATGGGTAATGGACATCTGGATAGACCTTTGCCAGTCATAACAGTCAGATTCAGTCAATTTATTATCTAGATGTAACCTATGTCTGGTCACTGGGTTGCTGCAATTAAGAGAGAGAGAAGAAAACACTTATCATGATGCTCTTGCAAGTTTAGATTGGTTTTTAGTTTATCTAAACATGATGGCTCCCACTATTTCTCGAATCCTTCCTCAAACTATAAAAGAATTAGTCGGGATTGATCTCACCGTACAATACTTGCTTAACCGTTCAGCCAGGCTGGTGTCGGTACTTCAAGGGAGGTTTTACGACGCTTTCGCGAAGTTCCTTAATTAAATAACCTCTTTTCCCTGTGGGCGTAGCCCCGCTAACACCTTTCTAGACACCTACTTGGTTTATAGCATTGATCGTTAAGTGAAAAGTTTCCCGAGGAGTAGCGGATACTCACAGTAGGATCGGGATCCAAATATCATTGTGAGATAATGGTGAAGGAATCCTACCAACATTATCAAACTCCAAATGGTATGCAATACTAGCAAGTTTCAGTTTCTTTAGAAACTCCCGATGTGGATTTTTGCCCCATGCTCTTATGACCTTGACGAAGGCCAACATATCATAAGTCACATGTCAAGTTCTACCCGTCATTATCCAGGTTAATTTGAACCCACCCGTACATACCCTTGACGAAGGCCAAAATAGTAGTACGACTGTCCCAAACCAACGCATCTATCTATGCTACAGATAAACATTCAGCAGCTACCAATCACTATGCCTTGGCGAAGGTCAAAATACATAGCTTGAATACTACTGAACATTTAACTGAAATGACTGAGGGCTACGAATGGTTTTGGCGAAACCGTGAACGTAGTGAACTTGATATAATCGAAGGAACCTGATAGTTTTTAAAAGGAGTGGTTTAAGCTCCGCGGTTTTAAAAGATTCTCTGTTTTGAAAAAACTGAGTGGTTTTGAAATTGTTCCAACGATTCAGCTTTGGTTTGTTTTCTTTGCATTAATTAATGCGTCTCATCAATTAATCCTACCATTGCAGAAAACAATGAAAATATGACATACGCTTATGCCATCCGCATTCGCCACGGAGCCCCGTCATCACCCGTTAGGTTACTTAACTAACAACAGAGCGGGGGCTGGACTAGCGCGGATGCAAAACATAAGCAACGCCTAATAGATATCATATATAGATATATACATTCGTCAGATGCAATGATAGCCATTCCAGATCACAGATGAACACATTAGATATTCTAGGAATCCGCGTTTCGCTCGAGCCTGCAACAAAAGACGGATTACACGGTCGCGATGAATAGCCAAACCCCACCCTAGACCCCTACGGGTGCGGCAAACTACCCGCTAAGTACCCAAAGTGAAGCAACCTCCCTCAACAATGTGAGTAGGCCACTCGGCACTTCAAAGTACCCGGTAGTTTGTGCACCCCTCCTTGGGTCTATCCTAGGAGCAAAAACAGTAAAAGAAATAATATACAATGGCGGCTACAACCTCAACCCGGATGTGCGGCCATAAAATTAATATTACATCAAATGAAAGATAAAGAAACTCTCATCTCACAACCCTGGCTATTCATCCGCGACAATCCAATAAGTTCATATACGCAATCCAACATCACAGATCATAGATATGTACAAGCCCCACTAATCGACGTATAGCGATTAGTCGACGTTCAGTACATATAACACATTACAGATATAATCAATTACCTAAAATTTATAGAATTTTGATCAATATTCCAATTTGAAACTACCCCAAACACAACACTGTTCTCTGAAGAATCTGGGCAGAAACAAAGTATCTTAAAAATCACAAAACATCAAGCTGAACACACTGCAGGAAAAACGAGTCGCGACCGAGTCGACTCGGCCGTGGATCCGCGGCGAAACGCTTGGTTTCGCCGCGCTTCCGCGGCAGTCTGACCGAGTCATGAGCTCATTTTTCTTGGGTGTTCCTAAAAAACCTTGCACGTATTTTTCAGGTCTGTGGAAATATTTTTAGACCTGTTTTTAAAATCGGCAGAAAACATAAGATTTTGATGTATTTTGAGATTCTTTTCCGGATCGAAGTTCTAAACACTTTGCTAACACGTTAGTTGCTGTTTAGCTAGGCTCTGATACCACTATAAGTCTACGTTACCCACCTCGGTAATTACGGGGAGGCGGAACAGGTAAAAACAAATTTTTATCTCAAGGTAACATAGACTAACCATGAAGGATCTTTGCTAAACAAAAACTAACAAACTAACTACAAGTTCTAGCTACTAAGTTAGATGGTTATACCTAGTTCTTGAACTCCTTCACTTCTTGTAGCGGTTGACCTTGTTGCTAGCTCCTTGGAGTGGTGTAGACGGCTCCTCCTCTTCGTCTTCTCTTTGCCGAAGAAAGATCCACCCGAAGGCCTCTACCTTGGGCTCCTACCTCAACCAAGAAGTAACTAGAGTGCTTGGCTTGCTAGGCTAAGAACCCTAGAATGAGTAGAGAGGTGTTTTGATGGTTTTATCTCACAAAGCTTGGATTTTCAATACATAAAACACTTAAGCTTTTGAGAGAGAGGAAGAGAGAAAGCAAATCAAGAGAGAGAATGAGCATGAGAGAATTAGAAGATAATTACAACCATGCTCTCATATGAGAGAATATGAGAATAATAATAATAATTAAGAAAATTGTGACGGTTAGTTGATATGACCATTATCATTTCACAATTAATGCTAATTGCAAGCTTCAAGAAGCATCTTGCAAAAGAAATGATCATGGTCAAATGGTCAACAAAAGTCAAATTGTCAACCCAACCTCAACCATGGCACAATTATCTTTAATTAATATTATTAATCATATTTCTCATTCTCATTAGGGTTTAGAAAAAGTCAACGGTCAAAAACCCTAATGAGATTCCTCTGGCTCTGTCAACTGTGCATACACACCCGCATCCGTGTTCCCAGGAACACGAATACAATGAGACAAAACCAATCCCAAAACAAATACTAGGATCTGGCTTAAACCAAAGCCCGCTAGTAATAACTTTCCGGACACCAAACGTGCACAAGTGTGCGGATGTGAACGAACCCCGTCGCAAAACCATGCGACCTCTACTCTATTTTGCCCAAAGGCAAACAACCCTCTGTGTGGGACTCTAAAGACTCGACACTACGCTGGCAGTGGGTTTAACTACAGGCCGCAAGCGGTACTAGCTGTACGTAACGGTCCCCAGGTAGATGCCGATAAGAAGACCGATGAGGTGAACCCATCCGAACTCCTACTAAGCCTGAATGTGACAATCTCCGTACAGTCCGGTCTGTTCGTCTGAGAGTATCGCATGTCACGCCTAGGGGATGGTAAACGTCAGACCCCTAACAGCGGTACAAGTCATGCCAGAGTGTAGCCCAGAACACCGTGAGAAACTACTGGAAAGGTTACCAGGAATTCTCGCTTGCCCTGACCAGGGACTTTGTGTAATGGCTCTCCAAGACACAGCGCGATATCAACCCCCAATACCGGGAGAGACGAGTCCTATCTAACCACTACTGCCTCCAAGTGCTTCGGGACTGCACCCAACTACTACCTGTTTGCACGACTCTTTTGAGACGTGGTAGGGTAGTAATCAAAGTACAGTGGGAATACACTCGAGGCGAAGTAGCAGTGTCAAGTCGACGGACTAAGCTGTACTCTTGTCACCTAGGAACTGTTATCTGATGATAGGTATAGTACCAACCAACAGTTCCCGAGTCCTGTCCAGTGTACTCGTAACCTAACGAGCACCCGCATACTATCTCCAGTACGATGTACTAATGGCTGTAGGACAGACTATCTCCCCTGCTGGGATGAGAAGCGTACACGCTAGTCTACTCCGGAGTATCGATGCCCTGTCTCGATAATCCTACAACTAGAGACCTGTATATGGATATGCTTGTAGATTACCCAACCCCCCTAGTGTGGCTGCCATCAAAACGCTAGTAATCAAGCAAAGATCCTTAGGGCTCCACTAATATGTATAAGCTATATGCTAAAAGAAACATATGTACATATTGAAGTGGAAACAAACCAAGTAGCATACTACCATTTTGAGCAAGATTGTCTATACAATTGTGAATATCCCAAGCTTCCGTTAAGTAATATACAAACTAGTATGATACAGTAATGGCCTCTAGGACGTATACACTAACACAATTATTACTGGAGGATCTTTGGCTGGAGGGTCCAGCTGAATCATCATGCCCACCATATCTTGGAATAGAAGGGAGATTTGTTTTATGTTGGCCGCTTGTTCCGCGGCCACTTTGTCCTTTTTCTCAAGCATTCTCCGAAGGAATTCGGCATCAGTTTCCTACTCATGACGCTGTTCTGAGGACGTCTCTGGGCTTGCTTTTGGTACCGTGAGTGCGGCCATGGCTGTTAGCATCTCTTGGAGCTTTTGTTGCTATTGCTCCTGAGCCTTAGTCACTGATCGCGTAAGCGGTCGATGACCTGTGGAAATACGGCTATCCTCTTTTCCGGATACCATATAGACGTTATGCTCCACCATTCCCCCAGACTTGGTGCGTTTAGATTCAGCGTTCTTAAGATTCGTCGCGGACATGGAGATTTTCTACGGCCTCCTTCTTTTGTGGGCGGTCGAAGTTGAGGGGGCCGTTGCAGCGGGCACCCAAGTGGATAACGCCTTCTGTGATATGACAGGGTGGTCCTTCTCCTGCCGAACTTTCATCTTCTTCTATCGGCGGGAGTAGTCTTGGTTGATCACCGAGTCTTGGACCTGTCGCCAGACCTTGTAAATTTTAGAGGATAGCCGCTAAAGGGGCTACTCCAGCTTTGTCTTTATAGCACCCTCCACCGGTGGAGGAGATCTCTTCAGCACGGCCGTCGGAGAGTTCTTGCGCACCCTCCTTAGTGGTTCAAAGCTGTTCCCAGTTGGAACAGCAGTAGCAACTTCTACCATTGGAGCTGGTGGAGTCAATCCAGAAGGGGAATTGCCCCCAGCTTTCCTCACTCGGCGCCGGTGGCGACGTCTAACATGTCGTGCGGCCGGGATCACCTCTGCTGTTGGATGAGCTTCTTCTTGCCCCTTACTTTGAGGAGAGGCTGCTATTGGCGTTAGCCTATCGAAGACTGACGTCCGTTGAGAGGGGATAGTCAGTCTTGTGAAGGCCGACTTTCGAACAGGGGAAGCAGTCTTCATGACTTCACCTGGAGTGGGAGTTGGAATGGTCAGTCTTGTAAAGACCGACCCCTTAACAGGAGAATCCACTTTGAGTACTTCAGGAGCAAGAATGGTTATCCGTTTCGGGATAACCCCTTTGGTATTGCAGGCTTTTTCATGGGCCCGTTGGAGCTTTGGCCCAGTCTATTGAAAACCGAGGCACTGGATTTGGAAGAACCGTTGAGAGGAGCCCCGGTAGTTGTAAGCCGATCAAAGACCGACTTCATTGGAGCTTCTTGCGACGACATTGGGGCATTGAAGCTCATCGGTGGGAGCATAGTCCTGAAGAATAGCCCAGTGGTGGCTTCGGTCACTTGTTCCACCGTCATTGTAAAAAGGGAGGCCGCTTGAGGCCTATAGTTCACTCCTCCGGCGAGGACGAAGTGGGAGTTGTTGCAATTAGTGCAGTTTGAAGCCATTAATCTTCTGTTTTCTGCATGGAGAAAGACACCAAATCTTAGTACCTCGAATCCAGGGGCAACCATAGAAAACCGCGATTCGTTCGCGAAACACGACACACGAAGTGTGAAGTGGAAAGAGGAAAAGTCCCACCGGGCGTGCCAGAATCTGTTCTCTGCCGAAAAGACGAGACCGGGACGTTGGGACATCCGGCCTGAATTTTGGGGGCAGATGCTATTTGGTGCTATCCGTCCACCTCTCCGAAGATGCCAAGTTGATTTATGACACCATGTATCGAAGGTGTAAACAAATGCGGCCGATATAGCAGACTTCGTCAGATTCCCCCTCATTGAGGGGTTTTTTATTGTGGGGACGCTCTTCCCTGCAGGCATAAGCCCCTGCAGTTAATTACGCTAACGTATCGCGGTAACCACTTTCTCCTTCTCCAGATGGTCACTTCGTTTCGTGTGTGTTTGTTTTGTTTTTGGTTGCTCGTGGATTTTATACGGAGACTAATTTATGTTGTCACCCGTAGGGCGTGGATTAGTCCAAATCCGTATTTTCTTAGATTTGGGTTTTAGGTTGGGTTTATGGATCGTTAATCTCATTTGAGACTAAGATCAACTTAAACGTTTGTTAAGAATACGTTGGTCTAATTTTAGACTAAGATCTACTTAACAGGATCATTTAGATCCAACAAAAGAGCATTTGGGCTCTATTGCTTTAGTTTAGGGACATTGCGGTCCAGTTTAAAGACGTCATAGTCTGTAAATTTAAAGACATCATAGTTTATGAGTTTAAGGACCTCACATTCCATAAAGTTTAAGGACATCATAGTCCATGAGTTTAAGGACCCCACAGTCCATAAAATTTAAGGACATCATAGTCTAGTTTAAAGACATCATAGTCTGTAAAGTTTAAGGACATCATAGTCCATGAGTTTAAGGACCCCACATTCCATAAAGTTTAAGGATATCATAGTCCATGAGTTTAAGGACTCCACGGTCCGTGGAATGTCTTGTTGTCGGGACCCGTCACTTCTCTGAAGACGTTGAAGGATTACAACGATAAATATTAGAGGAGTGAAGAAATGTACCCTTGAACCAATATTGGTTGGAGATCTAAAGTCCAATTTGGGACTAAGATCAAAGATTTATGAGCATATGGGCTCAATTAATCTGAGGTAGGGTTCTGTGGCCACTTTGGGCTCGGTCCATTTAGTTAAAATGTTAAACATTTAATAATGTTGAGCATTGATTTGGGCTCTGACAATCTTTTTTTCTTTTATTGAATGCTGAGCACTCATCATAGCTCTGGGCTTTTATTTATAGAACAGTTTATGTTCTTTTAGCGCACACGTGAGGAGCACGTGGCGCGCTTGGCGCTGTGCGCCAGTCAATAAGCACAGAGCACTTCTGTTAAGTAGCGCACACGTGATGAGCACGTGGCGCGCTTGGCGGTGAGCGCCAATCAAAGAGCGCAAAGCGCTTCTATTAAGTAGTGCACACGTGCGGAGCACGTGGCACGCTTGGCGGTGAGCGCCAGTTCAAAGAGCGCAAAGCGCTTCTATTTAATTAGCACACACATGGGGAGCACGTGGCGTGCTTGGCGGTGAGCGCCAATTCAAAGAGCGCAAAGCGCTTCTGTTTAAGTAGCGCACACATGGGGAGCACGTGGCGCGTTTGGCGGTGAGCGCCAGTTCAAAGAGCGTAGTAGCGCACACATGAGGAGCACGTGGCGCGCTTGGCGTTGAGCGCCAGTCAATGAGCGCAGAGCGCTTCTGTTTAAGTTTGGAGCGATAAGGCTCTGCAGCGCTGTGCGCTAGATTTGGAGCGCTGAGGCGCTCTTCTTTAATTGGAGCGCTAAGGCTCTTTTTAGGCAGTTTTGCGCCCTGAGAATTAAATTCTCTCTATAAGAGACTTTGTCTCATGGATCTAAGAACAAAGTTCTTCTTATTATTATTTTTTATAGGAGATGTTTCAATCTTTTATATTTTTGATGAAAGGCTCTGCCTTTATGGATCTATGATCCTAAGAGAATTGAATTATTCTCCCCACTTTTTATAATGAGATATTATGATATCTTTTGTGAAAGACAATTTGTCTCAGAGATCTATGATCTGAAGAAGATAAAGTTCTTTCCCTTATTTTTTTATGATGAGATACTTTGATCTCTTTTGGTGAAAGGCCTTGGTCTTATAGATCTATGATCTGAAGAAAAAAGAAGTAAATTCTTCTTCTTATATGAGATGATTTCATCTCTCTGTTCTTTTTTTACTTTGAAGAAAATCTTCTTCTTCTAAGAGCTTGCTCTTTGTCTTTTAAATTTCTCAAAGTTTATGGGGGGTTCCTCTATTTCTTTTTCTCTTTTGATTTGAAAGCTTATGGGGAGGTCTCTCTGTATCAGACTTGAAGTCTTGGGGGCTTTATATAGGGCAAGCTAATTTGTTGAATCAGTTGAAGAGATCTTTTCTCTGATTGATTTGGGGATGTTTCCCCCGTTGGATCTTTTGATCCAAGAGCTTCTGTTTTACAGAAGGCAATCTTCTTTTTTTTTAACAAGATTGGGAAATCTTTTCCCATAAAGAATTTATTCTGTATTTTGGTGATTTTTAATCACCATTGGATCATTGTTCCAACGGTGCTCTGATTTTCAGAGCATAATCTTTCCTGTTTGAAAAGATTCTGAGGAATGTTTCCTTAACAGAATTTTATTCTGGTCAATTGATGATTTTTAATCATGTTCGTTGGATTTTTGATCCAAGGGCCGAGAACATTTTGTTCTATCGCTAGCGCTCACGTGCTTTGCACGTGGTGCGCTGCTTAGAGTGCAGCGCTCTTGGCGCTAGCGCTCACGTGCTTTGCACGTGGTGCGCTGCTTAGAGTGCAGCGCACTTTGGCGCTAGCGCTCATGTTCTTTGCATGTGGGGCGCTGTTTAGAGTGCAGCACTCTTGACGCTAGCGCTCACGTGCTTTGCACGTGGTGCGCTGCTTCATTTCAAATTTTGAAATTTGAACAGAGCTTTACTCTGATTGGGGGAAACAACCCACGCTTGGATTCTTCCATAATAAACCACTTTAGTATGGAGTCAATGTATCTGGATTGGGACAATCCCAGTATCCGTTTAGATCTATCTCTATAGATCTTAATCCCCAAAATGCAGGAGGCATCACCTAGATCTTTCATTGAGAATCTATGTGATAAGAAGAGCTTGACCGAGTGCAGCATAGGAACATCATTTCCTATCAAGAGTATGTCATCCAAGTACAATACGAGAAAGACAACCTTACTCTCTGCCACCTTCTTATAAATACAAGGTTCATCTACGTTCTTGATGAAGTCAAACTTTTTGACTACAACATTAAGACAGATGTTCCAACTCCGCGATGCCTGCTTTAACCCGTAGATGGGTTTAAGCAGCTTGCACACCTTTCCGCTGCTCCTACTGTCTACGAAGCCCTCCGGCTGAGTCAAGTACACGCACTCCTCTAAATCACCATTTAGAAAGGCGGTCTTAACATCCATTTGACAGATTTCGTAGTCATGGTATTCAACAATGGCAAGTAAGATCCGGATGGACTTAAGCATAGCCACTGGAGAAAAGGTTTCGTCATAATCCACACCTGGTCGTTGACGAAAACCCTTTGCAACAAGTCTAGCTTTGAAAGTCTCAACTTTTCCATCTACACCAAGTTTCTTCTTAAAGATCCATTTGCTCCCAATGGCTTTTACCCCTTCAGGAGCAACTTCCAAACTCCATACTTTGTTGGTGTACATGGATTCCATCTCAGATCGCATTGCATCCAGCCATTTCACAGAGTACCCACTCGTGATGGCCTGCTCGAAGCTAGTCGGGTCATTATCTTCCATGATGCAGTCCCCGCTCCCACCATCAATGAGAAAACCGTAGTATCTCTCAGGTGGATGAGGAGCCCTACTAGATCGACGGAGCGGCTGAGGTTCTTCAGGAACTACTGAATCATCTGGTTCTACCAAATCTTCTGTCGTAGTTTCTATAGCTGGAACTTCTTCCAGTTCTACCTCCTCACCACTAATTTCCTTTGCAAGAAATTCCTTTTCTAAAAAGGTGGCATGTCGAGAAACAAACACCTTTTGTTCCTCAGTATGGTAGATGATATACCCTTTTGAGTTTTTGGGATATCCGACAAACTTGCACAGGACAGACCTTGCCTCGAGTTTGCCCGGATTGTGCCTTTTGACATAGGCCGGACAACCCCATATCTTAACATAATTAAGTGATGGTTTCTTCCCCTTCCATATCTCATATGGAGTGGTAGGCACTGATTTGGTAGGAACCATATTCAATAGGTGTATGGCTGTCTTAAGCGCATACCCCCAGAAGGAAATAGGCAATTCAGCAGTACTCATCATAGAGCGCACCATATCTAATAGGATGTGAATCCTCCGCTCCGATACACGTTGTGCTGTGGTGTATAGGGAGGAGTAAGCTGAGAGAGAATCTCATTCTCTTTTAGATAGTCTAGAAACTCATTGCTCAAGTATTCTCCTCCTTGATCAGATCGAAGGATCTTAATACTTTTACCCGTTTGGTTCTCGACTTCGTTCTTATATTCTCTGAATTTCTCAAAAGCTTCAGGTTTGTGTTTCAACAGGAACACATGTCCGTATCTTGAGAGATCGTCAGTGAATGTAATGAAGTATGAGGAACCATTTCTGGCATGTGTAGACATGGGACCACATACATCACTATGTATCAGTCCTAAGGGTTCTGTAACTCTTTCTCTGTGTCCACTAAATGGAGTTTTGGTCATCTTACCTTTGAGACATGACTGGCAAGTATCATAAGATGTAAATTCGAACGGATTCAAATATCCATCCTTATGTAACTTTGCTAGTCGTGTCGCATTGATATGACCTAGTCTACAATGCCACAAGAAGGATTCGTTCATTTCTGAACTCTTCCTCTTGTGTGTGTTTTGCACATTAAGTACTGTAGTTTGATTGAGAACGTATATGCCATTATTTAACGAGCTTGATCCAATCAACTTTTGATTCAGGAAGATGTTCATAACATTATCCTGTACTACAAAATTATATCCTACTTTACTCAATAAAGAAACTGATATAAGATTGCATATCAGGGTCGAAATGTAATAGCATTCGTTCAGACTCAATGTATTACCATATGGTAATACAAGGTGATATTCGCCAACTGCTTTGGCTGCAACATTTGCACCATTCCCTACTCTTATAGAATGATCACCCTCTCCCAGTTCTCTACCTTTACGTAGCCCATGTAACATATTACATATGTGGGATCCTGATCCGGTATCTAATACCCAGGACGTAGAGTAAACTGAGAAACAATTCTCGATAACTAACACACCTGAAGAAGATGCATCATCATGCTTATTCTTCATTTAGGTGGCGTGAGAATCCGGATATTCTCCTATTCCCTGCTCGGACTTATAACAATTATAAGTTGGAGCGGGACCAACGTTCCCCTGCTCAGTATAATAAGCGGGTTCGGTCAATACATCCATATTATTATCTTGATTAAGGCCTAACATGGTCGCTACCTGGAGAGAGAGAGAAGAAAACACTTTAGCGTATGCTCTTGCAAGATTAGATTGGTTATTATCTTATCTAATCAGGATGGCTCCCACTGTTTTCATCAAATCTTCCTTCAATCTCTAAAGAGTAAGACTAGCCGGGATTAATTGCATCTTACAAGTTCGCCAATCTTTTAGCCAGTTCAGTGTTGGTACTTTGAGGGAGGTTCCCCGTGCTTTCGCACGGACCTAATTAAAATAAACCTCATTTTCCCAGAGGCATAACCCCGTTAACACCTTTCTAGACACCTACTTGATCGGCTAATTGTCATGTGTAAAACTCTCCCAGGAGTAACTCTTACTCGGAGTGGGTATCATGATCCAACTATCTTATAGAAGGTATGCAATCTCATTGCAAATTTCAACTCTTGAAATTCCCGATAATACTTTTACCCCTAACGTGCTATGACCTTGACGAAAGCCAACAAACCATAGTCCGCTAGTCAAGTTCAACCCGTACATTTCATGATTGAATTAAACACACCCACACGACCCTTGACGAAAGCCAACAAGGCCGTACGACTACCCTAATCCAATCTCATCTTATGTTGCAGATAAGCACTAGTTAACTACCGCACACTGCGTCTTGACGAAAGCCAACAAACGCAGCACGAATACTAAGTATTACTTATCTGAAATGTCGGAGGGCAACGCAGTTTTTTCAGAAAACCATGAGCGTAATGAACTTGATATCGTTGTAGAAACAAGTGATTTTGAAAAGGAGTGTTTTTGAGGCTTTTACTAGTTTTTCTAAAGAGGCCACTCCCGGTGAAGGGATCTCGGCTCTTTCTTATCGAATAAGGTGCAGGATATTTCACAAATACCACTATGCAAAGCAAGAACTATAGAAGCAATCAAAAACATAACCGAGTGAGTTGTAGCATCTGCTAGTTTCTCTAAAGAGGTCACTCCCGGTGAAGGGATCTCGGCTTTTTCCTTATCGAATATGGTGCTGGATATTCTACAAGGAATACCGCTATGCATAGCAAAAAACTAGAGCTACCCTTTTTATAAATTTGATTCTACAACATCTTTTAGGTTTCTTTTCTTTCATTAATCTCATTAATGACGTCCCATTATTTATGCTTCCTAAGCATCACAGAAGAAACGAAAATACAACGTACACTTATGCCATCCGAATTCGCCACTGTGTCCCGTTATGCACCGTTAGGTTACTTAACTAACGGCATACCGGGGTGGGACTATCGCGGGTGCAAAACATAAGCAACGTTTATTAAATATCATATATACAATAATAAAGCATTCGTCTCACGCATATAAAATGATCACATCAAAGTATATCAGCAGTAGAAGATAACATATGAAATATTGGATATACTAGGAGGTCCGTGTTTTATTTTGAGCCTGTATAAAACACGGATTCCACGGTCGTGATGAATAGCCAAACCAACATCTCTAGACCCCTACGAGAGAGGTAAGCAACCCTCCCAATTCTAGGGTTAGGAGACCCGATCTCGACTCCTCGAGATGGCCTCCCACATGACCCTAGAACCCGGTTACTTGTGTTCCCCTCCTTAGGTCTATCCTAATACGGAAAAGTAAATAATATACAATGGTGACATCATCCTCAACTCGGAAGTGCCCCAATAAAAGAATATTACACATAATGAATTTTACATGAATGAAAATAAAAACCCTCATCTCACATAAAACCCCCGGCTATTCAAAATAAGACGATCTAATATAACATATCACAGCAACACATAACATCACATGTCATCAACGTAAGTATATATATACCTATCACAATTGTCGTTGACATATAGCAACGAAAATGGTGATATATCATATATTACACTTACAGTTGCTGAAAAGAAAGTGAAAAACTACAACATTTGGAATCCACAATCATCTTAGACATCGTAAACCCGAAATATCACATATTACGGATTTCATGCCTAACTATATGAATTCTACATATTGTATCACATTACAGAAAAAGCTAGACGATATTAAACATTCCGATCAAATCAACAAACACCCAAAATTTCACAAAATGCTCAACACTTGAGCGTAATTTAGAAGTATCCATCACATGCCACAGTAGCAATGAACCAGCCGTAGAAGGGTCAACCAATGGCTCACTTGTGGCACCGCTAAACTACCACAAACCCTAGGATTTAGTGGCGGTTTTGACGGTCACAAAATCGAGTTAAGCTTTTGTTCTTCTAGAGGGTTCACCGCATCACTTGCACGATATTTTAATGTTCTTTAACTATGAAAAAGATCCAACTCTTGAAAAATTTTCCGGCAAGGGTTAAAGTGGGTATTTGATATCCAACTTTTTAACACCGTCTAAAATAACCGAAACAAAACTTAGAATTACGAATATGAAACACTCTGAAGTGCCTTTGCTAAAGGATAACATCACATGCAAAATTAGCAAACACAAACAACACCTAAAGTATCAAAACCCAGAGCCTTAAACACTGTGCAAATTTCAGCCCCAAGCGGTCCGATCTGGCCGGTTATGGGAGTGGTGATCTCGGTCAAATTTTCAGGGAATGGGCTAAAATTTGTACGGTGTTCATATTGTATCGCATACATAATTCTGCAACTGTTTGAAAAAAATTTTGACACTCTGAAAAAATTTACAGAAACTAGGGTTTTACGTCGGGTGTTTCAGAGTTGTTTCGGTTTCGTAATCCTACACTTATCCGTCTAATTCTCTAGCTAAGCTCTGATACCATTGTTGGGATACCTACAACGGCAGCAAGATTTCGGGAGTCATCATCCATGCCAAGTTTAAATTTTTGCCATTCTAGATAACCCTAACCCTAGATCTTTAACTAGAGAATCAAACAAAAACTATATGTTAACAACTTAGCATCTAAGAGTTAGGGATTACAACCTTTGTAGTCCATTTCTTCACTTCATAAGCTCCGAGTTGAGGTCCCTTTGCGGCGATCATCAAGCTCGCGGACTCTATAGAGGCTCCATGAGGTGAATGAGACATGCTAGCTTGAAGTCTTCACTAATCCAAGATGATCTACCTTGAGGGATCATAAACCCAAGCTATCTTTTCACTAATTAGGTATTACTGAAGTGAACACCCTAATCTAAGTGGCTAGAATATATGAGGATGATGAAGTAGGAATTTTGCTCTCTTTTGTTTTCTTTTTCTCACAAAACAATCATCACAAAATCAAAGCTAGAAAGCTTTTGGAGAGAGGAAGAAGAAGATGAGGTTGTGATGAATGGAAATGAATTATTGTTGAGGTTAGAAATGCAACAAAAAGAATCTTTAAGTGAGCTTATATTAGTTAATGTGATGTAATATATCACATATATAATTATACATTAAATTATCGAATCAACTCTTGATCCGATAATCCGGCTATATAACATATAACCGACTAATATAACATGTATCATCTTATCGAATCAACACTTGATCCGATATCCCGGCTATATCACATATACCCTGCCGATATCACATATCGCGAGAATAGAATACGGTATCTCATATCGTATTAATCTCGGTCCCGCACATATCACATATGTGCTCCTACTCCGTTTTGCCTGAGCCAGGAAATCTCTGTGTAGGACTCTAAAGAATCGTTAATACGCCGGCAGTAGGTGATGATCATATCAAACACCCACAAGCTGCAAGCGGTCAGCTAAACGTAACAGCCACCCGGGTATTGAGCGATCATAATATCAACAAGCAAGCCTGCACACATTCCTGTGAATCCAATCAGTAACACTACCGTACAGTCCGGTCTCTTCGTCTGATATGTCGCATATCCAGTCTAGGGGTTGTAAACGTCAGACCCCAGTAACCGATAAGTCGTGTCGATGTAAGGCTCATAACGGGTCGAGAAACTACTGATAACACTTACCAGTAGATCTCCTTATCAGCCCTGGCCAGGGACTTCCAGTTATAGCCAATCGAACACAGCGCAACATCAACCCCCAATACCGGGAGAGACGAAACCCCTAATATCGCTCATTGCCTCCATGTGATTCGGGGCTGTACCCAAAAGCCACCGTTTTGCACGTTCTCATAAACGTGGTAAGGTGGAAATCAAACCACAGTGGGAGTCACACAAGACTCTATGACGATCTCGGGTCTACAGACTAACCTGTACCAGTGTCACCAGAGAACTGCTATCTGACGATAGGTATAATACCATTTAGGAGTTCTCGGCGAGTCCATTCAGTGTACCCATTCTCTACTGAGCACCCGTATACTTTTTCTGATGTCAAACACCAATGGATATGGGATCATCCATCGCCCATCATATGAGTCGAGAAGCGTATACGCTAGTCTACCCTGGAGTATCGATGCCCTGTCTCGATACTCCCTCGACTAGGAACAGTTATAGGATGTACTCTTGGACTACCCTGGCCCTGTAGGGTTAGTATAGCACCTTGAGAAAGTTTTGGCAAGCATCAAACATGCTACTTTAAAAAATTGGGGTGCTAAACAAACCCTAACCAAGATCTTTGCTAGATAATTAGGGTAAACAAAGCATGTAAACAACTTTATATCTAAGAGAGAGGGATTACAACCTTTGTAGTCTGTTCCTTCACTTCATAAGCTCCGAGTAGTAGTCCTTTCGCTGCGATCCATGAACTTCCGGACTCTAGAGTGGCTCCACAAGCCGAATGATCCATGCTTGCTTGAAGTCTTCCTTTCCGAAGATGATCTACTTTGAAGAATCTTTAACCCAAGCTTACACTTCACTAAACAACTTATTAGAGAAGTGAACACCCTAATCTAAGTGGATAGAATAGATGAGGATAATGAAATAGGAATTTAGCTCTCTTTTATTTTCAATTTCTCACACTAATTCATCACTAACCCAAAAGCTAGAAAGCTTTTCAAGGAGGAAGAAGAAGAAGAAAAGTCTTTGTGATGAATAATAAATTATTGTGTTGTGGTTACAAATACAATCTTGAGTTAAGAATGAAGGGCTTAACTTATGTAGAGAATAAACCTAAGGTAAAGGGTTTGTGTTGGGTTAAGAAATATCTACACAAAATACCTTAAGCTAAAAACAAAGAAAGCTTCTTGAAGCTTCTTGAAAAAGCTAACCCAAATGCTAACCCAAAACAAACCCTAACTAGTTTAATCTCCACAAAACATGTTGTATTTGTAATCATAACTTGTTACAATATTATATATCACATATATAATATATTTTTGTAACAAAAGAAAATAATACATTTAACATATATCGCATATATATCAATGTATTAACCGGTGAGAAAATGAATCAATAAAGCGAGCTAATATTAGTTAATGTAATGTAATATATCACATATATAATTATACATTAAATTATCGAATCAACACTTGATCCGACAATCCGGCTATATCGCATATAACTGACTAATATAACATGTACCGATTCATCGAATCAACACTTGATCCGATGACCCGGCCATATCACATATACCCGGCCGATATCATATATCGCGAGAATAGAATACGGTATCTCATATCGTATTATTCTTGGTCCCGCACATATCACATATGTGCTCCTACTCCGTTTTGTCTGAGTCAGGAAACCTCTGTGTAGGACTCTAAGAATCGTCAATACGCCGGCAGTAGGTGATGATCATATCAAACACCCACAAGCTGCAAGCGGTCAGCTAAACGTAACAGCCACCCAGGTATTGAGCGATCAGAAGATCAACAAGCAAGCCTTTACATTCTCCTGTGAATCCAATCAGTAACACTACCGTACAGTTCGGTCTCTTCGTCTGATATGTTGCATATCTAGTGTAGGGGTGGTAAACGTCAGACCCCAGTAACCGATAAGTCGTGTCGATGTGAGGCTCATAACAGGTCGAGAAACTACTGATAACACTTACCAGTAGCACTCCATATCAGCCCTAGCCAGGGACTTCCAGTTATAGCCAATCGAACACAGCACAACATCAACTCCCTATACCGTGAGAGACGAATCCCCTCCTATCGCTCATTGCCTCCATGTGATTCGGGACTGTACCCAAAAGCCACCGTTTTGCATGCCCTCTTGGACATGGTAAGGTGGAAATCAAAGCATAGTAGGAATCACACAAGACTCTATGACGATCTCGGGTCTACAGACTAACCTGTACCAGTGTCACCGGAAAACTGCTATCTGACGATTGGTATAAATCGATCTAGGAGTTCTCGGCGAGTCCGTTCAGTGTACCCAGTCTCCACTGAGCACCCGTACACCATCTTTGATGTCAAACACCGATGGATATGGGATCATCCATCGCCCATCATATTGGTCAAGATGCGTATACGCTAGTCTACTCTGGTGTACCGATGCCCTGTCTCGATACACCCTCGATTAGGAACAGTTATAGGATGTACTCGTTGACTACCCTGGCCCCACTAGTATGATCTCATCATAGTCCCAGTAGTCGAGTACATATCCTAAGGCCTTTATCAACATGTGAGAGCAAGACAGTAAACTAATACAAGTCAACATGTTAAGATAAAGTGAAACCAAATAGCATACTATCATGTCGAGCAAGAAAGTCCTCTCTATATATATCCAAGCATCCACTATAATATACATCATATGTACAATAATGCCTCTAGGGCATATACATAACTAACAATTTCCCACTTGCACTAAGGCCAGCTGTTGTAGTATCTCATATCCAACATCCCGAAGAGTCTCTCAAACTGTGTCTGGGGAATGGCCTTCGTGAGTGGATCCACAGTGTTGTCCTTCGTATCAACTCTCCTGACCTCGATCTCCCGGCGATCAACTATCTCCCGGATCTGGTGATACCGCCTCAGAATATGTCTGGACTTCTAATGGGACCTGGGTTCCTTGGCCAAAGCCACAGCTCCATTGTTATCACAATACAAAGGTATTGGATGCTCAATGGACGGAACCACACCAAGTTCAGTGATGAACTTCTTCATCTAGACAGCCTCTTTGGCAACATCGTTGGCAGCGATGTATTCAGCCTCCATCGTCGAGTCTGCAACGGTTTCCTGTTTGGAACTCTTCCAACACACCGCCCCTCCATTGAGGGTAAAGACAAATCCCGAATGCGACTTAGAGTCGTCCTTATCACTTTGGAAGCTTGAATCGGTAAAGGACTCCACTTGGAGTTCACCGTCACCATCCACCAAGAACATCTCTTTAGTCCTTCTCAAGTACTTGAGAATGTTCTTCACAGCTGTCCAGTGACTCTCTCCAGGATCTGCTTGATAGCTACTCACTACACTTAGTGAGTATGTGTAACAACTGGGAATATGTTAGTGACAAGTTATATTTTAATAAGTGATTTTTTTTTATAAAAGTTTACCAAATTGCTTTTCAAATATTTTATCAAAATTAATAAAGATTTTTCTAGAATTTTATCTCGACCGCACAAACATGTGCATGTTAACTAGGGTTAAATTTAGGGTGAACCATGTTAGGCAACCATGGTGGTCTAACCCCTTCTTGTTAAACTAATTAGTTTTAGTTAAAGTCTTAGCTTTGGTTAAGAGTGATTAGGGTTTTTGTTTTGGTTTTAAAATTTTAAATTCTTTTGGTTGACTTGAGGGAATGAGTGAGAGAATGCATGGTGGCTTGGGCACATGCAAGCATTTGTGATGAAGTGAGAGATGGGTGGCTTTAAGGTTGAGTCACAATCCATCTCATTTCAAAGCTTTTTGCCATCTTTCAAGCCCTCTCTTTCACATCTCTCACTCACACACCCACCCTCATCATATACCTACACTTCACCCCACACAACAACACACACACAACCATTTCCCCAGCTGCTACAATAGCAACTCACACACCAAAAACATTAGCTTCAGCTTCAAAAAAAAACAACAGAAGCAGCAGCAGCCTGGAACAGCAGCAGCAGCTCATTTCAGCCCAAATTTTGCAGCACCAGGAGCTATAGCAGCAGCGCACACACTTCCTCCTTCTCCTCCTCTCCTTCACCTAGGATTTCTAAAGGTATAACCCCTTAACTCGATTCCCTTTTGCTTAGTTATGGTCAATAGTGTAGTTAAGAGTTCATAATATGTAGTTTAGTGCTAGTTTTAACAATTTTGAGTGAGATATAGCCAAGGGATGGTTGTGATGGTTAGAGTAGCCTTATTAAATACTGTTAAGACCAGATTGCCCAAGATTTATCCCAGGTTTCACCGGAATACCCGATTTGTTCGAGTTGGCGTAGTTTAGCGTTTTAGCGACTTCTCAGCCTCTGTTAGATCTACTGTAGACCCGAACCTCCCAGAATAAAATTGGTGAAACTGTAGCATTGTGAGATTAGCAGACACACACACACAAAGCATGGGGACCCACCTCCAAGTTTAGGCCACCGGTTTATTCCTTATGGCCGCAAATTGCGGCCAAATCTGGGGTTGGGGTGTTGGGTTTTTGACTGTAGGGTTCTTCTGGGTAGCTTAGGGTTTTGGTATCTGTAACTTCTTAAGTTTGGCCCAGAGGCAAAATCTGGAGCTATAAACGAGTTATCGATGTTTTTAGAACTTGTGCGACATATGCGTGATCCGTGTGGTTCTGTGGCGCGCTGCACGACACAGCGCGTCAAAGTTGGTTCTGGTAAGTTAGCACGCGTCGCGACGTGTCGTGTGCACGCGCGTTTAGTTTCACGCACGCGTTTCCTTTTAGCGACAATTATACGATTTTTGTAATTTGTGTGAATTTGTGTTAAGTGATGTTAGTGTTAGTTAGACTATCCTAATTAGGTATTGTTAGGGCCAAGTTAACCTAGGAAAACCCCAGATTACACAAAAATACCCTGAGTTTTTAAATTGGTGCAAAACTTGATGTTTTTGAGCAAAACTTAGCCTTTTTAAAATATGCTTTAGACCCAGTAAGTTCAGGATGAATTTGAGTGGACTGTAGCCTACTGGAGATGCCCTGATCTCACCACCAGAGCCTGATCCCACCAACCCAAACCCAGGCCGCCGGAAAATTCATTCTGGCCGCAAATTGCGGCCAGACTAGGGAGATAGGTCCCAGGGTCTTCAGGGTAGGTGTCCGCTACATTTTATAGGTCCTTGGTATATATAGTTTTGTAATATTTTGATCTGGGTAAAATCTGGGGCAGTACATCGTTTTCTGGTGTTTTTAGTTGCGCGATACGCGAATGGGTTCTGTGATTCAGCGTATCGCGGCGTGTCGGGTTAAGCGTTAGGCACATACACACACGTTTCAGCGTATTGCACACACGCGCGTTAATTCGTGACGCGAGTTTCTCGCTTTGTTTTGATATCGTGTTTTGCGATATTTTTGATTATATTTGGATTCTGTGTAAATTCCAGGTTCGCAGGCGGGTACGTCAGACGCCGCCAGGAAAGGGAAGCAGGTGGTCGGCTATACTTAGCACGCGACCACGTGAGTAGATTTAACATCTACGGGGAAATCGCCCGTATGGTGTTAAGCGTCAGGGTGTAATAAGATATTTAGTTTATGTGTTCATGTAAACATACTAGAGTAGCGTACCTTTTGTTATATATATAGAACTGGTAGTATAGAACACTGCACTGTCACTAACGGTACAAGTTGCACGAGCACGATTTATATGCTACACTCACACCGTTAGTGATTGCCATGACACGCACAGTATAGGATTACTAGAAATCATATATCATATTGCTTCCGTTTTATTAACGTTGTCATGTTTTGCCACATACGAGCATATGTTATATTCATACCATGTACACTATATACTTACGGTTGTGCATACCTTCATTGATATATCACTACCTGTGCACATGTACCCTTATATTTCATCATAATGCATATATATATATATATATATATATTATATATATATATCTTGATATGTTTACCCTTGTGCCCCTACACAGCATATATTCAGACTTGGGCACACAAACATCACATGTTCATACTTGTGCCCTATACGTCACATATATTCATACTTAGTACAGATACATGACATATTCATGCTTGTGCCACATATATCATCTATTCGTACTTGGACACATATACACCATATGTCTACATTAGTGCACATGTACATTGCTACATTCACTTAGCATACTTATCCTTTTACACATCCATACCTATACTCATATTCGTATGTTACATACATGGATGATACTGACTTGATTTAAAAACTAAGGGACCGCATATGATATTTTCCAAGTTGGATCTTTTAAAAAGGGCGGTTTTCCCTTTCTGTGGCGCGCTGCACGACACAGCGCGTCAAAGTTGGTTCTGGTAAGTTTGCACGCGTCGCGACGTGTCATGTGCACGCGCGTTTAGTTTCACGCACGCGTATCCCTTTAGCGATAATTATACGATTTTGGTAATTTGTGTGAATTTGTGTTAAGTGATGTTAGTGTTAGTTAGACTATCCTAATTAGGTATTGTTAGGGCCAAGTTAACCTAGGAAAACCCCAGATTACACAAAAATACCCTGAGTTTTTAAATTGGTGCAAAACTTGATGTTTTTGAGTAAAACTTAGCCTTTTTAAAATCTGCTTTAGACCCAGTAAGTTCAGGATGAATTTGAGTGGACTGTAACTTACTGGAGATGCCCTGATCTCACCACCAGAGCCTGACCCCACCAACCCAAACCCAGGCCGCCGGAAAATTCATTCTGGCCGCAAATTGCGGCCAGACTAGGGAGATAGATCCCAGGGTCTTCAGGGTAGGTTCCCGCTACATTTTATAGGTCCTTGGTATATATAGTTTTGTAATATTTTGATCTGGGTAAAATCTGGGGCAGTATATCGTTTTCTGGTGTTTTTAGTTGCGCGATACGCGCGATACGCGCGATACGCGAATGGGTTCTGTGATTCAGCGTATCGCGGCGTGTCGGGTTAAGCGTTAGGCACATACACACACGTTTCAGCGTATCGCACACACGCGCGTTAATTCGTGACGCGAGTTTCTCGCTTTGTTTTGATATCGTGTTTTGCGAGATTTTTGATTATATTTGGATTCTGTGTAAATTCCAGGGTCGCAGGCGGGTACGTCAGACGCCGCCAGGAAAGGGAAGCAGGTGGTCGGCTATACTTAGCACGCGACCAGGTGAGTAGATTTAACATCTACGGGGAAATCGCCCGTATGGCGTTAAGCGTCAGGGTGTAATAAGATATTTAGTTTTATGTGTTCATGTAAACATACTAGAGTAGCATACCTTTTGTTATATATATAGAACTGGTAGTATAAAACACTGCACTGTCACTAACGGTACAAGTTGCACGAGCACGATTTATATGCTACACTCACACCGTTAGTGATTGCCATGATACGCACAATATAGGATTACTAGAAATCATATATCATATTGCTTCCGTTTTATTGACGTTGTCATGTTTTGCCACATACCAGCATATGTAATATTCATATCATGTACACTATATACTTACGGTTGTGCATACCTTCATTGATATATCACTACCTGTGCACATGTACCCTTATATTTCATCATAATGCATAAATATATATCTTGATATGTTTACCCTTGTGCCCCTACACAGCACATATTCAGACTTGGGCACACATACATCACATGTTCATACTTGTGCCCTATACGTCACATATATTCATACTTGGTACAGATACATGGCATATTCATGCTTGTGCCATATATATCATCTATTCGTACTTGGACACATATACATCATATGTCCACATTAGTGCACATGTACATTGCTACATTCACTTAGCATACTTATCCTTTCGCACATCCATACCTATACTCATATTCATATGTTACATACATGGATGATACTGACTTGATTTAAAAACTAAGGGACCGCATATGATATTTTCCAAATTGGATCTTTTAAAAAGGGTGGTTTTCCCTTTCTTTTACTCTTAGTGTCATACGACGCATGGCATGGATTTACGCATTAGATTGATTTATGTGATTTCTGGATTTGGGAACCGGAGTACTATTTTAAGAAAATACGCACTGTTTAAAAACCCGGTTTCCCTTGATATGATATTTCAGTGCGTCCACCATGTGTTTTCTCGGTGGTAGAGCGATACATGTAAACCCGAGTCGAGGAGCTGGACGAGGCCGATTGCGGGTACATGGTGGACCCGGTATGGTACCCCGGGGCAAGAATGGATCGCTGTGCAGTAGACGGTGAGCCTGGCAGAGGGACTACTACCTACCGGTGATTGGTTGGACCTGGCGGTTATCCGGAGGATACTGACCAGAGTCGAGAGATGGATACGGGACGACTCGTACTGCCGGGGCCGAGGGCCGATACCGCAGACAGAGCCCGTGGGCTGACCCGGACCGACGGATGCCCGAGATATGAGGTTTTGCGTGTCGATGCTGGACACGAGTTTTCTTGATATTTGGGTGCCGATGTTGGGCACTCACGATTTTAGGAGATTACAGGATTTGAGGGCCGATGTGGATGACGGCGCCTGAGTTGTACTGGGATTTCGGTGTATTGATAGACACCAGTTATTTTTCCACGTTGACGTTCCGTGTAGACATTATTTCTTCCCATACTCAGCATACAGTACTTGACATCTCATCCTGTAGCTAGCATACCGGATAGTGTATACATGCTTTGATATCATTGCGTACCCTGCTCATCATATATAGGGTTGTTAGATTATATTGCCATGCCTGATTATCACATATTTTGCTCATTACTTAGAGATGTTATTAGATCGCACTTGTTGCATGATATTGAGCATCCAGGGGCTGGCATGTAGGAGATGCGCCAGACAGTGGGATCCAGCATGCAGGAGATGCGCCAGATGATAGGATCGCTAGTTGAGACGCTTCGAGCGCAGCGACCAGAGGTAGCTGTAAGTCCGCGGCGGCGCCCCGGCCGTCGATCCGACGCCGGAAACGCGGAAACAAAAATTTTGCTAACTAGCAAACCGGCACCACCGCGCACTTTTCACCCGGATCGGGCCATTAACCTAGCAACTAGCAAAGTAAAAGATGGGTAGAGAAGTATACCAAGCGATCCGTGTCCTTCGGTCTTCGTCTCCACTCCGATCTCCCGCGGAATCTCCGTCCGTCACGTCCTCGTCGGAAAGGGCACTACGTAGCCGAATACTTTTACGGGCTCCCACCTCTTAACCGAGGCAACTCGGGCGCGAAGTTGGCTAGCCGACGCGTCCAAGATTTGCTGTAGACTAAGTGTAGAGTCTATGTCTCTTTGGGGTTTAGTTGCCATGGAGGATGGAGGAAGAGGTTGAAGAAAATTGGTGCTTTCAATTTTCTAGCAAGAAAATGAGATAAAGAATAAAATGCCACCACTCCCCAAAATGAAACTCTCTCATTCTCTAATGAAGTGGCCGGCCCCTCATGAGATGGTGGAGGAAAAAAAATCACAAGGAAAAAACAAGTGGGAAAATATGTGATAAAGAGAAAAAGGTCACACTCATTTCTCACCATTCAATCCCACTCAATCCCATTCTCATTTGATGCAAGACCAATGATGCAAAAGGAATCTCATCATGATGAAGCCTCACAAAAGCAAGAAACCCCTCATCAAATAAGCTAATTGCAAACTTGCAATTAACCCCCTCCATCAGAAAGTCCGGCCGTAAAGGAATAAAAGAAAACCGGCCGGAACGGAATGCAAACTGGCAACTTCAGAAGACTGATCCCGTAATAAATTACAGGAAAACCCCGCTACTGCAAATACATGCCCGCATTTGTATTCCCACTGAACACAAATGCAAAGAGATAAAATCTACACTATCTAATACTAGGATCCGGCTTAAGCCAAAGCCGGCTAGTAAAAACCGTCCGATCACGATCCGTGCAATACCGCACGTATCTGATCGAACCCTGCCATATCTCCATACGGCCTCTACAGCGTTTCGCCCGAAACTTGAGTGACTGTCTGTGTGGTGGACTCTAAAGACTCGTCAATACTATGGCTGTGGATTTAACCACTAGCACGTCAGAGGTATTAGCCATACGTGACAGGACACCGGCTACTGACTAAAAAGGACGTCGATGAGCGAACTCATCCTGATACCCTACTGAGCCTGTCAGTGACAATATCAGTACAGTCCGGTCCGTTCGTCTATGAGCATCGCATGGCGGGCCTATGGGGTTGGTAAAAGTCAAACCCCCAAAAACGGTACAAGTCGTGTCGGAGTGTAACCCAGAACACCCTGAGATACTACTGGAATACCTACCAGTAAATCTCCTGCCTTGGCCAAGAACTTTTCATGTTCTGGCTCTCCTAGACACAGCGCGACCTCACCCCCAATACCGGGAGAGACAAACCCCTGCAGATCCGCTCACTGCCTCCATATGGCTCGGGACTGTACCCAACTAAAACCTGTTTGCACGACTCCTTTGAGACGTGGTAGGGTAGTAATCAAAGCACAGTGGGAACTCACACGAGACAAATGACGATCTCAGGTCGATGAACTAACCTGTACACATGTCACCAGGGAACTGCTATCTGACGTCAGGTATAATACCAACTAGCAGGTTCCCGGCGAGTCCTGTCCGGTGTACTCATAACCCAATGAGCACCTGTATACATCCTTGGTGAACCAACTGACACCAGTGGCTTGTGAGACCGGCCACCGCCCCTCGTCGGGGTCTCGACTGTATACACTAGTCTACTCTGGAGAATCGATGCCCTGTCTCGAAACTCCCACGACTAGGGACCTTTTAAGGATTTGCTTATAGACCCCAGCTCCAACGTATATGATCGCCCTCATACTGCTGGTAGTCAAGAAAGAATCCTAGGGGCTCTATCAACGTGCAATAGCGACTCGTAAGGTCACCTAAAGCAGTACACGATGATAAAGATAAACCAGATAGCATACTATCATCTTGAGTAAGACTGTCCTACTGGGACAGGTCCTCCCTCAATCATTGCAATCACGTGCCTGTGATCCAATAATTGACTCTGAGGGCACTATCTCCAATAATCTCCCACTTGCACTCAAGGCTAATTATTGCGATGTCGCATACTCACAGCCCGTGTGATACCGAACACCCAACTCCTCTACTAGTCAGTCTCACAAAGCTCGTTTGCGAAACTATTGCGTTCGAGGAATAGCCTCAGTGAGTGGATCCGCTCTGATGTTTCTTTCTATGTCTCTCTTTATCTCAAGTTCGCGGAGAAAGCCATCTCCCGAAATGAGCAATACCTGTCTTAGAATATGTCTGGATGTCTGATGGGACCTAGCTCATAAGTGAACTCCAAATCCAAACTTCTTAGACTGTATCGTCAACTGAACTTAATCAGTATCCTGCGCCATGCCTTCCCTGAGTGTCCACCTGGACCATCTGTCCATAATACTGCCCCTCATCAGAGGGAAAACTATAACTCTGACAGCCACTCTGCCATCCAGGTCACCTTGGAAGCCTGGAATGATAACTGTCTCCTAAAGGAGGCTGCTGTTATCATATCCCTAGAACATCCACTTATGTTCTAAAACTGCTTCCGATTGTTTCTCCAGGATTGGATCAATATCAACTTATTGCACCTACTGAAAGAACAACATCTGGTGTGGTACTTGACATTTCATGATTGACTCAGTTGCCTAAGCAAGTGATCTGTCAATCATGCACATCCCTCTCCCCTTTAGTCTATAAGACACCTTTAGAGAGGGTGACTCCATTACTTGCAGGTACACCACCATGCCTAGAGTCGTCCATTCTAAATACTCTTAGAATGCTGTCCAAGTACCCAGATTGGGAAACCACCTAAATCTAGATCTAAAACCATAGATCTAGTAACCAGAATGTACGATATAATATCCAAGTCCTATGTGGAGAAACTACTGTGTGACGACCAGAGTATAACCGATCGCAGTATAGGAATATCACTTCCTACTCTGTGTATGTCATCAAATACCAGGACATCACACCCTACTACCTTCTTAACAGATCCATCCCCTATTCTGATGAAGTCAAACCTATGACTGTCACATCAGAAATAGATGATCTATCTCCTCTATATTTGCTTTAGTCTATAAATAGACATAAGCCTGATGTCCACCAATGCTTCCGCTGCTCCCACTGACTACGACAACCCTCTGGCAGAGTCATATAGACGTACATTTCTAAAGCTAGTTTAGAACGACGCTACACTCATCCTCCTGCCGGGTCTCACAGTCTGGAACAACAGCAATGGCAAGTCTGGGTAAACAAGAACCTCCCTGCCACCGTCCTTGAGCATACCGAAGTACCTCTCGAGCGCCTGAGGTTACCCACCAAATCTGCGGAGTGGCCAATGGAATGTCAAACCAGATTGAATCTTTAGGTTCTTATCAAACCTTCAGTAATCGTTTGCGGTTCTGGAATCACTTCCAGTTCTACCATACTCCCACTACTGTTTTCTGAAAAAATCCATTTTAATTAAAACTGTGGCGAGTCAAGAACAATATCACTATTGATCTTCCAGATGATAGAATATCAACCCTCGTCATAGCCCGGGTCAACCCACAAACAGGTATTACAGAAACGTGCCTTGAGTTATCCGGAGTCTGGTTTTAAGCATAAGCCAGACAACTCCCCGTATCTTAGTAATGTCAAGATATGAACTGTTCTATATCCAATACAGAAACAGAGGCACTGATTTAATTGAACCAGATTCAAATCATGCAGCTGTCTCCAGTGCATGTCAAGTAAATGGAGAGAGGCCGATCAGCGTTACTCAACTTAGGAATACTTCCAATTATGAGTAATCTGAAAGAGAAGCAAATTCTCTTAAACATTACCATCAACTGAATACCATTCACAAGTATCTACATCTTCGATCTCCTTGAAGAATCCCGATACTTGCAATACCTGGTTCTCTACTTTATTCTTATACCTATAACTTCTCAAAACTTTGACCCTGTGTTTGTACGAAACACCTGTCTAAGAACCAGAGAAGTCATAAGTAAACAGAATATAGTACGAGGACCAACCCCTCTGTCCTAATGGACACTGGACAATATACAATACTCTGTATAAGTCCCCTGAGTCTAGTGACTCATTCACTGTGTGTCGTAGATTGAAAACTGTATTTATGGTTAAGAAGAATTACACCGCTGTTCAATACTCCTTACCTAACAATCCACTGATATAGGTAAATGTCAGAGACATAATTTCAAAAAGGTACATCTCACTCTATAAAAATAGACGTACAGATATATCAATTTGAAATTGGTGCATAACAACAGATATTCAAAACCAAATATTTGCCGACCGGCAAACAGCCCAGGTGACTTCCTCAAATATCACTAATTACAACGAATCCCGATATAATGAGGATGACCACCTAATTCCCAATAAATTACTCCCACTCATCATCTGTAAAACCATACAGATGAGAGAATCAAACCTGGTAAATACATACCCTGGAGCAAGTGTCTAATTGGGAAATCAATTTTCTTTTAACAGTACACAGTGAAACCGAAACATTGAAATGTTTCGATGGGGTATCAGTAGGGTGTTTTTCGTCACCCCATTGAGATGGGAATACGCGCACGCTTGTCAGGTGTACTACAGATTCCCCCTGCCTAGGGTAGGCCGGGGCTTAATGATCGTGGGGATCCGAATCTCCGGCAGCCGCGAACTAAGCTGCCGTTAATTACCCCCCGTCTTTGGGGCGAGGGAACCTCTGATTGACGGGTCAAACTGGTCATGCGAACTCAATGTGCAGTGTACGCGTGTTGTTGTTTTGGAGGGGGGTTTGAATATATCGGGAGCCACACAGAGTTTTTACGGGGGTCCCACTACCCGGATAGCGGGCTGGGGGTCAAGGGGGCTAGCAGCCCCCTTGCGGGGTGCGGGGCAGCGTCCCGTTAGAAATTTTTTCTAACAGGGACAGTGTCGTGGAGTATGTGTATGTGTACATTTGTATACATATGTATATATATAAAAAAAAGGGGGGAAAAGACATCCAAAGGATGCGTGGGGCCAGCGCCTGGGCGCTTGAGTGCAAGCGCGCCACGTGTCGGCACGTGGGCGTTTTACGCTTAAGCGTAGAGCGCTGGAGCGCAACGCGCCACGTGTCGGCACGTGGGCGTTTTGCGCTTGAACGCAGAGCGCTGGAGCACAAGCGCGCCACGTGTCGGCACGGGGGTGCTTTGCGCTCTAGCGCAGAGCGCTGGAGCGCAAGCGCGCCACGTGTCGGCACGGGGGTGCTTTGCGCTCGAGCGCAAGGCGCTAGAGCGCAAGCGCGCCACGTGTCGGCACGCGGGCGCTTTGCGCTCGAGCGCAAGGCACTGGAGCGCAAGCGCGCCACGTGTCGGCACACGGGCGTTTTGCGCTCGAGCGCAATGCGCTGGAGCGCAAGCGCGCCACGTGTCGGCACACGGGCGCTTTGCGCTCGAGCGCTAGCACACCAGCGAGGAAAAGGGGGGTTTTTAGCCCCGAAAATTCTTTAAAGAGAAAATAGGGTGGAGTTAAACTCCTAAGGTGCTTTGGGTTAAGGAAATGGGTCATTCTTCTTCCTTTGCTGGCCAGATCTTGGAGATAAAGAGATGTGAGATTTAAAAATCTTTTCTTTTTGAGATCTGATGGCAGATCTGAGTTCCCCTTAATGGGTTTTGTGGTGGAAAACTATTTAGTTTTTGAAAAAGGAAGAGTAAAACTCTTGATTTAATTCAAAAGAAAGAAGAAGGTTTTGGAACCTTGAAGAAGGAAGAAAGATCTCAGATCTGAAACTTTTTTGGAGAGAGAAAAGTTGTTGTGATTTTTTCATTATCTTTGCCTTTATAGGCCATACACTTTACACATAGCCCCTTGGGCTTCACAAAAATGGCATTTTGCCTATCCCATGGCTCATGTGCCATTTCTTTTTGCACATAAGCCATGGGCTTTACAAAAATTTGGCTTTATGCCTATTTTTCTTACATTTATCCATAAAATAAAATAAAAGAAATGCAACAAAATTATTTATTACAAAATTTTATCTTGGCATGGAGGGGGGCCGGCCGCTTCATGTTCGGGCTCGACCCGGGCATGGGCCCACTGGATCTGGGCTTGGGCCCACTTGGCTTGGGGTTGACTTTGATTTTGACTTGGTCAACCGGGGTGTAAATTTTTACCCCAACAAATTGCCCCCCATCAATAAATGCACACCACATATGTGGGTCGTGTGCATGAAATTGATGGATCTTCTTTCACGTGGAGGCGACTTGATTCGGTTCCCACCTTTTGGGAAGCTGGCACTGCCCTTTTTACGACATGGACGGTCGATGCGGCCCTTTTTGCGACTTGGACGGTCGGTTCTGCCCTTTTAGCGACTTAGACGGTCGGTGCTGCCCTTTTTGCGACGTGGACGGTCGGTTCTGCCCTTTTTGCGACGTGGACGGTCGATGCTGCCCTTTTTGCGACTTGGACGGTCGATGCTGCCCTTTTAGCGACTTGGACGGTCGGTGCTGCCCTTTTAGCGACTAGTACGGTCGGTGCTGCCCTTTTAGCGACGTGGACGGTCGGTTCTGCCCTTTTTACGACGTGGACGGTCGATGCTGCCCTTTTTGCGACTTGGACGGTTGGTGCTGCCCTTTTTGCGACGTGGAAGGTCGGTTCTGCCCTTTTTGCGACGTGGACGGTTGATGCTGCCCTTTTTTCGACTTGGACGGTAGATGCTGCCCTTTTAGCGACTTGGACGGTCGGTGCTGCCCTTTTAGCGACTTGGACGGTCGGTGCTGCCCTTTTAGCGACGTGGACGGTCGGTTCTGCCCTTTTTGCGACGTGGACGGTCGATGCTGCCCTTTTTGCGACTTGGACGGTCGATGCTACCCTTTTAGCGACTTGGACGGTCGGTGCTTGATTTGACTTGCTCTGCTTCTTGCAGTGTCAGGGGTAGACTTGACTTGCTCCGCTTCTTGCGGTGTCGAGATTGGATTCTGACTTGCTCCGCTTTCTGCGGTGTTGGAGTGGAAGTTGACTTGTTGATTTTGATTTGGGTTGACATCAGCATCGCTATACTGGAACATGGTACCAGGAGCGAGTCATCATCTGTCATTGAGAGGATTTTGGGATTTTGGTTTTTGTTTCGCATCTGCATCGCTGCACTGGAATAATGCCAGGAGCAACTCATCATTTGCCCTGGGAGGATTTGGGAATTGGTTTTTTTTATTATTATTTTTTTATTTTTTTGGTGGGACTTTGAATGTGGTCTCACCGGTAGGACTTGGGAGAGGTTAGGATTGTTTTACGCCCATGGATTGTATACGGTTTTGCAGGATGTATGATCCAGACCGTAGGGCCGGAAAAATTTCGGGACTTTGTCGGCGTCTGCATCGCCGCACTGGAATATGGTACCAGGAGCGGCTCATCATTCGCCGTTGGGGTAAGGGATTTGGAATTTGGTTGGCGTCTGCATCGCTGCACTGGGATATGGTACCAGGAGAGACTCATCATTCGCCATTTGGGGATTGGGGAGCGATGGCTTAGGAGACAGGTTTAGATCCCTATCGCCTAAGGCTTTTCAATTTTATGGGCCGTGAGGGTCTCATAAAAGAATTTTCTCCCTACGAGTCGTAAGGATCCCGCAGGTGTATTTTCTCCTTAGGAGTCGTGAGGACTCCTAAGTGCGTTTTTCCTTTATGAGTCGTAAGGATCCCACAGAGGTTTGTTCTCCTCATGTATCATGAGGACACATGAGTGGGTCTTCTCAATGGAGCATAATTCCAAAGGCGGAGACCAGCCGCGTAACTGGTAATTGTGGTGGGGCATGAGGGTGATGAGAATTATTTGAGCCCGTGGATTGTATACGGTAGTCAATTTTGGGACTAACCGTACGGCCGGGAGAATTTTGAGAAATTGGATTTTGGTTGGCGTCTGCATCGCTGCACTGGAATATGGTACCAGGAGCGACTCATCATTCGCCGTTTGAGGACTTGGAATTTGGATCTTGTTTGGCATCAGCATTGCTGCACTGGAATAATGCCAGGAGCAACTCATCATTTGCCTTGGGAGGACTTGGGATTTGGGTTTTTGGTCGGCATCAGCACCGCTAACACTGAAGCGAAATGCCGGGAGCGAATCATCATTTGCCGTTGCCCGTTGGGGAACGATGGCTTAGGAGACAGGTTTGGGTCCCTATCACCTAAGGCTTTTCAATTTTATGGGCCGTGAGGGTCCCATAAAAGCATTTTCTCCCAACGAGTCGTAAGGATCCCGCAGGTGTATTTTCTCCTTAGGAATCGTGAGGATTCCTAAGTGTGTTGCTCCTTTGTGAGTCGTAAGGATCTCACGCAGGGTTTTCTCCTCACAAGGTCGAGAGGACTTTGCGAGTGTATTTCATCTCTTTTCACGAGTTTGCGCCCTTTCGGGTTTTCACAGACTCGCCGGTAGTCCTGCTGTTTTTACTCACGGAGCCCTTTCGGGTTTTCATCCGTGCCCGTTTTGCTTGTGGACATACCGTTTATTTTTTTTTCTTCTTTTTTTTTTCTTGCCGCTGGTGGGACTTTGAAAGTAGTCTCACCGGCATGATTTGGGAGAGATAGGGGTCATTTACGCCCGTGGATTATATATGGTTTTGCAGGATGTATGATCCAGACCGTAGGGCTGATGTGCTCAATTCTCCTGCGACTTGGAGCATTCACGTGTAGTATTTCTTGAGATATCGGCCATTGATGGGTGGCATGGGCCTTTCTCCCTCGGCACTTATTAGTTGGTAGGATCCTCCGTCAAACACTTTCTCGATGACGTATGGTCCTTCCCAGTTCGGCTCGAATTTTCCCTTGGCATGTCGATTGGGGATGATCGGTCTTTTGAGGACCAACACCAATTCACCTTTCTTGAAAGCGCGGAGAAGGGTTATCTTGTCATAAGCCCATGACATTTGGGCTCGGTATAGCTCTAGATTTTGCTGCACCGCGAGCCTCTTTTCTTCGAGGGCATCGAGTTCTTCAAGTCGAAGGAGCACGTTTTCCTCCTCCGTCAACTCATGTTGGATAGCCATTCTTAAACTTGGAACCTCGATTTCGAGGGGGAGAATCGCCTCCACTCCGAAGAGCAATGAGTATGGAGTGGACTGAGTTGGAGTACGGTGCATGGTATGATATGCCCACAATGCCTCATGAAGCTTGAGATTCCAGTCTCTCTTGTTGGCTGAAGCATTTTTCCTCAGGAGCTTGCATAAAGTCTTATTGAAGGCTTCGGCTA
Source organism: Agapanthus africanus (assembly GCA_030015575.1). NCBI lineage: Eukaryota > Viridiplantae > Streptophyta > Magnoliopsida > Asparagales > Amaryllidaceae > Agapanthus > Agapanthus africanus. The sequence goes on along the minus strand of CM057345.1, from coordinate 111,751,835 downwards.
GCCCATTGGCTCTTGGATTATAGATGGAGGAATATCTCCAATCTATCTTGTGCTGAGTAGAGAACCTTGAGACATTGAAGCTCTTGAAAGAAGGCCCGTTGTCAGAAATGATTCTTCTTGGTGTACCAAAGCAGTATAGAATATTATGCTGGAAGAATGTCAGAATATCTTTTGTCTTGACTTCTTTTAGCGGGACAGCTTCAGCCTATCTGGAGAAGTTGTCTGTCACGGCCAGTATAAACCGATGGCCTTTGGATGACGGAGGATCAATTGGGCCAACAATGTCGGTGCCCCAGACTTCGAAGGGCCACGACGCCACCGTAGGATGCAATGGGTTGGGATGCTTGTGAATAAAATCACCGTGAATTTGGCAGATATAACATTTCTTTGCATGCTCTCCGCAATCCCGTATCATGGTGGGCCAGTAATACCCAAGCCGTTTGATTTAAAGTCGCATCTTGGGGCCAGATTGGTGAGCACCGCAAACGCCCGAGTGAACATCTTTCATGACCTTTTGGGCTTCGGCCAATGACAGACACCTGAGCCAGAGTTGGTCATATGACCTGCGGTATAACGTGTCATTTACAAACACGTATCGGAGAGCTCTTTTCTTCAGCTGAATCCTCGCAGATTTTTCTTCGGGCAGCTTGTCGTATCGGAGGTACTCTATGAAGGGTTCTCTCCAATCGGGCTCGTCTTGGATGATCGAAGCTTCTTCGGCGGGACAGCTCTTCTGTTCCGTGCTTTCCTCTTCTCGTAGAGAGACTGGGGGTAGAATTTGCCGGCTCCTGACTGTGATCAGAATTTCGTCCATGTTAGGATCAGCCAGCTCTGTGGCTAAGCGAGCGAGTATGTCGGTTTTTCCGTTCAACGCTCTGGGGATTCTCATCAGTTCAATATGAGTGAACCATTTCATGAGTTCCACCACCCGGCCTCTATACCGAGCTAACTCGGGTTTGTATATCTTGTAGTCGCCGCTTACTTGGTTGACGACAAGCTAGGAGTCACCGTAAACCCGTAGCCGAAGGATTTCCATTTCTATGGCGAGTTCCAAACCAGCTATCAGAGCTTCATACTCAGCTTCATTGTTTGTCCGGGGCTCAGTGAGAGCAAAAGAACGCTGTAGGGTTCCCATTGATGGCGTGATGAACACCAATCCTATCCCCGCTTTTACCTCCGGGACGCTTGATCTGCCGGAGCTCCTTATTGATGAGGCCCCATAGAAGTAGAGCTCCCAGCATGGCTCATCTTCCTCGAGGTGCAGCACTTGTTCGTCGGGTAACTCACAATTTAGCGGCGACCCTTCTGGTAGGGGATGAGCAGCGAGAAAGACTGCAAGAGCTTGCCCTTTTACTGCTTTCTGAGGGGTATAAACTATGTCAAACTCAAGTAGCATGACATCCCATCTTGCCATTCTACCGGCTAGGCTTGCTTTGGTCATCAAGTGTTTAAGCGGGTCGACCTTGGAGATTAGCATAACCCGATGAGCGAGCAAATAGTACCTCAGCTTCTTCACAGCAAATATTAGAGCCAGGCATTGCTTTTCGATTGGGGAGTAGTTGTGTTCCGCCCCGACTAGAGTTCGACTGAGGTAGTAGAGGGAATTTTCTTTTCCCTCCTCGTTATTCTGGGTAAGGAGCGCACCGAGTGACTCATCCAGCGCGGCAGGGTAGAGAATCAGCGGTTTATTCGGAATGGGAGCGGCCAGCACTGGAGGGTGCAACAAGTATTTTTTGATGCTTTCGAACGCTGCTTGACATTCGGCATCCCAGATAAAAGGAGCTCCTTTCTTCATGAGCTTTGAGAAGGGCCTACATCTCCCCGATAAATTTGAGATAAACCTCCGTATATAAGCAAGCTTGCCTTGAAAAGATCTTAGCTGCGTCAGACTCTTCGGAAGGGGCATCTCCATGATAGCCTTTATCTTTGATGGGTCAACTTCGATCCCTCGATGTCGGACTATGAAGCCCAGGAATTTTCCCGATGACACGCCAAAAGCGCACTTCAGAGGATTCATCTTCAGGTCAAATTCCCTCAGTCTGGTGAGAACGGTCCTAAGATCCTGGATATGATCGGCCTTGGCTTTAGTCTTGATGACCAGATCATCAACATAGCATTCGACGACTTTATGGATTAGGTCATCAAAGATATTAGTCATTGCCCTTTGATATGTAGCACCTGCGTTCTTCAGTCCGAATGGCATTACCTTATAGCAATATATTCCGATCGGGGTTCGAAATGATGTGTGCTTCTCATCCTCAGGCGACATCTTGATCTGATTATATCCAGACGAGCCATCCATAAAGGTGAACAGTTCATAATTTGAGGTGTCATCGACCATCATTTCCATGACCGGTAGCGGGAAGTCGTCTTTAGGACATGCCTTGTTGAGGTCCCTGAAATCGACACAAACTCGGATCTGCCCATTTTTCTTCTTCACTAGGACTATGCATACGAACCAGTCTGCATAATTCTCTTCCCTGATGAAGCCGGCATCGATGAGTTTCTTGGTTTCCTCGATGACCTTTTCTTCCAACTCCCTTCTCATTCTTTGAGGAGCTTGTTTGACTGGCTTAGCATCAGGAGATATAGCCAGCTTATGCACGGCTACCTCAGGGGAAAGGCCAGGCATTTCTTTGTACGTCCACGCGAAGCAGTCGACGAACTCATGCAGCAGGGCAATTATCCGCGCTTTCATTTCTTCTGACAAGAGCGAGCTGATGTAGGTCGGCCTTGGATTATCGGGCGTTCCTAGGTCAATCTCGGTTAGCTCGTCAAAGGTTGCTTGTCCGCCATCTTCGAGCCCTTGAGGAGCTTCTTCTGGCTCGGCTATCTCGTCGTCATCATTTGATCTTTCGCTGGCCTCACCAACATGGATCATGTGGCACGCTTTGGAATCAGGTTGAATGTAGCCTATGCCCCGTCTATCTGGAATTCGTCCATCGATGAGTGCTCGGACCTGGGGCGGATACCATAGCCCTTCGTAAAACTTTGCTTCGGACTCCGTTTGATATAACCGGCATCCGCACTTCTTAAAGTATTCCCGCATCTCGGGCGCATAGTATCTGGGATTGAGGACGGCTCTTATGCCTCTCTCATAGGGAAGGCACGCGACAGAAAGATCGTCCGGGTGCACAACGGGGTTTGACCTGTAAAACAGGATGCCCTTCTGTCCATTTTTCCTCCCGGGCACGTAGAAAGTTTTCAGCTGGTCCACGGTAGAGACTGACAATGCGTCGAGCTCTTTGCACATCCGTTCCGGCACCCTTGTGATGGCCAGGGACCCTTCAGCGACTTTGAAGGTCTCTCGTAGTTTCGCCTGCTGCATGGGGGGCCGATCTGCACAGCTGTTGCACGGCAGGTCCTCTTCTTCTGACTCTTCAGTGTCACTGCCAAGATGAGGGCGGACTTTGCTGCTAGATGAGCCTTCAGTAACAGATTCGTCCGTATCGCTGCCGAAATGAGGGCGAGTTTGGCGGAAGGACGGGCTTCCAACGTCGGACTAATCAGTGTCGCTGCCGAAATGCGGGCGCACTTGGGTATTTTTGCTTTTGAAAGTGATAGCCGGCGCAGATTTGCTTTTGAGTCTTGGGGCCGTTCTATCCTCAGTCAGTTGTGGCTTAGCATTTTGGTGGTTCATAAAGTACCGAGAATCTTCATATCGGACTTCATGCACACCGAACGGCTGGATGTCTCCGTCAATGCGTCTTTCTTCGCCATTTTTAGTATACTTCATGCATTGATGGAGAGTTGATGGAATGATGTCGTAATCGTGGAGCCACGGCCGCCCCAAGAGAATCTTATAAGACGTGTCGGCGTCGATCACGTATATCTTAGCTTCAGTTTGCAGATCCCCGAATTTGATTGGCAAATCTATAGACCCCAGAACTTGCTGGCAATTTCGGTTGAAGCCTTGAATGATAATCCTTTCCCTTGACAGGTGTCAGACGTCCATTGACAAACTCTTCAGAGTTCGCAAGTTCATAATGTTCACTGAGGACCCCGGATCAATCAATATGCGATTAATTCGATCTCCGTCGCTGTACCCGGTCACGTAAAGCGGCCGATTATGCTCAGCCGTTTCCAGTAGCAAGTCTTTATCCTTAAATGTGACTGCGGCGGCATGCAAACCGTTCTGGGCTTCTTTCATATTAATTTTCGCAAAGTGAGCCTGATACCGCTCGGGGTTTTGTAGAGCGTGAATGAGAACATCTCTAAGCTCCTTAGATAGGACCAAGGCGTCGTAGATGCTCAGGAGAGATGGAAGCTTCCGGAGATGTGCCAAGACATTATAGTCCACCGAGGAAGGACTTATGTTTTCATCGGCCGGTTCTCTGCCATCTTCTTCATTAGCGACTTGTTTTTCCTTCCCTTTTGGGGCATTGCCCTGATTTTGCGGTAGAGCCCTGCCGCTTCTGAGCTGGATTTGATTGGCCTTTGTGGTGAGCTCCTCGTCCTCTTCCGGAAAACAGAGATCATCCTCGGAATCGCTGCCAAGATGGATGGCGTAGCAGGTCACTACTGGGATCTCTTCATTGGAGTCTTCTTTTAACTCCTCCAGAATTTCAGCCGCTTGTACAGGGAAGAACTCCTTCAATTGAATCAATGTTCTTTCCCTTTGTTCATATTCTTCGAGGGAATCGATATATTTTTGAATGGTCGATCTCCCTGCAGACTCTTTTTCGCGCCGAGCTGCACTTTTCTTCTTCTTGAGCTTCTTGGATTTTGAGCCTGATGGAGCCGCATTGGCAGCTGGACTGGTAGGCTTCTTCTGTCCTTCCCATTCCATCCTGGGCTCTTTCTGAAGTAGCTTTAGCATCTTCTTCGTCTTATTAGATATGTGCGTACTCCACGGAGGCCGCGATGAGTCAGTTTCTTTTTTCAGGGCAGCAGGTTCAGCTGTCTGCTCCCAGAAGGCTTCAACTTCTGTCTGTATAAAGTTGGCGGTTGCAACTTGATTGTTCACCAACACACTTTTGGACAGCTCGATCTCTCCAGTCTTATACTGCTTCTCGACCCAGTCTTTGAAGATATAGCAATCCTCGATCGCATGGCTCACTACTCGGTGGTACGGGCAATACAGAGGATTGTCGGTCATTTTTACTTCTTGGGGTCTTTTCGACTCCGGCAATTGTAGGCCATTGTTCAAGGCATCTTTAAATATCTTGCGGACCTTGTCCCTTCTGAAAGAGTAAAACTTGTTCTTTTTCTCCTCTAGGGAAGGCCCATCTCCTCCCAGCAATGGCTTTCGAGACCGGTTGGCTTTGGATTCGCCCGCCCTTCGCTTTTCTTCATTGTCGGAGGCATTGAAGACATTGGTACTGCTGGAACTCCCCCTTCTACGGTTGTCCTCCCACTTGCTTTTCCAAGTTTTGTCTCTCTGAGAATCCGGCGGGGACTCTTGCTTCGAGTGTTCCAGCATTTGGATTTTCTTGGTTAGCTCCTGAAATGTCTTGAGGCCCGCCGTACACAAGAATGGGACCATCCAATTGCTGAGGTTCCCAATGAGAAGGCTGACGGACTGGTCCTGCTCCAGCGGCGGTTCGCACTTGACTGTGAGATTACGCCATCGGGCGATAAAGTCGGTGTTGCTTTCATTCTTCCCCGGCTTGGTCCTCACAAGGTCGGCAATGGAGATTTTATCACTAACGCTCATGAACCTTTGCCGGAACAGAGACTCCATTTGGGCAAAGGTAATGACGGACCCGTCTGGTATGCTCGCGTACCAGTCGAAAGCGACACCGGTCAGGCTGTTGACAAACAGACGAAGAAGGAGCGCGTCATTGCCCTCTGTATTTCCGCACGATGCTTTGAAGTGGGCGACTGTCACGACCCAAAGTTTGGCCCGTGACCTGTTAGTTATATGTATGCCCTAGAGGCCATTGCTATACATAGGATGTATATTGTAGTGGATGCTGGGACATATATAGGGAGGACTTTCTTGCTCGACATGATAGTATGCTATCTGGTTGCTCTTTACCTTAACGTGTACACAGATTGTCTCTCTATTACATGTTGGTAAAGCCCTTAGGATGTGTACTTGACTACCTGGACTATGATGCGGATCATACTAGTGGGGACATGGTAGTCCATAAGTACATCCTTCAAAGTCCCTAGTCGTGGGTATATCGAGACGGGGCATCGATATACCAGAGTAGACTAGCGTATACCTTCTCGACCCATACAGATGGGCGATGGATGATCCCATATCCATTGGTGTTTGACATCGGAGATGATATACGGGTGCTCAGTGGAGACTGGGTACACTGGACGGACTCGCCGAGAACTCCCAGATGGTATTATACCTCACGTCAGATGGCAGTTCTCTGGTGACACTGGTACAGAGTAGTCTGTTGACCCGAGATCGTCATAGAGTCTTGTGTGGTTCCCACTGTGCTTTGATTTCCATCTTACCACGTCCAAGAGGGCGTGCAAAACGGTGGTTTTTTGGGTACAGTCCCGAGTCACATGGAGGCAATGAGCGATAGGAGGGGATTCGTCTCTCCCGGTATAGGGAGTTGATGTTGCGCTGTGTTCGATTGGCTATAACAGGAAATCCCTGGCCAGGGTTGCTGAGATTTACTGGTAAGTGTTACCAGTAGTTTCTCGAAGTGTTATAGACCTCATATCGACACGACTTATCGAGCTATTGGGGTCTGACGTTTACCACCCCTAGGCAAGATATGCGACATATCAGACGATCAGACCGGACTGTACGGTAGTGTTACTGGTCGGATTCACTGGAGTGTGAGCGGGCTTGCTCGTCGATCTTCAGATCGCTCAATACCCGGGTGGCCGTTACGTTTAGCAGACCGCTTGCGGCTTGTGGGTGTTTGATATGATCATCATCTGCTGCCGGCGTATTGACGAGTCTTTAGAGTCCTACACAGAGGTTTCCTGGCTCAAGCAAAACGAAATAGGAGCGCATATGAGATATGTGCGGGACCGAGAATAATACGTGTATGTGATACCGTATTCCATTCTCGCGATGAATGTATCGATTAGGTTATATGCGATATACCCTAGTTATCGAATCAAAGGTTGATTTGATAAGCCGATACATTTTATACTAGTCGGTTGTGTGCGACATAACCGGATCGTTAAATCAAGTGTTGATTTAATGATTTAATGCATATTTATATATATGATATATTACTTTGCATCAACTAGTATCGGTTTACTTAAGGTGGATTTTCTCGCTCGGGTGTGCGCATTGTATATGCGATATGTTTATGTGCACATGTTTGTATCATGTTTGATGATGCATACCACTTTGGTTAAGTGTAAAGTTTGAACCATGGTTGTGTTTATGTTTAGGGTTTTATTTTCTTAATTATTCATTTATTCTTTTTGATAAATGGATAAAAGAAAAGCAAATGAGAAAATGGTGGCTTCTTTTGTTTTGTTCATGAAGCTTCATGAACATTTTGACTAAGTGACCATTTTGTCTCTAGCTTAACCCTAACCATTGCTTCAACCATGATTAATACTCTACACTTTACCATGGTTTAGTTATGATAAGTTTTGATTATTCTTTTCATTTTCTAATAGACTTATCATAACTATTATCTTCTTCTTCTTCATTCTTCAAGAGAAGAAAGCTTGCCCCATCAATGGCAAGTGAAGGAAATGAGTGAGAAATCAAAAACTAAAGTCTACCCACTTCCTATTTCTTCATCCTCTACCTCTTGCCAAGTAGTAGAGTGTGTTTACTTCACAAGTTTCTTGACTTGGTGAAGTCGGAGCTTGATTTAGCGATGCCTCGACGTAGATCATCTTCGGCACGTCGTCGACGACCTAGCCCGCTTCTTCTCCGATGAAGCCGACACAAGAGCCCGGATTTCAGATTTGTACAGCGAGAGGACGTCGTTGTGGAGCTATGGAGGTGGAGCAAATGGATCTACAAAGGTTGTATTTCCGTATTCTCATTAGCTAAGTTGTTAGCTTGTTCATTATTCGCCTAGACATCTAGTTATCGATCCGTACACTAGGGTTTGTAGGCACCATATTTTTTGAAAATGCCATGGTTGATGGCTTGGGAGACCTCACTAGGGTGCCTAGGAACCCTACAGTGGTATCAGAGCCTAGCTAGAGCCTTAGGTGAAGTCCCGACGGAATTTGAAGTCCGAACGAACCCGAAACCCCGAACCAATCTTGCTCTCTGTACATTTTTGAAAATAGTGAGTTTTTCCAAATTAAAAATATCCAGAGAACTCAGCAGGGAAATATAAGAATTACGGCGCAAAAATTTTTGGATGAACAGTTAAAGCCGCGGCGGAAGAGCGGCATAAGACAGGTTTATGCGGCGGTTCCGCCGCACAGTGATGACGTCAGCCCTAAATTTTTACACTGTAATTCATTGTATCTGGTTCTGAGTTCTCTGGATGTTTTAAAATTTTATTCAAGAGTTGAATTTTCTGGAGTTGTTTTGGGGATTCGGTATTTCGATCGGGGTATCAAATTTTGTCTATGTGGCTTTCCGGATAAATTTTAAACTATGTTAAAAAGTTCGACCGGATATAAATACCCAATTTTTCCCCTGTCGGGAAATTTCCAAGTGTTGGATTTTTCCGAAGTTTAACGACGTTCTAAGTAGTGCAAGTAACGCGATGGACCCTCTAGAAGACAACAAACCTTAACTCGATTATGTGACCGTCTTGAACTGCCCTTTGAACCTTCGGGTTTGGGACAGTACGACGTGCCACATGTGAGGCGTTGGCTTGACCCTTCTACGGCTGGACCGTTGGTACTGAGGCACGAACGGAATGTTGTTATACTTGTTTCATGTGTTGATCTGTATCGGGAAAACTTGGGTGTTCGATTGTTCGATCGAAAAGTTTGACATTTTCTATTTATCTGGAATGGGATACAATAATTGGAATTCACAATTAGTTATGTGATAACTGAATGAATGTTATAAACATAGCAGTTTAGTCTCAACTGATCGGTTGCCACGGAATTTTGATGTGATCAAAAGTCCGTCGCAATCACGTAGCGTACGCGGATACTCGCCGGGTAAACTTAATATACAGCTTCACTCCATAGCCTCGACCAAGTGACTGTAGGAGAACCCCGTCGCCGAAAGCATCCGTCCGGGTGCTCGCGGTAGCGGTGTTCCGCCTTGGTGCACTTCGTCGACGGTATCAGGGGTGCGGCCGCCTACTGAAGTTTGCGACGAGCATTCGATCAGGGTGTCGGGAATCCTGTTGAATTCCCCGACTTGATATTGAAAAGAGTTTTCGATTTTGAGACTAAAATGCGGGGTTTATAATTGTTAGGCATGCGATGTCTAAGGTATTCATTTGGTCAGGCATGCGATGTCTGAGATGGTTGCGGATTCCAACTGTTGTAGTTTTACACTTTCTTTTCTGTGACCGTAAGTGTAATATGTGATATCGCCGGTTTCGTTGCTATATGTCAACGACAATTGGGATGGACATATTTACTTACGTTGATGACATGTGATGTTATGTGTTGCTGGATATGTTATATTGGATCGTCATGTTTGAATAGCCGGGGGTTTTTATGTGAGATGAGTGTTTTTCATTTTCATTCATGTAAAAACTTGTATGTAATATTCTTTTATTGGGGCGCTTCCAGGTAGCGGAAGTTGTCACCGTTGATGTATATTATTTACTTTTCTGCACTAGGATAGACCCAAGGAGGAGGGCACAAGTAACCGGGTTCTGGAGTCAAGTGGGAGACCAACTCGAGGTGTCGAGTCCGGGTCTCCTAACTCCAGAATTGGTAGGGTTGCTTTCCGCTCTCTTAGGGGTCTAGGGGTGTGGGTTTGGCTATTCATCACGACCGTGGAATCCGTGTTTTATACTGGCTCGTATTGAAAACACGGACGTCCTAGAATATCCAATATTTCATATGTTTCTTCTGCTGCGATATCTGTGATGTGATCATGTGATGTTCTGTGATAGATACAGTATATAGTATATATGATATATTGTATAGACGTTACTTATGTTTTACACCCGCGCTAGCCCTGCCCCGCTCTGTCGTTAGTTACCTAACCTAACGGTGCACGAGGGGACATTGAGGCGAATGCGGATGGCATAAGTGTACGTCGTATTTATCTGTGATGTTTAGGTACTTAAATGATGGGACTTCATTAATGAGATTAATGAAATAAAAGAAACCTAAGATGTTGTAGAATCGAATTTCAAAATAAAACAGGTAGCTACAGTTCTTGCTTTGCACAGCGGTATATATGATATATCCTGCACCTTATTCGATAAGGAAAGGACCGAGATCCCTTCACCGGGAGTGACTCCTTTAGCAATAACTGGCAGATGCTACACACTCGGTTTGTATTTTGATAGCTTTTAAGAGTTCTGCTTTGCACAGTGATATATGTGATATATCCCGCACCTCATTCGACGAGGAAAGGACCGACGATCCCTTCACCGGGAGTGACTCCTTTAGCAAAACTAGAAAAGCATCAAAAGCACTCCATTTTAAAAATCATTTAATTCTACAACGATATCAAGTTCATTACGCAATGGGTTTTCAGAAAAACCTGTCGTAGCCCTCCGTCATTTCAGATAACTGCTGTTTAGTATTCGTGCTGCGTTTGTTGGCCTCCGTCAAGGCGCAGTGTGCGGTAGCTAACCAGTATTTATCTGCTTATGCATATGATGCAGATTGAGTTAGGGTAGTCGTGCGACCTTGTTGGCCTCCGTCAAGGGTCGTGCGGGTGGGTTTGATTCGATCAAGAAATGGCGGGTTGAACTTGACTAGTAGCCTATGGTTTGTTGGCCTCCGTCAAGGTCATAGGGTGCTAGGGCCAAAATATTATCGGGAATTTCAAGTGTTGAAATTTGCAATGAGATTGCATACCTTCTATGAGATAGTTGGATCCCGATACCCGCTGCGAGTAAGAGTTACTCCTGGGAGAGTTTTATACATTACAATTAGCTGATCAAGTAGGTGTCTAGAAAGGTGTCAACGAGGTTACGCCTCTGGGAAAACGAGGTTTTACATTAATTAGGTTCGTGCGAAAGCACGGGGGACCTCCCTCAAAGTACCGACACTGGCCTGGCTGAAAGATTGGCGAACTTGTAGTGTGTAATTAATCCCGGCTAGTCTTTCCTTTTAGGGTTTGAAGGAAGATTTGATAAAAAGCAGTGGGAGCAATCCTGATTAGATAAAATAATAACCAATCTATTCTTGACAGAGCGCACGCTGAGTGTTTTCTTCTCTCTCTCTCCTGGTAGCGACCATGTCACGCCTTAATCAAGATAATAATACGGATTATTGACCGAACCCGCTTGTTATACTGAGCTGGGGAACGTTGGTCCCGCTCCAACTTATAATTGTTATAAGACAGAGCAGGAAATTGGGGAATACCAGATTTCCCGTGCCGCCCAAACGAAGAGAGTGCATGTTGATGCATCATCTTCGGGTGTGTTCATTATACAGAACTGTTTCTCAGTATCCTCCGCATCCTTCGTATATGATACCGGATCAGGATCCCAGATATGTAAGATGTTACATAGGGCTACAAAAGGGTAGAAAAACTGAGAACGGGTGATAAGTTTCATGAGGCAGAAAACGGGGCAAGTGTTGCAGCCAAGTCTGTTGGTCACTGTCACCCTGTATTGTAATACATTGATTCTGAACAAATGTTATTAGATACCGAACCTGATATACAAAATCATATCTGTCTCTTTATTAGTAAAGAAACGATAAAATTTCGTATTGTTGGATAATGTTTTGAACATTTCCTATATCAAAAGTTGATCGGTTCAGGCACGTTATCTAAAAGCATTGATGTTCTAAATCAAACTACAGTTCTTAGTATATGGAACACACACAAGAGGAAGAGTTCAGAAATGAACGAATTCTTCTTGAGGTATTGTAGACTAGGTCAGATCAATATGACCCGACTAGCTAGAGTTACATAAAGATGTATATTTAAATTAGTTTGAATTTACATCTTATGAAACTCGCCAGTCATGTCACAAAGATAAGATGACCATAGCTCTGTTTATTGGAAACAGAGAAAGAGTTAGTGAACTCTTGGGATGATACATGTTGATGTATGTAGGTCCCCTGTCTACACATACCAAGACCGGTTCTTTATACTTCATTACGTTCTCTGATGATCTCTTTAGATTCAGACCTATGTTCCTGTTGAAACACAAGTCCGAACCTTTTGAGGTATTCACAGAATATAAGTTAGAAGTAGAGAACCAAAATACGGGTATAAGTATTATGTCCTTTGATGTGATCAAGGAGGAGAATACTTGTGCATGGAATTCCTGGACTATTCTGAAGGAGAATGAGATTCTCTCTCAGCATTACTCCTCCGTATACACCATAGCACGATGGTATATCGGGGCGGAGCAGATACACCCTATTTGATATGGTGTGCTCTATGATGAGTAATACTGAGTTACCTTTTTCCTAAGGGGGTTATGCACTTGAGAAGTTGCATACCTATTGAATAGGGTTCGAATCAAATCACTGCCTACCATTTCATATGTGATATGGAAAGGGAAGAGCCCATATCTTAAGTTAGTTAAGATTTGGGGTTGTCCGGCCTATGTCTAAAAGCAAAATCTGGACAAGCTCGAGGCGAGGTCTGTTATGTAGAAATGGAAATGTTCCAGCTATACAAACTGAAGCAGATGATTTGATAGAGCCAAAGGATTCAGTAGATTCCAACGAACCTCAGCCTCTCCGCCGATCTAGTAGGGTTCCTCACCCACCTGAGAGATACTTCGGTTGCTCTATGACAGTGGGAGCGAGGATTACATCATGAGATGATGACCCAACTAGTTTCGGGCTGGCCATCAAGAGTAGGGACTCTGTAAGAATGGCTGGATGTTTAGTGATCTGAGATGGAATCCTTATACACCAACAAAGTATGGACTTTGGTTGCTATATCTGAAGGGTTAAATCCCCATCAGGAGCAAGTATATCTTGAGAAGATTACTTGGTGTACATGGAAAAGTTGAGACTTTCAAAGCTAGACTTGTTAAAAGTTTGCATCATTAACCAGGTGTGGATAATGATGAAACCCTTTCAAGTAGCTATGCTTAAGTCCATCCAGATCCTACTTGCCACGGCTACATACCATGACTACGATATCTGGCGGTTGGGTGCCATGACTGCTTTTCTAAATAATGATTTAGAAGAGTGAGTCTATAAGTACACAGCCAGAGGGCTTCGTAAACAGTGGGAGCAGCGGAAACGTGTGCAAGATGTTTTATCTGATAAAGCAGGCATCGCGGAGTTGGAACGTCTGTTTTGATGTGTTAGTCATAGAAGTTGACATCATCAAAATGGTAGATGAACCTTGTATAAACAAAAAGGTAGTAGGGAGTATGGTGGTGATCCTCGTAGAGTACGTGGATGACATACTCTTGATAAGAAAGGAGTTTCTTATGCTACGCTCGATCAATCTCCGTTTATCACAATGATTCTCCATATAGGATCAAGGTGATACCTGCTAAATCCTGGATTTTGGATCTATGAGATAGATCTAAGTGGATGTTAGGAAACTCACTAGTTGTAGTGAGAAGGTATCAATCGATCCTGGGGAGAATCACTGGAAGTGTTCCAGGGTGATAAAGACGACTGAATGTCAGTCGCAGGCATTGTCTTTACCCTCAGTAAAGGGACGGTATGTTGGAAGAGTTCCAAGATAGATACCGTGACATACTAGACGATAAAGGCTGGATACATCGCTACTTATGATGCTACTAAAGAGGATGTTTGGATGTATAATGGTTCATGAGATGAACTATGTTCCTACCATTGTGAGACAATGGAGTTGTGGCTTATGCCAAGGATCGCCGGTCCCATCAGTGATCCAGACTTATTCTAAGGCAGTATCACCTGATCATGGAGATGGTTGATCTCCAGGGTGATCGAGGCAAGGAGAGTAGACTTAGAGGATAACGCAGGGATCCACTCACGAAGGCCAATTCCCAGAGAGAGACTTTTATGGGATGGTTGAGTATGAGATACTACAACCACTGCTACAGATGGCCCTAGTGCAAGTGGGAGATTGTTAGTTATATGTATGCCCTAGAGGCCATTGCTATACATAGGATGTATATTGTAGTGGATGCTGGGACATATATAGGGAGGACTTTCTTGCTCGACATGATAGTATGCTATCTGGTTGCTCTTTACCTTAACGTGTACACAGATTGTCTCTCTATTACATGTTGGTAAAGCCCTTAGGATGTGTACTTGACTACCTGGACTATGATGCGGATCATACTAGTGGGGACATGGTAGTCCATAAGTACATCCTTCAAAGTCCCTAGTCGTGGGTATATCGAGACGGGGCATCGATATACCAGAGTAGACTAGCGTATACCTTCTCGACCCATACAGATGGGCGATGGATGATCCCATATCCATTGGTGTTTGACATCGGAGATGATATACGGGTGCTCAGTGGAGACTGGGTACACTGGACGGACTCGCCGAGAACTCCCAGATGGTATTATACCTCACGTCAGATGGCAGTTCTCTGGTGACACTGGTACAGAGTAGTCTGTTGACCCGAGATCGTCATAGAGTCTTGTGTGGTTCCCACTGTGCTTTGATTTCCATCTTACCACGTCCAAGAGGGCGTGCAAAATGGTGGTTTTTTGGGTACAGTCCCGAGTCACATGGAGGCAATGAGCGATAGGAGGGGATTCGTCTCTCCCGGTATAAGGAGTTGATGTTGCGCTGTGTTCGATTGGCTATAACAGGAAATCCCTGGCCAGGGTTGCTGAGATTTACTTGTAAGTGTTACCAGTAGTTTCTCGAAGTGTTATAGACCTCATATCGACATGACTTATCGAGCTATTGGGGTCTGACGTTTACCACCCCTAGGCAAGATATGCGACATATCAGACGATCAGACCGGACTGTACGGTAGTGTTACTGGTCGGATTCACTGGAGTGTGAGCGGGCTTGCTCGTCGATCTTCAGATCGCTCAATACCCGGGTGGCCGTTACGTTTAGCAGACCGCTTGCGGCTTGTGGGTGTTTGATATGATCATCATCTGCTGCCGGCGTATTGACGAGTCTTTAGAGTCCTACACAGAGGTTTCCTGGCTCAAGCAAAACGAAATAGGAGCGCATATGAGATATGTGCGGGACCGAGAATAATACGTGTATGTGATACCGTATTCCATTCTCGCGATGAATGTATCGATTAGGTTATATGCGATATACCCTAGTTATCGAATCAAAGGTTGATTTGATAAGCCGATACATTTTATACTAGTCGGTTGTGTGCGACATAACCGGATCGTTAAATCAAGTGTTGATTTAATGATTTAATGCATATTTATATATATGATATATTACTTTGCATCAACTAGTATCGGTTTACTTAAGGTGGATTTTCTCGCTCGGGTGTGCGCATTGTATATGCGATATGTTTATGTGCACATGTTTGTATCATGTTTGATGATGCATACCACTTTGGTTAAGTGTAAAGTTTGAACCATGGTTGTGTTTATGTTTAGGGTTTTATTTTCTTAATTATTCATTTATTCTTTTTGATAAATGGATAAAAGAAAAGCAAATGAGAAAATGGTGGCTTCTTTTGTTTTGTTCATGAAGCTTCATGAACATTTTGACTAAGTGACCATTTTGTCTCTAGCTTAACCCTAACCATTGCTTCAACCATGATTAATACTCTACACTTTACCATGGTTTAGTTATGATAAGTTTTGATTATTCTTTTCATTTTCTAATAGACTTATCATAACTATTATCTTCTTCTTCTTCATTCTTCAAGAGAAGAAAGCTTGCCCCATCAATGGCAAGTGAAGGAAATGAGTGAGAAATCCAAAACTAAAGTCTACCCACTTCCTATTTCTTCATCCTCTACCTCTTGCCAAGTAGTAGAGTGTGTTTACTTCACAAGTTTCTTGACTTGGTGAAGTCGGAGCTTGATTTAGCGATGCCTCGACGTAGATCATCTTCGGCACGTCGTCGACGACCTAGCCCGCTTCTTCTCCGATGAAGCCGACACAAGAGCCCGGATTTCGGATTTGTACAGCGAGAGGACGTCGTTGTGGAGCTATGGAGGTGGAGCAAACGGATCTACAAAGGTTGTATTTCCGTATTCTCATTAGCTAAGTTGTTAGCTAGTTCATTATTCGCCTAGAAATCTAGTTATCGATCCGTACACTAGGGTTTGTAGGCACCATATTTTTTGAAAATGCCATGGTTGATGGCTTGGGAGACCTCACTAGGGTGCCTAGGAACCCTACATGACCTGCACTTAACCACGTAACGTCTACAGGCGTAACGTGACTAAGGAAACCGGGAACCCAGAAAACAAACCAGTGAAAGTATAGAGTGTAATAAGAATTAAATGAAAACACCAACTAACATGATAAGAAATCTAAGTAAACAATCCCAAGATAACAATATACGACGCCGTAGCGAAGCTCAAGATCCACAAGTGGGAACATCACAGATAGCATAAAACTGTATAAGAAAAGTCGGCTCACAACGAGCACGACACCAGAACACAAATAAAGTACGACATCGTCCTCACACTGTCTCTAAGTCAAATACATACATGGTAGATGGAGAATACTAGATACAACAATGTACATACAGAAAGATAAACAGATACCGCACAAAACCCACCTATCAGCAAAAGAGCTAGTACACCAACTATGGGGGTATCTGAGTCAAAAGATGTAACCGCAGCCTGCCGCGACTACTCCGAAGGGCAACCTGCAAACACTGTGGCACAACGGGGGTGAGTTGCCAACTCGTGAATAGAGATAACATATAAAGGTAATCGCGAGCATGCACGTACTACGCTACTCTATCATATGCCAACAGATGATATCAATATGTGATAAGCAGTATGTGCAATAATCATGCAAGTTCTCTATCAGGTACTGTACTACTGGGTGAGGTACAAATGCTCTATCAGGTAATGTAACTACAGGATGAGGTACAAATGCTTTATCAGGTAATGTAACTACAGGATGAGGTACAAATAATAAATGCTGAGCAGGGGAAATATAGTATCTACACGGAATGTCAACGTGGGATATATGTATATCGGTGTCCATCAATGCACCCAGATCCCCCAAATAGCTCAGGCGCCGGCACCCTCATCGGCCCTCGAATCCTGTACACCTCTGAGAATCCCGAGTGCCCAACATCGGCACCCAAATATCATAAATACTCGTGTCCAGCATCGACACGCAAATCCTCATCCATCGGGCCCCGTCGGTCCGGGTCAGCCCACGGGCTCCGTCTGCGGTATCGGCCCTCGGCCCCAGCAGTACGGATCACCCACATCCATCTATAGACTCTGATCAGTACTCTTCGGGTAACTGTCAGGTCCAACCAATCACCGGTAGGTAGTGGTCCCTCTGCCAGGCTCACCGTCTACTGCACAGCGAAACCGTTCTCGCCCCGGGGTACCATACCGGGTCCACCATGTGCCCGTAATCGGTCTCAACCGCCTCCTCGATTCGGGTTTCCATATATCACTCTAGCACCGAGAAAACACATGGTGGACGCACCGAAATTTCATATCAAGGGAACCGGGTTTTTAAATGATTACATATTTGAAATAGCCACGGTTCCCAAATCCAGAAATCACATATAATCCAAACAAATACAAGTCAATGATCCGATATGATATGTGCGTCAAAAGTAAATGTCCAGTCAAGTTATATATAGATAAGTTACAAGATAATAATCCGATGTGACATATGCATCAGGTATGAATATCAAGTCATGTCACATATAATGAGCTACAATGCAATGATCCGATGTGATATGTGCAGCAGGTAAGAATATCAAGTCATGTCACAAATAGATGAACTAGAATGCAATGATCCGATGTGATATAGGCATCAATTATGAATATATGGTCATGTCACAAATAGATGAACTAGAATGCAATGATCCGATGTGATATAGGCATCAAGTATGAATATATGGTTATGTCACAAATAGTTGAACTAGAATGCAATGATCCGATGTGATATAGGCATCAAGTATGAATATATGGTCCTGTCACAAATAGATGAACTAGAATGCAATGATCCGATGTGATATAGGCATCAAGTATGAATATATGGTCATGTCACAAATAGATGAACTAGAATGCAATGATCCGATGTGATATAGGCATCAAGTATGAATATATGGTCATGTCATAAATAGATGAACTAGAATGCAATGCGTACAAAATTAGTAACCATGGACATGCAATATGTGTATATGGAACACTATAAGGTTCCATCGGCCCTGACGTAGAACGCCATGCGGGCGATATCCCCGTAGATGTGAAATCTACTCACCGTAGTCTCTCGCTAGGTGTATCCAACAACCTGCTTCCCTTTCTTCACTGCGTCCGCCGTACTCGCCTGCGAACCTAGAATTACACAATATATCATATGTAAGCTCGAAATCACACAAACGCGACAATAAAGCCGAACTAGTAACTCGTGTCGCGAACCCAGCGCGCGTGTGCGCGATACGCTAAAACGTGTGGTTACGCGTCTGAAATCACTTCGACGCGTCGCGATACGCAGAAACCCAAAACCCACACACACGTAACACGCGTGTCGCGAAAGGTTGAAAATACGGGAAAATAGGTATTCTACCCCAGATTTTTATACAGGAAAGAAAATGCAAAAATATAAATACCAAAACAACTTACATATAAGCAAAGACCCACACCCCAAACCCCAACCCAAATCTCCCTAATCTGGCCGCAATTTGTGGCCAGAATGCCATTTTTGGCGGCCAGACTTGGGAATTGGGTCCCCAGGTTTGGTCGGTGTACTCCATACCATACATACTTGCTACAGCAATCACTAGTTTTGTTCTGAAAAGTCTCGGATAGCAGCAGATTCCTACAGTGCCTAAAATCAGTTCAAAACACACATTTTGCACAAAAATGGAACTTTATGGTATTTTGATGAAATCTGAAACAAACCTAGGTCTAATCACTCACCAATAACTTGTTAACAAGCTAATCAAGCCACAACAACACAAGTTTTAACATGATACACTAAACCCCCCTCCAAAAGCACTTAAATGGCACAAAAGTGTGATATTTCCAAACTAAACATGCAAGTTATGGAAATTGGGTGCTAGGATTTAGATTTTATACCTTTAATTGACCTTAAAACACCAAGGGTTCCAGCTCTTCTCTCAGTTGTGCAGGTTTGCCCAAGAACACCTCAAAAACCTCAAGTTTTCATGGTTTAGTGAAGGAAAAAGCATTGATGATGTAGGGTTTTTGGTGTAGGGTTCAAGAGGAAATGAAAAGAGAAGAAAAGAGGAAGAAAGAAGTGTGGTTTCTGGTGATTTTCTGCAGGAGGTGCAGAAATGATTGGAAGAGAGAGAGAAGAGAGAAGAAAAGGTCAAGGAAAGTCAAATGTTTCACCTAACACCATGCCCCCTTATTTTATTTGGATTTGAATTTATAAAATGGGTTAAGATATGAATAAAATGGTGGGGAAAAGATAATTTGCAACCATGCACACAAGAAAATGGTTAACAAGTCACAAAATGCCTAAGTATGCAAGGTGCACCCTACAAAGGGAAAATTTTTAAAAAAGCTAACACTACCCATAAGAACTATAATTAGAAATCTTAAGAACCCATATATAAATATAAACATACACGACTACTAATTATCACCAAAACCATCAAACGGGAATTCAAAGTGTTACAATCTACCCCCCTTAAGGAAATTCGGTCCCCGAATTTAAAATCTACCCATACGCACCTTCAAAAAGATGGGGATACCTCTTCCTCATCTCGCTCTCGGTCTCCCAAGTGACCTCCTCCCTGCTCTGGCCACGCCAAAGTACCTTGACGGACGGTATCTCTTTCGACCTCAATTTCTTCACTTGTCGATCCAAGATCATCACTGGCTGCTCTGCATAGGAAAGATCGCGCTCAATCTGGATCGTCGGGTGCTGAATCGCATGCGAAGGATCATGAAGATATCGGCAGAGCATCTAAACGTGAAATACGGGATGCACGTCTGGAAAACTGGGCGGAAGGGCTAATCGATACGCAACTGCACCAATACGCTCAAGGATCTCGAAGGGGCCTACGTATCTGGGACTAAGCTTCCCCTTCCTTCCAAACCTCATCACGCCCTTCATTGGGGAGACCCTCAAGAAAACATGATCACCAACAGAAAACTCAAGTCTGCGTCGACGACGGTCCGCATAAGATTTCTGCCTACTCTGGGCTGCTCTCATCCTATCGCGAATCAACTGGATCTTCGCTGTCGTCTCCTCAACGATCTGTGGCCCTAAAATATTGCTCTCACTGAGCTCTGTCCAACAAGTAGGCGACCTGCATTTGCTCCCATAAAGAGCCTCAAACGGTGCCATCTGAATGGTCTCCTAGTAGCTGTTGTTGTAGGAGAACTCTACTAAGGGCAAATGATGATCCCAGCTACCTCCGAAGTCTAATACGCATGCTCTGAGCATGTCCTCGAGAGTCTGAATAGTCCGCTCTGACTGTCCGTCGGTCTGCGGATGGAATGCTGTGCTGAAACTCAAGCGAGTGCCCAGAGCCTCCTGAAGCCTCTGCCATAGCCGGCAGGTAAACTGGGTGCCTCTATCGGACACGATGCATGCCGGAACTCCGTGCAGTCGCACAATCTGATCAATGTAAACCTGGGCATACTGAGTAAATCCGAAAGTCGTCTTTACCGGTAGGAAGTGAGCCGCTTTCTTCAAACGATCCACGATCACCCAGATGGAGTCATACCCTCGACTAGTCCTGGGTAGACCCACAATGAAGTCCATAGATATCTGTTCCCATTTCCACTCCGGAATGGGTAATGGCTGTAGCTCTCCCGCGGGCCTCTGGTGCTCAGCCTTGACTTGCTGACAAGTCAGGCATCTCGACACAAAATCTGCGATGTCCCTCTTCATACCGTCCCACCAGTAAACATCTCTCAAGTCATGGTACATCTTGGTGGAACCGGGATGAACACTATATACCGATCGATGTGCATCCTCAAGAATCTCGCGCCGCAATCCCTCAGCATCCGGTACGCACAGTCTAGCCCTAAATCGTAGTATCCCCTGATCGTCGATCACGAACTCGGAAAATCTGCCCTGTCCCATCTGTGTCCTGACCTCTGAACAGCGGTCATCACTGTGTTGTGCCTCGTATATACGGTCAAGCAACTGTGGGCGTGCATGAACATGCGCCATCTGTCCCCCGCTCGGAGTAAACTCAAACTGTACCCGGCTGTCATATAAGATCTGCCAATCTGCCGACGACTGCCTCTGCACTGCGCTCACACAAGATAAACTACCCCCGGGCCTCCTGCTCAACGCATCTGCCACTACATTCGCCTTGCCCGGATGATATAAGATCTCACAATCGTAGTCCTTCACTAACTCCATCCATCGGCGCTGTCTAAGGTTCAGGTCTCGCTGCTGAAATATGTACTTTAAGCTTTTGTGGTCAGTGAATATCTGGCACGACTCTCCATACAGATAATGTCGCCAGATCTTGAGTGCAAAGACCACCGCAGCCATCTCCAGATCATGAGTAGGGTAATTCTGTTCATGTTTCTTTAATTGCCGTGAAGCATACGCAATCACCCTGTCATGCTGCATCAAAACGCATCCCATCCCCACTCGTGAAGCATCGCAGTAGACCGCAAATCCGCCTGATCCTGAAGGCAAAGATAGCACTGGTGTCGTAGTCAGTAGCGCTCGTAACCGCTGGAAACTGTGCTCACACTCCTCTGTCCAATCAAAGTGAACTCCCTTCCGTGTCAACCCGGTCAACGGTGTAGCAATGCGAGAGAAGTCCTGCACAAATCGCCTGTAATAACCTGCTAGCCCTAGAAAGCTGCGAACCTCCGTCACTGACGTGGGTCTAGGCCAACTCCGAACTGCCTCTATTTTTCTCGGGTCGACACATATACCATCTCGTGTAATCACGTGCCCCAAGAAGTCTACGCTGTCTAGCCAGAAGGCACACTTGGAGAATTTGGCGAAAAGCTGATGCTCCCTCAAGGTCTGCAATGAAATCCGCAGGTGCTGCTCGTGCTCCTCTCTACTCCGAGAATACACCAAGATATCATCAATAAACACTATAATGAACAGATCAAGATACGGCCGAAAAATACGGTTCATCATGTCCATAAATGCTGCTGGCGCGTTGGTGAGTCCGAACGACATCACCAAAAACTCATAATGGCCGTAACGTGTACGGAAAGCTGTCCGGGGAATGTCCTCCTGTCGAACCCGCAGCTGATGGTAGCCTGATCGCAAATCGATCCTCGAAAAGTATCCTGCCCCCTGAAGCTGGTCGAACAAATCGTCGATGCGTGGCAAAGGATATCTGTTCCGCACTGTCACCCTGTTCAGCTGGCGGTAGTCAATACACAAACGCATGCTGCCGTCCTTCTTCTTGACGAACAGGACTGGAGCACCCCAAGGAGAAACACTGGGTCGAATAAGTCTCTTATCCAGCAAGTCCTGCAACTGACCCTTCAACTCTCTAAGTTCCGCCGGGGCCATCCGATAAGGCGGTACTGAAATAGGCCCCGTGCCAGGAACCAAATCAATGCAGAAAGAAATATCACGCTCGGGCGGTAGCCCAGGAAGCTCGTCAGGGAACACATCAGGGAACTCGCTAACCACCGGAACCTGATCCAGAGGAACCTCTGTAGCTCTAGTATCGCAAACATATGCGAGAAATCCCTGACATCCCTTCCGCAAAAGCTGTCCAGCGCGAACAGAAGAAATCACACAGTGAGGGGTGGCACTACGGTCCCCCAACACAACAACAACCGACTCGCCGGGAAAACAAAATCGAACTGTCTTCTCACAGCAGTCAACAGAAGCATAGCACGTGGCTAACCAATCCATGCCCAACAGAACGTCGAAGTCCAACATCTCAAGAAGGATCAAGTCGACCGGAAACTCTCTCTCGCCAATACGGACGGTACAGGATCGGAACACGTGCCTAGCAACAAACAACTCTCCCACAGGAGTAGTCACAACAAGCGGCTGGTCAAGCAAACCGGACTCTCTACCCAAACTCGGCACAAAGTGTGTGGATACGTACGAGTGCGTGGATCCGGGATCGAATAACACGTGTGCATCAACCGAACATACAGAAAGGATACCTGAGACCACCGCATTGGACGCCTGCGCGTCCTGATGCGTCAAAGCAAAAACTCGTGCCTGTCCTCCACCTGCAACTAACTGTCCCCTGCCGGCTGCTGGCCGTCCTCTACCCCGGCCACCTCGTCCTCTATGAAAGAATCCTCCGCGACCATGACCTCTCTGTGCAGGCGTCTGATGCGGAGTAACAGTAGGTACTATCGGCAACGCCGTCTGGGGTGGTGAAGGTGGTAATGTAACATGCGGTGCTGCCGCCCCACTCCGGGGTACCTCGGGACAATCTCGCACACGATGATAAGAACTCCCGCAACGGTAACATCCTGATGACGGTCTCTAGCCCTCCTGGGAATAGGAGCTAAACAATCGGCCTCGTCTCGAATCTCTGCCACCTGCAAGGTGCCTGTCACGACGCTGGAATGGCCATCTCTGCACTGACGTATCTGCACGAACTCTTTTCGTCCCTGGAACTGCCGAAGTCTCAGCAAGGCGCTCTTCAACTAATAATGCTGCATCTACTGCTGCTGCGTATGTCTCGTAATGCTGCGCGCTGATAGCAAGGAATAGTGGTGTAAGCAAGCCTCGGACAAATCTCTTAACTCTCAACTCCTCAGTAGCCACTAGGTACGGGGCATAGATAGCTAGCTCTGTGAACAGTACGTCGTACTCTGCCACTGACATCCCTGGTGTCTGGCGCAAGGACTCAAATCTGCGTGCTCGGGCATCCCTAACACTCTGAGGAAGAAAACGGGCAAGGAATAGCGCTACAAACTCGGTCCAGGTCATAGGAGGAAGACCTGCTGCTCTGCCCTTCTCAACTGAATCACACCACATCTGTGCAAGACCTTCTAGGCGAAAGCTCGCTAACTCGACCCATCTCGCATCCGCGCATCTAAGTGAACGACATATACGGGCCATCTTATCAAGGAAGGACTGGGGGTCCTCGGCTGTGTCGGTGCCTGTGAAAGCCGGAGGTTTTAGCCTCATGAACTCTGATAGCGATACCGTAATCACCTCTGTGGCTGCAGGGGCAACTGGCTGTGTGGTAGGTACCATCACGGTCGCTGGAACAGGTGGAGCTACCTCTGGTCGCTGTGCTTGAAGCGTCTCAACTAGCGATCTTATCATCTCACGCATCTCCTGCATGCTAGATCCCACCGTCTGGCGCATCTCCTGCACACCAGCCCCTAGCGTGGCGATCTGATCTGTCAAAGGAGGAACATTCTGCTCAGGTACAACGGGTGCACTGCCCGGATCAGTCCTCGTCTCGGACGAGTCAACTCGAATCTCGGCCCTCGCGGCCGCTCTCTGCGCCCTCGTAGTCTTTGGCGGCATATTGGCTGAAAGGAACAATAGGATTCGATAAGGATACGGAATTTGAATCACGAGAATGTATATACGCAAGAAGGAAATTTATATAAACAAGTCCTAAGGTCGCGTAGGCGGAGTACCGTGTCGTGAGTATGCCGCGGAACATACACACGCTACGCTACCCTGCCGCAGCTACCTACTCCATCATACCAGGGTCATCCTACACCCCGAAAGGTAAAACCTACGCACTGATACCAACTTTGTCACGACCCAAAGTTTGGCCCGTGACCGGCACTTAACCACGTAACGTCTACAGGCGTAACGTGACTAAGGAAACCGGGAACCCAGAAAACAAACCAGTGAAAGTATAGAGTGTAATAAGAATTAAATGAAAACACCAACTAACATGATAAGAAATCTAAGTAAACAATCCCAAGATAACAATATACGACGCCGTAGCGAAGCTCAAGATCCACAAGTGGGAACATCACAGATAGCATAAAACTGTATAAGAAAAGTCGGCTCACAATGAGCACGACACCAGAACACAAATAAAGTACGACATCGTCCTCACACTGTCTCTAAGTCAAATACATACATGGTAGATGGAGAATACTAGATACAACAATGTACATACATAAAGATAAACAGATACCGCACAAAACCCACCTATCAGCAAAAGAGCTAGTACACCAACTATGGGGGTATCTGAGTCAAAAGATGTAACCGCAGCCTGCCGCGACTACTCCGAAGGGCAACCTGCAAACACTGTGGCACAACGGGGGTGAGTTGCCAACTCGTGAATAGAGATAACATATAAAGGTAATCGCGAGCATGCACGTACTACGCTACTCTATCATATGCCAACAGATGATATCAATATGTGATAAGCAGTATGTGCAATAATCATGCAAGTTCTCTATCAGGTACTGTACTACTGGGTGAGGTACAAATGCTCTATCAGGTAATCTAACTACAGGATGAGGTACAAATGCTTTATCAGGTAATGTAACTACAGGATGAGGTACAAATAATAAATGCTGAGCAGGGGAAATATAGTATCTACACGGAATGTCAACGTGGGATATATGTATATCGGTGTCCATCAATGCACCCAGATCCCCAAATAGCTCAGGCGCCGGCACCCTCATCGGCCCTCGAATCCTGTACACCTTTGAGAATCACGAGTGCCCAACATCGGCACCCAAATATCATAAATACTCGTGTCCAGCATCGACACGCAAATCCTCATCCATCGGGCCCCGTCGGTCCGGGTCAGCCCACGGGCTCCGTCTGCGGTATCGGCCCTCGGCCCCAGCAGTACGGATCACCCACATCCATCTATAGACTCTGATCAGTACTCTCCGGGTAACTGTCAGGTCCAACCAATCACCGGTAGGTAGTGGTCCCTCTGCCAGGCTCACCGTCTACTGCACAGCGAAACCGTTCTCGCCCCGGGGTACCATACCGGGTCCACCATGTACCCGTAATCGGTCTCAACCGCCTCCTCGATTCGGGTTTCCATATATCACTCTAGCACCGAGAAAACACATGGTGGACGCACCGAAATATCATATCAAGGGAACCGGGTTTTTAAATGATTACATATTTGAAATAGCCACGGTTCCCAAATCCAGAAATCACATATAATCCAAACAAATACAAGTCAATGATCCGATATGATATGTGCGTCAAAAGTAAATGTCCAGTCAAGTTACATATAGATAAGTTACAAGATAATAATCCGATGTGACATATGCATCAGGTATGAATATCAAGTCATGTCACATATAATGAGCTACAATGCAATGATCCGATGTGATATGTGCAGCAGGTAAGAATATCAAGTCATGTCACAAATAGATGAACTAGAATGCAATGATCCGATGTGATATAGGCATCAAGTATGAATATATGGTCATGTCATAAATAGATGAACTAGAATGCAATGATCCGATGTGATATAGGCATCAAGTATGAATATATGGTCCTGTCACAAATAGATGAACTAGAATGCAATGATCCGATGTGATATAGGCATCAAGTATGAATATATGGTCATGTCACAGATAGATTAACTAGAATGCAATGATCCGATGTGATATAGGCATCAAGTATGAATATATGGTCCTGTCACAAATAGATGAACTAGAATGCAATGATCCGATGTGATATAGGCATCAAGTATGAATATATGGTCATGTCACAAATAGATGAACTAGAATGCAATGCGTACAAAAATAGTAACCATGGACATGCAATATGTGTATATGGAACACTATAAGGTTCCATCGGCCCTGACGTAGAACGCCATGCGGGCGATATCCCCGTAGATGTGAAATCTACTCACCGTAGTCTCTCGCTAGGTGTATCCAACAACCTGCTTCCCTTTCTTCACTGCGTCCGCCGTACTCGCCTGCGAACCTAGAATTACACAATATATCATATGTAAGCTCGAAATCACACAAACGAGACAATAAAGCCGAACTAGTAACTCGTGTCGCGAACCCAGCGCGCGTGTGCGCGATACGCTAAAACGTGTGGTTACGCGTCTGAAATCACTCCGACGCGTCGCGATACGCAGAAACCCAAAACCCACACACACGTAACACGCGTGTCGCGAAAGGTTGAAAATACGGGAAAATAGGTATTCTACCCCAGATTTTTATACAGGAAAGAAAATGCAAAAATATAAATACCAAAACAACTTACATATAAGCAGAGACCCACGCCCCAAACCCCAACCCAAATCTCCCCAATCTGGCCGCAATTTGCGGCCAGAATGCCATTTTTGGCGGCCAGACTTAGGAATTGGGTCCCCAGGTTTGGTCGGTGCACTCCATACCATACATACATGCTACAGCAATCACTAGTTTTGTTCTGAAAAGTCTCGGATAGCAGCAGATTCCTACAGTGCCTAAAATCAGTTCAAAACACACATTTTGCACAAAAATGGAACTTTATGGTATTTTGATGAAATCTAAAACAAACCTAGGTCTAATCACTCACCAATAACTTGTTAACAAGCTAATCAAGCCACAACAACACAAGTTTTAACATGATACACTAAACCCCCCCTCCAAAAGCACTAAAATGGCACAAAAGTGTGATATTTCTAAACTAAACATGCAAGTTATGGAAATTGGGTGCTAGGATTTAGATTTTATACCTTTAATTGACCTTAAAACACCAAGGGTTCCAGCTCTTCTCTCAGTTGTGCAGGTTTGCCCAAGAACACCTCAAAAACCTCAAGTTTTCATGGTTTATTGAAGGAAAAAGCATTGATGATGTAGGGTTTTTGGTGTAGGGTTCAAGAGGAAATGAAAAGAGAAGAAAAGAGGAAGAAAGAAGTGTGGTTTCTGGTGATTTTCTGCAGGAGGTGCAGAAATGATTGGAAGAGAGAGAGAAGAGAGAAGAAAAGGTCAAAGAAAGTCAAATGTTTCACCTAACACCATGCCCCCTTATTTTATTTGGATTTGAATTTATAAAAAGGGTTAAGATATGAATAAAATGGTGGGGAAAAGATAATTTGCAACCATGCACACAAGAAAATGGTTAACAAGTCACAAAATGCCTAAGTATGCAAGGTGCACCCTACAAAGGGAAAAATTTTAAAAAAGCTAACACTACCCATAAGAACTATAATTAGAAATCTTAAGAACCCATATATAAATATAAACATACACGACTACTAATTATCACCAAAACCATCAAACGGGAATTCAAAGTGTTACAGCGACGTGCTGGTTTGCATTCCCCGTTCCATCAAATCTTCCGAACTTAGGGATAACGTAGCCGCTTGGGAACTCAATCAGATCGTACTGCGCGGGATATGGCCGCCCACTACTGCCGATTTCTTTCTGAGCTTCAGCTTCGGCCACCAATGTTTTAACCTTGCTGGCGAACAAATCCATTATCCGATCCTGTGTTAGCGGGATAGTGCTATCTGGGGCCAAGGCATCCCCAGAAGCGGAATGTGGCCGTCTTTCATTCGGCTCGACCAGTCTTGGTCCCAAAGGAACAGGCATTGGCTGCCTCGGATTGTCATCACCCGGCTGATTAGTAGCGGCTTGTGCCTGATTGGGAGGCGCTCGAGCAATTTGAGCCGTAAGCTGCATCACCACGTTCGTTAAGTCGTCAATCTTCGAATAGAGCTTGGCCATCTCTTTATCTTTGCTCCTGAGCTGTTTTCGAAGCTCTTGAAGCAGCTCTTGCTCCACAGTCCTGGGGCGGAAAGTCGGCTCTTCCTCGCTGTCCGAGCTTGACTCTGCATGGACCGAGGGGTCTTTCTGCCTATCATCCTCATCGAGAGGGTTTTCTTCATCCAGCGGGGGCGGCTGTTCTTGGGCAGCGGCAACCACATTCAGGCTAGATTGGGCTTGGGATGTGGTGGCCCCATCCTTGCTTTTTCTGCGAAGGTTGTCGCTGGGGCGCCCGCCCGCCATATAGACCGTATGGACGATATATCTGGCCGTCTTTCTATCATTGGCGGCTGATTTCACGGATCGCTGTCTTGACCCCCTTGCTTCGGTAGCTGGTAGTCGATTGAAGGCGGCTGGCCTAACCAGGTTCTTGAATGGTGCTGGCGCTTCTCTTCTGGGTTTGCCCCGCTGCTTTCGTGCGGCACAGAGTGCTTGATAGACTCTTGAAGAGACAGTGTCAAACTTTTTCTGTTGGGGCCGGGACACGTCTCTTTGTAGCACTGTTCGGACCGCTGTCTTCTTGATTCTGGCGGTCATGGCGTTTTTCTGAACCCACTTCAGAGGCTCGAAGGAATTGCTGATTCTTACGTCCGACTCAGCCGTCGTCGCGGGGCAACCCTGCTCTTGGAACTTCACTTGATTCCATTTGGCCGAAGCCTTGGCCCTCTTGTTGGCTCGATACCTGAGCCGCTTCTGCCTTAAATTTTCCGTTCTAAGCACCTGGCAGACTTCGGCTCTTTGGAAAGACGCCGCAGACCGGTTGATGGAGGGCCTTAGAGATACGCCCGATTGTGTATTTGTTGGAGTCATCACCTGAGCTCGTCCGCAACATTTAATGTTGCCCTTCGCATCGGAAGGCTTTCCCCCAGCTAGAGCGCCAGGGAGTCGTTCAGACACCATCTTAAGTTTCGGTTGTGGTGCCTTGGCGATCACGACATTCGGCCTCTTACCCCTTGAGACCGGCTTGGCCTCCTGTTCCGCCAGGATCTCCGCCAGATGAGCGCTTCCGGCAGGATAGATGATGACGGAGCCAAACTGGCGGGGCGGTTCCTCCCACTGTCGACTGAGGCTTGCGGGGAGAACCACACGAGCGTTGTTCTTGACCACGTACGGAATCGGGGTCACGTTGGAAGCTGAATTCGTCTGGGGAGACATTGTCGTTGAAAGTTGATTGCTGCACGAAAAGAAAACATCATTTCAGTATAGGCAATCGATATGTATATTGATTGAGTTCGCATGAACGTTTAACCCGAAATATGGGAGGAGAGAATGGTCCCACCGGGCGTGCCAGAATCTGTAGGGTGTTTTTCGTCACCCCATTGAGATGGGAATACGCGCACGCTTGTCAGGCGTACTACAGATTCCCCCTGCCTAGGGTAGGCCGGGGATTAATGATCGTGGGGATCCGAATCTCCGGCAGCCGTGAACTAAGCTGCCGTTAATTACCCCCCGTCTTTGGGGCGAGGGAACCTCCGATTGACGGGTCAAACTGGTTATGCGAACTCAATGTGCAGTGTACATGTGTTGTTGTTTTGGAGGGGGGTTTGAATATATCGGGAGCCACGCAGAGTTTTTACGGGGGTCCCGCTACCCGGATAGCGGGCTGGGGGTCAAGGGGGCTAGCAGCCCCCTTGCGGGGTGCGGGGCAGCGCCCCGTTAGAAATTTTTTCTAACAGGGACAGTGCCGTGGAGTATGTGTATGTGTACATTTGTATACATATGTATATATATAAAAAAAAGGGGGGGAACAGACATCCAAAGGATGCGTTGGGCCAGCGCCTGGGCGCTTGAGCGCAAGCGCGCCACGTGTCGGCACGTGGGCGTTTTACGCTCAAGCGCAGAGCGCTGGAGCGCAACGCGCCACGTGTCGGCACGAGGGCGCTTTGCGCTCGAGCGCAGAGCGCTGGAGCGCAAGCGCGCCACGTATCGGCACGTGGGCGTTTTGCGCTCGAACGCAGAGCGCTGGAGCGCAAGCGCGCCACGTGTCGGCACGGGGGCTCTATGCGCTCGAGCGCAGAGCGCTCGAGCGCAAGCACGCCACGTGTCGGCATGCGGGCGCTTTGCACTCGAGCACAGAGCGCTGGAGCGCAAGCGCGCCTCGTGTCGGCACGCGGGCGCTTTGCGCTCGAGCGCAAGCGCCCCACGTGTCGGCACGCGGGCGCTTTGCGCTCGAGCGCAAGGCGCTGGAGCGCAAGCGCGCCACGTGTCGGCACACGGGCGTTTTGCGCTCGAGCGCAGTGCGCTGGAGCGCAAGCGCACCACGTGTCGGCACACGGGTGCTTTGCGCTCGAGCGCTAGCGCACCAGCGAGGAAAAGGGGGGTTTTTAGCCCCGGAAATTCTCTAAAGAGAAAATAGGGTGGAGTTAAACTCCTAAGGTGCTTTGGGTTAAGGAAATGGGTCCTTCTTCTTCCTTTGCTGGCCGGATCTTGGAGATAAAGAGATGTGAGATTTAAAAATCTTTTCTTTTTGGGATCTGATGGCAGATCTGAGTTCCCCTTAATGGGTTTTGTGGTGAAAAACTATTTAGTTTTTGAAAAAGGAAGAGTAAAACTCTTGATTTAATTCAAAAGAAAGAAGAAGGTTTTGGAACCTTGAAGAAGGAAGAAAGATCTCAGATCTGAAACTTTTTTGTAGAGAGAAAAGTTGTTGTGATTTTTTTATTATCTTTGCCTTTATAGGCCATACACTTTACACATAGCCCCTTGGGCTTCACAAAAATGGCATTTTGCCTATCCCATGGCTCATGTGCCATTTCTTTTTGCACATAAGCCATGGGCTTTACAAAAATTTGGCTTTATGCCTATTTTTCTTACATTTATCCATAAAATAAAATAAAAGAAATGTAACAAAATTATTTATTACAAAATTTTATCTTGGCATGGAGGGGGGCCGGCCGCTTCATGTTCGGGCTCGACCCGGGCATGGGCCCACTGGATCTGGGCTTGGGCCCACTTGGCTTGGGATTGACTTTGATTTTGACTTGGTCAACCGGGGTGTAAATTTTTACCCTAACAGTATCCCGGTATTCCTAGTAATGCCTCTTCCATTATCCAGATTCACAACTGTAACCGTATAATTCTTTGCCATCTGTCCAAGTCCCTTTATATGTCTTTAGTCATTACCTTCTGCACACCCCTTTAGGCCAAATGGTTTTCTTCCTTCCCTACCGTTCGGCACCAACCTATGGTTTGGAAGAAGACTATCCAATAAGCATAATGGGTGTACTGTCCTAGTCCTAGGAACACTCGCAATGCGAGAGAAGGTGAAGATAAAAGACACCTGAATGAACTTTATTCCTATTTCTCCTGAACCAGGATCCATCCCCGAACTGGAACAAGTTCCTTTCGAGTTCGTATATAACCATACGATGGATTATCCAATAAACTGGGATCTTCGTAGTGATACGGAGTGTCCTGGAGAAATACAAAGGTGATTTAGGATTGGCGAAGAAATGCTTGGTTTGGTCGTGAATAGCAGTCGCAATTTACTTTGCCCTCTTACTAATCCCTTTCTTTGTCTTAACTTAATACCTTCTGTACACCGTTTAGGCTAATTGGTTTTCTTCATTCCCTACCGGTCGGCACCAGCCTAAGGTTTGGAAGAAGACTATCCAATTTGCGTAATAGATGTACTACTCCTAAACCAAGGAGTACTCGCAACCTGAGAGAAGGTGAAAAGAAAAGACAACTGAATAGTCCTATTCGTTTTCTCCAAAACCGGAAACCATCCTCGAATTCCTTCGAGTTCGTATATAACCTACGATGGTTTTGTCCAATGGAAGTGGACGGTCGTAGTAATACGGGGTGTCCTGGAGAAAAAGGTAGAAGTAGGAGTGGCAATGAGGTTTGCAACTCTGACAATCCAAAAGCCAGTGTCAAGAAGGTTCAGTCAACTTGGTCACTGAGTCATAGTCTAGGGTCAGGTCAATGGTCGCTGCCAAAGAGAGAGAGAAAAGAAACACTCAGCGTGCACTATAACCTAGATCAGAATGGTTATCACTTTATCTAATCTGGAAACCTCTCACTGTAACGTCAAATTCTTCCCCAAACCTGAAAGAAGAATTAGCCGGGATCACCCGAGGAGTAAACCAACTCATCAGTGGGAATCGGGATCCAACTATCATCGCATGATAACGTGACGGAATCTGCTCACGTTATCACACTCCAGAAGGTATGCGCATATCTGGCAAGTTTCAGTTCTTTTGAAACTCCCGATGTGGATTTTTGCCCCATGCTCTTATGACCTTGACTTTGGCCAACATATCATAAGTCACATGTCAAGTTCTACCCGTCATTATCCAGGTTAATTTGAACCCACCCGTACCTACCCTTGACTTTGGCCAAAATGGCAGTACGACTGTCCCAAACCAACGCATCTATCTATGCTGCATATGAATACCCAACAGCTACCAAACACTGTGCCTTGACTTTGGCCAACATACACAGCTTGAATACTATTGACTATCCATATGAAACGACGGAGAGCTACGAATGGTTTCTAGCGAAAACCTTTAACGTAATGAACTTGATATCGTTGAAAGAACTGATAGCTTTTTAAAAAAGTGACGAAAACCTTTGCTAAAGAGGTCACTCCCGGTGAAGGGATCTCGGCTCTTTCCCCGTAGAATGAGGTGCAGGATATTCCAACTGAATACCACGATGCAAAGCAAAAGTAATCGGCTATAGTGAAGTTATTGCCCTGACGCAAACTTCTGTCCAAGGGGTCACTCCCGGTGAAGGGATCTCGGCCCTTGCCTCGTCGACTGAGGAGCTGGATATTCATAACCGAATACCACTGTGCAAAACAAAAGAGAACGCCCTTGCAATAACAGCTTTTTGAAAAAGTGTTCCAACAACATCAGAATAGGTTTGTTTATCTTGCATTGATCCGAATCAACGCAGTCCCACCAATTGATCACACCACAAAAGAATGAAAATAATGATGTACGTATATGCCATCCGCATTCGCCACTGGGTCCCGTCATCACCCGTTTGGTTACTTAACTAACGACAGAGCGGGGACTGGACTAGCGCGGATGCAAAACATATACAACATCTACTAGTATATATAATATATAATTTTCGCTCAAGGTGTGAAAAAAATGCAACATCACAGAAATGTACAGCATCACAGAACAATACAGATATCTGGGATCCCCGGGTTTCACAGAGCAGCTGCTGAAACCCGACGTTCCCCTGGTCGTGTGGACAGCCTGCGCAATGAAAACCTAGACCCCTTCGGGCGCGGTAAGTTACCCGCCAAAACCTGAAGCGCGGAAGCCCCCTTCAGCAACGTGAATGGACCATCCAGCACTTCACGGAATCCGGTAACTTGGGCACCCCTCCTGGGTCAACCTATACCCCCTACGAGTGCGGCGAATAGCCCGCCAATTCTAGAGTAAAGCCCCCTCCGTCTCAATGCCATGAGATGCGGGCTCGTTGCCCTCTAGAACCCGGCTATCCGTGCACCCCTCCGCGGGGTAATCCTAGTACAGAAAGTAAAATATACATACAACGGGTACATCGATCGCAACCTGGTCGTGCCCCAAAAGAATAATACAAACAGGCAGTGACGGCAGTCCACATGTCGGACGCTCGTCCCGCAATATCAAATGTACATATAAAACAAAACTGTACTACCATTGCATCCAGGCTATCCCCCACGACCAATCCGCAACATCACAGCACAACACAGAACATCAACGTGAATGTCACGTTCGCAAATCCGTCTAAAAGGGCTATAGCAAATAGACTGGATTTACCAATCGAGTGACATTCACGGTCGCAGATATAATGTAAATACTGTGAACTAGCATGTTTAAAATATCCGATCGACCAAAATTTATCAAGTGGGCCCCAAGCAGTACTATAGCACTTACAGAAAATCTGGGCCTAAAAAGAATATCCTAAAACTCATATTTCCAACCCAAAAGCCTACTGTTAAAATTTGGTGCGATGAATAGTAAAAAGCGCGGCGGAACCGCGGCCCAAGCAAGGGTTTGGCCGCGGTTCCACGGCGGTATGGAGGGATTTCGCGACCAAATTTTCACAGATTTCTTAGATTTTCATACACAGCATTCTGAAAGAACCTGAAAAATTTTTAGAGCTGAAAAAATTTCGACAGAGAACACATGTGCATACAAAATACGGTTTTTAGGGAATTTTGTTCGATCGAGTACTAAACATACTAGAGCAAGCTAGGTTAGGTTAACGGCGTGGCTCTGATACCAATGTAAGTCCGTGGCGGCGCCCCGGCCGTCGATCCGACGCCGGAAACGCGGAAACAAAAATTTTGCTAACTAGCAAACCGGCACCACCGCGCACTTTTCACCCGGATCGGGCCATTAACCTAGCAACTAGCAAAGTAAAAGATGGGTAGAGAAGTATACCAAGCGATCCGTGTCCTTCGGTCTTCGTCTCCACTCCGATCTCCCGCGGAATCTCCGTCCGTCACGTCCTCGTCGGAAAGGGCACCACGTAGCCGAATACTTTTACGGGCTCCACCTCTTGACCGAGGCAACTCGGGCGCGAAGTTGGCTAGCCGACGCGTCCAAGATTTGCTGTAGGCTAAGTGTAGAGTCTATGTCTCTTTGGGGTTTAGTTGCCATGGAGGATGGAGGAAGAGGTTGAAGAAAATTGGTGCTTTCAATTTTCTAGCAAGAAAATGAGATGAAGAATAAAATGCCACCACTCCCCAAAATGAAACTCTCTCATTCTCTAAGAAGTGGCCGGCCCCTCATGAGATGGTGGAGGAAAAAAAAATCACAAGGAAAAAACAAGTGGGAAAATATGTGATAAAGAGAAAAAGGTCACACTCATTTCTCACCATTCAATCCCACTCAATCCCATTCTCATTTGATGCAAGAACAATGATGCAAAAGGAATCTCATCATGATGAAGCCTCACAAAAGCAAGAAACACATCATCAAATAAGCTAATTGCAAACTTGCAATTAACCCCCTCCATCAGAAAGTCCGGCCGTAAAGGAATAAAAGAAAACCGGCCGGAACGGAATGCAAACTGGCAACTTCAGAAGACTGATCCCGTAATAAATTACAGGAAAACCCCGCTACTGCAAATACATGCCCGCATTTGTATTCCCACTGAACACAAATGCAAAGAGATAAAATCTACACTATCTAATACTAGGATTCGGCTTTAGCCAAAGCCGGCTAGTAAAAACCGTCCGATCACGATCCGTGCAATACCGCACGTATCTTATCTAACCCTGCCATATCTCCATATGGCCTCTACAGCGTTTCGCCCGAAACTTGAGTGACTGTCTGTGTGGTGGACTCTAAAGACTCGTCAATACTATGGCTGTGGATTTAACCGCTAGCACGTCAAAGGTATTAGCTATACGTGACGAGCCACCAGCTACTGACTAAAAGGGACGTCGATGAGCAAACTCATCCTGACACCCTACTGAGCCTGTCAGTGACAATATCCGTACAGTCCGGTCCATTCGTCTATGAGCATCGCATGGCGGGCCTAGGGGGTTGGTAAAAGTCAGACCCCCAAAAGCGGTACAAGTCGTATCGGAGTGTAGCCCAGAACACCCTGAGATACTACTGGAATACCTACCAGTAAATCTCCTGCCTTGGCCAAGGACTTTTCATGTTCTGGTTCTCCTAGACACAGTGCGACCTCACCTCCAATACCAGGAGAGACGAACCCCTGCAGATCTGCTCACTGCCTCCATGTGGCTCGGGACTGTACCCAACTAAAACCTGTTTGCACGCCTCCTTTGAGCCGTGGTAGGGTAGTAATCAAAGCACAGTGGGAACTCACACGAGACAAATGACGATCTCAGGTCGATGAACTAACCTGTACACATGTCACCAGGGAACTGCTATCTGACGTCAGGTATAATACCAACTAGCAGGTTCCCGGCGAGTCCTGTCCGGTATACTCATAACCCAATGAGCACCTGTATACATCTTAGGTGAACCAACTGACACCAGTGGCTTGTGAGACCGGCCACCGCCCCTCTTCGGGGTCTCGACTGTATACACTAGTCTACTCTGGAGAATCGATGCCCTGTCTCGAAACTCCCACGAATAGGGACCTTTTAAGGATTTGATTATAGACCCCAGCTCCCACGTATATGATCGCCCTCATACTGCTGGTGGTCAAGCAAGAATCCTAGGGGCTCTATCAACGTGCAATAGCGACTCGTAAGGTCACCTAAAGCAGTACACGATGATAAAGATAAACCAGATAGCATACTATCATCTTGAGTAAGACTGTCCTACTGGGACAGGTCCTCCCTCAATCATTGCAATCACGTGCCTATGATCCAATAATTGACTCTGAGGGCACTATCTCCAACAGTAGCTCCACCAGTCACGGGGACCGCGATGGTATCTACAGCACAGGAAGTTTCCCCTCCAGCCACGGAGGTGATTACAGTATCGTTAGCAGAATTCATGAGCCTGAAGCCTCCGGTCTTCACAGGCACCGATCCAGCCGAGGACCCACAGTCTTTTATTGATAGGATGGCCCGGTTATGTCGTTTGCTCAGATGCTCAGATACGAGACAGGTAGAGTTCGCGAGCTTTCGCCTGGAAGGACTTGCGCAGAAATGGTGCAAATCGGTTGAGAATGGCAGAGCAGCAGGTCTTCCTCCTATGACCTGGACAGAGTTCATGACGATGTTTCTTGCCCGCTTCCTTCCCCAGAGCGTTAGGGATGCCCGAGCATGCAGATTTGAGTCTTTGCGCCAGACGCCAGAGATGACCGTGGCAGAGTACGATGTGCTATTCACCGAGCTATCAGTCTATGCTCCGTACCTAGTGGCTACTGAGGAGTTGCGAGTCAAGAGGTTTGTTCGAGGCTTGCTTACACCATTGTTCCTTGCGATCAGCGCACAGCATTACGAGACATATGCAGCAGCCGTAGACGCAGCCCTATTAGTCGAGGTACGCCTTGCAGAGACTTTGGCAGTTCCAGGGCCGAAGAGAGTTCGTACTGATATGCCGGCACAGAGACGGCCATTCAGGCGCCACGACAGACACCTCGCAGGTGGAAGAGGCTCGTGACGAGGTCAGCTTTTCAGCTCTTATCCCCAAGAGGGTCAGCCAGCATCATCCGGATGTTTCCGATGCGGGAGCTCCTATCATCGTGTACGAGAGTGTCCTGAGATACCCCGTAGGGAGGCAGCCGTACCACATGTCACACTACCACCTTCACCACCTCAAAGGGCGTTGCCTATTGTACCCACAGTTGCTCCGCGTCTGACTCAGGCACAGAGAGGCCGTGATCGCGGAGGATTTGTTCCTAGAGGGAGAGGCGGTCGAGGCAGAGGACAGCCAGCCAACGGCCGAGTACAGCCAGTTGCCAGTAGGGGACCGCCAGTTGCAGGTGGAGGACAGGCACGGGTTTTCGCGTTGACGCATCAGGACGCACAGGCGTCCAATGCGGTGGTTTCAGGTACCTTATCAGTATGTTCTGTTAATGCACACGTATTATTCGATCCCGGATCCACGCATTCGTACGTTTCCACACATTTTGTGCCGAGTTTGGGTAGAGAGTCAGGGTTGCTTGATCAGCCGCTTGTTGTGACCACTCCCGTAGGAAAGTCGCTTGTTGCTAGGTACGTGTTCTGATCCTGTGTTGTCCGTATTGTCGAGAGAGATTTGCCTGTCGACTTGATCCTTCTTGAGATGTTGGACTTCGATGTTCTTTTGGGCATGGATTGGTTGGCTACGTGCCATGCGTCTGTGGACTGCGGCGAGAAGACAGTGAGATTTTGTTTTCCCGGCGAGTCGGCTTTTGTTGTGCAGGGGGACCGTGGTGCCGCCCCTCACAGATTGATTTCTTCTCTTCGTGCTGGACAGCTTTTGAGGAAGGGATGTCAGAGATTTCTAGCCTATGTTTGTGATACTAGAGCCACAGAGGTTCCATTGGATCAGGTTCCGATTGTATATGAGTTCCCTGACGTATTCCCTGACGAGCTTCCTGGGGTACCGCCTGAGTATGATGTTGTGTTCTGTATTAATTTGATTCCCGGCACGGGGCCTATTTCTATACCGCCGTATCGGATGGCCCCGGCGGAGCTTAGTGAGTTGAAGAGTCAGTTGCAAGATTTGCTGGACAAGGGACTTATTCGACCCAGTGTTTCTCCTTGGGGTGCTCCGGTCCTGTTTGTTAAGAAGAAGGACGGCAGTTTGCGTCTGTGTATCGACTACCGGCAGCTGAACCGGGTGACCGTGCGGAACAGATATCCGTTGCCACGTATCGACGACTTGTTCGACCAGTTTCAGGGGCAGGATATTTTTCGAGGATCGATTTGCGATCAGGCTATCATCAGCTGCGAGTTCGACAGGAGGACATTCAGAAGACAGCTTTCCGTACGCGTTATGGCCATTATGAGTTTTTGGTGATGTCGTTCGGACTCACCAACGCGCCAGCAGCCTTCATGGACTTAATGAACCGTATATTCAGGTCGTATCTTGACTTGTTCATCATCGTATTCATTACCGATATATTGGTGTATTCCCGGAACAGAGAGGAGCACGAGCAGCACCCGCGGATCACACTGCACACTTTGAGGGAGCACCAGCTTTATGCAAAATTCTCCAAGTGCGCGTTCTGGTTGGACAGCGTGGACTTCTTGGGTCATGTGATTACACGGGATGATATATGTGTAGACCCGAAGAAGGTCGAGGCCGTTCGGAGTTGGCCCAGACCTACATCCGTTACTGAGATACGCAGCTTTCTAGGACTGTCCGGCTACTACAGGCGATTTGTACAGGATTTCTCCCGTATTGCTGCACCTTTGACCGGATTGACCCGGAAGGGAGTTCCTTTCGTTTGGATGGAGGAGTGCGAGCGCAGTTTCCAGCAGCTACGGACTTGTTTGACTACGACGCCAGTGTTATCATTGCCTTCAGGATCGGGCGGATTTGTAGTCTATTGTGACGCTTCACGAGTGGGGCTTGGATGCGTATTGATGCAGCATGGCAGGGTGATCGCTTATGCTTCCCGGCAATTGAAGAAACATGAACAGAACTACCCCACTCACGATTTGGAGATGGCCGCAGTGGTCTTTGCGCTTATGATCTGGCGACATTACCTATACGGCGAGTCGTACCGGATATTCACTGATTACAAGAGCCTAAAGTATATATTTCAGCAGCGAGACCTGAATCTCCGACAGCGCCGTTGGATGGAACTGGTGAAAGACTACGACTGTGAGTTCTTATATCACCCGGGCAAGGCTAACGTAGTAACAGATGCTTTGAGTAGGAGGCCCGAGGGTAGTCTAGCGTGTTTGAGTGCAGTACAGAGGCAATCGTCGGCAGATTGGCAGATATTATGTGACAGTCGAGTGCAGTTCGAGTTCACGCAGATCGAGGGACAGCTTGCGCACGTTCGTGCACGCCCACAGTTGCTTGGCCGTATATATGAGACACAGCACGGGGATGACCGTTTCTCAGAGATCATGGAACAGATTGGACAGGGCAGATTCTCCGAGTTCGTGATTGATGATCAGGGGATATTACGATTTGGGTCTAGACTGTGCGTACCAGATGCTGAGGGATTGCGACACGATATTCTTGAGGAGGCACATCGATCGGTGTACAGTGTCCACCCCGGTTCCACCAAGATGTACCATGATATGAGAGAGGTCTACTGGTGGGACGGAATGAAGAGGGACATCGCAGATTTCGTATCGAGATGCCTGACTTGTCAGCAAGTCAAGGCCGAGCACCAGAGGCCAGCAGGAGAGCTACAGCCGTTACCCATTCCGGAGTGGAAATGGGAACAGATTTCGATGGATTTCGTTGTGGGTTTACCCAGGACTAGGTGGGGGTATGACTCCATTTGGGTGATCGTGGATCGTTTGACGAAAGCGGCTCACTTCCTGCCGGTGAAGACGACTTTCGGATTTGCTCAGTACGCCCAGATTTATATCGACGAGATTGTACGACTACATGGGGTCCCGACATGTATTGTGTCCGTCCGAGGCACCCAGTTTACCAACAGACTATGGCAGAGGCTTCAGGAGGCTTTGGGCACTCGTTTGAGTTTCAGCATGGCATTTCATCCGCAGACCGATGGACAGTCAGAGCGGACCATTCAGACTCTCGAGGACATGCTCCGAGCGTGCATTTTAGACTTTGGTGGTAGCTGGGATCATCATTTACCCTTGATAGAGTTCTCCTACAACAATAGCTTCCAGGACACTATTCAGATGGCACATTTCGAGGCTTTGTATCGGAGGAGATGTAGATCGCCCATCTGTTGGACAGAGCTGAGCGAGAGCAGTATTTTGGGGCCACAGATCATACAGGAGACGACCGAGAAGATACAGCTGATTCAAGACAGGATGAGGACAGCTCAGAGCAGGCAGAAATCGTATGCTGACAGACGCCGCCGCAGATTAGAGTTCGCAGTTGGCGATCATGTTTTTCTGAGGGTCTCTCCAATGAAGGGAGTGATGAGGTTTGGACGAAAGGGGAAGCTTAGCCCCAGATTCATAGGTCCTTTCGAGATCCTCGAGCGGGTAGGCGCAGTAGCATATCGTTTGGCTC
This sequence comes from Agapanthus africanus, assembly GCA_030015575.1. Classification (NCBI taxonomy): domain Eukaryota; kingdom Viridiplantae; phylum Streptophyta; class Magnoliopsida; order Asparagales; family Amaryllidaceae; genus Agapanthus; species Agapanthus africanus. Next base: position 111,710,651 of record CM057345.1, on the reverse strand, counting down.
TTCCACCCAGTCTTTCGGATGTTCACCCCGTCTTCCACGTATCGATGCTATGCAGATATCTTCATGACCCTTCCCACACGATCCAGCATCAGACAGTTCAGCTTGAGCTCGACCTTTCGTTCACCGTACAGCCAGTTGAGATATTGGATCGGCAGGTGAAGAAACTTCGACCTAGGGTCCTGCTGACGGTGAAGGTTCTTTGGCGCAGCCCGAATGGTGAGGAGATCACTTGGGAGGCCGAGGGCGAGATGCGGAAGAAATTCCCTCATCTCTTTGAAGGTACGCGTAGTCATATATTTTAAATTCGGGGACGAATTTTCTTAAGGGGGAAGACTGTAACAACTGGGAATATGTTGGTGACTAGTTATATTTTAATAAGTGATTTTTTTTTATAAAAGTTTACCAAATTGCTTTTCAAATATTTTATCAAAATTAGTAAAGATTTTTCTAGAATTTTATCTTGACCGCACAAACATGTGCATGTTAACTAGGGTTAAATTTAGGGTGAACCATGTTAGGCAACCATGGTGGTCTAACCCCTTCTTGTTAAACTAATTAGTTTTAGTTAAAGTCTTAGCTTTGGTTAAGAGTGATTAGGGTTTCTGTTTTGGTTTTAAAATTTTAAATTCTTTTGGTTGACTTGAGGGAATGAGAGAGAGAATGCATGGTGGCTTGGGCACATGTAAGCATTTATGATGAAGTGAGAGATGGGTGGCTTTAAGGTTGAGTCACAATCTATCTCATTTCAAAGCTTTTTGCCATCTTTCAAGCCCTCTCTTTCACATCTCTCACTCACACACCCACCCTCATCATATACCTACACTTCACCCCACACAACAACACACACACAACCATTTCCCCAGCTGCTACAACAGCAACTCACACACCAAAAACATTAGCTTTAGCTTCAAAAAAAAACAACAGAAGCAGCAGCAGCCTGGAACAACAACAGCTCATTTCAGCCCAAATTTTGCAGCACCAGGAGCTATAGCAGCAGCATACACACTTCCTCCTTCTCCTCCTCTCCTTCACCTAGGATTTCTAAAAGTATAACCCCTTAACTCGATTCCCTTTTGCTTAGTTATGGTCAATAGTGTAGTTAAGAGTTCATAATATGTAGTTTAGTGCTAGTTTTAGCAATTTTGAGTGAGATATAGCCAATGGATGGTTGTGATGGTTAAAGTAGCCTTATTAAATGCTGTTAAGACCAGATTACCTAAGATTTATCCCAAGTTTCACCGGAATACCCGATTTGTTCAAGTTGGCGTAATTTAGCGTTTTAGCGACTTTTCAGCCTCTGTTAGATCTGTTGTTGACCCGAACCTCCCTGAATAAAATTGGTGAAACTGTAGCATGGTGAGATTTGCAGACAAACACACAAAGCATAGGGACCCACCTCCAAGTTTAGGCCGCCGGTTTATTCCTTATGGCCGCAAATTGCGGCCAGATCTGGGGTTGGGGTGTTGGGTTTTTGACTGTGGGGTTCTTCTGGGTAGCTTAGGGTTTTGGTATTTGTAACTTCTTAAGTTTGTCCTAGAGGCAAAATCTGGAGCTTTAAACGAGTTATCGATGTTTTTAGAACTTGTGCGACACGCGCGTGATCCGCGTGGTTCTGTGGCGCGCTGCGCGACACAGCGCGTCAAAGTTGGTTCTGGTAAGTTTGCACGCGTCGCGACGTGTCATGTGCACGCGCGTTTAGTTTCACGCACGCGTATCCCTTTAGCGATAATTATACGATTTTGGTAATTTGTGTGAATTTGTGTTAAGTGATGTTAGTGTTAGTTAGACTATCCTAATTAGGTATTGTTAGGGCCAAGTTAACCTAGGAAAACCCCAGATTACACAAAAATACCCTGAGTTTTTAAATTGGTGCAAAACTTGATGTTTTTGAGTAAAACTTAGCCTTTTTAAAATCTGCTTTAGACCCAGTAAGTTCAGGATGAATTAGAGTGGACTGTAACTTACTGGAGATGCCCTGATCTCACCACCAGAGCCTGACCCCACCAACCCAAACCCAGGCCGCCGGAAAATTCATTCTGGCCGCAAATTGCGGCCAGACTAGGGAGATAGATCCCAGGGTCTTCAGGGTAGGTGCCCGCTACATTTTATAGGTCCTTGGTATATATAGTTTTGTAATATTTTGATCTGGGTAAAATCTGGGGCAGTATATCGTTTTCTGGTGTTTTTAGTTGCGCGATACGCGCGATACGCGAATGGGTTCTGTGATTCAGCGTATCACGGCGTGTCGGGTTAAGCGTTAGGCACATACACACACGTTTCAGCGTATCGCACACACGCGCGTTAATTCGTGACGCGAGTTTCTCGCTTTGTTTTGATATCGTGTTTTGCGAGATTTTTGATTATATTTGGATTCTGTGTAAATTCCAGGTTCGCAGGCGGGTACGTCAGACGCCGCCAGGAAAGGGAAGCAGGTGGTCGGCTATACTTAGCACGCGACCAGGTGAGTAGATTTAACATCTACGGGGAAATCGCCCGTATGGCGTTAAGCGTCAGGGTGTAATAAGATATTTAGTTTTATGTGTTCATGTAAACATACTAGAGTAGCATACCTTTTGTTATATATATAGAACTGGTAGTATAGAACACTGCACTGTCACTAACGGTACAAGTTGCACGAGCACGATTTATATGCTACACTCACACCGTTAGTGATTGCCATGACACGCACAGTATAGGATTACTAGAAATCATATATCATATTGCTTCTGGTTTATTAACGTTGTCATGTTTTGCCACATACTAGCATATGTTATATTCATACCATGTACACTATATACTTACGGTTGTGCATACCTTCATTGATATATCACTACCTGTGCACATGTACCCTTATATTTCATCATAATGCATATATATATATATATATATATATATATATATATATATATATATATATATATATCTTGATATGTTTACCCTTGTGCCCCTACACAGCATATATTCAGACTTGGGCACACATACATCACATGTTCATACTTGTGCCCTATACGTCACATATATTCATACTTAGTACAGATACATGACATATTCATACTTGTGCCACATATATCATCTATTCGTACTTGGACACATATACACCATATGTCTACATTAGTGCACATGTACATTGCTACATTCACTTAGCATACTTATCCTTTCGCACATCCATACCTATACTCATATTCATATGTTACATACATGGATGATACTGACTTGATTTAAAAACTAAGGGACCGCATATGATATTTTCCAAGTTGGATCTTTTAAAAAGGGCGGTTTTCTCTTTCTTTTACTCTTAGTATCATACGACGCATGGCATAGATTTACGCATTAGATTGATTTATGTGATTTCTGGATTTGGGAACTGGAGTACTATTTTAAGAAAATACGCACTGTTTAAAAACCCGGTTTCCCTTGATATGATATTTCAGTGCGTCCACCATGTGTTTTCTCGGTGCTAGAGCGATACATGTAAACCCGAGTCGAGGAGCTGGACGAGGCCGATTGCGGATACATAGTGGACCCGGTATGGTACCCCGGAGCAAGAACGGATCGCTGTGCAGTAGACGGTGAGCCTGGCAGAGGGACTACTACCTACCGGTGATTGGTTGGACCTGGCGGTTATCCGGAGGATACTGACCAGAGTCGAGAGATGGATACGGGACGACTCGTACTGCCGGGGCCGATGGCCGATACCGCAGACAGAGCCCGTGGGATGATCCGGATTGACGGATGCCCGAGATATGAGGTTTTACGTGTCGATGCTGGACACGAGTTTTCTTGATATGTGGGTGCCGATGTTGGGCACTCACGATTTTAGGAGATTACAGGATTTGAGGGCCGATGTGGATGACAGCGCCTGAGTTGTACTGGGATTTGGGTGTATTGATAGACACCAGTTATTTTTCCACGTTGATATTCCGTGTAGACATTATTTCTTCCCATACTCAGCATTCAGTACTTGACATCTCATCCTGTAGCTAGCATACCTGATAGAGTATACATGCTTGCATATCATTGCGTACCCTGCTCATCATATATAGGGTTGTTAGATTATATTGTCATGCCTGATTAGCACATATCTTGCTCATTACTTAGAGATGTTATTAGATCGTACTTGTTGCATGATATTGAGCATCCAGTTCATCATATAGATATTACCTGTTGGCATAGGTTAGAGTATCGCAGCACGTGCATACTCACGATTACCTTTATATGTTATCTACTACTCACGAGTTGGCAACTCATCCCTGTTGTGCCACAGTGCTTGCAGGTTGCCCTTTGGAGTAGTCGCGGCTGGCTGTTTACCGCATCTTTTGACACAGATACCATTGCTGAGGCGTGTTAGCCCTTTTGCTATTAGGTGGGTTTGTACGGTATCTGTTTACTTTTCAGTTGTATATTGATGTATCTAGTACTCTCTATCTACCTTCATGTTTTGACTTGGAAACAGTTGTGAGGACGACATATGTTATTTTGTACTCTGGTGTCGAGCTCGTTGTGAGCCGACTTATTTATACAGTTCTATATTTGTTGCTGTCTTCATTTCATTTTTTTTTACTCAGTCATACATCATCATTGTGATGCTCTATTTATTCCACATATCATTTTACTTACATCTTGTCTTTTACCCGCTCCTCGGGACAAATTTTATAAAGAAAATGTTGCCAAAATTATTAAACAACACTTGAACTTAAAAAGGATTTCTACTAAATTAATTAAGTTTTCTAAAGAGTTATAACTGTTTTTACAAAAAAATGTTTTAACACTCTAAATTTAATGGTTTTGATTTCTGGGTTTCGGCTTACTTAGCCGCGTTACGCCTGTAGACGTTACGTGGTTAAGTGCCGGTCACGGGCCGAACTTTGAGTCATGACAGTATGCTGCATCGGGTCTGGTACATAGTATCGCATACATGATAGAGCCTACTGCCGAAGCATAGGGTATCCCTTGCATGCGAGCTCTTTCCAAATCATTCTTGGGAGACATCTCTTTGGAGAGAGTGAGTCCAGAGATCGTGGGTTGGTTCCCACGCTTGGATTCTTCCATACTAAACCTCTTTAGTATGGTGTCAATGTACCTGGATTGGGACAATCCCAGTATCCTTTTAGATCTATCTCTATAGATCTTAATTCCCAAAATGCAGGAGGCATCACCTAGATCTTTCATTGAGAATCTTTGTGATAAGAAGAGCTTGACCGAGTGCAGCATAGGAACATCATTTCCTATCAAGAGTATGTCATCTACGTACAATACGAGGAAGAAAACCTTACTCTCTGCAACCTTCTTATAGATACAAGGTGCATCTACGTTTTTGATGAAGTCAAACCCTTTGACTACATCATCAAAGCAGATGTTCCAACTCCGCGATGCTTGCTTTAATCCGTAGATGGATTTAAGCAGCTTGCACACCTTTCCGCTGCTTCCACTATCTACGAAGCCCTCTGGCTGAGTCATGTACACGCACTCTTCTAAATCACCATTTAGAAAGGCGGTCTTAACATCCATCTGCCAGATTCCGTAGTCATGGTATGCGGCAATCGCAAGTAGGATCCGGATGGACTTAAGCATAGTCACTGGAGAAAAGGTTTCGTCATAATCCACACCTGGTCGTTAACGAAAACCCTTTGCAACAAGTCTAGCTTTGAAAGTCTCCACTTTTCCATCTACACCAAGTTTCTTCTTAAAGATCCACTAGCTCCCAATGGGTTTTACTCCTTCAGGAGCAATTTCCAAAGTCCATACTTTGTTGGTGTACATGGATTCCATCTCAGATCGCATTGCATCCAGCCATTTCACAGAGTCACCACTTGTGATGGCTTGCTCGAAGCTAGTTGGGTCATCATCTTCCATGATGCAATCCTCGCTCCCACCATCAACGAGAAAACCGTAGTATCTCTCAGGTGGATGAGAAACCCTACTAGATCGTCGGAGAGGCGGGGGTTCATCGGGAACTGCTGAATCCTCTGGTTCCACCAACTCTTCTGTTGCAGTTTGTGTAGCTGGAACTTCTTCCAGTTCTACCTCATTGCCACTAATTTCTTTCATAAGAAAACCCTTTTCTAAGAAAGTGGCATGAAGAGAAACAAACACATTTTGTTCCTCGGGGTGGTAGAAGATATACCCTTGTGAGTTTTTGGGATATCCTACAAACTTGCACAAGAAAGACCTTGCCTCGAGTTTGTCCGGATTGTGTCTTTTGACATAGGCCGGACAACCCCATATCTTAACATACTTAAGAGATGGTCTCTTCCCTTTCCATATCTCATATGGAGTGGTAGGCACTGATTTGGTAGGAACCATATTCAATAGGTGTATGGCTATCTCAAGCGCATACCCCCAAAAGGAAATAGGCAACTCAGCATTGCTCATCATAGAGCGCACCATATCTAATAGGGTACAATTCCTCCGCTTCGATACACCGTTGTACTGTGGTGTATAAGAAGGAGTAAGCTGAGAGAGAATTCTATTCTCTTTTAGATAGTCTAGGAACTCATTGCTCAAGTATTTTCCTCCTCGATCAGATCGAATGATCTTAATACTTTTACCCGTTTGGTTCTCTACTTCGTTCTTATATTCTCTGAATTTCTCAAAAGCTTCAGACATGTGTTTCAACAGGATCACATGTCCGTATCTTGAGAGATCGTCAGTGAATGTAATGAAGTACGAGGAACCATTCCTGGCATATATAGACATGGGACCACATACATCACTATGTATCAGTCCCAAGAGTTCTGTAACTCTTTCTCCGTGTCCACTAAACGGAGTTTTGGTCATCTTGCCTTTGAGACATGACTGGCAAGTTTCATAAGATGATAATTCGAACGTATTCAGATATCCATCCTTATGTAACTTAGCTAGTCGTGTCGCATTGATATGACCAAGTCTACAATGCCATATGAAGGATTCGTTCATTTTTGAATTTTTCCTCTTGTGTGTGTTCTGTATATTAAGAACTGTGTTTTGATTTATGTAACGTATATGCCATTATTTAACGAGCCTGATCTAATCAACTTTTGATTTAGGAAGATGTTCATAATATTATCCTGTACTACAAAATTATATCTTCTTTACTTAATAAAGAAACTTATATAATGTTGCATATCATGTTCGGTATATAATAACACTCGTTCAGAATCAATGTATTACTACTTGGTAATACAAGGTGATATTCGCCAACTGCTTTGGCTGCAACATTTGCACCATTCCCTACTCTTACGGAATGATCACCCATTCCCAGTTCTCTACCTTTCTTTAGCCCATGCAATATATTGCATATGTGGGATCCTGATCCGGTATCTAATACCCAGGACGTAGAGTGAACTGAAAAACAGTTCTCGGTAACTAACACACCCGAAGAAGATGCATCAGCATGCTTGTTCTTCGTTTAGACGGCGTGAGAATCCAGATATTCTCCTATTTCCTGCTCGGACTTATAACAATTATAAGTGGGAGCGGGACCAACGTTCCCCTGCCCAGTATAATAAGCGGGTTCAGTCAATACATCCATATTATTATCTTGATTAAGGCCTGACATGGTCGCTACCTGGAGAGAGAGAGAAGAAAACACTTTAGCGTGCGCTCTTGCAAGATTTAGATTGGTTATTATCTTATCTAATCAGGATGGCTTCCACAGTTTTAATCAAATCTTCCTTCAAACCCTAAAAGGTAAGATTAGCCGGGATTAATTACACCCTACGAGTTCGCCAATCTTTCAGCCAGATCAGTGTTGGTAGTTTGAGAGAGGTTCCCCGTGATTTCGCACGGACCTAATTAAAATAAACCTCGTTTTCCTAGAGGCATAACCCCGTTAACACCTTTCTAGACACCTACTTGATCGACTAATTGCCCTGTGTAAAATTCTCCCAAGAGTAACTCTTACTCACAGTGGGTATCATGATCCATCTATCTCATAGAAGGTATGCAATCTCATTGCAAATTTCAACTCTTGAAATTCCCGATAATACTTTTACCCCTAACGTGCTATGACCTTGACGAATGCCAAACAACCCATAGTCCGCTAGTCAGGTTCAACCCGTACATTTCTTGATTGAATTAAACCCACCCGCACGACCCTTGAAGAATGCCAAACAACGCCGTACGAATACTCTAATCCAATCGCATCATATGCTGCAGATAAGTAGTAAATAGCTACCGTACACTACGCCTTGACGAATGCCAAACTACCGTAGCACGAATACTAAGTAATATCTATCTGAAATGTCGGAGGGCTACGCAGATTTTTCAAAAAACCATGAGCGTAATGAACTTGATATCGTTGTAGAAACAAGTTATTTTGAAAAAGGAATGTTTTTAAGGCTTTTCTAGTTTCGCTAAAGAGGTCACTCCCGGTGAATGGATCTCGGCTCTTTCCTTATCGAATAAGGCGCGGGGTATATTATATATACCGCTATACAAAGCAAGAACTATAGAAGCAATCAAAAACTAAACCGTGAGTTTGTAGCATCTGCCAGTTTTGCTAAAGAGGTCACTCCCGGTGAAGGGATCTCGGCTCTTTCCTCATCGAATAAGGTGTAGGGTATATCATATATACCGCTATGCAAAGCAAAACTGTAGCTACTCTTTTTTATAAAGTTTGATTCTACAACATCTTTTAGGTTTCTTTCCTTTTATTAATATCATTAATAAATCCCATCAATTATACTTCCTAAGCATCACAGAAGAAAGGAAAGCGGTAATATTTATATATCATCATATATATATAGTATAAGCATTCGTCTCAGGCAGTAATATGATCTCATCACAGAACATTATAGCAGAAGATAACATATGAAATATTGGATATACTAGGACGTCCGTGTTTTATATCGAGGCTGTATAAAACAAGGATTTCACGGTCGCGATGAATAGCCAAACCCACATCCCTAGACCCCTACGAGAGCGGCAAGCAATACTGCCAATTCTAGGGTTAGGAGACCCGATCTCGACTCCTTGAGATGGCCTCCCACTGGACCCTAGAACCCAGTTACTTGTGCTCCCCTCCTCGGGTCTATCCTAATGCGGAAAAGTAAATAATATACAATGGTGACATCATCCTCATCTCGGAAGTGCCCCAATAAAAGAATATTACATACAATGAATTTTACATGAATGAAAATAAAAACCCTCATCTCACATAAAACCCCCGGCTATTCAAAACACGACGATCCAATATAACATATCACAGCAACACATAATATCTCATATCATCAACGTAAGAAAGTATGCGTATCCCGATTATCGTTGATGTATAGCAACGAAGCCGGCGATACACCACATACTACGCTTACGGTCACAAAAAAGAAAGTGTAAAACTACAACATTTGGAATCCACAACCACTTTAGACATCTTAAATCCGAAATATCACATACTTCGCATTTCATGCCTAACTATATGAATTCCACATATTGTATCACATTCCAGATAAATAAACAATGTTAAACTTTCCGATCGAATAATCAAACACCCAAGATTTCCCTAATAGCTCAACACGTGAGCGGAGTTAAAAAAATCCCAGAACATGTCACAGCCCCAATGAACCAACCATAGAAGGGTCAAACCAACGCCTCACATGTGGCAACGCTAAACTACCATAAACCGAAGGGTTCAGTGGCAGTTTTGACGGTCACATAATCGAGTTAAGGTTATGTTCTTCTAGAGGGTCCACAGATACGCTAGCATGATTTCCCGAAAGTTTTAAACTGAGGAAAAATTGAGTTATTGATATCCGTTCGAACCTTTTAACACGTTCTAAATTACCCAAAAAACTAAACGATGTTAAACTTTCCGATTGAATCATCGAATTTAAAGATCTCCAGAAAACTCAACAGTTGAGTAATATTAAAAATTCCCAGAAGCATGTAGTAATACCTACGGATGTAACCTAGAAATATCTATCCCTGATACCCAAGTACGGCCGCGGAACCGCCGCGATAAGCCAGGTATTGTCGCGGTTCCGTGGCGAATTCAAGGAATTAGGGGTTCGTATTTCACAGTTATCCATAGATTCACCTGCTTATTTTTCTGAGAATTTTTAATACGGAAAAAACCATCTTTTTAAAAAATTTCCAGAGAGGGGGTCAAATATGACATTTCGGGGTTCGATCGGACTTTTAACTTCGTCTACACGTCGCCTAATGCTCTAGCTTGGCTCTGATACCACTGTAAGGTTAGTATAGCACCTTGAGAAGGTTTTGGCATGCATCAAATATGCTACTTTAAAAAATTGGGGTGCTAAACAAACCCTAACCAAGATCTTTGCTAGATAATTAGGGTAAACAAAGCATGTAAACAACTTTACATCTAAGAGAGAGGGATTACAACCTTTGTAGTCCGTTCCTTCGCTTCATAAGCTCCGAGTAGTAGTCCCTTCGCCGCGATCCATGAACTTCGGGACTCTAGAGAGGCTCCACAAGCCGAATGATCCATACTTTCTTGAAGTCTTCCTTTCCGAAGATGATCTACCTTGAAGAATCTTTAACCCAAGCTTACACTTCACTAAAAAACTTATTAGAGAAGTGAACACCCTAATCTAAGTGGATAGAATAGATGAGGATGATGAAATATGTCACGCCCCGCTTCCCAGTGTACGGCGAAGTGGACGCGACGAGGCCCGCTACGTATATACTCAGAAGTATATACGCTAAGCGTAACTAAGCAATATAAAGTAAATCACAAGAGACGAATAATTATAAAAATGACAGCAACTTTCATTAATAACATTCATTTTACAATGCAGGAAAAGAAAATACAACTGGAATGAAAACAATGCCTAAACAGTGGCATAACAGAAAATGAAATAAACTGGAAAGAACAAGGTACAATTATCTAGAGCTCTGGGTCTGCCTGGAACTGCTCCAAATCTTCACCGGTGGGCTCAATCTCAGCTTGGTCCAACGCACCTGACGATATTCAAAGAAGAAAGAGATAGAATGTCGTCAGCGAACAGGTCGCTCGGTAAGTCCCAAAGATAAGAAGAATGAGAATGACAGAGTAACAGTATTTTCTAAAGTATTATATTGTTGAATATTATGGAACATTGTGTAACGCTGTTGTTTGTAGCTTGGTACAGAAGGATGCCAGTGTATACGAGGGGGATCTCTATATGCTAGAGATCAGGGCAAAAGGAAAGTACAAGGAACCGTTATGTCACGGTACAACAACAATAGGATTCAGGTTAGGTGTCTTAATCTGACCACCTCGTGCCACCTTCCGTACCAATCTACCCCTTAAACCCCGTAGTGTTTTAACAGTAGTGTAGTATTGGAATATGTAAGTTGGTTGACTGACCAAAACCATGATATCAGTAAATATGTTGCAACTGTATAATCAGGTAAATGGAATATCAGGATAATGGATGAATATCCATGGTTTGATTCAGTCAAAATGAATATATTGTTAACTGGGTTCATGGATTCATGTATTCAAAGTGTGGTGGAATATAAAAGAATATAGATTGACTTGAATCATATTCGAGTCAAGAATAGTCAGACTCTAACCCGAGTCAGACTAAAAGAAAAGAATTTGAAGTTCAATATTAGCTAGGGGCCTTATTGTAATTTGTGAAACTTGAGGGGGTTTTATGTAAAAATACTTTTGTATAGTTTTCAAAATACACCTCAAGTATTTAATATTCGTCTTTAATATTATATTGAATGTGAATTTTATTTGTGTTATTCTAGTGAATATATCCTAATAAAAGTATTAATTGTCTTATCTGAAATTCATGGTATTTTAGTGTAACTTTTAATCTTGTAATTTTTAGAAAAATATGGAAACTTTATATTATGATAAAATAGGTGTTTAAATGATAATTATATATATATTAACACATGAATAATTTTATATAAATATTTTATTTTCAAAAATCTCATTTTCCTTAAATGTCGTATTTTAAACCTTTCGAGACCGAATGCTCCTTGCGGAGGTCTGAATCTCACACTACTAGCCTGCGGGTGCACGATGAACCGTACTATCCCTAACAGGTTCCCCAAAAGTGGGTTGTAGCGGCGCTTTGCTTAGGTTTACCAAATACTTTTCATTTGGAAAAACGGTTTTATAAATATAGGGTATTTATTTGCAAAAAGTATAGTTTTCCGTATTTTTAGTTATTAGGGTTTCCTAAACCAACTAGCCTATTTCTAAGGTCTAAACGATGAGTCATTAGAAGCCTCAAATCGCCTCTTCACCGTCAATTGCGGCCAGGTAAGTACAAGTGAGGAGGGAGGGATCCGCTCACGAATCGTGAAACGGGCCTTTTAAAGTTACCCAAGCTCACTTGCCTAGCCTAGACACCACAAGACAGTTTAGATAAACGATCGATGTCCATGACCAATCGTGTTTTCATTTTATTAAAATATTTTATCTAAAAAGTTTACAACTTAAAGCTTTAAATAAAAGTTATAAAGATTATGGTATTTTAGTGAAAAGTCCTGTAATCTCGTATTCTGTATTTTGATGTTTATCAATTGGGGTTATATTGAGTGTGTGTAGGGGTAGGTCATTACCCCGTGACTTATTTTAGGTTTTGGTGAATTTTAAAGGTAAAATATGACAAGTTAAAGTTGAAGGTATTAAAGTACAAGAATACAGTATTTAAAAACGTTATCATTTTATGTGTGAAATTTCATTCAAATTGAGTTATACAAGTTTTGTGATCAAGATAAACATATTTATGAGTGAGGTAATTGATTAAACTAAGAAAAATGAACTTCATGGTGTTTTTATGAAAAGAGTACGGTTTTGCAAAGAAGTTATCATTTTATGTGAAAAAGTTTGATTAAATTGGTTTAAGGGTGATTAATAGTCAACAAGAATATGGGTAGATAATATGTATTAGGTGACAAGTGGAAATTTAGAGAAAAACCGAATCGGAAATCGGTTTGTCCGATTTCCGTCGGGTTCCAAAAAGTCGTATTTTTATCTTAAAGAAAAAAGAGATAGAAGGAGGTGGGACTTACGGTTTGGACAAGCTAAGGAAGCTAAGGGATGTGGTGATTGTCGATTCTTTGAAAATGTCGCGAAGGTTCTGATCCGGTCGCCGGAATCCGTCGTCGATTTCGGCAGCGCTTCGCTTCTCGCTCTTCGTACCGAGTTCTCGAGAATTTGAGAGAGTGGACTTAGAGTTGTGAGGGGAAAAGGTAGAGGATAGGGGTCTTTATATAGGGCTAGGCTAGGGTTAGGGTTTGGATTAAAAAATATTTAAAAAATATATAAAAAAACATTAAAAATTCATTAAAAATCATTAAACCTAGGAGTAAAAGGGATTTATTGGCCAAATCAAAACCGATCCAGGTATAATAAGTGTGCAAGAGGGTTGACCAAGTCAAGAGCCAACTTTTCTCAGTTGGTGACTCGGCCGTCCGGCCAAGTCCGGCCGGCGGAGCCGGACCGAGTCGGCCGAGTCTCCGGCCGGCGGCGCCGAGTCGGGCCGAGTCAAGGGTCCAATGGCCGGGGGTTTTCCTGAGGAACAACTTGGTATTTTTACTTTTTGTTGTCCAGTACATATTTTGGGAGTTATGGCCTTTTTACCGTTGACTTCCAAAAAAAAATAAAACAAAATAAATACAAACATAATATAGGGCATGGGATTTGAACTCCGGTGGCTTGGTTCATCAATGCAAGGTATTACCAATGAGCTACAAGCTCCTTCTTGTAATTATTGTGTTATTTAATTACTTAAAATGATAGCAGCAAGAGTAAATACCCCAAGTATACATTAAATTTTAAAGTAATTTCTTGTACACTAAAAATGGAGTTATTTCATTCTTGTAGCTTGTAATTAAAAACAAAAATAATTACCTAAATCTTATGCTCAGGCTAAAATACCCCATTGTGGATTTAGAAAATATATTTGAAAAATTTTGTATAGGAAAAAGTGTATCAAAATTTAGGGTTGTTACAAAATAGAAATTTAGCTCTCTTGTATTTTCAATTTCTCACACTAATTCATCACTAACCCAAAAGCTAGAAAGCTTTTCAAGGAGGAAGAAGAAGAAGAAAAGTCTTTGTGATGAATAATAAATTATTGTGTTGTGGTTACAAATCCAACCTTGAGTTAAGAATGAAGGGCTTAACTCATGTAGAGAATAAACCTAAGGTAAAGGGTTTGGGTTGGGTTAAGAAATATCTACACAAAATATCTTAGCTAAAAACAAAAAAAGCTTCTTGAAGCTTCTTGAAAAAGCTAACCCAAATGCTAACCCAAAACAAACCCTAACTAGTTTAATCTCCACAAAACATGTTGTATTTGTAATCATAACTTGTTACAATATTATATATCAAATATATAATATATTTTTATAACAAAAGAAAATAATACATTTAACATATGTCGTATATATATCAATGTATTAACCGGTGAGAAAATGAATCAATAAAGCGAGCTAATATTAGTTAATATAATGTAATATATCACATATATAATTATACATTAAATTATCGAATCAACACTTGATCCGACAATCCGGCTATATCGCATATAATCGACTAATATAACATGTACCGATTCATCGAATCAACACTTGATCCGATGACCCGGCTATATCACATATACCCGGCCGATATCATATATCGCGAGAATAGAATACAGTATCTCATATCGTATTATTCTCGGTCCCGCACATATCATATATGTGCTCCTACTCCGTTTTGCCTGAGTCAGGAAACCTCTGTGTAGGACTCTAAAGAATCGTCAATACGCCGGCAGTAGGTGATGATCATATCAAACACCCACAAGCTGCAAGCGGTCAGCTAAACGTAACAGCCACCCAGGTATTGAGCGATCAGAAGATCAACAAGCAAGCCTATACATTCATCTGTGAATCCAATCAATAACACTACCGTATAGTCCGGTCTCTTCGTCTGATATGTTACATATCTAGTGTAGGGGTGGTAAACGTCAGACCCCAGTAACCGATAAGTCGTGTCGATGTGAGGCTCATAACAGGTCGAGAAACTACTGATAACACTTACCAATAGCAATCCATATCAGCCCTGGCCAGGGACTTCCAGTTATAGCCAATCGAACACAGCACAACATCAACTCCCTATACCGTGAGTGACGAATCCCCTCCTATCGCTCATTGCCTCCATGTGATTCGGGACTGTACCCAAAAGCCACCATTTTGCACGCCCTCTTGGACGTGGTAATGTGGAAATCAAAGCACAGTGGGAATCACACAAGACTCTATGACGATCTCGGGTTTACAGACTAACATGTACCAGTGTCACCGGAGAACTGCTATCTGACGATTGGTATAAATCCATCTAGGAGTTCTCGGCGAGTCCGTTCAGTGTACCCAGTCTCCACTGAGCACCCGTACACCATCTTTGATGTCAAACACCGATGGATATGGGATCATCCATCGCCCATCATATGGGTCAAGATGCGTATACGCTAGTCTACTCTGGTGTACCGATGCCCTGTCTCGATACACCCTCGACTAGGAACAGTTATAGGATGTACTCGTTGACTACCCTGGCCCCACTAGTATGATCTCATCATAGTCCCAGTAGTCGAGTACATATCCTAAGGGCTTTATCAACACGTGAGAGCAAGAAAGTAAACTAATATAAGTCAACATGTTAAGATAAAGTGAAACCAAATAGCATATTATCATGTCGAGCAAGAAAGTCCTCTCTATATATATCCGAGCATCCACTATAATATACACCAAAATTGGTTTCGCGTCAAACGGGTTTCAGGTGTGCTAGATACGGCCATTTCAATTTAAGTGTTCACTGCTGGAAATCCGGTTTCAGAACGGGAAGTCCGTTTCGTAACACTTTTTACTCCCAGTTGGGTGCATAATTAGGCGACACTACATTTCAAATAATTGTATATTTTTCTGTTATATTTCCAACGCATTAAACGTATTATCAATAGGATTCATGTATTAGAAGCTAGGTTATGTACAAGATGCTGGTGTAAGAGGGGTCACTGCAGAAAACCACGGTATTCTAAAATAAAAATTAAATATTAAATGATGGTGAAACGACACGGGACCAGATTCAAGGGTTAGCTAACTAAATTATCTACGTTACCATATGGGACTCCGTGCATTTTCAGTTTAAGGAAGGGGTGTACAGGTGTTCCCAAGGCCAGTATTCAAAACGAACGCTGCCCCGGACTGCAGTTTAGGGCCACGAATTGCCTCAGTATCCCTTGTTATAACTTATCAAAATGCAAAGATGAACTATGGGGTACTGTATGTTTATCCGTTGGCTTCGATAAGAGCCATAGAACTCTAAGATCCGATATGTAAATGATTTATTAGGATTTTAACGGTCTAACATGTCCGGGAACATTCAGATTTCGTAAGGGTTATCAGGATGTCATTTCATAGTGATAATCTCGGTATTTTGCGTCCAAACTTCTACACGATATTCATTAATAGTAAAGCGGTTCATTTATCTCAAATTAAGGTGTTTTAAAATAGGTTGTGGTTTAGGGTTTAACATCGAACATGTAGCACGTATATACACCGGTTTACCTTCATCCAATATACTAACTCATAATTAACCAATTATAATATATTTAGCAAGATTATAGCAAGTGAAAAGGGGGATCACTTGCCTGGAGGCGATCGATCGCACGACAGTGACGATGATGACAATTTGCACGGGCATAGCACACAGCAGCCACAAGGGTTCGATCTTGTCTCAAGCTTAGGCTCGATGTTGCGGTGAGCCGACGATGGGACAGTGGGGGTGGCCGAGGCTGGAGAGACGACGGTGACTGCAATGATGACACAGGAAGCAACAACACGGGCAGCCGCGGCAATAGTGACAAGCTCGACTGGTCGATGAAATGCTGGGCTCAGTTTGGCTTGAAGCTTCGGAGGAAATGGGTGCAGCAACGGTGGCCGGAGCTTGGAAGTCGGGGTGAGGTGGTTGCTGAGGTTGCTCGCGATGGTGATGGGGGGTCGAGCGGCTTCATCGGCGTCGGGCAGTGGCAGCCGGTTGCAAGGGGGTGCGGCAGAGGTGAGGTGTGAGGAGAGGAGGGAGAGGGGAGTGTGCAGAGGCGCTCAGTGGTGCGAAGTGGTGAGGGGTTCGGCGCTCCGGTGAGGTGTGCAGGTGAGGGTTCGGGTGTAGGGGATCTCATCGTGAGGTAGAGGAAGAGAGGTGTGGGTCGAGGAGAGGGTGACGAGGCGACGGTGAGGTCGACGGAGAGACGAGCTCCGAGGATGAGGGTTTGCAGGCTTCTTGTCGGGAAAGAAGGGGATGAAGTTGATGATGGTGGTGATGGCGTCAAGAGTCGGAGGTGGTCTTGGGGTTGAGGCTCGGTGGTGTGCAGGGAAGAGGGTGACGAAGTGAGTGAGAGGGATTGAGAGTGAGGAAATGAGAACGAGAGGGAGTCATTGGCGAGGAAAGAGGAACGACGAGGTGGGAAGCTTAGGGGAAATGTGAGGGAGAAGGGAAGTGGGCGCGAGTCTCGAGGAGTGCGAGGGGATTTGTAGGGCGGAGAGGGGGAGCTCGACGTGGGGGAGTTGAAGTTGGGCAAGAGAAGCGCGCGAGGAGCGGGTGAACGGGCGCGGGTCGTGGGCGCGAAAGAAGCGGGGGCGAGGAGGGGAAAAGAGCGGGAAGGTGAAAACGAGGGAGGAAGAAAGGGAAACGGGTCGGGTTCGAGGAGTGGGTGTGGGTTTGGGGTTCATGGGCCGGGCCCTGGGCTAAGGTTAAAAGGAACTAAAAAAAAGAGGGGGAAGGAATGCTGGGCTGGGCTGGCTTAGAAAAGAAGTAGAATAAAATAAAAAGGGTTTAAGCTTGTTTAGGGGTTTTATAAGTAAAATATAGGAATATTTAAATTTAGAAAATTTAGGGAAAATAATTTACAAATACGGAAAAATGTTCACAAGGGACATGGGTATTACACCATATCATTAAAACCAATCTCCACACATTAAAATATTCGTAATATTTATTATTCAATTATATAAATTTCCAAAAATAATATTTTATTTTTCTGAAATGTTACAGAAAAAGAGAAAGAGAGACTTGCGCACTAAAGAGCAACTCAAAACTTAAGATTTTTTTTGGGGATTTAAGATTAAGATCAAGATTAGTTCTCAAATCATCAAGGGGGAGGGGGCTTTTTATAGGCTTATATTTTTTACATTTAGCCCCATGGCTTGTACAAAATTGGCTTTTGCCTATTGAAAAAAACAAACATTACATTTAATCTTTTCCTTTTCTTCTTCTCTTTTGGCCGGTTTCTCTTCATGCTCGGGCTTGGGCTTGGGCTCAGACTCACTTGGCTCGGGCTTGGGCTTGGGCCCACTTAGCTCAGGCTTGGACTTGGGCCCACATGGCTTTTTGACTTTGATTTTGAACTTGAATTTGATTTCCGATTTTAGAATTGGGTGTAAATTTTGACCCCAACAGGACGTAATAATTTTTTGTAAGGTTTTTTTCTTCTCAAGTTCTAATAAAGGTTCTTTTCATTCCCCCCCTAAATCTTTTGTTATTTTTATTACAGTTTGCAACTGGTTTTCGTTTGTTATTCGTCTAAAAGGTTTTTCGCTGCATTGCCGATGGATCTTGCGGCACCAACAATTGATATCAGAGTTATATTCCGTATCTTTGCGATTTAAGTTTATGATAGGTGACGGCGCTTGTGTCTGCTCGCTATCTTCTTAGATTGTAATTATATTGATAGTGGTTCATAAGAACCCGAGGGAAAGGTATTTTCTTTGAAATTAAAGATGAAGGATAAAAAAGTAAATAGCATAAAGTTTGAGTTGGAGAAATTTAATGGGAAACATAACTTGTCTATGTGGCAGAGAAGGGTGAAGGTACTTTTGCTGAAGGAAGAGCTGTTTAAGGTACTTGGCGGTAATAAATCTACGACATGACAGATGTTGGATGGACATAATTAGATTAGAAGGCACAATGCATGATAGAATTTTATTTGGCGGATAACGTGATGTATAACGTTATGAAGGAAACTTCTGCGACAAGTTTATGGTTGAAGTTGGAGAGCTTGTACATGAAAAAGTCATTGTCAAACAAGCTATATTTGAAGAAACAACTATATGGTTTATGCATGAAGAAAGGAACTCTGATTCACGACCATCTAAATAGTTTCAATAAGATGGTGAGCGATCTTTTATATCTTGAAATCAAGTTAGAGCAGGAGGACCAAGCGCTATTGCTCTTTTCTTCGCTTACAAATTCGTATGAACATGTGGTGACAACGATCCTTTAGCGGAAGAGACTCTCGAGATGGAGGAGGTTACAATGACTCTTTTAAACAATGAGATCATGAAGAAATCTCCATCGGAGGAGTCATCGGAGTTGTTCGCCGGTGAAAGAGGAAGTTCGAAGAATAGAGACGGTAGCAAGAGCATAAGGGGGAAATCCAAATCATCCGGGAAAGAGAGTGGACCGTGCTTCTTTTACAAACAGTCAGGTCATCTAAAGAAGCAATGCCAAAAGTATAAGCAGTGATTGGAGAAGAAGGGTAAACGTGCTAATTCAAAGGGTTCGGATCAAGCCAGTGTTGCGACCGAAATAGAAGAAAATCTATGTGACTTACTAGCTATACATACAGGGGAGGCAGATTTTGATACTTGGATCCTTGATTCCGGATGTTCATACCACATATGCCCGAAGAAGGAGATGTTCGACACCTATAAAGAGTTCAATGGTAGTAGTGTTCTCATGGGGAATAATGTGGCGTTGATTGTTGTATTTTTGCTATGCGTTCTATATGTTCTAGTTTTTCTATTTACCGCAATCAAGACGGTTTCGTTTGGTAGCTTGCCGGTTGAGTACGGGTCGTCCACTGAGAGATGGGAGTTTTTTTCTTAGTGTTTTAATGAGTTAAGTCCAAATTGTCCGAGTTTGTTCAAAACTAATTATGTGTTTAGATATGTATGTTAATGGAAGCTTGTCTGGGTTAGGATTAGGTTAGTTTGAGTTAAGAGTTTGCTCACTTCTTTCGTTTTCCACTCTTGATATCGATGTTACGGTAATCAGAAACAACGAGGATTAGCACGACTAGGAAGGAAACTTGCGAGTATAAGCTAGGCTTTCCAATGCTTAGTTCCTTTCTTTTGGTCCTTGTCCGTCCGTTCTTGGCTCTTATCCATAACCTCCGGTCAATTCAGCCACAACCGGTCTCGTTAGGGTGTCACCGCTATCATAGATGATAGGGTGCCGTAGGGAGCGGATTGTGGTTGCTTTAATGGGAGTTCAATTCAAGTTGTTGGGCAAAGGAAAGAGTGGGGGAGATTTCCTTCTCTCAAATTTTCCTTATCCTACCCTAACAAGAGAGAAAACTACTCACTCATTATAAAAAGAGAGAGAAAATAAAAAAACAGGCAAAGAGATAGAAAGAAATGAGGTAAAAGGTTACAACAAGCTACTTGGAATCTCACCTAAGCAAGGATCACACTTAAGTATCATAGTTGTAAGGATAAAAGAAAAGAGAAAAATAAAAAGAACAAATAAAACCAACAACTACTCAAAGAAAAGAACAAGCAATATATAAAAACTAGTTAATCAATTCAAAAAGACATGCATATAAAAAAAGGTTATCCTCTTCATTTATCATCCACTCAAAACCTCTCACTACAATTTTAATGGAGAAAAGATGAAGAAGAAGTTTACACTAAATTCTAACAAAAACTAGAGAAAAAATTACATCCTTGATATGGCTCTGATCTGGAGTATTTATAGGCAGTGAAGTGAAACCCTAGGGTTTTTCTCTGAGCCCTTATAAATTGACAAAACTACCCATGAAACTTTGGCGCGAGAGGCCACGTATTGGCCGTGGATCTGCCGTCTATAGGGGGTTTAGACCGCGGAACCGCGGCCGTTATGAGGAGTTGAAGCTTCAGTTTTCTTGGGCTATCTTGTGTAGCTTTATTATTCTGTTTAGTACATTTGCATTTGCAGAATCATTCCAAAATACTCCCAGATTTTCAACAGTCCTAAGCATGAAAATGAGTGGACTTTTGTCTTGATTTTTCTCGAGCTCTGCGTTTAGATATGTGGATAATATAGTCTCACACTGGAAAAAATATGAGAGATGCATGAATATAAGATATAAGATGGGACAAACCTCAATAAGGCTTAAGTCTTATTAATGAAACCCACTTATATTAAAAACCCATAAATACTCATATGTAAAAATATATAATCGCCCCACTCGAAATTTGATTATACACGAATGAAGGAGGCGGTTATATATTTATATTTATATGAGTGTAAACGGGCTTTTGATATAAGCGGGTTTCATCAATAAGACTCAAGCCCCGTTAAGTTTTGACCCATCCTATATCTTATACTCATGTACCACTCATAGTTTTTCCAATGTGGGACTATGTGTTAGTGTATATGCCCTAGAAGCCATTACTGTATCATACTAATTTGTATATTACTTGATGGAAGCTTGGGATATTCACATTTGTATAGACAATCTTGCTCAAACTAGTAGTATGCTACTTGGTTTGTTTCTACTTCAATGTGTGTACATGTGTTTCTTTTAACATATCGCCTATACACATTAGTGGAGCCCTTATGATCTTTGCTTGATTACCAGTGTTGTGATGGCAGTCACACTCGTGGGGGCTGGGTAATCCACAAGCACATCCTTATACAGGTCCCTATTCGTAGGACTATCGAGACAGGGCATCGATACTCCGGAGTAGACTAGCGTATGTGCGTCTCATCCCAGCAGGGGAGACGATCTGTCTCACAGCCATCAGTACGTCGTATTTGAGATAGTATGCGGGTGCTCGTTAGGTTAAGAGTACACTGGACAGGACTCGTCGGGAACTGATTGGTTGGTACTATACCTATCGTCAGTTATCAGTTGCCAGGTGACATGAGTGCAACTTAGTCCGCTGACTTGACACTGTCATTTCGCCTCAAGTGTGTTCCCACCATACTTTGGTTACTACCCTACCACGGCTCAAAGGAGTCGTACAAACAGGTAGTAGTTGGGTGCAGTCCCGAAGCACTTGGAGGCAGTGACGGTTAGACAGGATTCGTCTCTCCCGGTATTGGGAGTTGATATCGCGCTGTGTCAAGGAGAGCCGTTACACACAGTCGTCCCTGGCTAGGGCAAGCGAGATACACTGTTAGGTTTCCAGTGTTATCTCAGGGTGTTCTGGGCTACACTCCGACACGACTTGTACCGCTATTAGAGGACTGACGTTTACCGCCCCCTAGGCCCGCCATGCGATATTCTCAGACGAACAGACCGGATTATACGGAGACTGTCACATTCAAGCTCAGTGGGAGTTTCGATGGGTTCACCACATCAGTCTTCTTATCGGCATCTACCTGGGGGCCGTTACGCATAGCTAGTGTCGCTTGCGGTCTGTGGTTAAACCCACTGCCAGCGTTGTGTCGAGTCTTTAGAGTCCCACACAGAGAGTTGTTCGCCTTTGGGCAAAAAGGGTAGAGGTCGCATGGTTTTGCGACAGGGTTCGTTCACATCCGAGCACTTGTGCACGTTTAGTGTCCGGACAGTTATTACTAGCGGGCTTTGGTTTAAGCCAGATCCTGGTATACGTTTTGGGATTGGTTTTATCTCTTTGTATTCGTGTTTCTCGGAACACGAATGCGGGTGTGTATGCACAGTTGACAGAGACAGATGCTGAGGATCTCTTTGTATTCGTGTTTCTCGGAACACGGATGCAGGTGTGTATGCACAGTTGACAGAGACAGAGGCAGAGGATTCTCATTAGGATTGTTGACTGTTGACTTTTTCTAAACCCTAATGAGAATAATAAATATGATTAATAATAATATTAATTAAGTATTAATGTGCCATGGTTGGATTGAAAGTTTGACTTTGTTGACTTGTTGACTTTGTTGACCGGTTGACTAGCTTGGACTTGTTGACCATCATCATTATAATGGCTATCATTTCATGGCTAAGACTTTTGCTTGCTTGTTATTCTTTACAAAATAAGTGCATGAAATGATAATGCCATTAAAATGAACCATCACAAAAAATACTCAATTGCTATTATTATCATGATTATATTGGATTATGAGAGGATGGTGAAAAAAGTCTTGCTCATTCTATCATATTGATTCTCTCTCATCCTCAAGCTCTCTCTCTTCCTCTTGCTCTTCCTCTTGCTCATGGTTCTATTGTCTCATGAGTTGAGAAACAAGAACTATAGATAAAAAAACCCAAAACACTTCTCTACTCATCCTAAAGTCCAAGGTTTACCAAGCCAAGGATTTTAGTTTCCTCTAGATTGAGGTTGGAGCCAAAGGTAGAAGCTTTCGGATGGATCCATCTTCGGCATAAGGAAACGACGAGGTGAGCCCGATCCGACCACCACAAGGAGTCGAAGAGAAGGAGTTCAAGTTAAGGTATAACCCCTAACATAGTAGTTAAACTCTTAGTTAGGTTGTTAGATAGTTTGTTTAGCAAAGATCCGTTTTTAGAGTCCATGTTACCTCCACCGAAAAAAATCGTTTTTCATCTTTTCCGCAACCCCAAAGAACCGGGGATGGGTAACGTGGATTTACAGTGGTATCAGAGCCTAGCTAAATACTATCTAGCATGTTAGCAAAGTAACTAGAAGTTCGAATGGAAAAGAAAATCACAAAACTTGCCCAGGACGTATACTTTCTGTCGATTTTTATACAGCTCAAAAAATTATTTAACACATCTCAAAAATCGTCTCAGGGTTTTCTTTGAACACAGCAGAAAAACGAGCCAACGAACCGACCAACTCACCGCGGAACCGCGGCAAGAAGAGCTTCTTGCCGCGGATCCGCGGCCGAGTTGACTCGGCCATGGATCGTTTTTACTACAGTGTGTTCTCTGTGCTGTTTTAGGATTTTTGGAAAATGTTGTTTCTGCCCAGATTTTTCCAGAAAACAAATTTATGTTTTGGGGCGGTTACAAATCAGTATTTTGATCGAACTTCTATAAGACTTTAGCTAACGGGTTATATCTGTGATGTGATATATGTATTGAACGTCTGCTAATCGCTATACGTCGATCGGTGGGGGTTATACATATCTGTGATCTGTAATGTTGATGGTTTTTGTATATGAATTCGTTGGATTGTCGCGGATAAATAGCCGGGGGTTGTGAGATGAGAGTTTTCTTTATCTTTCAATTCATGTAATTTGTAATTGATGTAATATTATTTATATGGCCGCACATCCGGGGTGAGGTTGTAACCGCCATTGTATAATTTCTTTTACTGTTTTTGCTCCTAGGCTAGACCCAAGGAGGGGGTGCACAAACTACCGGGTATCTCGAAGTGCCGAGTGGCCTACTCACGTTGTTGAGGGAGGTTGCTTCACTTCGGGTATTTGGCGGGTAGTTTGCCGCACCTGTAGGGGTCTAGGGTAGGGTATTGGCTATTCATCGCGACCGTGTAATCCGCTTTTCGTTACAGGCTCGTACGAAATGCGGATTCCTAGTATATCCAATGTGTTCATCTGTGATCTGGAATGGCTATCATTGCATCTGATGAATGTATATATCTATAAATGATATCTATTTAGACATTGCTTATGTTTTGCATTCGCGCTAGTCCAGCCCCCGCTCTGTTGTTAGTTAAGTAACCTAACGGGTAATGACGGGCCCCGTGGCGAATGTGGATGGCATAAGCGTACGTCATATTTTCGTTGTTTTCTGCAATGGTAGGATTAAATGATGGGACGCATTAATTTAATGCAAGAAAATAAACCAAAGTTAAAGTCGTTGGAACAATTTCGAAACCACTCGGTTTCTTTTCAAAAACAACTTTTAAACGCGGAGCTTTAGCCACTCCTTTTAAAAGCTATCAAGGTTCCTTCGATTATATCAAGTTCACTACGTTCAAGGTTTCGCCAAAACCATTCGTAGCCCTCCGTCATTTCAGTTAAATATTCAGTAGTATTCAAGCTATGTATTTTGACCTTCGCCAAGGCATAGTGATTGGTAGCTGCTGAATATTTATCTGTAGCATAGATAGATGCGTTAGTTTGGGACAGTTGATTGATCTCAAAAACTATCTATTAACCGCAATCAAGAACGGCGTCGCATGTTAGCTAGCCGGTGAGTACGGGTCGGTTCACAGGGATTTTGTGAATTTCCTAATCGCTCTAACGAGTTAATTCCGATGGGAGCCGAATTGATTATTAAATCTAAAAACTGAATTAATCTAGATCTAAATCTTGCTAGGGTTAGGTCTGGGTTATGTTTGGAAAGTCAATAAATCTCACCGCTTTCTATACCCATATGAAGATCTAATTAGGTGTTATGGTAAATATTAATAAAAGGCATTAGGATGATTGGGAAGATTGTTCTTCCTCTAGATCCTTGTCCTTCCTTTCTTAATCTTTACCCTAACCTCCATGGAAAACCTTAAAATCCGGGCCTTTAGACTACGGTATCACCGCTACCTCGTGGGTAGAGTGCCGTAGGGAGCGGAATAAGAATGTATGCATGAAGTCCTATGAAAATATATGACGGGCAAGAAAGGGGATGGGAGATCTTCGTCTCTCAAACCTTCCCCAGATCTAACCCTTACAAGAGAGGAGACTACTCACTCATTAGGAAATTGAAGAACATTTATCTAGGGCAGAGAATGAAAATTAACTAGGGCAAGAATTGAAATCTAAACTAGGGCAATTAAATAAATCTACTTACTTTACAGATGGCTCTCTCCAAACATTTACACAGGGTTCTCAGATCTGAATAGATGATATGAAAAGAGGCATCGATGCTCTCCAAAAGAATTCTAAATTTTATTCATAAAAAGAGGCATAGGGAGGCATAAGAAATTACAATGATTAGAGTTCATATTTATAGAGAATAGGAAACCCTAGGTTACATTTTGATCCGCGTGTCTACAATTACAAATATACCCCTAGAAAATCTTTTCAGAGTCGCCAACACAATTTGGTAAAATTTCATCAAGTGATTGCCCTAGACGGCCGCGGTTCCGCGGCCCTTTGGTGAGCTTGCATGCTTAAATTTTGTGTGCTTGTTTGTGGCTTCCTGGGCTTCTATGTTGTTTGGAACTTTTATCAATTGCGCTTCTACGTTGGTTCCAGATCTTCAGTGAACAAATTGTAGTGGTCTTTTAACCGTTTGCCTTGACGTTTTGGACCTTGCATTGCCTTGTACTTTGTGAACTGTCCTTCGATGTAGGCTTGATCAAGAGTCTTCTGTTTGTTGGTCAAAGTCCACTTTTTTCATCGTCTTTACATCGTTTTCACTATTTTCTGTCCAAGAACCTATAACCTGTAATATATAGCAGACATGCATCAAAAGCACCTGTTTATTTATAAAAAGAATAAGAATGGGGAATATAATAATACAATATTATGGTGTGAACAAATACCCCCAAACTTATCTTTTGCTCGTCCTCGAGCAAACTTTATTTTTTATTCTCTACAAAAAACCTAACCGCACTTTCGCAGGGAAACGCGATTGCACTGAGCTCGTGCAACAAGCCGTTAAACCTTTAGGTGTCCCTAGTAGGAGGAGTGTTGTCTCCTAAGGGTTTTCAGCGGATACTACCCACAAAATCCTGTCAATTCGGCTTTTCGACTTTTGTTCTCCAATTAGGGTTTCTAACAAGGAATTCTATTATCATCGACCCGTAAATTATCCACCCATATTCTTCACACTTCTTCATCAACTAACTTAAGACTATATATGTTCTATAGACTTACTTAG
This sequence comes from Agapanthus africanus, assembly GCA_030015575.1. Taxonomy (NCBI): domain Eukaryota; kingdom Viridiplantae; phylum Streptophyta; class Magnoliopsida; order Asparagales; family Amaryllidaceae; genus Agapanthus; species Agapanthus africanus. Next base: position 111,683,997 of record CM057345.1, on the reverse strand, counting down.
TTTTCGGCATCTCTTAAGTTTTCCTTCTAGGGTTCCATCTCCACTTAGGAATTTTTATCAACTCTATTAAAGATACACATTCTATTCTTCACTCTTTTCTTTCATCTAAACTCCAATCACATATCCCCACGTGTGTGTATAAATCACCCCTACACTTGGAAATTCAAATCAAGCAATCATACTCTTGTCCGTTGTCCAAAGTACTTATTAATATGTGAATTTTTAATTGAATTTTGCTTACACATCCTTCATGCGACCGTTAATACTTCTTGAGGTACCAACGACCGATTACAAAATGTGTTTGCACTTTAAAGCGTAATTCCTAGTTTTGCAACACCCAAGGCTTTTAGCAGTGACTCCCAAACCAGTTGGTCTAAGGCACTAGGTGATGAAGCACCCTCGCTAAATATTTTTCTATTTTTACAGCCTTAAGTAATCACAAAAACCAGTGTTCATTTTTTTTTCTTTATTCACTTTTTTTCCTTTTATTTTCATTGTACTAAGGACTTTTAGACAAAAGAATTTCAAGGTCTCTTCTACTATTCCAAGTTTCAAGATGCGTGATAGTGCAAATTGTAGGGTATACATTTTCAGAATCTAGAGTTAAGCTAGGAATTAATTTTCAAACTTATACTCTAATAAGAACATCAATAATTTTCCTTTGTTTCGACTTAGCTAAAGAAGTGAACTCAAAATTTGCCTATTTCTAAATAAACTACAAAGACATATACTTTCTACCGTTAAACTTTAAGGGAGGTTATTTTTAGGGTTTTTAATTTACTAAGTCTAAGATCTAGTTGTTCCTAGCCAGTTAACCTATTTGTCTAACTCAAGTCAAATAACCAAAATTGAATACAATAATTTTTATATTTTTTAAAATATTCAAATTTTTATGGGTTTTCAAATAAGTATGCAAATGCAAAAATATATATATGAATGCGAAGAAAGAAGACGTACCGAGCATACCCCCAAACTTGAACTTGACAGTGTCCTCACTGTCATGCTAAACCAAGAGAGTTAAAATACCGGCACTCCCTTATTTATTTATTTATAATTTTTTTTATTTTTTTCAATTTTTTATTTTTTTTAAAAATTTTTTATAGAAAAAGAAAACAAAAATATATATACATATATACAACAAGGTTCCCCCCAAACTTAAGCTTGGCCTTACACAAGCCAAAGGTTAACACCAACCATTTAAAAATCTTATCGTGGTAATGGTCAAGTTGGTGAAAGAATGGGTTATAGAATAAAGAAATGAGAAACACGCGAGACCGTGTGGGAAGAAGGGTAGAATATGGTCTCGGTGTAGGAGAAGAATGGCGGAAAGGAGAAAGAAGGGTAGCACGATCTTGAGAGTGTAAATCGAGTGAATAAATTAGCGCAATTTGGGATGACCGAAGTGTGAAAACTGATTGTGCTAATCTATCAACTCGTCTTGCAATGGGGTCAAATCCCTCAAGATTCGCAAGAAAACATGGGTACGCCGAACTTGGTATAGGAGATGAAAGCGTAACGGTCACTTGCACGGTCGGAACAATAGGAAGGACGGAAGGAAGTGAGTGAGGAAGGGTATCAGTTAAGGATTTAGGAGGGTGTATTGGAAAATTCGACACATCAAACGAAAATGGTTCAACTTCAATATTATCCTCAGTACTATCCTCATAATTCTCCTCAATATTTTCCTCAAAAATTTGCCTATCCATGCCAATATCATCAAAATCAAGACGCATATTAAGTTCGGGAAAAACATCTAATGACTCGGGATGATGAGTTGAACTTAAAATTTCAATCAAATCGACAGATTCATCATCCGAAATATTCCCGACGTCTATATCCTCAATCAAGTGGAAATCAATTTCTTTAGACACCTCATCAAAAGCATGGATATTTATCAATTTAGGTTCTAGATGAGAGATGTAAAGATCGAAAGGATTAGGTGTGGTTTCACTCGAAAGGGGTTCTTCACAATTTGGCAAATCAAACACTACAAAATCACACAACTCGTTTTTATTTTGAACTGGTGAACTATTTAGGACATTCGATGGAAAACTGGAGTTGTGGGCTTCAATTGGGTAAGGGTAGGTTTGATTTGGAAATCCTCTCTCATTCTCACTCAGTCCAACCGCCTCCTCATACGTTGAAAAATTTGGAGCTAGTTGGAAACTAGCTACCGGTTCACTAGGTTGCATAAGGGTGGCCGCGGACGCTTCCACATTCCTAACCATTTTGTTTGTTGCAGCGATATACGCCTCCAACGCCTCTTCCAAGCTAGACTTGAGCGGTAAGGGGGTTTGGGGAAAAGATTCGAAATTGTGTGGATACGCAAAACTCCCTAATGGCTGTGTAGAAACAGTGTCTAGTGACGGTGGTAAGGTCGGGTAGGACTGGTAGGAAGTGGTTGATTGGACAGGGGTAGAGTCAACATATGGATAAAAAGGTGAATAGTCGTGTGGATCCCTAGAACTAGATGAGTGGACAGGGCTGAAAGATCGGTTGCGAGAGTGAGCAATATGCTCAGCATTGGACATCGGCCTAGGAGTGACAGAAGGACTTGAAAAAGTGGTATCAACATATGGAGGTGGTAAAGGTTAACTTGGTTGACACAAAGTGGGTTGAAAAGTCAAACTGTTTCTCCTAGACGCCTCTATTTGATCTTTCAACGATATTTTAGGCAAGGAAGGATCGTCTTTAAATTGACAGAACAAATTGCCGAACGACGCAAAATTAGGTTCGGGATACCAAAGTTCGGCAAGTGATTTATTATGTGGGGTACCCATGTTAGAAGAAAGGGTGAAAGAAAGAAAGTTGGTTGGTGCAAGGATTTATTTGCGGCAAAAGTTTGCAAGTTTTCTAATATTAATTTTCCTTTTTCTTTTTCTTTATTTGGAAAGTGTTGAAAAAAAGATTTTTGATAAAAAATATGCAACAGAAAAATATTACTTGCAATCAGTTATAATCTTAAGCATATCACAAAGAATCTTTATTTGGAAAAAATTGTTGCAAAAAGATTTTTAATTAAAGATATGCAACCAAAAAATATTACTTGCAATCAGTTATTATTTTAAACATATCACAAGAATCTTTATTTGGAAAAAAATGTTGCAAAAAGATATTCGAGAAAAGATGTGCAACAAAAAGATTACATGCAATCAATTTCTATTTTAAACTAGGCGCAAAAATCCTGCACAAGAATGTTATTTGGAAGGGGGAATATTTTATAGCGCACCAAATCTTGCAGGAATTTCCAGAAAAGATATTTCAAAAATTACAGAGGAAGAACAGAGGAGGCTTACAGAGCAAATTCCACGAACTGAGGACACTGTTCAGCCGCGTTTCCGCGGTCCTAACATGGATACCACCGCATTTCCGCGGTCTAGTGGTCGGCGCGGGTCCCAAGAAAAATTTGCAGAAGACGATACCACCTATTCACCGCGTTTCCGCGGTCTGCTGGTGGCTTCACAACTCCAAATTTTTTCTGCTCCTTGTCTGTTGTAATCTTCTGTTGTTATGATCGTCTATTTTCTGTTTTGCTTTCTGGAAATTTCCAGATCCGAGTTTGGTCCTGCAAGATTTCACACAACAAAGTACCCTTTCCAAAAAAAATAACAATGAAATATTTTTTTTATTTTTTGTGATTTTTCAGATTTTTATGATTTTTTTAATTTTGATTAACCCGAAATTGCAAAAAGGAAATAACACGCCATCCCCGGCAACGGCGCCATTTGATTGATCTCAAAAACTATGTATTACGGCAATCAAGAACGGCGTCGCATGTTAGCTAGCCGGTGAGTACGGGTCAGTCCACAGGGATGTTGTGAATTTCCTAATCGCTCTAACGAGTTAATTCCGATGGGAGCCAGATTGATTATTAAATCTAAAAATTAAATTAATCTAGATCTAAATCTTGCTAGGGTTAGGTCTAGATTAAGTTTGGAAAGTCAATAAATCTCACCGCTTTCTATACCCATATGAAGATCTAATTAGGTGTTATGGTAAATATTAATAAAAGGGATTAGGATGATTGGGAAGATTGTTCTTCCTCTAGATCCTTGTCCTTCCTTTCTTAATCTTTACCCTAACCTCCATGGAAAACCTTAAAATCCGGGCCTTTAGACTACGGTATCACCGCTACCTCTTGGGTAGAGTACCGTAGGGAGCGGAATAAGAAGGTATGCATGGAGTCCTATGAAAATATATGACGGGCAAGAAAGGGGATGAGAGATCTTTGTCTCTCAAACCTTCCCCAAATCTAACCCTAACAAGCGAGGAGACTACTCACTCATTAGGGAATTGAAGAACAATTATCTAGGGCAGAGAATGAAAATTAACTAGGGCAAGAATTGAAATCTAAACTAGGGCAATTAAATTAATCTACTTACTTTACAGATGGCTCTCTCCAAACATTTACACAGGGTTGTCAGATCTGAATAGATGATATGAAAAGAGGCATCGATGCTCTCCAAAAGAATTCTAAATTTTATTCATAAAAAGAGGCATAGGGAGGCATAAGAAATTACAATGATTAGAGTTCCTATTTATAGAGAATAGGAAACCCTAGGTTACATTTTGATCCGCATGTCTACAATTACAAATATACCCCTAGAAAATCTTTTCAGAGTCGCCAACACAATTTGGTAAAATTTCATCAAGTGATTGCCCTAAACGGCCGCGGAACCGCGGCATGGGTAGGCCTTGGGCCGCGGTTCCGCGGCCATTTGGTGAGCTTGCATGCTTAAATTTTGTGTGCTTGTTTGTGGCTTCCTGGGCTTCTATGTTGTTTGGAACTTTTATCAATTGCGCTTCTACGTTGGTCCCAGATCTTCAGTGAACAAATTGTAGTGGTCTTTTAACCGTTTGCCTTGACGTTTTGGACCTTGCATTGCCTTGTACTTTGTGAACTGTCCTTCGATGTAGGCTTGATCAAGAGTCTTCTGTTTGTTGGTTAAAGTCCACTTTTTTCATCGTCTTTACATCGTTTTCACTGTTTTCTGTCCAAGAACCTGTAACCTGTAATATGTAGCAGACATGAATCAAAAGCACCTGTTTATTTGTAAAAAGAATAAGAATGGGGAATATAATAATACAATATTATGGTGTGAACAACAGTCGTACTACTATTTTGGCCATCGTCAAGGGTATGTACGGGTGGGTTCAGATTAACCTGGATAATGACGGGTAGAACTTGACATGTGACTTATGATATGTTGGCCTTCGTCAAGGTCATAAGAGCATGGGGCAAAAATCCACATCGGGAGTTTCAAAAGAAACTGAAACTTGCTAGCGCTGTATACCATTTGGAGTGTGATGATTCTGGTGGGATTCCTTCAGTTTTGTCACGCGATGATATTTGGATCCTGATTCTACTGTGAGTATATGCTACTCCTCGAGAAATTTCTCGCTTAACGATCAATGCTATAAACCAAGTAGGTGTCTAAAAAGGTGTTAGCGGGGCTACGCCCCCAGGGAAAAGAGGTTCTTAAATTTAGGAACTTCGCAAAAGCGTTGGAAAACCTCCCTCGAAGTACCAACACTAGCCTGGCTGAACGGTTAAGCAAGTATTATACGGTGAGATTGATCCCGACTAATTCTTCATTTTTGGTTGGAGGAGGGATTCGAGAAACAGTGGGAGCCATCCTGTTTAGATAAATTAAAAACCAATCTAAACTTGCAAAAGTATCATGCTGAGTGTTTTCTTCTCTCTCTCTTAATTGCAGCGACCCAGTGACCACACATAAGTTACATCTAGATAATAAAATGACTGAATCTGACTGTTATGACTGGCAAAGGTCTGTACAGATGTCCATTGCCCATGACAAGCTGGGACACCTCTTAACTAATCAAACCCCTGCCGTCTCAGGACCAGTTTCCCCTGTCACGGATATTGACATCCGTAAGACATCGGAAAAAAACTGTGCGAAAGACAAGTGCTTCGTGTTAGCCTCAGTTGATGGTGCAAACCAGAGGCAGCACGAGAAGATGGACTTAGTTTCTATCTTCCTCCATAACAAAGATTTATATGGAGAGCAATCTCGTATCGCAAGATATGAGACCTCGAACGAATTGCTTCAAGCGAGGTTGACTGTCGGGTCATCTGTAGAGGGAAACGTCCTTACAGAGACCAGCTATTTTGAGCTCACGGACCTGAAAACCATGTTGGAGAACGGGTCAAATACTGACTTGATTCTACAGTCTCTGCCCTCTGCTTATACCCTGAAGGAAACCAGGGAAGTAGAAGGAAAGGGATTCGGGACTGGATGTAGTAAAAGAGGGACGTTCCTATTGTTACGGGAATGAACATTGGTAGAAGGATTGTAGGTCTAGCAAAGCCAGTAGACAGGGTTCGAAGCATGTTGTGGCTTCGGCTTCGGGTGTGTTTGTAGTAGAGAACTGTATGTCAGTTAACCCTACTTCCTGGGTATTGGATACCGGATCAGGATCTCACATCTGTAATTCGTTACAGACTCTGAGAAACCGTAGGGTTATCAGGAAAGGTGATATGACTTTCAGGGTTGCTAACGGAATGAGCATGAACGTTGAATCCGTAGGGGAATATCATCTTGGACTGACAACTGGGAAGATATTGATTCTGCGTAATTGTTTGTATGTACCAGGTGCGACTTGTAATATCATATCTGTATCCTTACTTTCTAAGAAAGGATATGATTTTACTTTTGTAAGCGATGTGGTCCACATCCACCTAAATCAAGTTCTGATTGGGTCAGGTACATTAGAAAACGGGATATATGTATTGAATCAGGCTCAGATTTTCAGTGTCCAAAACACACTTAAAAGAAAGTCTCCGGAATTAAATCAGGCTTTCTTATGGCATTGTAGACTGGGTCACATTAATGAGACACGGTTAACTAAGTTACATAAAGAGGGATACTTGAATCCGTTCGAGTACCAGTCTTATGCCACTTGTGAATCTTGTCTCATGGGAAAGATGACAAAGACTCCGTTCACTGGACACGGAGTAAGAGCGAGCGAGCTCTTGGGACTCATACACAGTGATGTGTGTGGTCTAATGTCTACACATGCGCGAGGTGGTTATTCATACTTCATTACTTTCACAGATGATTTCTCTAGGTATGGACATGTCTTCCTGATGAAGCATAAATCCGAAGCCTTTGAGAAATTTCGGGTATACAAGAATGAAGTTGAAAAACAAACAGGCAAAAGTATCAAGACACTGAGATCTGATCGAGGTGGTGAATACTTGAGTGCCGAGTTTCTGGACTACTTAAAAGAGAATGGAATTCTCTCTCAGCTTACTCCTCCATACACACCACAGCACAACGGTGTATCGGAAAGGCGGAATCGAACCCTATTGGATATGGTTCGTTCTATGATGAGTAAGGCTGAATTACCGCGATCCTTCTGGGGTTATGCACTAGAATCAGCTGCATATCTTTTGAACAAGGTTCCCTCCAAGACTGTGCCTACCACACCATATCAGATGTGGTGTGGGAAGAAACCCCATCTTCAATATGTGAAGATATGGGGATGTCCAGCTTTTGTTAAAAAGCAGCATGCGGACAAATTCGAGGCACGCTCAGTACTGTGTAAGTTTGTGGGATACCCAAAGAACTCTATGGGGTATTTTTTCTATTACGCAGAGGAACAAAAGGTTTTTGTTTCTCGTCATGCCCACTTTCTGGAACATCAGTTTTTAGAAAAAGGAACAAGTGGGAGAGTAGTAAAGCTGGAAGAAATTCCAGAGCCACAAGCTATTACTGAAAGCTTGGAAGAACCAGAAGTTTCAGGAGAACCAGACATTTCTGCACCGCTCCGCAGGAGGAGTAGGCAGTCTCATCCGCCCGAGAGATACTACGGTTTTCTCATAGACGGGGATAGAGAGGATTGCGTCATTGATCATAATGAGCCTACTAGCTTCCAGCAAGCCATTCAGAGCGGTGACTCAGTAAAATGGCTGGATGCAATGCGGACTGAGATGGAGTCTATGTACACCAACAAAGTTTGGACTTTGGACTTTGCTCCAGAAGGGGTAAAACCCGTAAGCTGCAAATGGATCTTCAGAAAGAAGATTGGTGTAGATGGGCAGGTCGAAATCTATAAAGCTAGGCTTGTTGCAAAGGGTTTTCGTCAAAGACCTGATTTGGATTATGACGAGACCTTTTCTCCAGTAGCTATGCTCAAATCCATTCGGATCCTTCTTGCCATTGCTGCCTTCCACGATTATGAGATCTGGCAGATGGACGTAAAGACGGCCTTCCTAAATGGAAATTTGGAAGAGTGCTGATTGGTAGAGATTCTGCGTGTTCAAGTTTAGTTAATTACCGCAATCAAGACGGTTTCGCTTGTAGCTAGCCGGTTGAGTACGGGTCGTCCGCAGGGAGATGGGAATCTTTTTCTATGTGCTTTAACGAGTTAAGTCCAATTTTCAAGATTTGTTTGTGATTAACAAAGTGTTAAAATGATATGTAAAGAGAGCTTGTTAGGGTTAGGATTAGGTGTAGGGTTGCTAGGCACGCGCACAAGGGTCTACGAGGCATCAACCATGCCCGATTAAAAAATTAGCCGTGCCGAACAACCCGAATACGGAACTTTAAACTAGAGATTAGGCGAAAACATCATGCTAAACGATTTAACACTAAGTGAGAGGGATCACAACCTTTGTAGATCCGGTCCTTCACTTCATATGCTCCGTGTTGTGGTCCCTTCGCTGCGATCATCGGGATCCGGACTCTCGAGAGGTTCCATGAAGAGAATGACGCAACCTTTGCTTCCGATCTTCGATACTACGATGATCTACCTCGAAGTTTCTTTAACACAAGCTAACACTCATGAAATGATGTGAACACCCTCATCTAAATGGAAAAGGAAGATGAGGATGATGAAGTAGGATTTTTGCTCTATTTATTTATCTTTTTCTCACTATTATTCATCACTTTTGAAAAAACTAGCAAGCTTTTCATGAAAGGATCAAGGAGGAAGAAGATGAACAATATATCATTATCCTTTTGTGATGAATAGGAGAAGTAATAATATGATAGATTATGCAACCATGGTTCACTTAACCAATGTAGAGAATTAACTAGGGTTAGGGTTTGGGTTTGGTTAAAGCATGACTCATTTCAAAATATCTTTCAAATGACAAAAAGAAAACCTTCTAGAAACATCTAGAAAGTTTAACCCTAATCCAAACCCTAATCAAGTTTAAACTCCACTAAACATGTTGCATTATTTATCATATCATGTTACAATATTATATATCACATATATAATATTTTCCGTAACAAAATAAAATAATACAATTAACATATATCGCATATATATCAATGTATTACCCGAGTGAGAAAAAGAATCTTTTAGTGAGCAAATATTAGTTAATGTCATTTAATATATCACATATATTATTATACATTAAATTATCGAATCAACACTTGATCCGACTATCCGGCTATATCGCATATAACCGGCTAATATTTATCCGTACCGATTCATCGAATCAACACTTGATCCGATGACCCGGCTGATATCAAATATCGCGAGAATATAATACGGTATCGCATATCGCATTATCCTCGGTCCCGCACATATCACATATGTGCTCCTACTCCGTTTTGCCTGAGTCAAGAAACCTCTGTGTAGGACTCTAAAGAATCGTCAATACGCCGGCAGTAGGTGATGATCATATCAAACACCCACAAGCTGCAAGCGGTCAGCTAAACGTAACAGCTACCCAGGTATTGAGTGCTCAGAAGATCAACAAGCAAGCCTGTACATTCTCCTGTGGATCCAAACAGTAACACTCCCGTACAGTCCGGTCTCGTCGTCTGATATGTCGCATATCTCGCCTAGGGGTGGTAAACGTCAGACCCCAGTAGCTCGATAAGTCGTGTCGATATGAGGTCTATAACAGTTCGAGAAACTACCGATAACACTTACCAGTAAATCTCAGCAACCCTGGCCAGGGATTTCCGGTTATAGCCAATCGAACACGGCACAACATCAACTCCCTATACCGGGAAAGACGAATCCCCTCCTATCGCTCATTGCCTCCATATGATTTGGGACTGTACCCAAAAGCCACCTTTTTGCACGCCCTCTTGGACGTGGTATGATGGAAATCAAAGCACAGTGGGAACCACACAAGACTCTATGACGATCTCGGGTCAACAGACTACTCTGTACCAGTGTCACCGGAGAACTGGCATCTGACGTATGGTATAATACCATCTAGGAGTTCTCGGCGAGTCCGTCCAGTGTACCCAGTCTCCACTGAGCACCCGTACACCATCCTTGATGTCAAACACCGATGGATATGGGATCATCCATCGCCCATCATATGGGTCAAGATGCGTATACGCTAGTCTACTCTGGTGCATCGATGCCCTGTCTCGATACACCCTCGACTAGGAACAGTTATAGGATGTACTCGCCGACTACCGTGGCCCCACTAGTATGATCTCATCATAGTCCCAGTAGTCGAGTACATATCCTAAGGGCTTTATCAACATGTAACATAGAGACAATCAGAGTACATGTTAAGATAAAGTACAACCAGATAGCATACTATCATGTCGAGCAAGAAAGTCCTCCCTATATATGTCCTAGCATCCACTACAATATACATCGTATGTACAGTAATGGCCTCTAGGGCATACATATTACTAACAATCTCCCACTTGCACTAGGGCCATCTGTTATGGTATCGCATACCCAACAAATAGCTGCTGTTGAAGTATCTCATACTCAACCATCCCATAAAAGTCTCTACTGGGAAAAAGGCCTTTGTGAGTGGATCCGCGCTGTTGTCCTCTGTGTCTACTCTCCTAACCTCGATCTCCCTGGAGATCAACCATCTCCATGATCAGGTGATACTTCTTAAGAATTATATCTGGATTTCTGATGGGACGGTAGTTCCTTGGCATAAGCCACAACTCCATTGTCACACAATGGTAGGAACAAAGTTCATCTTATGAACTTATAAATATCCAGACTGCCTCTTTGGTAGCATCCTTGGTAACGATGTATCTTGCCTTTAATCGTCTAGTATGTCACGGTATCTAGCTTGGAACTCTTCCAACATACCGTCCCTCTACTGAGGGTAAAGACAATGCCTGCGACTGACATTCAGTCGTCCTTATCACCCTGGAACCTTTCCAGTGATTCTCCCCAGGATCGATTGATACCATCTCACTACAACTAGTGAGTATCCTAACATCCAATTAGATCTATCTCATAGATTCAAAAACTAGGATTTAGTAGGTATCATTTTGATCTTATATGGAGAATCCTTGTGATAAGCGGAGATTGACCAAGCGTAGCATAGGAAACTCCTTCCCTATCAAGAGTATGTCATCCACGTACTCTACGAGGATCACCACCATACTCTCTACTATCTTTTCGTATATACAAGGTTCATCTACCATTTTGATGAAGTCAAACTCTTTGACTACCACATCAAAACAGATGTTCCAACTCCACGATGCCTGCTTTATCTTATAAAGCATCTTTCACACGTTTCCGCTTCTCCCACTGTCTACGAAGCCCTCTGGCTGTGTACTTATAGATGCTCTTTTCTAAAACATCATTTAGAAAAGCAGTCATGACACCCAACCACCAGATATCGTAGTCATGGTATGTAGCCGTGGCAAGTAGGATCTGAATGGACTTAAGCATAGCTTTGAAAGTCTCAACTTTTCCATGTACACCAAGTAATCTTCTCAAGATATACTCGCTCCTGATGGGGATTTAACCCTTCAGATAAAGCAAACAAAGTCCATACTTTGTTGGTGTATTAGGATTCCATCTCAGATCGATAAGCATCCAGCCATTCTTACAGAGTCCCACTCCTGATGGCCAGCTCGAAACTAGTTGGGTCATCATCTCATGATGAAATCCCCGCTCCCACTGTCGTAGAGAAACTAAAGTATCTCTCAGGTGGGTGAGGAACCCTGCTGGATCGGCGGAGAGGCTGAGGTTCGTTGGTATCTACTGAGTCCTTTGGTTGTACCAAATCATCTGCTGTATTTTGTATAGCTGGAACCCTTCCAGTTCTACATAACAGACCTTGCCTCGAGCTTGTCCGGATTTTACTATCAGACATAGGCCGGACAACCCCAAATCTTAACAAACTTAAGATATAGGCTCTTCCCCTTCCATATCACATATGAAGTGGTAGGCAACTGATTTGATTTGAACCCTATTCAATAGGTATGCAACTTCACAAGTGCATTCCGCCCTAAAGGAAATAGGAAACTCAATAGTACTCATCATAGAGCACACCATATCACATAGGGTGAGTTTGCTCCGCCCCAATATACCATCGTGCTATGGTGTATACGGAGGAGTAATGCTGAGAGAGAATCTCATTCTCCTTTAGAATAGTCCAGGAATTCCGTGCTCAAGTATTCTCCTCCTTGATCTCATCAAAGGACATAATACTTTTACCCGTATTTTGGTTCTCTACTTCTAATTTATATTCTGTGAATATCTCAAAAGGTTCGGACCTGTGTTTCAACAGGAACACATGTCTGAATCTTGAGAGATTATCAGAGAACGTAATGAAGTAAAAAGAACCGGTCTTGGCATGTGTAGACAGGGGACTTTCATACATCAGCATGTATCAATCCCAAAAGTTCACTAACTCTTTCTCTGTTTCCAATAAACAGAGCTGTGGTCATCTTATCTTTGTGACATGACCGGCAAGTTTCACAAGATGTAAATTCAAACTAATTTAAACATGCATCTAAATGTAACTTCAGCTAGTCGGGTCGCATTGATATGACCTAGTCTACAATGCCTCAAGAAGGATTCGTTCATATCTGAACTATTCCTCTTGTGTGTGTTCTGTATACTAAGAACTGTAGTTTGATTTAGAACGTCAATGCTTTTAGATAACGTGCCTGAACCGATCAACTCTTGATATAGGAAATGTTCAAAACATTATCCAATCAATACAAAATTATATCCTTTCTTTACTAATAAAGATACTGATATGATTTTGTATATCAGGTTCGGTATCTAATAACATTTGTTCAGAATCAATGTATTCAGGTAATACAGGGTGATAGTGACCAACAGACTTGGCTGCAACACTTGCACCGTTTTCTGTCTCATGAAACTTATCACCCGTTCTCAGTTCTCTACCTTTCTGTAGCCCATGTAACAGATTACATATACGGGATCCTGATCCGGTATCACATACCCAGGACGTAAAGGATACTGAGAAATAGTTCTGTGTAACAAACACACCCGAAGATGATGCATCAACATGCACTTTCTTCGTTTGGGCGGCACGGGAAATCTGGTATTCCCCAATTTCCTACTCTGTCTTATAACAATTATAAGTTGGAGCGGGACCAATGTTCCCCAGCTCAGTATAACAAGCGGGTTCGGTCAATATATCCGTATTATTATCTTGATTAAGGCGTGATATGGTCGCTACCTAGAGAGAGAGAGAAGAAAACACTCAGCGTATGCTCTTGCAAGATTAGATTGGTTATCTAATATATCTAATCAGGATGTCTCCCACTGTTTTAATCAAATCTTCCTTCAAACCCTAAAAGGAAAGACTAGCCGGGATAAATCACACGCTACAAGTTCGCCAATCTTTCAGCCAGGCCAGTGTCGGTACTTTGAGGGAGGTCCCCCGTGCTTTCGCACGAACCTAATTACAGTAAACCTCGTTTTCCCAGAGGCGTAACCCCGTTAACACCTTTCTAGACACCTACTTGATCGGCTAATTGTAATGTGTAAAACTCACCCAGGAGTAACTCTTACTCGCAGCGGGTATCGGGATCCAACTATCTAATAGAAGGTATGCAATCTCATTGCAAATTCCAACACTTGAAATTCCCGATAATATTTTGCCCCTAGCGTCCTATGACCTTGACGAAGGCCAAACTCTCATAGTCCGCTAGTCAAGTTCAACCCGTTCATTTCTTGATTGAATTAAACCCACCCGCACGACCCTTGACGCAGGCCAACAAAGTCGCACGACTACCCTAACTCAATCGCATCATATGCTTATTCAGATAAGCACTAATCAGCTACCGCACACTACGTCTTGACGGAGGCCAACAAACGTAGCACGAATACTAACTAGTACTTATCTGAAATGACGGAGGGCTACGACAGGTTTTTAAGAAAACCCTTTGCGTAATGAACTTGATATCGTTGTAGAATCGAGTGATTTTAAATGGAGTGTATTTGAGGCTTTTCTAGTTTTGCTAAAGGGGTCACTCCCGGTGAAGGGATCGTCGGCCCTTTCCTCATCGAATAAGGTGCAGGATATATCACATATACCGCTGTGCAAAGCAAGAACTATAGAAGCAATCAAAAGACAAACCGAGTTTGTAGCATCTGCCAGTTATTGCTAAAGGAGTCACTCCCGGTGAAGGGATCTCGGTCCTTTCCTTATCGAATAAGGTGCTGGATGTTCTACAAGGAACACCGCTATGCAAAGCAAGAACTGTAGCTACCAGTTTTTATAAACAAGTTTTTACAACATCTTAGGTTTCTTTTAATTCATTAATCTCATTAATGAAGTCCCATTTTAATTATGCTTCATAAGCATCTCTTTTGAAACGAAATCTGCAATATGACATATATCTCATATATATAATATATAAACATTCGTCTCAGGCAGTAATATGATCTCATCACAGAACATTGCAGCAGAAAAACATATATGAAATATTGGATATACTAGGACGTCCGTGTTTTCAATACGAGCCTGTATAAAACACGGATTCCACGGTCGCGATGAATAGCCAAACCCACATCCCTAGACCCCTACGAGAGCGGCAAGTAACACTGCCAATTCTAGGGTTAGGAGACCCGGTCTCGACTCCTCGAGATGGTCTCCCACTGGACCCTAGAACCCGGTTACTTGTGCTCCCCGCCTTGGGTCTACCTAATGCGGAAAAGTAAATAATATACAACGGTGACATCTTCCGCTACCTGGAAGTGCCCCAATAAAAGAATATTACATACAAATGAATTTTACATGAATGAAAAAGAAAAACTCTCATCTCACATAAAACCCCCGGCTATTCAAACGCGACGATCCAATAGAACATATCACAGCAACACATAATATCATATATCATCAACGTAAGCAAGTATGCGTATCCCGATTGTCGTTGATGTATAGCAACGAAGCCGGCGATACACCACATACTACGCTTATGGTCACAGAAAAGAAAGTGTAAAACTACAACAGTTGGAATCCGCAACCTCCTTAGACATCGCATGCCTAACCAAATGAATTTCTTAGACATCGCATGCCTAACAATTATAAACCCCGCATTTTAGTCTCATTATCGAAAACTCTTTTCAATATCAAGTCGGGCAATTCAACAAGATTCCCGACGTTCTGATCGAATGCTCGTCGCAAACTTTAGTAGACGGCCGCACCCCCGATACCGTCGACGAAGTGCACCAAGGCGGAACACCGCTACCGGGAGCACCCGAACGGATGCTTTCGGCGACGGGGTTCTCCTACAGTCACTTGGTCGGGGCTATGGGGCGTAGCTGTCTATTAAGTTTACCTGGCGAGTATCCGCGTACCCTACGTGATTGCGACGGACTTTTGATCACATCAAAATTCCGTGGCAACCGATCATCTGAGACTAAACTGCTATGTTTATAATATTCAAATTAGTTATCTCATAACTATCTTGTGGATTCCAATTATTGTATCACATTCCAGATAAATAGAAAAAGTTAAACTTTCCGATCGAATCATCAAGCACCCAAGAATTCCCCAATTTATTTCAACACTTGAAAACAGTTTAAAAACATCCATTACATGCCACAGTACCAACGGTCCAGCCGTAGAAGGGTCAAGCCAACGCCTCACATGTGGCACGCCGTACTGCCCCAAACCCTAAGGTTCAAAGGGCAGTTCAAGACGGTCACATAATCGAGTTAAGGTTTGTTGTCTTCTAGAGGGTCCATCGAGTTACTTGCACGACTTAGAACATTCTTAAACACGAGGAAAAATCCAACTTTTGAAAAATTTTCCGACAGGGGAAAAAGTGATTTATTGATATCCGTTCGAACTTTATAACAGTTTCTAAAAATTATCCGGATAAAACTAAACAAAGTTATAATATCCGATCAAAACTTTAAGTCCCCAATACAACCTGGATAATTCAACAGTTGAATAATAAAAAATAAAAATTTCCAGAAAATACAACATTACTAAATATGAGTTACTGTGAAAAGCACGTGGCATAAATCGACCACGTGGCCGCGGAACCGCCGCACATGCTGGGGTGGGGCCGCGGTTCCGCGCCTCGTTGGGCGAATTACGCACACGTGTTTCACAGTAATTCTTGTAATTACCTGCTGTAATTTTTGGATATTTTTAATGTGGAAAAATCCCAATTTTTAGAAAATTTCCAGAGAGCATGTTATATCGGGGTTTCGGGTTTCGATCGGACTTTAAACTTCGTTCAGACTTCGCCTAAAGCTCTAGCTTGGCTCTGATACCACTGTAGGGTTGCTAGGCACGCGCACAAGGGTCTACGAGGCATCAACCATGCCCGATTAAAAAATTAGCCGTGCCGAACAACCCGAATACGGAACTTTAAACTAGAGATTAGGCGAAAACATCATGCTAAACGATTTAACACTAAGTGAGAGGGATCACAACCTTTGTAGATCCGGTCCTTCACTTCATATGCTCCGTGTTGTGGTCCCTTCGCTGCGATCATCGGGATCCGGACTCTCGAGAGGTTCCATGAAGAGAATGACGCAACCTTTGCTTCCGATCTTCGATACTACGATGATCTACCTCGAAGTTTCTTTAACACAAGCTAACACTCATGAAATGATGTGAACACCCTCATCTAAATGGCAAAGGAAGATGAGGATGATGAAGTAGGATTTTTGCTCTATTTATTTATCTTTTTCTCACTATTATTCATCACTTTTGAAAAAACTAGCAAGCTTTTCATGAAAGGATCAAGGAGGAAGAAGATGAACAATATATCATTATCCTTTTGTGATGAATAGGAGAAGTAATAATATGATAGATTATGCAACCATGGTTCACTTAACCAATGTAGAGAATTAACTAGGGTTAGGGTTTGGGTTTGGTTAAAGCATGACTCATTTCAAAATATCTTTCAAATGACAAAAAGAAAACCTTCTAGAAACATCTAGAAAGTTTAACCCTAATCCAAACCCTAATCAAGTTTAAACTCCACTAAACATGTTGCATTATTTATCATATCATGTTACAATATTATATATCACATATATAATATTTTCCGTAACAAAATAAAATAATACAATTAACATATATCGCATATATATCAATGTATTACCCGAGTGAGAAAAAGAATCTTTTAGTGAGCAAATATTAGTTAATGTCATTTAATATATCACATATATTATTATACATTAAATTATCGAATCAACACTTGATCCGACTATCCGGCTATATCGCATATAACCGGCTAATATTTATCCGTACCGATTCATCGAATCAACACTTGATCCGATGACCCGGCTGATATCAAATATCGCGAGAATATAATACGGTATCGCATATCGCATTATCCTCGGTCCCGCACATATCACATATGTGCTCCTACTCCGTTTTGCCTGAGTCAAGAAACCTCTGTGTAGGACTCTAAAGAATCGTCAATACGCCGGCAGTAGGTGATGATCATATCAAACACCCACAAGCTGCAAGCGGTCAGCTAAACGTAACAGCTACCCAGGTATTGAGCGCTCAGAAGATCAACAAGCAAGCCTGTACATTCTCCTGTGGATCCAAACAGTAACACTCCCGTACAGTCCGGTCTCGTCGTCTGATATGTCGCATATCTCGCCTAGGGGTGGTAAACGTCAGACCCCAGTAGCTCGATAAGTCGTGTCGATATGAGGTCTATAACAGTTCGAGAAACTACCGATAACACTTACCAGTAAATCTCAGCAACCCTGGCCAGGGATTTCCGGTTATAGCCAATCGAACACGGCACAACATCAACTCCCTATACCGGGAGAGACGAATCCCCTCCTATCGCTCATTGCCTCCATATGATTCGGGACTGTACCCAAAAGCCACCTTTTTGCACGCCCTCTTGGACGTGGTATGATGGAAATCAAAGCACAGTGGGAACCACACAAGACTCTATGACGATCTCGGGTCAACAGACTACTCTGTACCAGTGTCACCGGAGAACTGGCATCTGACGTATGGTATAATATCATCTGGGAGTTCTCGGCGAGTCCGTCCAGTGTACCCAGTCTCCACTGAGCACCCGTACACCATCCTTGATGTCAAACACCGATGGATATGGGATCATCCATCGCCCATCATATGGGTCAAGATGCGTATACGCTAGTCTACTCTGGTGCATCGATGCCCTGTCTCGATACACCCTCGACTAGGAACAGTTATAGGATGTACTCGCCGACTACCGTGGCCCCACTAGTATGATCTCATCATAGTCCCAGTAGTCGAGTACATATCCTAAGGGCTTTATCAACATGTAACATAGAGACAATCAGAGTACATGTTAAGATAAAGTACAACCAGATAGCATACTATCATGTCGAGCAAGAAAGTCCTCCCTAATATATGTCCTAGCATCCACTACAATATACATCGTATGTACAGTAATGGCCTCTAGGGCATACATATTACTAACATTAGGTTAGTTTGAGTTAGGAGTCGCTCACTTCTTTCGTTTCCACTCTTAATATCGGTGTTACGGTAATCGGCAACAACGGGGATTAGCATGACTAGGAAGGAACTTGCGAGTATAAGCTAGGCTTTCCAACGCTTAAGTTCTTCCTTTTGGTGCTTGTCCGTCCGTTCTTGGCTCTTAGCTATAACCTCCGGTTAATTCAACCACAACCGGTCTCACTACGGAATCACCGCTATCATGTAGGATAGGGTGCCGTAAGGAGCGGATTGTGGTTCAATTAACGGGAGTCGATTTAAGATGTTGGGCAAGGAAAGCGTGAGAGAGATTTCCTTCTCTCAAACTTTCCTTATCCTACCCTAACAAGTATGGAAACTACTCACACATCATAACGAAAAGAAAATAAAACAAAAGAGGAAGATAGAAAGAAAGAGATTAGAAGATAACAACTAGCTATTTGCGACATCACCTTGGCAAGGATCAAGCGTAAGCATCATGGTTGTTTAAGGATAAAGGAAAAGAGGAAAAAAAGAAACAACAAGAAATAACAACAACTAAATTATCAATTAAAGATTACAAGTAATTAACATAACAAGAGCAAGACAAGTATAATAACAAAATGAACTTCTTTATTCATCATTATTCACTCACAAAAGCTCACTACAAGTTTTTCAATGGAGAAGAGATGAGAAGAGGAAGAAGAACAACAAGTATTCTAAAACCTAAAATACAAGATTAAGCACCCTTGGCTTCACAAGGTTCTGGGCTATTTATAGGCAGGGAAAAGGAAATCTGGGGCAATATTCTGGCACAACATGAAATGACCAAAAAGCCCCTGCAAAATCATCATCTGCGGTGCCAATACGGCCGCGGAACCTCGGCCTAGACCCCCTATTGGACGCGGTTCCGCGGCCGTTTAGGTGAGTTGGGGTCTCTGTTTTTTTGTGCTTCCCTGGTCTTCTATGTCCTTTATTCTGGTACATGTGTTTTCTCACATTTTCTTCACGATTTTTCCATAATTTCTGTTGAGCAAAAGGTGATTTGATGTGGATCTTTTTGTCATGATTTCCTCGAGCTCCGCGTAGATTTCTTGGATCTTGTGTTGCCATTGAGCCTTGTGCATGAAAATGACATTGATTTGCCATTTTTTCTCTTAAACTGGTGTGTGGCAACAGACGGATAAAGAGCGGAGACCCGTGTTTTATCTGTGGTTGGCAGGAACCCGGGTTTTGTCGTGTTTTTCCATGAATTTCACCGTTCATAGCCGAGAACCTGTATCCTGCAATTGACTAGAAAACACGGCTCAAGAGTACCTACCGATATGCAATGTGATAAAAATTGGGCGGTATAAAAATGCAAAAATCTGATATGAACAAGTGCGTCTATATGGATCAGCCGGAGGGATTCATTCAGAGTGGGAGCAGCGGTAAAGTGTGCAAGTTGCTCAAATCCATCTATGAACTGAAGCATGCATCGCGGAGTTGGAACATCTGCTTTGATGATACTGTCAATGAATTCGATTTTGTCAAAAACCCAAATGAACCATGCATTTACAGTAAGATTGTAGGGAGAACTGTGGTATTCCTTGTCTTGTACGTGGATGACATTCTCCTAATAGGAAATGATATTCCTATGTTACAGTCAGTCAAAGGATTCTTGTCACAGAGATTCTCCATGAAGGACCTGGGCAATGCCAACTACATTCTGGGGATCCAGATCTATCGTGATAGATCTAAGAGGATGTTAGGACTTTCACAGTCCAGGTACATCGACACCATACTAAAACGATTCAGTATGGATGATTCCAAGAGCGGAAATCTACCGGCTTGTCACGGAATCACCCTCTCCAAAGAGATGTCTCCCAAGACTGATTTGGAAAGGGCTCGCATGTCATCAATACCCTACGCATCTGTGGTAGGCTCTATTATGTATGCGATATTGTGTACCAGACCAGATGTAGCATACGCATTGAGCGTTGTAAGCCGGTATCAGTCGGACCCAGGGGAGAAACACTTGATAGCTGTAAAGAACATTCTCAAGTACCTTAGAAGGACTAAGGAGATGTTCTTGGTGTATGGCGGAAAAGACCTCCAGATCGAGGCCTTTGCTGACTCCAGCTTCCAGAGTGACAAGGATGACTCCAAATCCTGCCGGGTTATGTCTTTACCCTCAATGGAGGGGCGGTTTGCTGGAAGAGCTCCAAGCAGGAAACCGTTGCTGACTCAACTATGGAAGCGGAGTACATAGCTGCTTGCGATGCCGCAAAGGAAGCTGTCTGGATGAAGAAGTTCCTCACGGAGCTTCAGGTGGTTCCTACCATTGTTGATCCAATACCGTTGTATTGTGACAACAACGGCGCTATAGCTTTAGCGAAGGTACCCAGGTCCCATCAGAAGTCCAGGCACATTTTGAGGCGGTACCACCTGATCAGGGAGATCGTAGATCGCCGGGAGATCGAGGTGAAGAGAGTAGATTCAGAAGATAACACTGCAGATCCATTCATGAAGACCTTACCCCAGACTCAGTTCGAGCAGCTGATCGAGATGATAGGTCTTCGATACGCCAGTACATGGCCTTAGTGCAAGTGGGAGATTGTTAGTGTATATGCCCTAGAGGTCATTACTGTATCATACTAGTTTGTATATTACTTGATGGAAGCTTGGGATATTCACATTTGTATAGACAATCTTGCTCAAAATAGTAGTATGCTACTTGGTTTGTTTATACTTAAATGTGTGTACATGTGTTTCTTTTAACATATCGCCTATACACATTAGTGGAGCCCTTAGGATCTTTGCTTGATTACCAGCGTTGTGATGGCAGTCACACTCGTGGGGGCTGGGTAATCCACAAGCACATCCTTATACAGGTCCCTAGTTGTAGAACTATCGAGACAGGGCATCGATACTCCGGAGTAGACTAGCGTATGCGCTTCTCATCCCAGCAGGGGAGACGGTCTGTTCCACAGCCGTCGGTACGTCGTACTTGAGATAGTATGCGGGTGCTCGTTAGGTTACGAGTACAATGGACAGGACTCGTCGAGAACTGATTGGTTGGTACTATACCTATCGTCAGTTATCAGTTCCCAGGTGACATGAGTGCAACTTAGTCCGCTGACTTGATACTGTCATTTCGCCTCGAGTGTGTTCCCACTGTACTTTGGTTACTACCCTACCACGGCTCAGAGGAGTCGTGCAAACAGGTAGTAGTTGGGTGCAGTCCCGAAGCACTTGGAGGCAGTGACGGTTAGACAGGATTCGTCTCTCCCGGTATTGGGAGTTGATATCGCGCTGTGTCAAGGAGAGCCATTACACACAGTCGTCCCTGGCCAGGGCAAGTGAGATACACTGGTAGGTTTCCAGTGTTATCTCAGGGTGTACTGGGTTACACTCCGACACGACTTGTACCGCTATTAGGGGACCGACGTTTACCGCCCCCTAGGCCCGCCATGTGATATTCTCAGACGAACAGACCGGACTATACGGAGACTGTCACATTCAGGCTCAGTGGGAGTTCCGATGGGTTCACCTCATCAGTCTTCTTATCGGCATCTACCTGGGGGCCGTTACGCACAGCTAGTGCCGCTTGCGGTCTGTAGTTAAACCCACTGCCAGCGTAGTGTCGAGTCTTTAGAGTCCCATACAGAGAGCTGTTCGCCTTTGGGCAAAAAGGGTAGAGGTCGCATGGTTTTGCGACAGGGTTCGTTCACATCCGCGCACTTGTGCACGTTTGGTGTCCGGACAGTTATTACTAGCGGGCTTTGGTTTAAGCCAGATCCTAGTATACGTTTTGGGATTGGTTTTATCTCTTTGTATTCGTGTTCCTCGGAACACGAATGCAGGTGTGTATGCACAGTTGACAGAGACAGATGCTGAGGATCTCTTTGTATTCGTGTTCCTCGGAACACGGATGCGGGTGTGTATGCACAGTTGACAGAGACAGAGGCAGAGGATTCTCATTAGGGTTGTTGACTGTTGACTTTTTCTAAACCCTAATGAGAATAATAAATATGATTAATAATAATATTAATTAAGTATTAGTGTGCCATGGTTGGGTTGAAAGTTTGACTTTGTTGACTTGTTGACTTTGTTGACCGGTTGACTAGCTTGGACTTGTTGATCATCATCATTACAATGGCTATCATTTTATGGCTAAGACTTTTGCTTGCTTGTTATTCTTTACAAAATGAGTGCATGAAATGATAATGCCATTGAAATGAACCATCACAAAAAATACTCAATTGCTATTATTATCATGATTATATTGGATTATGAGAGGATGGTGAAAAAAGTTTTGCTCATTCTATCATTTTGATTCTCTCTCATCCTCAAGCTCTCTCTCTTCCTCTTGCTCTTCCTCTTGCTCATGGTTATATTGTCTCATGAGTTGAGAAACAAGAACCATAGAGATAAAACCCAAAACACTTCTCTACTCATCCTAAAGTCCAAGGTCTAGCAAGCCAAGGATTTTAGTTTCCTCTAGATTGAGGTTGGAGCCAAAGGTAGAAGCTTTCGGGTGGATCCATTTTCGGCACAAGGAGACGACGAGGTAAGCTCGATCCGACCACCACAAGGAGTCGAAGAGAAGGAGTTCAAGTTAAGGTATAACCCCTAACATAGTAGTTAAACTCTTAGTTAGGTTGTTAGATAGTTTGTTTAGCAAAGATTCGTTTTTAGAGTCCATGTTACCTCCACCGAAAAAAATCGTTTTTCATCTTTTCCGCAACCCCAAAGAACCGGGGACGGGTAACGTGGACTTACAGTGGTATCAGAGCCTAGCTAAACACTATCTAGCATGTTAGCAAAGTAACTAGAAGTTCGATCGGAAAATAAAATCACAAAACTTGCCCAGGACGTATACTTTCTGTCGATTTTTATACAGCTCAAAAAATTATTTAACACATCTCAAAAATCGTCTCAGGGTTTTCTTTGAACACAGCAGAAAAACGAGCCAACGAACCGACCAACTCCTCGCGGAACCGCGGCAAGAAGAGCTTCTTGCCGCGGATCCGCGGCCGAGTTGACTCGGCCGTGGAT
Organism: Agapanthus africanus; assembly: GCA_030015575.1. Lineage (NCBI taxonomy): Eukaryota > Viridiplantae > Streptophyta > Magnoliopsida > Asparagales > Amaryllidaceae > Agapanthus > Agapanthus africanus. Next base: position 111,660,323 of record CM057345.1, on the reverse strand, counting down.
CGTTTTTACTGCAGTGTGTTCTCTGTGCTGTTTGGGGATTTTTGGAAAATTTTGTTTCTGCCCAGATTTTCCAGAAAACAAATTTGTGTTTTGGGGCGGTTACAAATCCGTATTTTGATCGAACTTCTATAAGACTTTAGCTAACGGGTTATATCTGTGATGTGACATATGTATTGAACGTCTGCTAATCGCTATACGTCGATCAGTGGGGGTTATACATATCTGTGATCTGTAATGTTGATGGTTTATGTATATGAATTCGTTGGATTATCGCAGATGAATAGCCGGGGGGTTGTGAGATGAGAGTTTTCTTTATCTTTCAATTCATGTAATTTATAATTGATGTAATATTATTTATATGGCCGCACATCCGGGATGAGGTTGTAGCCGCCATTATATAATTTCTTTTACTGTTTTTGCTCCTAGGATAGACCCAAGGAGGGGGTGCACAAAGTACCGGGTATCTCGAAGTGCCGAGTGGCCTACTCACGTTGTTGAGGGAGGTTGCTTCACTTCGGGTATTTGGCAGGTAGTTTGCCGCACCCGTAGGGGTCTAGGGTGGGGAATTGGCTATTCATCGCGCCCGTGTAATCCGTTTTTCGTTACAGGCTCGTACGAAATGCGGATTCCTAGTATATCCAATGTGTTCATCTGTGATCTGGAATGGCTATCATTGCATCTGACGAATGTATATATCTATATATGATATCTATTTAGACGTTGCTTATGTTTTGCATCCGCGCTAGTCCAGCCCCCGCTCTGTCGTTAGTTAAGTAACCTAACGGGTAATGACGGGGTCCCGTGGCGAATGCGGATGGCATAAGCGTACGTCATATTTTCGTTGTTTTCTGCAATGGTAGGATTAAATGATGGGACACATTAATTTAATGCAAGAAAATAAAGCAAAGTTAAAGTCGTTGGAACAATTTCAAAACCACTCGGTTTCTTTTCAAAAACAACTTTTAAACACGGAGCTTAAGCCACTCCTTTTAAAAGCTATCAAGGTTCCATCGATTATATCAAGTTCATTACGCTCACGGTTTCGCCAAAACTATCCGTAGCCCTCCGTGTTAGTGTTTATGCTTTAGAAGGCCATTACTGTATCATACTAGCTTATATATTACTTAATGGAAGCTTGGGATATTCACATGTATATAACAGTCTTGCTAAACATGGTAGTATGCTACTTGGTTTTTCTATCTTAATATGTGAGTGTACGTATTGATAGAGCTCTTAGGATCTTGCTTGTCTACCAGCGTTGTGATGGCAGTCACACTAGTGGGGGCTGGGTAGTCTACAAGCACATCCTTATTCAGGTCCCTGGTCGTTGGATTATCGAGACAGAGCATCGATACTCCGGAGTAGACTGGTGTGTACGCTTCTCATCCCAGTTGGGGAGATGGTCTGTCCCACAGCCGTCAGTACGTCGTACTGGAGATAGTATACAGGTGCTCGTCAGGTTACGGGTACACCGGACAGGACTCACAGGGAACTGTTGGTTGGTTTGATACCAGTCGTCAGTGAACAGTTCCCAGGTGACATGAGTACAGCGTAGTCCGCAGACTTGACACTGCTACTTCGCCTCGAGTGTGTCCCACTGTTCTTAGATTGCTACCCTACCACGGCTCAAAGGAGTCGTGCAAACAGGTAGCAGTTGGGTGCAGTCCCGAGCACTTGGAGGCAGTGGCGGTTAGACAGGATTCGTCCCTCCCGGTATTGGGAGTAGATATCGTGCTGTGTCAGAGAGCCATTACGCAAAGTCCCTGGCCAGGGCAAGCGAGATTTGCTGGTAGGTTCCAGTAGTTTCTCAGGGTGTAATGGGCTTCCCTCCGACACGACTTATACCGCTATTAGGGGACTGACGCTTGCCGCCCCCCTAGGCCCGATATGCGATAGTCTTGGACGAACGGACCGGACTGTATGGAGATTGTCACATCAGACTCAGTAGGAGTTCGGATGGGTTTTCTCATCGGCCTTCTTATCGACAACTACCTGGGGACCGTTACGTACAGCTAGTGCCGCTTGCGGTCTGTGGTTAAACCCACTGCCAGCGTAGTAGTCGAGTCTCTAGAGTCCCACACAGAGAGTTTCCTACTCCAGGCGAAACAATATAGAGGTCGCATGGTTTTGCGACAAAGGGTTCGGACGCATACGTGCGTTTACGCACGTACGACTTTCGGACAGTTTTTACCAGTCGGCTTTGGTTTAAGCCAGTTACTGGTATCCGGTTATTGGATTTTTACAGTCTAAAGTTTTTCCGTATTTTTGCGGATTGGAGGGGCGTTCTCGTAATTGTACGAGAAGCTTCTAGAAGATGTGACTAAGGAGGTTAAGGTGACATAAGCTTTGGATAAGATTAGTGAGTCATGAGGGTGATTCATCATGATCATTAATGCACCATAAATGCTTAATGACTCATGTTAATGAATCACCTCTTTTCATTTATGAAGCATGCTTATTCATTTCTATTATTCATTATTCTTTAATAAGAATGCTTCATAATATATTATGATACACTCTCTCTCATCTCATTATCTCATCTCACATTCTCTCTCCTCAAGCTCTCATCTTCAAGAGACTAATCCTTAATCCTCATGTGTTGAGATCAAAGGTTTAGTTAGACTTAAACATCCATTACCTTCACTCTATATTATCCTTTCTTCTTTGATTAGCAATCAAAGTAGATTAGTTACCTCAAGTTAGAGGTGTAGCTTGGTGTTTTGCTCTCGGGTGGATCGACTACTACCTAGAGAAGGTCGAGGAGAACAAAGGAGGACACAAAGACGAAGGACCGGTTTCATTAGGTATAATCCCTAAACACAATTGATATGAAACTCTTTGTGTACGGTTATTTATAGTTTAGCTTCGATTCAAGCGGTTAGTCGATGTTCGTTCTTTAAACTTGATCATTTTTGAAAATTCCGCCTCCCCACAAGTACTGGGGTGTACTACATCGACTTACAGTGGTATCAGAGCCTCGCTAAACAATAAATAACTTAATTGCAAATTTGTACGAATTTCGAACGGAAAAACGAAGCCGGAAAACCCTAAATCTGTTCAGTTTCTGTCGAACTTAAATTGATGTCCTAAAATTGTTCAGGGTTGCTCAGAAAGCTAGAAAAGGGTCCAGGAGAACACCCATGAAATTCGAGCCCATGAATCGGCTAAAGCGCCGTGGAAGGGCGGCGGATCCCACCGATCCGCCGCGCTTCCGCGGCCGAGTTGCCGAGTCATGGACTCATCTTTCATGTGTGGGTCCCCTGTGATATTTGGGGTTTTCTGGAATATTTAATATTTGCTCAGGTTACTGTTTAACAGAGCAGATTTTGGAGCAATATTGATGTTGTTTAATCGATCGAAATTGTACAGTATTTGCATATTGGATTATATCTGTGATTGTTTAATGTGTTCGTAAACCTCCCCTAACTGCTAGTATGTCGGTTGGCAGGGGGTTGCACATTTCTGAAATGGTTATATCTGTTTGTGCATATAAACTGTATTGGACTGTTGTGGTGTATAGCCGGGGTTAGCAATGGGTTATTGTTTAATTCATTTGTTGTAAATGTAATTTGTTGTAATATTATTTTTGCGGGGCACTTCCAGGTTGCGGTCGTAGCCACCATTGTATTATTTCATTTTATTGTTTTTGCTCCTAGGACTGACCCAAGGTGGGGTACACAGACTGCCGGGTGGGTAGTTTGTCGTACCCGTAGGGGTCGAGGGTGGGGTAACGGCTATTCATCACAACTGTGTAATCTGTCTTTTCTTGCAGGCTCAAAAGAAATACAGATTGCTTGCAAATCCAATATTGTTTATCTGTGTTCTGGAATGTATATCATTGCGTCAGACGAATGTAAAATATCTATATTTAATGTAGCTATTTAGACGTCACTTATGTTTTACACCCGCACTAGCCCAGTCCCCGCTCTGTCGTTAGTTAAGTAACCTAACGAGTGATGACGGGACCCCGTGGCGAATGCGGATGGCATAAGAGGACGTTGTATTTTCGTTGTTTTCTGCAATGATAGGTTAATGATGGGACGCATTATCTATAATGCAAAGTAAAACAAACCAAAGTTTAAATCGTTGGAACAATTTAAAAGAAACCACTCGGTTATTTTTAAAACAGATATTTTTAAATGCGGAGATTTAACCACTCCTTTTAAAAGCTATCAGGTTCCTTCGATTATATCAAGTTCACTACGTTCACGGTTTCGCCAAAACCATTCGTAGCCCTCCGTCATTTCATTTGGGTATTCAGTAGTATTCAAGCTATGCATTTTGGCCAAAGTCAAGGCATAGTGTTTGGTAGCTACTGGGTTTTCATTTGTTGCATAAGATAGATGAGTTGGTTTGGGACAGTCGTATTACCATTTGACCAAAGTCAGGGGTATATACGGATGGGTTCAAATTGACAAGATAATGACGGGTAGAACTTGACATGTGACTTATGACATTTTGACCAAAGCCAAGGTCATAAGAGCATGGGGCAAAAACTTATATCGGGAATTTCAAAAGAAACTGAAATTTGCAAAGAGATGCATACCATTTGGAGTTTGATGAATGTTGGTAGCACTCCTTCAACATTATCATACGATGATATTTGGATCTCGATCCTACTGTGAGTATATGCTACTTATCAGGATATTCGTCACTTAACGATCAATGCTATAAACCTAGTAGGTGTCCAGAAAGGTGTCAGCGGGGTTACGCCCCCAGAGAAAAGAGGTTATTTAATTAAGGAACTTCGCAAAAGCGTTGGAAAACCTCCCTCGAAGTATCGACACTGGCCTGGCTGAACGGTTAAGCAAGTATTGTACGGTGAGAATAGTCCTGGCTAATTCTTCTTTTATGGTTTGAGGAAGGATTCGAGAAACAGTGGGAGCCATCCAGTTTAGATAAACTAAAAACCACTCTAAACTTGCAAGAGCATCATGCTAATGAGTTTTCTTCTCTCTCTCCTAATTGCAGCGACCCTGAAAATGACTGGACTTAAGTTACTTTTAGAGAAAAATATACTGACAGGGCCAAACTATAAAGATTGGCTGCGGAATGTCAAAATGGCTTTGACCTATGACAAACTGGGGTACGTCCTCACCGCTACGGCACCTGCTGTCCCTGGTCCCAAATCCAGCAATGCGGATAAGGAAATCCGCAAAACCTGGGATTTAGATTGCGCGAGAGTCAAGTGCATCGTGCTTGCCTCGATGAACAATGAACATCAGAGGAGGCATGAGGATATGTCATTAGATGGCATATTTCTCCATACAAAGGAACTTTATGGAGAGCAATCTCGTATAGCAAGATACGAGACCTCTAAGAAATTGTTTCGAGCGAGGTTGGCTGTCGGGTCATCGGTAGGTGAACATGTCCTACAGATGATCGGCTATATAGAAGAGCTCGCAGACCTTGGGACGACTTTGGATAATGAGCTCTATACAGACCTTATTCTCCAGTCCCTTCCTCCCACCTACGCCCAGTTTATCCTCAACTTCAATCTTCAAGGAAAAGAAGTTGAACTTGCGGAACTCCTGAACATGTTAAGGAGTGCAGAGGGCACCTTGCAGAAGGCAAGGGAAACACCCGCTATGTTTGTTGGCGGTGCATCTTCTTCCGGGTCCAAGGCTAGGGCCAAAGGAAGGAAGAAGAAGGCCGCACCCAAACCTAGAGGAGGTGTTAGTAAGGTGAGAGGGAAGGGAAAGAAAAAGACTGCAGTACCGATAGTAGGCCAGGATGAGTGCTTCCATTGTCACAGGAAAGGGCACTGGAAGAAGGATTGCAAGGCGTGGAACGCCAAGAACCAGGAACCGAAGCAAGCTGTGGCTTCGACTTCAGGTGTGTTTGTAATTGAGAATTGTCTGTCGATCAACTCTACTTCCTGGGTATTGGATACCGGATCAGGATCTCATATTTGCAATTCATTGCAGGCACTGAGAAACCGTAGAGTGCTGAAGGAAGGTGATATGATCCTCAGGGTTGCTAACGGAGCTAGCGTGGGAGCTGCGTCCGTCGGGGATTATCACCTAGGATTGACGAGTGGACACATTTTGGTTTTACATAACTGTTATTTTATACCCAGCTTAACGTGTAATATCATATCAGTTTCCTTGTTATCAAATAAAGGTTATGATTTCACGTTTGTAAGAGATGTTGTCAACATCCACCTTAATCATGGTTTGATTGGGTCCGATACTCTAAATAACGGCATATATGTTTTAAACCAACTCCAAATTTTCAATGTCCAGAACACACTAAAAAGAAAGTCTCCAGATTTAAATAAAGCTTTCTTATGGCATTGTAGACTAGGTCACATCAATGAGAGAAGGTTGACTAAGTTGCATAAAGAAGGATATTTGGACTCGTTCGAATATCAAACTTATGACACTTGTCAATCCTGTCTCAAAGGAAAGATGACAAAGACTCCATTTACTGGACAAGGAGTAAGAGCGAGCGAGCTCTTAGGACTCATACACAGCGATGTATGCGGTCCAATGTCTACACATGCGAGAGGTGGTTTTTCCTATTTCATTACTTTCACGGATGATTACTCAAGATACGGATTTATTTATCTGATGAAACATAAATCCGAGGCTTTTGAGAAATTCCAAGAGTATAAGAATGAAGTAGAAAACCAAACCGGCAAAAGTATAAAGACACTTAGATCTGATCGAGGTGGTGAATACTTGAGTGCCGAGTTCCTAGGTTACCTAAAAGAGAAAGGAATTCTCTCTCAGCTTACTCCTCCGTACACTCCACAGCATAACGGTGTATCGGAGAGACGGAATCGAACCCTATTGGATATGGTACGATCCATGATGAGTAATGCTGAGTTACCGCGATCTTTCTGGGGTTATGCGCTAGAATCAGCGGCATATCTTCTGAACAGGGCTCCTACCAAGACTGTGCCTACCACTCCATATCAGATGTGGACTGGGAAGAAACCCCATCTTCAGCATATGAAGATTTGGGGATGTCCAGCTTTTGTTAAAAAGCAGCATGTGGACAAGATCGAGGCACGATCAGTAAAATGTTTGTTTGTGGGATATCCAAAGAACTCCAAAGGATATTATTTCTATTACGCAGAGGAACAAAAGGTCTTTGTTTCTCGTAATGCCCATTTTCTGGAAAATCAGTTTTTAGAAAAGGAAATAAGTTGGATCGAAATAGAACTGGAAGAAATTCCAGAACCACAAACTGCTACTGAAAGTTTGGTAGAACCAGAGGTTCAAGAAGAACAGAACATTCCCGCACCCCTCCGCAGGAGTAGTAGGCCGTCTCATCCGCCTGAGAGATACTACGGTTTTCTCATAGACGGGGATAGAGAGGATTGCATCATAGATGATGATGAACCTACTGACTTTCAGCAGGCCATCCAGAGCGGCGACTCGGTACGATGGCTAGATGCAATGCGGACCGAGATGGAGTCCATGTACACCAACAAAGTATGGACTTTAGACATTGCTCCAGATGGGGTAAAACCCATAGGATGCAAATGGATCTTCAAGAAAAAGATTGGTGTAGATGGACAGGTGGAAACCTATAAGGCTAGACTTGTTGCAAAGGGTTTTCGTCAAAGACCTGGTTTGGACTATGACGAAACTTTTTTTCCAGTGGCTATGCTCAAATCCATTCGGGTCCTTCTTGCTATTGCTGCCTTCCATGATTATGAAATCTGGCAGATGGACGTAAAGACGGCTTTTCTGAATGGAAATTTAGAAGAGAGCGTCTATATGGATCAGCCAGAGGGTTTCAATCAGAGTGGGAGCAGCGGGAAAGTATGCAAGCTGCTTAAGTCCATTTACGGACTAAAGCAGGCATCGCGGAGTTGGAACATCTGTTTTGATGAGACAGTCAAAGAATATGACTTTATCAAAAATCCAGATGAACCGTGCATATATAGTAAAGTTGTGGCCAGAAGTGTCGTATTCCTCGTCTTGTACGTGGATGACATTCTATTGATAGGAAATGACATTTCTATGCTACAATCTGTCAAAGAATTCTTGTCACACAGGTTCTCCATGAAAGACCTGGGTGATGCCTCTTACATTCTGGGGATCCGGATCTATCGTGATAGATCCAAGAGGATGTTGGGACTTTCGCAGTCCCGGTATATCGACACTGTACTGAAAAGATTCAGTATGGAAGATTCTAAGCGCGGTAATCTACCGGCTTGTCACGGAATCACCCTCTCCAAAGAGATGTCTCCCAAGACTGATTTGGAAAGGGAACGCATGTCTATTATACCCTACGCTTCTGCGGTAGGCTCTATAATGTATGCGATGTTGTGTACCAGACCAGATGTAGCTTACGCACTGAGCGTGGTAAGCCGGTATTAGTCAGACCCAGGGGAGATGCACTGGATAGCAGTAAAGAACATTCTCAAGTACCTGAGGAGGACTAAGGAGATGTTCTTGGTTTACGGCGCAAAAGACCTCAGGTTGGAGGCCTTTGCTGATTCCGGCTTCCAGAGTGATAAGGACGATTCCAAGTCCATGTCGGGTTATGTCTTTACCCTCAATGGAGGGGCGGTATGCTGGAAGAGCTCCAAGCAGGACACCGTTGCTGACTCGACGATGGAAGCGGAGTATATAGCTGCTTGCGATGCCGCAAAAGAAGCAGTCTGGATGAAGAAGTTCCTAACAGAACTTCAGGTTGTTCCTACCATAGTTGATCCAATACCTCTGTATTGCGACAACAACGGAGCTATAGCTTTAGCGAAGGAACCAAGGTCCCATCAGAAGTCCAGACACATCTTGAGGCGGTATCACCTGATCAGGGAGATCATTGATCGTCAGGAGATCGAGGTTCGGAGAGTTGCTTCAGAAGAGAACATTGCTGATCCATTCACGAAGGCCCTTCCTCAGATTCAGTTCGACAGGCTACTCGAGATCATTGGTCTACGATATGCCAGTACATAGCCCTAGTGCAAGTGGGAGATTGTTAGTGTTTATGCCCTAGAAGGCCATTACTGTATCATACTAGCTTGTATATTACTTAATGGAAGCTTGGGATATTCACATGTATATAACAGTCTTGCTAAACATGGTAGTATGCTACTTGGTTTTTCTATCTTAATATGTGAGTGTACGTATTGATAGAGCTCTTAGGATCTTGCTTGTCTACTAGCGTTGTGATGGCAGTCACACTAGTGGGGGCTGGGTAGTCTACAAGCACATCCTTATTCAGGTCCCTGGTCGTTGGATTATCGAGACAGAGCATCGATACTCCGGAGTAGACTGGTGTGTACGCTTCTCATCCCAGTTGGGGAGATGGTCTGTCCCACAGCCGTCAGTACGTCGTACTGGAGATAGTATACAGGTGCTCGTCAGGTTACGGGTACACCGGACAGGACTCACAGGGAACTGTTGGTTGGTTTGATACCAGTCGTCAGTGAACAGTTCCCAGGTGACATGAGTACAGCGTAGTCCGCAGACTTGACACTGCTACTTCGCCTCGAGTGTGTCCCACTGTTCTTAGATTGCTATCCTACCACGGCTCAAAGGAGTCGTGCAAACAGGTAGCAGTTGGGTGCAGTCCCGAGCACTTGGAGGCAGTGGCGGTTAGACAGGATTCGTCCCTCCTGGTATTGGGAGTAGATATCGTGCTGTGTCAGAGAGCCATTACGCAAAGTCCCTGGCCAGGGCAAGCGAGATTTGCTGGTAGGTTCCAGTAGTTTCTCAGGGTGTAATGGGCTTCCCTCCGACACGACTTATACCGCTATTAGGGGACTGACGCTTGCCGCCCCCCTAGGCCCGATATACGATAGTCTTGGACGAACGGACCGGACTGTATGGAGATTGTCACATCAGACTCAGTAGGAGTTCGGATGGGTTTTCTCATCGGCCTTCTTATCGACAACTACCTGGGGACCGTTACGTACAGCTAGTGCCGCTTGCGGTCTGTGGTTAAACCCACTGCCAGCGTAGTAGTCGAGTCTCTAGAGTCCCACACAGAGAGTTTCCTACTCCAGGCGAAACAATATAGAGGTCGCATGGTTTTGCGACAAAGGGTTCGGACGCATACGTGCGTTTACGCACGTACGACTTTCGGACAGTTTTTACCAGTCGGCTTTGGTTTAAGCCAGTTACTGGTATCCGGTTATTGGATTTTTACAGTCTAAAGTTTTTCCGTATTTTTGCGGATTGGAGGGGCGTTCTCGTAATTGTACGAGAAGCTTCTAGAAGATGTGACTAAGGAGGTTAAGGTGACATAAGCTTTGGATAAGATTAGTGAGTCATGAGGGTGATTCATCATGATCATTAATGCACCATAAATGCTTAATGACTCATGTTAATGAATCACCTCTTTTCATTTATGAAGCATGCTTATTCATTTCTATTATTCATTATTCTTTAATAAGAATGCTTCATAATATATTATGATACACTCTCTCTCATCTCATTATCTCATCTCACATTCTCTCTCCTCAAGCTCTCATCTTCAAGAGACTAATCCTTAATCCTCATGTGTTGAGATCAAAGGTTTAGTTAGACTTAAACATCCATTACCTTCACTCTATATTATCCTTTCTTCTTTGATTAGCAATCAAAGTAGATTAGTTACCTCAAGTTAGAGGTGTAGCTTGGTGTTTTGCTCTCGGGTGGATCGTCTACTACCTAGAGAAGGTCGAGGAGAACAAAGGAGGACACAAAGACGAAGGACCGGTTTCATTAGGTATAATCCCTAAACACAATTGATATGAAACTCTTTGTGTACGGTTATTTATAGTTTAGCTTCGATTCAAGCGGTTAGTCGATGTTCGTTCTTTAAACTTGATCGTTTTTGAAAATTCCGCCTCCCCACAAGTACTGGGGTGTACTACATCGACTTACACTCCGTCATTTCAGTTAAATATTCAGTAGTATTCAAGCTATGTATTTTGACCTTCGCCAAGGCATAGTGATTGGTAGCTGCTGAATATTTATCTGTAGCATAGATAGATGCGTTGGTTTGGGACAGTCGTACTACTATTTTGGCCTTCGTCAAGGGTATGTATGGGTGGGTTCAAATTAACCTGGATAATGACGGGTAGAACTTGACATGTGACTTATGATATGTTGGCCTTCGTCAAGGTCATAAGAGCATGGGGCAAAAATCCACATCGGGAGTTTCAAAAGAAACTGAAACTTGCTAGCGCTGCATACCATTTGGAGTGTGATGATTCTGGTAGGATTCCTTCAGTTTTGTCACACGATGATATTTGGATCCCGATCCTACTGTGAGTATATGCTACTCCTCGGGAAATTTCTCGCTTAACGATCAATGCTATAAACCAAGTAGGTGTCTAGAAAGGTGTTAGCGGGGCTACGCCCCCAGGGAAAAGAGGTTCTTAAATTAAGGAATTTCACGAAAGCTTTGGAAAAGCTCTCTCGAAGTACCGACACTAGCCTGGCTGAACGGTTAAGCAAATATTGTACGGTGAGATTGATCCCGACTAATTCTTCCTTTTTGTTTTGAGGAGGGATTCGAGAAACAGTGGGAGGTTTTATTGGAAAAACTATAAGAGGTGTATGGGTATAAAATATAAGATGGGTCAAAGCACAATAAGGCTCGAGTCTTATTAATACAACCCACTTATATCAAAAACCCGTGTACACTCATATAAATATAAATATAAATATATAACCGCCTCCCTCGTTCATGTATAATCAAACTTAATATGGTATCGGAGCTAGATCGATAACACCTCTAAGAGAGAGCAGTCTACATACCTCTGAGAGACTGGCCTCCACATATATCATTACACCTCTGAGAGAGAGTCGTATATATGCCTCCGAGAGACGCCTCTACACTTTTTGTACGATCCATGTGCAACGTTACCTCGTTGCATGTCAGGGGGTGTTAAAATATGTGGATAACATAGTCAAAATATGAGGGATGCATGAGTATAAAATATAAGATGGTACAAATCTCAATAATGCTTGAGTCTTATTAATGGAACCCATTTATATCAAAAGCCCATGTACACTCATATGTAAAAGTATATAATCGCCCCCCTCGAAATTTAACAATATCTATATCGGTTAAGCTATGTTCTCTTTAATTTCTTTTCAACTTTTTTTATATATAATCGTAATACAAATTATAGGCATACGATCAATCGCACGTACAATACACTAGTTTTAGATTAATTTTTTATTCTTATTTATTCCTGAATGGTCCATATCATCTATTTTTTGCACGTGTGACGCACGTTGATACGTATTAGCATTATACAGCCAAGATTTAAAATGATTTTTAATGATTTTTAGTTAAGATAATAGATACTTTAAAAAATTTAGTTAAAAATAACGAAAATATCCACATCGATCCTTAAAATAATAAATAAGTAAAAAATATTTAAAAATTCTTATAATTTTGATAAAAAAAATATCCACATTGAATGAAAATATTCACATCATGCGTGCTTTTATTTTATTAAATATGTGTATCGCACGTCACATGCGAAATACGAGTATCAATTACTGTTAGGAATGTGCAGCTAGCTTCCATATAAAGCACGAATTTGTCATAATAGACTAGCTATATCTTGTTGAACCTATTTTCAAATTTATGATTTTTCGAAGATCATTAAGTCAAATCCTCAATCAAACTTTTTCAACGGTTCAATTCAAAATATTCGGGTATACATAAGTTTCAAATATTGCTTGGATCAAAATATTGTAAGACACAAATAAGGTACGTGCGATAACAAAGCATTTTAGAAAACTCTTTGAAATTCATATTCGTTTATGACTAAACTATCAAAGATTAGGACCGCTCGGTGTCTGCTGAAGTTTAGGATAGTTTACTGAGTTTATCCTTCTTAATATGGTTTGCATTACAAGAGTAGATATTTAGATTTTGACACGAGACATATATATTTTTAAAACATTTAGTTGATAATTTTGAAAATAGAAAATGCTAGTTGTGGTTCTATAGATATTTCTCTCTCAAAATTGTAAGATTTTTCTTGCTACCTACATCGTGAATCAAATTGTCAATTTCAATTATAAATTCATAGCTGTAGATTATGACGATTTCGATTCTTTTACTTGTGCGATGCAATCAGAACCATGTGCCATCTTAATAAGATCAATTATCTTATCCAAAAGCATTAAGAATTTTAAACTAGAGAACTAAAAATCCTTTTAATTTTTATATTTTATTAATAATTTCATGTGCATCACACATGCAGTAACAAGTCGACACATTGCAGAAAATTAAAGATCAAGTTGTCTATATATATAGATTTTGCTAGTTATTTAAAACTAGTATTTTTGCACGTGCAATGCACGTTTTCAAATTAAAAAATGTTTAATTTTTTTAATTTGAATAGAAAAAAATTAGAGAAGATTAAACTTAGATGGTAGGAGTGGTTAATTTATTTTCAAAATAATTCACAACGATTCTAATAGTTATTTAAGATCAGTAGAGATGATTGTATAGTTATAACTAATTTAGTTGATGATTATATTTATTAAATCTTAGTTAAAGAAAATTTTATATTCAATTTTTTTATTGCTGATGTGGAACTATTTAAGACTATGTTAAAACATCAAATTAAAATCAATTTGGGACCCTCGTTCTAATAATAGAGATAATGAATGTATTGTTACAACTAATTAAACTAGTGCATGTGCGATGCAGGCATGCCTATAATTTGTATTAAGATTATATGTATAAAAAAATTGAAAAGAAATCAAAGGTAACATACCACCTCAATTGATGTAGATATAGATCAATCGTAAGAGATTATCATCTTTATATCATCATAATTTCTCAATCTGAAAAGAAAAATGTAAATTGAAATTGCAATCAAATTTATCGTATAAACATAAAGTCTTGAAAAATATAATTAGAAAAAAGATCTCGTTATTGGTAATAAGAAGTATATGGGGAAAAAGTAAAAAATAAGCGTTTATTTAGCTCCATCGCCTACTCTTCTTCTTTGTTCTTCATCTTTTTCTTCATTTTTTTATGGTAAACAATAACCGTTAGTTTAGCGACCGTTGAAGGTTGTTTTGCACCCATCCCAAATCCATTGTTTTAATCCATGATCTAAAATTAGTTTTAATTCATGAACTAAAAGGTAGTTTTTATTAGATAAGTAGCTATTACTATCAAACATTTTATATCTTTTTGTGTGATTTTGGTTTATTTTCCTTCCTTTTTTGTGTTGATTAATATTTTCAATTTCTTTTCTATAAGAATGACATGTGACATTCAACGAATACTTGTTAGTCCAAATCAAAATTTAAATTGAGGACCTCCAAAGAATTGTAGTTATAATAGCGGAGATTGATAATTATATTAGTTAGAGTAATTATGAATTTATCTCTACTATTATAATACAAAGAGGAGGAGAGGCCTGTAGCTCTATCACATTTTTTTGGAATTTAATATTGAAAAAAATAAGAAAAATTCTTAATTCTAAGACCACCCACGTCAACTTTGTTGTTAAGAAAATCCTATAATCAATAACTATAAAAGCCTTGAAAGGATTTTTAAACAAAAATTATTATGAGTAACAAAACTTGAAGAGCTATAACAAATTTATCATTTTTAACCCAGCTTCTTAAAAAATCAGAAGATATTGAATAGATTATAACAAATTAAAGCAATACATCACAAATTAAAGCAATACATCATAAATATAGTTAAATTACAACTACTATGTTACATGTGAGATGAGCGTGTATAGTAAAATAAGGTTTTCATATGGATATTCTTATTATCTTAACTAAAAGTCTCTAAGAAATATATTATTTTAACTAAATATCTTAAAATATCTTTATTAATCTTTTCAATTTTTCCCCATTCTTTGTTTTGATCCTATTTGCCTATATTATAATTTTTCGTTTGTATTTTTTCTCGATTTTTTTTTTTCAAATTTATTAAAATTCCACATGGCATTCATACATTATCTGTTTGTAGTTATAATAGTAGAGAAATAACAAATCCACTTATTTTTTTTTGATATTTTTTAAATTTAATCATGTGCGTCGCACATGCCAAAACGCTAGTTCTTTAAATGCTGGTGTGGTGCAATTAGAGATTGTGTTAGACCATTAAATTGAAATCAAAATTGAGGACCCATAAAGGTTGTGGACCTTGTAGTTATAATATTAGAGATAAAGGTATATAGACCACAAAAAAGAAAAATTAGTATGTTCGCTCAACAAGATATACAGACGACTAAAATTGGTGATAGTATAGTATGAGCAAACTTGACAGAGCATCTCGATTACTTTTAGGCATGTGTAGCGAGTAACCATATAGAGCATGTCAATGTGTCATAATAGCCTAGCTATATCTAGTTGTAACCTATTTTCAAATTTATGATTTTCCGACGGTCATCCTCAATTAAACTTTTCCAACGATCCAATTCGAAATCTTCAGGTATACATAAGTTCCAAATATCGCTGGATTGAAATATGACAAGACACAATAGTAACATACGTGCAATAACAACACACTCTAGCTAACTCTTTGATATTCATATTTGCTTATGACTAAAGTACAAGAGGTTATGACTTCTAACGATCTGTTTTTTCGCTCTGTTCTGCATGTAATTCATATTTGTTTTGTTCTTATATTTTGACAATCATGCATATTCACGGCTAAATTTGTTTTCTTGCCAACCAAGTGAACTCTGTAAATTCTCGGCAACAGGCAACACTATCTAACTTGAACGGTAGCTACAGTCAAAAAGCAAGTCTCAAATTACCAAGGTAAAGAAAATCGAAGTCTTGGTAGAATTCCTAATCGTTGAGATGAAAAGCTAGGTAGAGTGGCCCAAATTCCTGTTAGAATCTAATCAGTCACCTAGCTACACTGTGGGTCATCAAAAGTTACACTGATATCCCATCACAATCCCTATGTTCTTCTTGAAATGACACTAACTATCCCATCAACACTGTTTTCTACATCAATTATAAAGTCAATCCGCAGAGAATTACATCTAACCCTTGTCATAGGTTGGATGACTCTAAGGAACCGTTTGGTTGCAGGATTAGTATGGATTTGATTTCTGGAAGAATTTAGTGTTTGGTTGATAGATTTAGATTTCTAGAATTCCTTTGTTTTTTATGGGGGATCCACCACAAAACAAGGATTCTTGAATCCTAAATTTTTTTAAGGATTTTCAATAATTTGCCATTCTTCATTGTACTTTTAGATAAGATCCGTGTACTTTATTTATTTAATAATCCTCTTTCTAAAATCCTTAAATCCAATCCCCACTTTATTTTCACCAACCAAACAAAAATTATAAGAATCTACAAATCAAATACTAGGAATCCAAAACCAACCAAACAACAAATTACCAAATCTAGAAATTTCAACCGTACTATTTTGGAATCCAAATTTCATAATCTTGCAACAAAACAGGCCCTAATAGGCTAGCTAGGTTGAGAAGTTGAAAGAAAGAAAGAAAGAAGTTAATCTCAAGAATTTAATGTGAAGATAAATGAAATTGGAGATATGGGACATAGGCTTGGTCCCTTTCGTCCACCGTCCCCCCCCCCCCCCCCCCCCTCTCTCTCTCTATATTTTGGAGACTTGTGGAAAGGATATATATGCTCATATCCCATTCAGCAATTCAATTTATCTAGACAACAAAAAAGGATAGGTTATATATTTAGTATGAAACTAGCAATTGCCTCCGTGCCATGCATGGATCCGGGGAGTTTCTAACAATATATGCTATCACATAGATGGCTGAATCGTAACTAAATTTTATTGCAAACAAATCTTTCAAGCTTAATCTAAATTTTCTCCAAACAATTTAGAAAATTTCTTTATTTTCTCCAAAAATTGATTAGGCAAGGGTACACGTGCATTTACTGTATCAAGTTTACCGGAACTTCATTTAGCTCCAAAATATATATTAATTTAGGTAGTGCCTCTAAACTTAATAATTTCATGCAGGAAAAAGAGAATATGAGAAATTGAAATGAAGCTTTTTTTGTTTTAGCCATGGGTAAATAAATTTGAGAAGGCTTAAATAAATTTGTAAAGGCCAGACCATAAATTGTAAAGGGTTCAAATGAAAATTTCAAAAAAAAAAGCTGGGGCAATATGTAATTTTTCCACTCTTTTAGTTTTAGGTTTCTCTGGATAAACATAGAAAGTGCCCAAATGCTAATTTTCTGACAATACAGGGCATGTATTTTTTTTTTCTTTTAACAAAAGATTAAAAAAATTATTCATTATGGAGAGATAATGTGGGCATTATATAAATTAATCAACCAGTTGGACAGATTTGAATCCCAACTTACTTGGCAACGTGACAAAAGGTCATGTCTGGCTACCTCATAAGCCGCCTAATTACTCAAACGCCTACAAAAAGACCATTTACATACTTCAAAATTCTCACTAAGACATTTGGTATCTGTAGCGTAGATATCTAGTACCAAAGCAGGTTGTTTATTACGTCTGAAAGTTTTCACGACTTGCTTTGAATCTCTTTCGAAAATCACTTTTCTTGTCGTCTTGAAAGTCGGACCCTCCTTTCTGGATAGTGAGTCACTTCAACCCTAGTTAAAGCTTTTCGTCTTACTCGGCACGAGTTCTCTTTGAAACTCTGTAACAAGTTACTCTTATCAAAACAATGAAAGAGACCCTGCTCCCACTGAAGCTCATTGCTCAATTCTTTTAGGTGACCCTATGCTTCGGTTCCTTCAAAAGGATCGGGAAAGAAGGCCTCACAGATCTGATCTTGCAGAGGTGAGGTGGGCCTCAGGGGGAACTTTGCCAAAGGAATGGAATGTGACCCCTTCTAAGCAAGTTAATCCCAGTAGAGAAAGATCTACCTTAGGGAATGGAATTTCTTTCCAGAGAAAGAGAGAATGAAGAATATCATGACCTGCACGTCGCGCTGTGGTTGGCTCTCTTAGAAGTAAAAGCATACTTGTATTATATTAGAGCCTTTGACTCAACCGGTTAGAGCTTTAAGTCTCAAAGTGAAGCAAGCTATCTAGTCAAATCAATCCCCAAACTCATTGAAGAGGCTCATGAACGGGAACACCCCAGATTGCGACACGTGGGAGACGACGTGTCGTCAGTGCATACCCTCTGGACCCTTAGGGGCTACGACGGGGAATCAGTGTGACACATTACGAGTCTTCCTCGGGACCACGTGACGAGGTGTTACCCGACCTTTCGGGAGAGCCTCCCTAGAGTACCCACCATATGCGCTCAGGCAGCCGAGACTCCTCGGCCTCCTCGCTCGACTCTGAGCAGATACAAAGCTGAGCATCCTCAGCCTCCTCGCTCGACTCCGAGCCACCCACCGAGCTGAGATTCCTCGGTCTTCCTGTCTAACCAGGAGCACAGAGCCCAAGCGCCTCCGTAACGGCTCCGTGTATATCGTCAGAACGAGATTTCTGCCGCTCCACGTTCCTTATCCCACGCTGGCATATTTCTCCATTAACGAGTGTATCTCGCTGCTAATGGGCGTGTCCTGCCATCAACGTGAACGTGCCGTAACGGGCATAACGGACGGCGGGAATCTCACGCCAGATCGCCCCCATGCGACCGCTATATAAACCCCCTCTTCCAGAGGATTCAGGCAAGCCAAAATCAATTCCAATACGCTGCTACCCTGCTTTTATACCTCGGTACTTACTTGATCGTCGGAGGGTCCTACGTGGTCACCCACCCTGGGACTTCCCTTGCAGGTAGCTCGGCATCAACACCAACCCATTGAGATCCACGTGCCCAATTTTCACTCTCAATCTCAACCGATCAGGAACGTTTGCAGTAAGATCGACGGAGGACAACATCTGAGAGAGATTCCAATCTCCATCAGTTGGCGCCGTCTGTGGAAAGTCGAAAGACTTTTCCACCACAAACATTGATCCCCCGCCTTCAATTCAATGGCAAGTGACGACCGCGACAATCCCAGCACGAGCCGCCCCGCCCCCCATAACGGGGGCGGGAGTGCTCCTACTCTCCCTCATCAACGCCATATTCGCTAGGATCGACAGGCTCACGGCGATGGTGGACGCACTCGGCCGTGTTCAAGCGGCCGGCCATACCCACCAAACTATAGTTCCCCTTCTCCAGGATGGGGACGTACACATGCTAGCGGGTACGCACACTCAGGTCCTTGACCTTAATCGCGCTCACCCTGAAGTTAACGAACGTCGATGTGCCGATTTCGGTAATTACAACATACAAGCAAGGAATGATTCAATGATTCGATGGGTGCCGGAAAGTTCAACTCCCCGATCTCAGGGGAGACCAGGCCGCCGTTCTGACACCCGCCGCATGCTCTCACCTTTCGAGGAGGTGTTCATCAGTTCGCCTGCTTCCAGGCACGACCGACGCCCCCACCCCCATTGAGGCCGCGCAAACGACGAATGTCGGGACTACTCAAGAAGGGCCTCGCCCGAGGATTTAAGAAATGTGATAGAGTGAAACCGAAGCCGCACCGTCACGCAAACCCGGAGCAAAGATAGCCGGCGCTCCGACTATGGAGAATCCTTGGGGTACCACCAACGGATCGAGGCCATCGAAAAGAAGATTGAGGACATACGACAGGACGACCACATGGCCGGTGAACGGGCGAAGTACTCCGCTGATTCACTCATAAGACTGTTTACTGAGCGAATCCTAGCCAAATGTGTCTCGTCCAGGAATGAACCGCTTAAGGTGCTCCTATTTGACGAAAAGTCTGACTTAAAGGGCCACTTAGACGCGTTCACAGCCGCCATGAGCTTCCAAGATAACTTGGATGCGGATCAATGCAGGGCCTTCCCCACCACCCTCATCCGAGCTGGTCGGGATTGGTTCCAAGGGCTTGCAACGTGCTCCATCTCGACCTTTGATGAGCTGGCTACCCAATTTCTTGGTCATTTCGTCGGTAACCGACGAAAGAAAAAGACGGTCGACTGCCTGTTCACCATCAAAAGTGGAGACAAGGAATCCTTCAAGGGGTATGTCACCCGCTTCTACAATGCCCTCCTAGAGGTTCCCGAGCACCGCAATGAAACGGTTATCACAGGTCGGGACTTAGGCATAAAAAGTGGCTCCGCTCTTTTGCATTGGCGCAACCTAAGACCATGGCCGAAGTGAAAGCATGGACCAATCGAGAAATCCAACTCGAATCAGAGGTGAACTCAAATCTGCCCAGAGACGACCAAACAGACAAGAAAAGATGGGGCAGGGAAGAGAAAAAGAAAGTTGATCGCCCGAAACCTTATTCCTCGAGGTTCCAGGAGTACACTCCTCTGAACATTTCTGAAACTGAGCTGTTAGAGGAGGCCACGGGCGAGAGGTTTTTTAAGCTCCCACCAGCTACCTAGACGACGGGGAAGCAGCTCCACGACCCGTAATGCGCCTATTACAGGTCGCAGGGTCACCCGACTGAGAGCTGCAAGCAACTCGGTGACTATATCGAGGAATTGATCCACTCTGGCCACCGGTGAAATACCTGTGAGACAAGCGACAAACGGAGCTGGAGCAAAATGACCAAACCCCACCCGGGAAGTTAACAATCGGGCAAATCATGGTCATTTTGACGAATCCAACCCCGAAAAGTGGGAGGAACCACCACCTCCTACCATTCGGGGACATAAGCGATCCACCCCATAAGAAATGCAGGAACGATGACCCGATCATCTTCACCGACGAAGACCTTGACGACATATCACTTCCTCATAATGACCCTCTTGTGATAACAGCCCTGGTCCACCGTTACGAGGTCCGGAGAATACTGGTTGATTTAGGGAGCTCAGCGGATGTCCTATTCTTCGATTGTTTGCAGCATATGGGATTAGGTCCATCCGACCTTCAGCCGACCTCCCACGTTCTCTCTGGGTTCACCAACCATTCTGTCCCGGCCGAGGGATTGGTCACCCTCCTCTTCAACATTGGAGAAGCGGGCAAGATGCGAACCGTACCGGTGAACTTCCTCGTTGCTGAGGTCCCGTCATCTTATAGCGTTCTCCTGGGATGCCTACCTTAAATGCCCTCCGGGTTCAGATCTCGACTTACCACCTTGCGCTCAAATTCCCTTTAGATAATGGGGCAATAGGCCGTGCCTATGGGGACCAACAAACCGCCAGGATCTGCCTCACCTCGACATCCCCTACTGGAGAGAAATGAGATGATTTTGAAGACACACATGATCCTCATAGGTCTTTCGATACGCGCGAAGACCGAAAGGAAGTTCGAGGCGCCCCGTTGGAAGCGTTAGCAGAAGTTCCCTGCACAGAGGGAGTCGACGGTCGGACAGTTCGGATCGGCTCTCTCTTGACAGGGGACATCCGCGAAGGCCTGATCCGGTTCCTCCGAGACAACTCGGATGTGTTCGCTTGGAATCCAGCGGACATGCCCGGGATTAGCCTCTAGATGATCTCCCACAAGCTCGGGGTCGATCCGAAAGTCAGGCTGATCCGACAAAAGAAGAGAAGTTTTGCGCCGATTAAACAGAAGGTGATAGAGGGCGAGATGGATCGATTGCTAGCTGCCAACATCATCAGAAATCTGGACTACTCGGAATGGATGGCGAACGTAGTCATAGTCAAGAAGGCAAATGGGAAATGGCGCATGTGCGTCGATTTCACGGACCTAAACAAGGCTTGTCCCAAAGACAACTACCTACTTCCTCGGATAGACCAGCTAGTGGATAGCTTGGCCGGCCATGAGCTGCTGAGCTTCATGGATGCCTTCTACGGCTATAATCAGATCCGAATGAACCCAGCCGACGAAGAGCTGAAAGCCTTCACCACGGATCAGGGGATATACTGTTACAGGGTAATGCCTTTCAGACTCAAGAACGCCGGGCTACTGATTGGAAGAGATTTTCTGTGTTTAAATTTACCGCAATCAAGACGGTGTCGCTTGGTAGCTAACCGGTTGAGTACGGGTCGATCCACAGGGAGAAGGAATCCTTTTCTTTATGTTCTAACGAGTGAAGTCCAATTAAGTTGGGTTTTGTTTTAAGATCTATGAATGAGAATAAGTTGATAAAAAGCTTGCTAGGGTTAGAATTAGGTTAGTTCGAAATAGAAATCTTCTCACTTCTTTCAATACCTTAGTTGTGAATAAAGGTGTTAGGGTAATCGGCAACAACGGGGATTAGCACGACTGGGAAGAAACTTAGTTTCTTCCTTTTGGTCCTTGTCCGTCCGTTCTTGGCTCTTAGCCCTAACCTCCGGTTAATTCAACCACAACCGGTCTAATTAGGGAATCACCGCTATCATGTAGGATAGGGTGCCGTAGTGAGCGGATTATGGTTGATTTAAAGGGAGTCCGTATTTAAAATTATTTGAGTAAAGAAAGGAGTGAGAGAGATTTCTTTCTCTCAAACCTTCCCTCTCCTACCCTAACAAGTGAGGAATTACTCACTCATTAGAGAGATAACAATAAAATTCATTTTGAGGAAAAAGCAGATAAATTTCTATCACTAAATTAACAATAAAAAATTGCAGGTACGATAAAAAGAATGCGAGATAAATAAAAATCTTACTTTATTGATGTCCTCTCATAAATGCATTACAATGGAATTTAAATTTAGATCTAGAAATTAAAAAGAGGAATAAAAAATAATGAGAGGCATGCCTAATTTGGCTTTGAACCCTCCTATTTATAGATAGGAAAAACCCTAGGTTTACATTCTGATCCATACATGAAATTACAAAACAACCCAAAAAACCGAGTCAAAGCACCGACACCCCACTGACATGTGCAGAGCACGGTCGTGGAACCGCGGCAGAAGAGCCTGTTTGGTCGTGGTTCCGCGGCCATTTGGTGGGTTCATGGGCCTAATTCTTCAGGGTTTCTTCAAGTTGCTTTTATCTTCTGTTTTCTTCACTTGGTTTCTCAGAATCTCTTCAATCTCCTTCCAGATTTCCAATAGTGCAGAATGATGTGGACTTTTGCCTTGAGCTTCGCGTTGAAGTCTTGGATCTTGTGCTGCCCTTGTGCTTTGTGCATTGAACTATCTAATGATTTTCCATTTTGTTCCTTGAACTGGTAGGCGGCATCATACGGATTCATCTGTTGTTGGTCGTAGTCCCACATTTGTTGTGACTTTTCATGAATTTCACTGTAAAGAGCTGGGAACCTATAACCTGCAACTATTTAGCAGACATGGATCAAAAGTACCTACTTATATGCAATGTGATTAAGAATGGGTGATATAATAAAGCAAAAATCTGATATGAGCAAATACCCCCAAACTTATCTTTTGCTCGTCCCGAGCAAAGCCAATTTAATTCTCAAAAATTCCTAACCTCACTTTCGCAGGGAACGCGATTGCACTGAGCTTGTGCAACAAGTCGTTAAACCTCTAGGTGTCCCTAGTAGGAGGAGTGTTGTCTCCTGAGGGTTTTCAGCGGAGAGTATCCACAAAATCCGTTCAATTTGTCCATTAACTCTAATTCTTCAATTCAGTATTCTAGTAAGGAATTCTATCATCTTCAACTTAGAAATCATCAACCTATATTTTTCACACTCACTTTTCATTTAACTTAAGATCGTATATGTTTTGCAAATTTATTAAGCTTTCAGCATCTTTTGAATTTTCCTTCTAATGTGCAATCTCAACTCAGGAATTTTTATCATCTTTACTGAAGATATAAGGCCTATCATTCATTCCTATCTCTCATCCAAACCCCAATCATATACCCCTACGTGTGTAATTTTTACCCGTACACTTGGAAATTCAATTCAAGCTATCATACTCTTGTCCATGTCCAAAGTACTTTTTAGTTGGAGATGAAATTGCTCACACATTCTTCATGCGACCGTTAATACTTCTTGAGCTACTAAACGACCGATTACAAAACGTGCTTGCGCATTTAGGCGTAATTCCTCGTCTTGTGATACCTAAGGCTTAGCAGCGACTCCTAAACCAGTTGGTCTAAGGCACTAGGTGATAAAGCACCATCGCTATATTTTTTATTTATGCTGCCTTAAGCAATTACAAAACCAGTGTTCATTTTTTTATGTCTCTTTATTCACCATTTATACTTTTGTTTTATTTTCCTTCATACTAAGGTTAATAGACAAGAGCATTTCAAGGTATCTTCTACTATTTCAAGTTTCAGGATGTGTGTAAGTGCGTGTAGTAGGGTATATATTTTCAGAATTTAGACTAAAGGTTGAGAATTTATTTTTCAGACTTACACTTCAAACAAAAATTTCAATACTCTTCTCTTATTTTGACTTAGCCCAAGAACTGAACTCAAAATTTGCCTATTTCTAAATAAACTGCCAGGGCATATATTTTCTATAATTAAACTTTAAGAAAGGTTATTTTTAGGGTTTTTAATTTACCATGTTTAGGATCTAGTTTTTCCTAACCAGTCAACCGTCATGTTGAACTTAAGGCAAATATGGCCAAAATTTGAACTTTTCAATTTTTATAATTTTTAAAAATTTCACTTTTTTATTGATTTTATTTTTATTTGTTTATTTTTATATTTTTTATAAAGATGCAATGCAGAATTAAATATGCAAATAAAGAAAAAACAAATATGTACAAAAATAAAAATATGCAGATGCAATGCAAAGATAACTATTTACAATCAACTTCCACTCCCAAACTTATCGAAAGCAGTGTCCTCACTACTCATGGCCTCTCCGTCCCCTCGATGGTGAGCGGGATCGTTCCTCTCTGGCCAGTAGGGTGGTCATGCCCTGATCCAAACCCGTCACTCACTGATCAAGGTTGGTCATCATCCCTATCAATCTTTCTATCCCCCTATTTGTTCGTTGCATCAAGCGCGCTTGCGCAACGGGGGTAAGCTCTTCATCGCTCGCGGTTGAGCTCGAGCTGGGTGTCTTTGCGGGCACGTCTTCGGCCGGCTCAGTGCGTGACCATAAATCATGTAATCGTGTATAGGACGTGGAGACACCTTCAAGAAGGGGTCGAATTGGAATTCCACAATGCATATAAAATTCAAATTCCTCAACAGGGAGGAAGTTGCGACACAGTTGTGTCACCAACATAGGGCATGGATAGTTGGCAGCCCTCTTGCCCGCACCAATCGAATGAAGCAAAACAGTGCACATATCGTAGCTCGGGTTTCGAGTCATTAGTGGGTGCACTATATGGAGGGATGGTGTGAAAAATGTCATGTTGTGTGAACTACCAAAAATATTATTTTTTGCCCACAGTTAACACGTTCGCAAATAGTGTGCGAGCCTGGATACCCTTTCGAGGCTCCCTAGAACAGTCGTTACCCATCAAGGGTAGGTAGTCCTCGAAGCGGAGTGGTTGGTCATGAATGGGGAGTCGTGAAATTAGGGTAACTTCGTGGATGAAGTCCCTATCAATTATTATTTCCCTATCCCCTCACATTAATCTAAGGTACCCGTGTTGTGCAAGACTACCTTCATCCATGCATTCATAAAAACGGGTGACAAGATCCGGAAGCGCGAATGCATTCGGATGGTTAAATAGTAAAAAGTTCCATCCGCGCCTTCGGATCTCATCACCGAAGTAACTACCATAAACAGTGTGTGCAAACATTTAGGAAAAATCTCTTTCAAACTGCAGGGTCGGGGCCATTACAGAGAAGTGAAGATATTTGTAAAAATTTTAACAGAGAGGATCAGAGATGCAAACCTCCTCTGAAGATTTCAGAGGGAGAGGAGTCCAAGATGCGGCGGTTGCGCGGCAGAAGAGGACTTTTGCGGCGGAAGCGCGGCGACTTGATGCGATCTCTCTGCTGTTTCTGCCGCGGCGGCTAGGGTTTTGAGGGAGTGAAAAATTAGTGTTCTGTAAATGTAGAGGAGGGGCCGGGTTGTATTTATAAGGGGTGTTTGGGTTATTTGCAAAAAGGACCCCTTAAAAAGAGGAATTTATTTTGTAAAGAAAAATTTGTATTATTTATTTATTTATTTAATAGAACTGAATATTTACAAAAATACCCTTGAAAATTTGATTTTTTTTAAAATTTTTTTAAAATTTTTATTCTTATTATTATTTTTATATAAGTACAAGTGGTACATATCTCCAAACTTATTTGAAACAGTATTTCCACTATTTATGGCTGGATAACCGAAATTTAGGGGTAGATGGAGGAAGATCAGTCAATATAAATCGGCTCCTGCAACATCAGGAGTTCCTCCGAAGGGTCCGCGGTGTGAAACGGTTTAAGCCTGTGTCCATTCACTTTAAATAGTGAACCATACTCCGGATTCTCTAAGTCGACCGCACCGTGCGGATATACGGTATGTAAAAAAAATGGCCCTTTCTATCGAGATCTAAGCTTGCCGGGATAGAAATATAGCCGGGTGTCGTAAAGTAATACCTATTGACCAGGTATGAATGTTTTGCGCATAAGGTGTTTATCGTGAAACACCTTCGTTCGATTTTTGACGACAACCGCGTTTTCGTAAGTTTCATCCCGAAGCTCGTTTAATTCATTTAACTGCAGCTTTCTATGGCCGCCCGCATCTTCGAAAGATAGATGCAGCTCTTTTATCGCCCAAAATGCACGATGCTCTATTTCCACTGGAAGGTGGCAAGCCTTTCCGTAAACAAGCCGATAAGGAGACATGCCAAGATCGGTCTTATAAGCAATTCGAAATGCCCAAAGGGCATCAGGAAGTTTTAAAGACCAATCCTTACGGATTTTGGAAACCGTTTTCTCCAAAATCTGTTTGATTTGCCGATTTGAAACCTCGGCCTACCCACATGTTTGGGGATGATAGGGCGTTGATAGCTTATGATTAATGGAATATTTCCGCATTAAGGACTCGAAAGTCCTATTACAGAAATGGGTTCCATTATCGCTAATGATTGCTCGGGGGTGCCCAAACCGGGAGAAAATGTTTTCTTTGAGGAATCTAACGACAACCTTGTTGTCATTAGTCCTGCTAGGCACAGCCTCGACCCACTTAGAAATATAATCAACAGCAAGGAGAATATACAAGTTCCCAAAAGAATTAGGAAACGGTCCCATAAAATCAATCCCCCAAACATTAAAAAATTTCTACAACCAATATTGGATGGAGCGGCATTTCATTTCTTCTGGATATCCGGCCCAAGTGTTGGCACCGGAAGCACGTCTTGCAGTAATCATGTGCGTCTTTAAAGAGTTGTGGCCAGTAGAAACCACACTGCAAGATCTTTTCGGCTGTCTTTCTAGGGCCAAAATGCCCGCCACATGCTTGATCGTGGCAAAATGACAGCACGCTCTTGAATTCATTGTCGGGGACACACCGACGAATAATCTGGTCGGGACAGTATTTAAACAGATAATGTCCGTCCCAGTAAAAGTGTTTTTACCTGGGATAGGAATCGGAGTCTGTCATGTTTTGACCATTCATTCGGCAGTAGTCCGGTGGCTAGATAGTTTACAATATCTGCGAACCAAGGTTCGCATGATACTGTCAAGAGCTGGTCATCCGGAAAAGCGTCGTTTATCGGAAATTGAAGCGTCGGCGAAGAAGGGAGGCGTGAAAGATAGTCGACGACTACGTTTTCGCATCCTCTTTTGTTTTTGATGACAAGGTCAAACTCTTGGAGTAAGAGAATCCAACGGATCAGCCGAGATTTTGTGTCCTTCTTCGCAAAAAGATGGCAAAGAGCTGAATGCTCAGTGTACGATGACTGGAGAGCCGATCAAGTAGGGCCTGAAATTTTCTAAGGCAAACACAACAGCCAAGAATTCCTTCTTGGTTATTGTGTAATTCAATTGGGCATCGATCAAGGTGTAAGTGCACGGCGGCGCCCCGGCCGTCAAACTGACGCCGGAATGCGGAAGCGGTGATAAACTTTAATTTTACGAACTTAGCAAACCGGCACCACCGCGCACTAAACACCCGGATCGGGCCATTAAACTAGATCTAGCTAACAACAAGACGGGTTAGAGATATACCGAGTGATCCGAGTCCTCCGGTCTTCTCGTCGTCGTTCCGATCTCCTGCGGAAACTCCGGTCGTCGCCTCCTCGCCGGAAGGGCACCACATCGCCTGCATCTTTTACGGGCTCCCACCTCAATACCGAGGCAACTCGGGCACGAAGCTGGCAAGTCGACGTGCCCAAGATTTGCTGTAGAATGTAGTGTAGAGGCTATGTCTCATTTGGGGGTTTTAGTTGCTATGGAGGATGGAGGAGGAGGTTAGGAAAATTGGTGCTTTCAATTTTCTAGCAAGAAGAATATGAAATGAAGAATTCCTCACATAACAAAATGAACTCTCTCCTTCTCTTCTCTCAAGTGTGGCCAACCTCTTCTAGTGAGAATGGTGGTGGGAAATGAATATGAATCAATAACAAGAGGGAGGTGATGGTAGGAAAAGAGAAAGGGGTGACCATATCAAAAAGCAATGATAACAAAGTCATATCAACTCTCATCAAGTCCTAATCCATTCTAATCACCATTAAAGCAAAAGAAAAGATGGATAAAGCATCTCATGATGATAATCACATCAAGAAGCCACAAAAGCAAAAAAAACCCTCCTCAATAAGTTATTTGCTAACTTGCAAATAACCCCCTCCATCGGAAAAGTCCGGCCGGGAAAGAACAAAGGAAAACCGGCCGGAACGGAATGCAAACTGGCAACTCCAGAAAACTGGTCCCGTAATAAATTACAGGAAAACCCCGATACTGTGCATACACACCCGCATCTGTATTCCGACCGGATACAAATGCAAAGAGACAAAATCTACACTGTACTATACTAGGATCCGGCTTAAACCAAAGCCGGCTAGTAATATCCGTCCGATCCTGATCCGTGCAATACCGCACGTATCTGATCGAACCCTGCCATATATCCATACGGCCTCTAGTACTAACCGTCCGATCCTGATCCGTGCAATACCGCACGTATCTGATCGGACCCTGCCATATCTCCATACGGCCTCTACAGCGTTTCGCCCGAAACTTGAGTAACTGAAAGTGTGGTGGACTCTAAAAACCCGTCAATACTATGGCTGTGGATTTAACCACTAGCACGTCAGAGGTATAAGCCAATACGTGACGGGCCACCAGCTATTGACCAAAAGGGACGTCGATGAGCGAACTCATCCTGACACCCTACTGAGCCTATCAGTGACAATATCCGTACAGTCCGGTCCGTTCGTCTATGAGCATTGCATGGCGGGCCTAGGGGGTTGGTAAAAGTCAGACCCCCAAAAGCGGTACAAGTCGTGTCGGAGTATAGCCCAGAACACCCTGAGATACTACTGGAATACCTACCAGTAAATCTCCTGCCTTGGCCAAGGACTTTTCATGTTCTGGCTCTCCTCGACACAGCACGACCTCACCCACAATACCGGGAGAGAAGAACCCCTGCAGATCCGCTCACCGCCTCCATGTGGCTCGGGACTGTACCCAACTAAAACCTGTTTGCACGACTCCTTTGAGCCGTGGTAGGGTAGTAATCAAAGCACAGTGGGAACTTACACGAGACAAATGACGATCCCAGGTCGAGGAACTAACCTGTACACATGTCACCAGGGAACTGCTATCTGACGTCTGGTATAATCCCAACAAGCAGGTTCCCGGCGAGTCCTGTCCGGTGTACTCATAACCCAATGAGCACCTGTATACATCTTAGGTGAACCAACTGACACCAGTGGCTTGTGAGACCGGCCACCACCCCTCGTCGGGGTCTCGACTGTATACACTAGTCTACTCTGGAGAATCGATGCCCTGTCTCGAAACTCCCACGACTAGGGACCTTTTAAGGATGTGCTTATAGACTCCAGCTCTCACTTATATGATCGCCCTCATACTGCTGGTAGTCAAGCAAGAATCCTAGGGGCTCTATCAACGTGCAATAGTGACCTGTAAGGTCACCTAAAGCAGTACACGATGATAAAGGTAAACCAGATAGCATATTATCATCTCGAGTAAGACTGTCCTATCGGGATAGGTCCTCCCTCAATCATTGCAATCACGTGCCTGTGATCCAATAATTGACTCTGAGGGCACTATCTCCAACAATCTCCCACTTGCACTCAAGGATAATTATTGCGATGTCGCATACTCACAGCCCGTGTGATACCGAACACCCAACTCCTCTACTTGGCAGTCTCACAAAACTCGTTTGCGAAACTATTGCGTTCGAGGAATAGCCTCAGTGAGTGGATCCGCCTTGATTTTTCTTTCTATGTCTCTCTATATCTCAAGTTCGCGGAGAAACCCATCTCCCGAAATGAGCAATACCTGTCTTAGAATGTGTTTGGATGTCTGATGGGACCTAGCTCATAAATGAACTCCAAATCCAAACTTCTTAGACTGTATCGTCAACTGAACTTAATCAGTATCCTGCACCATGCCTCCCTCAGTATTGCCTTAGACCACCTGTCCAAAATACCGCCCCTCATCAGAAGGAAAACTATAACTCTGACAACCTCCTTGTCGTCCGGGTCACCTTGGAAGCCTGGAATGATAACTATCTCCCGAATGAGGCTGTCGTTATCATATCCCTAGAACATCTACTTATGTTCTAAAGCTGCTCCCGACTGTTTCTCCAGGATTGGATCAATGTCAACTTATTGCATGTAGTGCAAGAACAACATCTGGTGTGGTACTTGACATCTCATGATTGACTCAATTGCCTGAGCAAGTGATCTGCTAATCATGCACATCCCTCTCCCATTTAGTCTGTAAGACACCTTTAGAGAGGGTGACTCCATCACCTGTAGGTATACTACTGTGCCAGGAGTCGTCCATTCTAAATACTCTTAGAATGCGGTCAAAGTACCCAGATTGGGAAACCACCCAAATCTAGATCTAAAACCATAGATCTAGTAACCAAAATGTACGATATACGATCCAATTCCTATGTGGAGAAACTACTGTGTGACAACCAAAGTGTAACCGATCGTAGTATAGGAATATCACTTCCTACTCTGTGTATGCATCAAATACCAGGACATCACACCCTACTACCTTCTCAACAGATCCATCCCCTATTCTGATGAAGTCAAACCTATGACTGTCACATCAGAAATTGATGATCTATTTCCGCTATAACTGCTTTAGTCTATAAATAGACATAAGCCATCTGTCCACCAATGCTTCCGCTGCTCCCACTGACCACGATAACCCTCTGGCAGAGTCATATAGAAGTACATTTCTAAAGCAAGTTTAGAACGACGCTATACTCATCCTCCTGCCGGGTCTCACAGCCTGGAACAACAGCAATGGCAAGTGTGGGTAAACAAGAACTTTCCTGTCACCGTCCTTGAGGCTACCGGAGTACCTCTCGGGTGCCTGAAGTTATCCACCTTATCTGCGGAGTGGCCAATGGAATGTCAAACCAGATTGAATCTTTAGGTTCTTATCAAATCTTCAGTAATCGTTTGCGGTTCTGGAATCACTTCCAGTTCTACCATACTCCCACAACTGTTTTCTGAAAAAAAAATCCATTTTATTAAAACTGTGGTGAGTCAAGAACAATATCACTATTGATCTTCCAGATGGTAGAATATCAACCCTCTGCATAGCCCGGGTCAACCCACAAACAGCCATTACAGAAACATGCCTTGAGTTATCCAGAGTCTGGTTTTAAGCATAAGCTGGACAACTCCCCGTATCTTAACAATGTCAAGATATGAACTGTTCTATATCCAATATAGAAACAGAGGCACTGATTTAATTGAACCAGATTCAAATCATGCAGCTGTCTCCAGTGCATGTCAACTAAATGGAAGGAGGCCGATCAGCGTTACTCAACTTAGGAATGCTTCCAATTATGAGTAACCTGAAAGAGAAGCAAGTTCTCTTAACTACTACTATCAACTGAATACCATGTACAAGTATCTACATCTTCGATCACTTTGAAGAATCCCGATGCTTGCAACACCTGGTTCTCTACTTTATTCTTATACCTATAACTTCTCAAAACTTCGACCCTGTGTTTCTACGAAACACCTGTCTAAGAACTAGAGAAGTCATAAGTAAACAGAATACAGTACGAGGACCAACCCCTCTGTCCTCATGGACACTGGACAATATACAATACTCTGTATAAGTCCCCTGAGTCTAGTGACTCATTCACTGTGTGTCGTAGGTTGAAAACTGTACTTTTGGTTAAGAAGAATTACACCGCTGTTCAATGCTCCTTACCTAACCATCCACTGGTATAGGTAAATGTCATAGACATAATTTCAAAAAGGTATGTCTCACTCTATAAAAATAGATGTACAGATATATCAATTTAAAATTGGTGCACAACAACGGATATTCAAAACCAAATATTTGCCGACCGGCAAACAACCCAGGTGGCTTCCTCAAATATCACCAATTCCAACGAATCCCGATATAATGAGGATGGTCACCTAATTCCCAATAACTTACTCCCACTCATCATCTGTAAAGCCATGCAGATGTGAGACTCATACCTGGTAAATACATACCCTGGAGCAAGTGTCTAATTGGGAAATCAGTTTTCTATTAACAGTACACAGTGAAACTGAAACATTGAAATGTTTCGATAGGGTATCCTGGTATTCCTAGTAATGCCTCTTCCATTATCCAGATTCACAACTATAACCGTATAATTCTTTGCCACTTCTCCAAATCCCTTTATATGTCTTTAGTCATTACCTTCTGTACACCCCTTTAGGCCAAATGGTTTTCTTCATTCCCTACCGTTCGGCACCAGCCTATGGTTTGGAAGAAGAAAATCCAATAAGCATAAAGGGTGTACTGTCCTAATCCTAGGAGCACTCGCAACGCGAGAGAAGGTGAAGATAAAAGACACCTGAATGTACTTTATTCCTATTTCTCCTGAACCAGGATCCATCCCCGAACTGGAATAAGTTCCTTTCGAGTTCGTATATAACCATACGATGGATTATCCAATAAACTGGGATCTTCGCAGTGATACGGAGTGTCCTAGAGAAATACAAAGGTGATTTGGGATTGGCGAAGAAATACTTGGTTAGGTCGTGAATAGCAGTCGCAATTTACTTTGCCCTCTTACTAATCCCTTGCTTTGTCTGAACTTAATACCTTCTGTACACCGTTTAGGCTAATTAGTTTTCTTCATTCCCTACCGGTCGGCACCAGCCTAAGGTTTGGAAGAAGACTATCCAATTTGCGTAATATGTGTACTACTCCTAAACCAAGGAGTACTCGCAACCTGAGAGAGAAGGTAAAAGGAAAAGACAACTGAATAAACCTATTCGTTTTCTCCAGAACCGGAAACCATCCTCGAATTCCTTCGAGTTCGTATATAACCATACGATGGTTTTGTCCAATGGAAATGGACGTTCGTAGTAATACGGGGTGTCCCGGAGAAAAGGGTAAAAGTAGGAGTGGCAATGAGGTTTGCAACTCTGACAATCCAAAAGCCAGTGTTAAGAAGGTTCGGTCAATTTGGTCACTGAGTCATAGTCTAGGGTCGGGTCAATGGTCGCTGCCAAAGAGAGAGAGAAAAGAAACACTCAGCGTGCACTCTAACCTAGATCAGAATGGTTATCACTTTATCTAATCTGGAAACCTCCCACTGTACCGTCAAATTCTCCTCCAAACCTGAAAGAAGAATTAGTCGGGGTCACCCGAGGAGTAAACCAACTCATCAGTGGAAATCGGGATCCAACTATCATTGCATAATAATGTGACGGAATCCGCTCACGTCATCACACTCCAGAAGGTATGCTCATATCTGGCAAGTTTCAGTTCTTTTGAAACTCCCGATGTGATTTTTACCCCATGCTTTTATGACCTTGACTTTGGCCAACAAATCATAAGTCACATGTCAAGTTCTACCCGTCATTCTCCAGGTTGATTTGAATCCACCCGTACCTACCCTTGACTTTGGCCAACAAGGCAGTATGACTGTTCCAAACCAATGCATCTATCTATGCTGCATATGAATAACCAACAGCTACCAAACACTGTGCCTTGACTTTGGCCAACAAACACAGTTTGAATACTATTGACTACCCACATGAAACGACGGAGGGCTATGAATGGTTTCTGGCGAAAACCTTTAACGTAATGAACTTGATATCGTTGAAGGAACGGATAGCTTTTTAGAAAATATAGTGACGAAAACCTTTACTAAAGAGGTCACTCCCGGTGAAGGGATCTCGGCTCTTTCCCCGTAGAATGGGGTGCAGGATATTCCAAATGAATACCACGATGCAAAGCAAAAGCAATCGGCTATAGTGAAGTTAATGCCCTGACGCAAACTTCTGTCCAAGGGGTCACTCCCGGTGAAGGGATCTCGGCCCTTGCCTCGTCGACTGAGGAACAGGATATTCCAACTGAATGCCATGATGCAAAACAAAAGAGAATGTCCTTGTAATAACAACTTTTTGAAAAATGTTCCAACAACATCAGATTAGGTTTGTTTTTAACTTGCATTGATCCGAATCAACGCAGTCCCATCAATTGATCACACCACAAAGAACGAAAATATACTGATGTACGTCTATGCCATCCGCATTCGCCACTGGGTCCCGTCATTACCCGTTAGGTTAGCTAACTAACGACAGAGCGGGGACTGGACTAGCGCGGATGTAAAACATATACAACATCTACTAATATATATACCAATATATTATATTCGCTCAAGGCGTGATAAAATGCAACATCACAGAAATGTACAGCATCACAGAACAATACAGATATCTGGGATCCCCGGGTTTCACAGAGCCACTACTGAAACCCGATGTTCCCCTGGTCATGTGGATAGCCTGTGCAATGAAATCCTAGACCCCTACGGGCGCGGCAAGTTACCCGCCAAAACCAAAAGCGAGGCAGCCCCCTTCAGCAACGTGAATGGACCACCCGGCACTTCATGGAATCCGGTAACTTGGGCACCCCTCCTGGGCCAACCTGTTACCCCTACGAGTGCGGCGAATAGCCCGCCAATCCTAGAGTGAAGCCCCCTCCGTCTCAATGCCATGAGATGCGGGCTTGTTGCCTTCCAGAACCCGGCTATCCGTGCACCCCTCTGCGGGGTAATCCTAATACAGAAAGTAAAATATACATACAACGGGTACATCGACCGCAACCTGGTCGTGCCCCAAAATAATAATACAATCAGGCAGTGACGGCAGTCCACATGTCGTACGCTCGCCCCGCAATATCAAATGTACATAATACAACAGAACTGTACTAGCATTGCATCCAGGCTATCTCCCACGACCAATCCGCAACATCACAACATAACACAGAACATCAACGTGAAAGTCACGTTCGCAAATCCGTCTAACCGGGCTATAGCAGTCAGACTGGATTTACCGATCAAGTGACATTCACGGTCGCAGATATAATGTAAATACTGTGAAATAATGTGTTTAAAATATCTGATCGATTAAATTTTACCAAGTGGGCCCCCAAGCAATACTGTAGCACATCAAGAAATTCTGGGCCCAAATATAATATTCCAAAAACCCTAAAAACAACCCAGAGAGCAACTGCAGAAATTTGATGCAGTGATCTCAACATAGTGCCGCGGAACCGCGGCCCAAAGGGGTATTTCGCCGCGGTTCCGCGCTCCCACTGTGGAGTCACTGTATCGAATTTCTACAGTGTTCTTAGAATTTCCAGTACATCACTTTTCTACAACCTGAAAAAATTTTCGAGCAAGGAAAAATTCAACAGAAAACTGATGTGAAGAAAACGCGGGTTTTTGGAATTTTGGTCGATCGGAAATGCAAACACATCAAACAAAGCTAGACCATGTTAATGGCGAGGCTCTGATACCACTGTAAGTACACGGCGGCGCCCCGGCCGTCAAACTGACGCCGGAATGCGGAAGCGGTGATAAACTTTAATTTTGCGAACTTAGGAAACCGGCACCACCGCGCACTAAACACCCGGATCGGGCCATTAAACTAGATCTAGCTAACAACAAGACGGGTTAGAGATATACCGAGTGATCCGAGTCTTCCGGTCTTATCGTCGTCGTCCCGATCTCCTGCGGAAACTCCGGTCGTCGCCTCCTCGCCGGAAGGGCACCACATCGCCTGTATCTTTTACGGGCTCCCACCTCAATACCGAGGCAACTCGGGCACGAAGCTGGCAAGTCGACGTGCCCAAGATTTGCTGTAGAATGTAGTGTAGAGGCTATGTCTCATTTGGGGGTTTTAGTTGCCATGGAGGATGGAGGAGGAGGTTAGGAAAATTGGTGCTTTCAATTTTCTAGCAAGAAGAATATGAGATGAAGAATTCCTCACATAACAAAATGAACTCTCTCCTTCTCTTCTCTCAAGTGTGGCCAACCTCTTCTAGTGAGAATGGTGGTGGGAAATGAATATGAATCAATAACAAGAGGGAGGTGATGGTAGGAAAAGAGAAAGGGGTGACCATATCAAAAAGCAATGATAACAAAGTCATATCAACTCTCATCAAGTCCTAATCCATTCTAATCACCATTAAAGCAAAAGAAAAGATGGATAAAGCATCTCATGATGATAATCACATCATGAAGCCACAAAAGCAAAAAAAACACCCTCCTCAATAAGTTATTTGCTAACTTGCAAATAACCCCTTCCATCGGAAAAGTCCGGCCGGGAAAGAACAAAGGAAAACCGGCCGGAACGGAATGCAAACTGGCAACTCCAGAAAACTGGTCCCATAATAAATTACAGGAAAACCCCGATACTGTGCATACACACCCGCATCTGTATTCCGACCGGATAAAAATGCAAAGAGACAAAATCTACACTGTACTATACTAGGATCCGGCTTAAACCCAAGCCGGCTAGTAATATCCGTCCGATCCTGATCCGTGCAATATCGCACGTATCTGATCGAACCCTGCCATATATCCATACGGCCTCTAGTACTAACCGTCCGATCCTGATCCGTGCAATACCGCACGTATCTGATCGGACCCTGCCATATCTCCATACGGCCTCTACAGCGTTTCGCCCGAAACTTGAGTAACTGAAAGTGTGGTGGACTCTAAAGACTCGTCAATACTATGGCTGTGGATTTAACCACTAGCACGTCAGAGGTATAAGCCAATACGTGACGGGCCACCAGCTATTGACCAAAAGGGACGTCGATGAGCGAACTCATCCTGACATCCTACTGAGCCTATCAGTGACAATATCCATACAGTCCGGTCCGTTCGTCTATGAGCATCGCATGGCGGGCCTAGGGGGTTGGTAAAAGTCAGACCCCCAAAAGCGGTACAAGTCGTGTCGGAGTGTAGCCCAGAACACCCTGAGATACTACTGGAATACCTACCAGTAAATCTCCTGCCTTGGCCGAGGACTTTTCATGTTCTGGCTCTCCTCGACTCAGCGCGACCTCACCCCCAATACCGGGAGAGACGAACCCCTGCAGATCCGCTCACCGCCTCCATGTGGCTTGGGACTGTACCCAACTAAAACCTGTTTGCACGACTCCTTTGAGCCGTGGTAGGGTAGTAATCAAAGCACAGTGGGAACTCACACGAGACAAATGACGATCCCAGGTCGATGAACTAACCTGTACACATGTCACCAGGGAACTGCTATCTGACGTCTGGTATAATCCCAACTAGCAGGTTCCCGGCGAGTCCTGTCCGGTGTACTCATAACCCAATGAGCACCTGTATACATCTTAGGTGAACCAACTGACACCAGTGGCTTGTGAGACCGGCCACCGCCCCTCATCGGGGTCTCGACTGTATACACTAGTCTACTCTGGAGAATCGATGCCCTGTCTCGAAACTCCCACGACTAGGGACCTTTTAAGGATGTGCTTATAGACTCCAGCTCTCACTTATATGATCGCCCTCATACTGCTGGTAGTCAAGCAAGAATCCTAGGGGCTCTATCAATGTGCAATAGTGACCTGTAAGGTCACCTAAAGCAGTACACGATGATAAAGGTAAACCAGATAGCATACTATCATCTCGAGTAAGACCGTCCTATCGGGATAGGTCCTCCCTCAATCATTACAATCACGTACCTGTGATCCAATAATTAACTCTGAGGGCACTATCTCCAACACAAGGTTCGGCTAGCATAATAGATTACATGCAGCATCCTATCGATGTGTTATCCAAGGACAGCACCAATGGCAAAATCGGATGCATCGCATATAATCTCAAATGGATGCGTCCAGTCAGGAGAAGAAAGAACGGGAGCAGAAGTGAGTGAGCTTTTTAATGACTCGAACACATTCATACAGCTTGAGTCGAAATTGAATGTGGTGTCCTTGGCCAGCAAAAGTGTCAAGGGCCTAGCAATCTTGCTAAAGTCCTTGATGAACCGTCTATAGAAACCGGCATGTCCAAGGAAGGCTCGAATGTCTCGGACGCATTTGGGAGGAGGGAGATTGGAAATGTCTTCAATCTTCGCTTTATCTAGCTCAATGCCATTTTGCGAGATGATATGTCCTAAGACAATACCTTTACGCACCATGAAGTGGCACTTTTCCCAATTTACTGTAAGGTTCTTATCCTTACACCAGGTAAGGACAGCGTCTAGATGTAGCAAACACTTATCAAAGGAGTCGCCGAAAATGGAGAAATCATCTATGAAGATCTCCAAGAATTTTTCCACCATGTCTGAAAAAATTCCTATCATACACCGCTGGAATGTAGCGGGCGCATTGCATAACCCAAAGGGCATGCGACGATATGCAAACGTGCCGAAAGGACAAGTGAATGTGGTCTTGTCCTGATCTTTTTCGGCAATGGGAATTTGATTATAGCCGTAGTAGCCATCCAAAAAGCAGTAGTATTCATGCCCAGCCAATCGATCAAGTATTTGGTCAATGAAAAGTAATGGAAAGTGGTCTTTCCGTGTCGCGGCGTTGAGTTTCCTATAATCGATGCATACTCGCCACTCAGTTTTGGTGCGAGTAGGAATTAACTCGTTTGCCTCATTTGTTATGACCGTTATATTTCTTGGGGACAACGTGAATGGGGCTAACCCACTGACTATCAGAGATAGGGTAAATGATACCACTATTAAGACACTTTACGATCTCCTTTTTAACAGCCTCCTTCATGACTGGGTTGAATCGTCTTTTTGGATCCCTGGTTGGTTTGGCATCATCCATCATATGAATATGATGTTCAACTATCAGGGGACTAATCCCCTTGATGTCCGCCATAGTCCAGCCAAAGGCTTGCCGATTGCTCTGCAAGACCGACAGAAGGGCTTTCTCTTGCTCTTGAGCTAAAGAAGCCGAGATGATAACAGGAAGGGTCTCATTCTTACCTAAGTAAGCGTATTTAAGGTGAGACGGCAACAACTTGAGTTCGAGCGTCGGAGGTGAAATGATTGAAGGTAAAATCGGCGAAAATGTCTCAAACTCAAAGGATTCCGGCAGAGGTTCAAAACGAGTGTAAGCCACCGAGTCGGATGGTTCAGCTAACTCATCCGAGAACTCAAAGGATTCAAACTCGGGTGGTGACTGGTCATGTTCGTTCGAGAAAGTGAAACACTCGTAGTCATTATCGGGAGTAAAAACAGTATCAGGTTCAAGGAGGAAAGCACTAATGGCATTAAGATTGCTATGATCGAACAAATTTTTTTCTAATTCACAGTCCTCCGCGGTGATCTCTTGGATTGAGCAAACGTCTAGTATATTCGCATTAGGTTCAGAGGGCTGATTCCACAACTTAAAAATGTTGAGTTCAATTGTCATGTTTCCAAAAGATAGGTTCATCGAACCATTTCGACAATTGATCACAGCATTCGAAGTCGCAAGGAATGGTCGACAGAGTATCACCGGAATTTGATTCCGGGGGTTAGCTACAGGCTGTATATCTAAAACAATGAAATCAATGGGGAATATGAAGTCCCCTACTTTGATCAACACATCCTCTAGCTCACCCCTAGGATGGGTGACGGATCGGTCGGCAATTTGGAGAGTACAATGTGTAGGTTTCAGCACTCCTACACCTAATTGCTCATATACCGAATAAGAAAGTAGGTTAACACTGGCACCAAGATCCAAAAGTACGCGGTTGATGTTCTTATCCTCAATAGTTATTTAAATCGTAGGATGGCCAGGGTTCTTTCGTTTTTGAGGTAAAGGTTGGGTAAGAGCATCACTCACGGCACTAGCTAAGAAAACTTTCTTAGGTACCTGAGATTTCCTCTTCTTAGTGCATAAGTCCTTCAAGATTTTTGCGTAAGACGGGACTTGGTGGATTGCATCTAAGAGGGGAATATTAATGTTAACCTGTTTAAACAACTCTACAATCTTCTCCATTTGTGGATTTTGTTTATTGGATCTCAACCTGTTTGGAAATGGAACATTTTGAAAATTGGTTGAGTCCAATGTTTGTGGATAAGATTGCGGAGTTGGAACGGATCCCAGTGCTGGTGTTTTTGTGGAGTGAGATGTGGGTCCGTTCGGAGCAGCAGAAGAAGTAGAGCCTTGTGAAGAATGGAGAACAGGCTCTGAAGACGAAGAAGAAGAAGAAGCGGCGGCCGAGGTGTCATCATCAGTGCCAACGTTGTTGTGCAATATCCTTCCAGATCTCAATGTAGTCACGGCACTCACATTATGGTTTTGTTATTTAAGAGCAACATGTGTATTTTGTGGGTGACCAGGATTTGGGAGTGGTTGAGTTGAAAGCTTCCCTTTCTCTCGCTCGCTTAAACCTGCATTCAGTTGTGCAATCTGGGCTTCAATGGTTTTGATGCTTTGCCCATGTGACGCAGTGTGTTGTACCAAAGACTGAATGGAAGACTGGATGTTGGTGGAGGATTGAGTTGATTGTTTTAAAAACGCCTCCAGACTTCGTTCTAACGATTAAACCTTATCGTTATTTGGCGTAACAAAATTGTTTTGAGGAAAAGAGTTGTTGGGTGCAAAATTGTTCGTTTGATTTTGGTAAGGTTGGGGTTGGTAAGGTTGCTGATATTGAGTTTGTTGAGGAGCTTGTTGTTTAGGAGGAGGCCTCTGGAAGTTGTTGTTGCCTTGGAATTGTTGTTGATTTTGATTCCAGGCAAAATTAGGGTGGTTCCTCCAACCAGAATTGTAAGTTGAAGAGTATGGATCATTTCTTTATCTTTGCTGAAATGCAGTATTGACTTGATCCTGTCCTTGAGCAAGTGGGTTGTAAGGACACTCTTCGGTAAAATGGGATGGATCCGAACAACAAGCGCATATAGTGCGAGGGGGAAGAGCAGGGGCAGGAGAAGGCGATGAGAATTTGCTCTCAATTGCTTCTAGTTTTCGTGTAATCGCTGCCATTTCGGCCTTCATTACAATTGACATATCAAGTTGATGAACGCCTGCCCTAGATAGACCAGAAGAAGTGGACGAAGTGGTCGGTCTAGTGCTTTCCTACTGAAGCGTTTGTTTAGCAAGATCTTCGAGAAATTGCCAAGCTTCCTCGTCAGATTTGGATAGGAAGTGGCATTGACAAATGGTCTCCAACAACTGCTTAGTTGCTGGGTCAGTCCTTTGTATAAGGTTTGGCAAAGTTGCCATCTCTCAATACCGTGATGTGGGCACTGAACAAGAAGGTCTTTTGTATAGTTCGAAACACTTCCAAAAAGGCTCGGAAGGAAGCTAGGAAAATTGGTTAATTTCATTACGTATTCTCGCGGTCTTATCATTTGGATAAAACTTTTTAAGAAACGCTTTAACAAACTCTTCCCAACTGTTTATGGAATGAGATGCAGTACTATATAGCCACTTTTCAGCCAGGTCACATAGAGTGAAGGGAATGACTCAAAGCCTTATAGCATCATCGAACAGTTGGGTTTTCTTCATCATTGCACAGACGTTCTGGAATTTGTTTATGAAGATATAGGCATCTTCGGATTCCAGCCCGTGAAATTTAGGCAACATGTTGATGAGGTGGGGCTTAATTTTGAAATTTTCCCCATTTGCCGGCGGGAGTGAAAGACAGGTAGGAAGTGCGGAGCGGGTAGGATAGAAATGATCCTGGAGCGTGATTCGCTGTGGCTCTTCAACAGGAGGTGGTTGCGAGTTATTCGCACCCAGTTGAGGTGGAATTAGTCCCGAGGTAGGTAAAGGGTTGTTAGGATTGAATCCTGACATCTCAGAAGAAGATGAAGATGAAGATGTATGAACGGAATTCCGGTCAACGTCGGAGTTGGCCTGCAAAGATAAAGATGAAAGAGGTGTGGATGGAGTTTCGACGTCGGAGTCGATCGCGTAGTCGGTAGTGACTAACGAAACACGGACTAAACGGGCACTAGTGTCCCGAGTCCAACCGGACATACACTAAACGAGTTTAGTGTAGTCAAAATGTAGAATGTGAGGGTAAGAAATCGTCAATGGGGAAATGTGGATGAAAGGAGGGTGAAATGGGATTCTTGCGACAAAGGGCAAGTTTTTATAAAAATTTGTTTTGTTGTTTTTTTTTGTTTTTTTAATTTATAAAGAGTTTTGCAAAAATTTGTACGGTCTCACGGCGTAACAATCATAGTTTAAAACATGCACAATCAAACCTAGAGTTAGGGTCTTCTAAGTCCACTAGACTGCTCCTAACTGTTCCAAAGTGACAAGTTGTGAGATATCCCTCAAATCGCCTCTTCACCGCCAATTGTGGCCAGGTAAGCACAAATGAAGAAAGGAGGGTTCCGCTCACGAATCACCGTGAGACGAGCCTTCTAAAGTTACCTTTCTCACTTGTCTAGCCTAGGCACCACAAAGTCAGGTTTAGATAAACGACTGAATGCCCACAACCTTCCTCTGTCCTAATGAGCGCGACAGTCCTTAATTGGCTGAGTCTAGATATTTTTTAATTAACTCAAGGATGATGCATATGTTTTTTAGTGATTTTTGGGGTCTTAGGAAGGGTAATGAAATCCCTACCTAATCTTAATTGGTGTTATAGCCCCTTAGATTCCGTATTAAATATGAAAAGCAGTAACACACCAATTTTTTTTTATTTATTTGCGGCGCAAAGAATCCTGCACAAAAATAATTTATTGGAGAGGGAGAAGAGATTCTGTGCAAAGAAGGCTGCAGAAAAATTATTTCAGTGGAGTTCAGGGGGTAGGAGAGAAGAAAAAAGATACTCACAGAGAAAATGGGGTGTTGACGTCACAGGTTGACCGCGGTTCCACGGTCAAAGGCCTGATTCTGCCGCGGTTCTGCGGCAAAAAAGTAGGTTTAGATCTCCAAAATTCTTCTCTGTGCTGAGTTGGTTCTCCTCTGTCTGTTCAGATCCCCTGTTTCTGGATTTGTTCACTAAGCTTTGCTTCATATATGAATCAGTCTGTCTTCCTTTCCTGCACAATTCGCACAAAAACCAATCAAAAATAACAAGATGATTTTTTTATGTTTTTTAATTCTTTTAAAAATATTTTTAATATTTTTAATTTTGTATATTTTTATATTTTTTTTAATTAACCCGAAATTACAAAAAGAATTAAACTACCGTCTCCCCGGCAACGGCGCCATTTAGTTGTTATGAAGATTTTCTGTGTTTAAATTTACCGCAATCAAGACGGTGTCGCTTGGTAGCTAACCGGTTGAGTACGGGTCGATCCACAGGGAGAATGAATCATTTTCTTTATGTTCTAACGAGTTAAGTCCAATTAAGTTGGGTTTTGTTTTAAGATCTATGAATGAGAATAAGTTGATAAAAAGCTTGCTAGGGTTAGGATTAGGTTAGTTCGAAATAGAGATCTTATCACTTCTTTCAATGCCTTAGTTGTGAATAAAGGTATCAGGGTAATCGGCAACAACGGGGATTAGCACGACTGGGAAGAAACTTAGTTTCTTCCTTTTGGTCCTTATTCGTCTGTTCTTGGCTCTTAGCCCTAACCACCGGTTAATTCAACCACAACCGGTCTAACTAGTGAATCACCGCTATCATGTAGGATAGGATGCCATAGTGAGCGGATTATGGTTGATTTAAAGAGAGTCCGTATTTAAAATTATTTGGGCAAAGAAAGGAGTGAGAGAGATTTCCTTCTCTCAAACCTTCCCTCTCCTACCCTAACAAGTGATGAATTACTCACTCATTAGAGAGATAACAATAAAATTCATTCTAAGGAAAAAGTAGATAAATTTCTATCACTAAATTAACAATAAAAAATTGCAGGTACGATAAAAAGAATGCGAGATAAATAAAAAGCTTACTTTATTGATGTCTTCTCATAAACGCATTACAATGGAATTTAAATTTAGATCTAGAAATTAAAAAGAGGAATAAAAAATAATGAGAGGCATGCCTAATTTGGCTTTGAACCCTCCTATTATAGATAGGAAAAATCCTAGGTTTACATTCTGATCTATACATGAAATTACAAAACAACCCCAAAAACCGAGTCAAAGCACCGACACCCCACTGACATGTGCAGAGCACGGCCGCGGAACCACGGCAGAAGAGCCTGTTTAGCCGCGGTTCCGCGGCCATTTGGTGGGTTCATGGGCCCAATTCTTCAGGGTTTCTTCAAGTTGCTTTTATCTTCTGTTTTCTTCACTTGGTTTCTCAGAATCTCTTCAATCTCCTTCCAGATTTCCAACAGTGCAGAATGATGTGGACTTTTTCCTTGAGCTTCACGTTGAAGTCTTGGATCTTGTGCTGCTCTTGTGCTTTGTGCATTGAACTGTCTAATGATTTTCCATTTTGTTCCTTGAACTGGTAGGCAGCATCATACGGATTCATCTGTTGTTTGTCGTAGTCCCAC
The DNA here is from genome assembly GCA_030015575.1 of Agapanthus africanus. Classification (NCBI taxonomy): domain Eukaryota; kingdom Viridiplantae; phylum Streptophyta; class Magnoliopsida; order Asparagales; family Amaryllidaceae; genus Agapanthus; species Agapanthus africanus. The sequence goes on along the minus strand of CM057345.1, from coordinate 111,615,835 downwards.
ATTTGTTGCGACTTTTCATGAATTTCACTGTAAAGAGCTGAGAACCTGTAACCTGCAACTATTTAGCAGACATGGATCAAAAGTACCTACTTATATGCAATGTGATTAAGAATGGGTGATATAATAATGCAAAAATCTGATATGAATAGCCACGTACCAGCGACTGGTCAACAAACTGTTCAAAACACAGATCGGGAAAAACATGGAAGTCTACATTGACGACATGATTGTAAAATCCGCCTCATCGGTCGGACATGCTGCGGACCTCGGCAAAGCGTTCGATGTCCTGCGAAAATACAAGATGAAGCTGAATCCAGCTAAATGCGTGTTTGGAGTCACAAGCGGGAAATTCCTCGGTTTCAAGGTTACCCATCGAGGAATCGAGGCAAACCCAGAGAAAATCAGTGCCATCCTTGACATGTCAATGCCCAAAAGCAACACCGATATCATGTGACTCATCGGTAGGTTGGCCGCATTAAGTCGCTTTATGTCCAGAGCTGGGGAAAATGCCTCCCTTTCTTCAAAGCCCTCGGAAAAATTCCCAGGTTTGAATGGACCGATGAATGCCAGAACGCTCTACAAAAACTCAAAGCCTACCTGGCGACCCCGCCACTTCTCACCAGACCGGTCGAAGGTGACGAACTGTAACTATATTTAGCTGTCTCTGACCAAGTCGCGGGCTCAGTGCTTGTCAGGGAATTAGAAGGGACGCAGAAATCGGTCTACTACGTGAGCCACGTTTTCAAGGATGTGGAAACTAGATACCTGGCTATAGAAAAAATAGTCCTGGCAATCGTCGTCGCTTCCAGGAAGTTACGACACTATTTCCAGGCGTACATGATCCTCGTCCTCACTGAAAGACGTCTAGGGAATATCCTTGCCTCCCCCGAATTGTCGGGCCGCCTAGAGAAATGGAGATGGGTACTGTCCCAATTCGACATCAAGTACCGACCCAGAAGGGCCATCAAAGCCCAGGCCCTAGCCGACTTCGTAGTCGAGTGCACCATCCCCACAAGGGAAGGAATGACTGCTCAAATCCCCGACTCATGGCCCTCAGTCGAGGAAGTATCCGGCCCAATCCCGGACTGCGTGCTCTATGTAGACGGATCCTCTACAGAAGAAGGAAGTGGGGCAGGCCTGATCATCCGATGCCCGAACAACGCGGAAATGGAGTATCCCCTAAACCTTGGTTTTAAGGCATCAAACAACGCTGCAGAATATGAGGCCTTATTAGCAGAGCTACGAATCGCCTCCGGAGTAGGGCTGAAGACCATCCTGATACGTAGCAACTCTGCACTAGTCGTCTGTTGGAGATAGTGCCCTCAGAGTCAATTATTGGATCACAGGCACGTGATTGCAATGATTGAGGGAGGACCTATTCCGGTAGGACAGTCTTACTCAAGATGATAGTATGCTATCTGGTTTACCTTTATCATCGTGTACTACTTTAGGTGACCTTACAGGTCACTATTGCACGTTGATAGAGCCCATAGGATTCTTGCTTGACTGCCAGCAGTATGAGGGCGATCATATACGTGGGAGCTGGTAGTCTATAAGCATATCCTTAAAAGGTCCCTAGTCGTGGGAGTTTCGAGACAGGGCATCGATACTCCAGAGTAGACTAGTGTATACAGTCGAGACCCCGACGAGGGGCGGTGGCCGGTCTCACAAGCCACTGGTGTCAGTTGGTTCACCTAAGATGTATACATGTGCTCATTGGGTTATGAGTACACCGGACAGGACTCGCCGGGAACATGCTAGTTGGTCTTATACCTGACGTCAGATAGCAGTTCCGTGGTGACATGTGTATAGGTTAGTTCACCGACCTGAGGATCGTCATTTGTCTCGTGTGAGTTCCCACTGTACTTTGATTACTACCCTACCACGCTCAAAGGAGACGTGCAAATAGGTTTTAGTTGGGTACAGTCCCGAGCCACATGGAGGCAGTGAGCGGATCTTCAGGGGTTTGTCTCTCCCGGTATTGGGGGTGAGGTCGCGCTGTGTCTAGGAGAGCCCTTACACGAAGTCCTTGGCCAAGGCAGGAGATTTACTGGTAGGTATTCCAGTAGTATCTCAGGGTGTTCTGGGCTACACTCCGACATGACTTGTACCGCTTTTGGGGGTCTGACTTTTACCAACCCCCTAGGCCCGCCATGCGATGCTCATAGATGAATGGACCGGACCGTACGGATATTGTCACTGACAGTCTCAGTAGGGTGTCAGGATGAGTTCGCTCATCAACGTCCCTTTTAGTCAATAGCTGGTAGCCCGTTACGTATGGCTAATACCTTTGACGTGCTGTGGTTAAATCCACAGCCATAGTATTGACGAGTCTTTAGAGTCCCCCACATTCAGTTACTCAAGTTTCGGGCGAAACATGATAGAGGCCGTATGGAGATATGGCAGGGTTCGATCAGATACGTGCGGTATTGCACGGATCGGGATCGGACGGTTAGTACTAGAGGCCGTATGGATATATGGCAGGGTTCGATCAGATACGTGCGGTATTGCACGGATCAGGATCGGACGGATAATACTAGCGGGCTTTGGTTTAAGCCGGATCCTAGTATAGTACTGTGTAGATTTTGTCTCATTGCATTTGTATTTCCGTCGGAATACAAATGCGGGTATGTATATACAGTAGCGGGGTTTTTCCTGTAATTTATTACGGGATCAGTTTTTTGGAGTTGCCAGTTTGTTTTCCGTTTCGGCCATATTTCTTTGTATCTTTCATTGGCTGAAGATTGGTGGAGGAGGGCTTATTTGCATTTGTGCAAATTAGCATTTGTGGAGGGTGTTCTTTGCATCTTGTTGTTTCATGATGATTCTACCACCCTTGACTTTTCTTTGTTCATGATGGTTCATGATAGCTTGACTTTGTGATGAGATGATGAGGTTGGTGGAGTGTTGGTTTTGTCATGTGATCATTTCTTTACATCATCACTTTTTCTCTCTCTTGGATTATGAGAGACTCTCATTATCTTTTGATACTCACTCACTCCCTCACTCCCTCACTCTCTTCTCTTCCTCATGAGGTATGGCCGGCCATGATAGAGGGAGGGGCTGCCCATTTTTGATGTGGGAATTTTTGCTCCTTTGATGCTACAAAATTCCCAAGTTCATCCACAAAAATCTTTGATCTATTTTCCTCCACCAAAAGGCAACTCCCTACAACCCCAAATGAGACATATAGATCTTCACTTATTCTACAGCAAATCTTGGGCACGTCGGCTCGCCAACTTCGTGCCCGAGTTGCCTCGGTCAAGAGGCGGGAGCCCGTAAAAGAAGCCGGCGATGTGGTGCCTGATTAGTCGAAAATATTGCATATTTTAACCAGCAATTTCCTCATCATTTTCATTCATATAGAAGTGTTCGGCATTCATATTTTACATATTAGCAAAACTGTCACAAAATATCAGATTACATGTATTAGACTCTAAAACCAACACTATACATGTAATTGACTGCATTTCATGGCATCGCATCATCCGTATATTGCGCAACACTTGTTTTGAGATCTGTGCAGGAAAATCTAGAAGAAAGGCCAAAATGTACATGGTACCGATCAAACGTTACGCCAACTCAATGGTTTCAGTTCTGGTAGCAATCCAAAAGGCAAAACACAATTCAACATATCAGATAAAGCCCCAAATAGCAGCCCAAGACCACACCAGAAGTTTGAAGCAATCAAGCCACCACTTAGCCGCGGAACCGCGGCGCAAGCCGGCTTAGGCCGCGGTTCCGTGGCCATCTTGCCACATCACCTTCTTAAATTTAGTGCACAAGGCTTATCTCAGGGTCCAGACTTCAGAAAGACATGTCAACTTCCAGAAGACTCCAGAGGTTTCTGCCAGATCAGCAAACAAGGGTTTCTAATGCTTAATTAATCCTAGCTTAAAACCTAAGCTAGCTCCTAACAAACTCCTTCTAGAAACTCCTCAACAAACTTTTGGAGGGAATTGTAATTTCAAACCTCGACCTAGGGTTTGGGAAGTCTATAAATAGAAGCCTAAACCTTGGGTTGAGATATACTTGATACTTGATACTTGGATCCATTATCCAAGACTTAGATACTTCTTCATTTTACCCCCTTCATCTTCTTCTTCCACAAGTCTAGTGACAAGACTTGTGTGAAACCCTAACCCTAATTCCAACTCCAAAAGCCAAGATCCCGAGTACCCATCAAGCAAGAAGCCTTGCAACCTTTTATGAGCCGAGCCGATCTTCAACAGAGCAAGTGGTCCAAACGATCCGCGACTCACGGAGCCGAGCGACGCCAAATCGACAATTTAGTTCTTCCTCTTGTAGTTCTTGAGCGACTGTAATCAAATTGTTGATATAAATAAAAGGTGAAATTCTTTTATCTTGTTTTCTTTAAATTCTTGCATCATGATTCAATCTAAATTTCTAGTTGTCATTCTTGTTGTGATGTTTGAGTAATACTTCGCCCGTCAAGGAGTCGAGACGATCAATAGAATGATGATGTAATATATCTGAAAATGATTCTTGATTCCTACAAGTTTTGTAAACCCTAGCAAATTTAAGAACCGACGACCCATTTCGTTGCGATGCTTTCTTGATTGATATCGCTCGAAATTGGGGAGATACGATCGTTTCTTGAAATTGCGAGAGGCTAGAATGTGAATGATATCGACGAAAGAACAACGGTAAAATGATGAAATCCTAGTTTCACGAGAAATCCCTAACTCTCGTCGATCATCATCGATCTAGTATCAATTCTTCGAAGGACAAGAACACGATATCTTGAGATTACATCACGTCAATAGATTCGATCGATTCCTACGAGCCTCTTTTAAATTCTTGACATTTTGGTTGGAAATATTATCGAAACCCAATTCTTGATTATTTATCAGTTTCTTGATTCTTGATTAAACTCGTGACACCTGAATCAATCGATAAATTCTTGAATCATGTTTTGTTTTCTTTTCAATTAACTTTTCGATTCAAAAAAATCAAATATAAAAACGAATCGCACAATCCCTGTGGACGATCCGCACTCACTTACAATCTACATCCGACACCGTAGTTGATTGCGGTCAAATATAATTTTTTGATTGTGATTCTATTCATTTTCTAAAACGACGCACAAAGAAATCTTTTCAATCAAATGGCGCCGTTGCCGGGGACTATTTGATTCGATTTACACAAACCGAGAATTCTTTTCAATCAGTGCCCTTCCGGCAAGGAGGTGGAGACCGGAGATTCCGCGGGGAGATCGGGACAACGACGAGAAGACCGAAGGACACGGATCGCTCGGTATATCTCTCTACCCCCTTCTCTAGATAGCTAGGACTAGTTTAATGGCACGATCCGGGTTTATAGTGCGCGGTGGTGCCGGTTTGAAAAGTTAAAGTAAATCACCGCTTCCGCATTCCGGAGTTGGATTGACGGCCGGGGCGCCGCCGTGCACTTACAGTGGTATCAGAGCCTCGCCATTAACTTAGTCTAGCTTTGTCTAATGTGTTTACATTTTCGATCGAACAAAATTTCAAAACCCGCGTTTTCAAAAGCATCAGTTTCTGTCGAAATTTTTTTAGCTCCAAAATTTTTTCAGGATGTTGCAGAATGATGTGCATGGAATTTTAAGAGTTCTGGGAAAATTTGGTCTCGTGAACAGTCTACACCACCGCGGAACCGCGGCCTAACCCATGCTTGGGCCGCGGTTCCGCCGCTCCTTTTACTGTTCATGGTACCAAAATTTTACAGAGAGCTCCTGAGTGGAAAATGGGGTTTTTGGAATGTTATTTTTTGGGCCCAGATTTCTTTATGTGCTACAGTAGTGCTTGGGGCCCACTTGGGTAAATTTGATCGATCGGATATTTTAAACACATTGGTTCACAGTATTTATATTATATCTGCGACCGTGAATGTCACTTGATCGGTAAATCCCGTCTAACTGTTATAGCCCGGTTAGACGGATTTGCGAACGTGACATTCACGTTGATGTTCTGTGTATTGCTGTGATGTTGCGGATTGGTCGTGGGGGATAGCCTGGATGCAATGCTAGTACAGTTTTTGTTGTATTATGTACATTTGATATTGCGGGGCGAGCGTCCGACATGTGGACTGCCGTCACTGCCTGATTGTATATTATTCTTTTGGGGCACGACCGGGTCGAGGTCGATGTACCCGTTGTATGTATATTTTACTTTCTGTACTAGGATTACCCCAAGGTGGGGTGCACGGATAGCCGGGTTCTAGAGGGCAACGAGCCCGCATCTCATGGCATTGAGACGGATGGGGCTTCACTCTAGAATTGGCGGGCTATTCGCCGCACTCGTAGGGGGTACAGGTTGACCCAGGAGGGGTGCCCAAGTTACCGAATTCCGTGAAGTGTCGGGTGGTCCATTCACGTTGCTGAAGGGGGCTGCCTCGCTTCAGATTTTGGCGGGTAACTTGCCGCGCCCGTAGGGGTCTAGGATTTCATTGCACAGGCTATCCATACGACCGGGGGAACGTCGGGTTTCAGTAGCGGCTCAGTGAAACCCGGGGATCCCAGATATCTGTATTGTTCTGTGATGCTGTACATTTCTGTGATGTTGCATTTTTTATCACGCCTTGAGCGAAATATTATATATTGATATATATACTAGTAGATGTTGTATATGTTTTGCATCCGCGCTAGTCCAGTCCCCGCTCTGTCGTTAGTTAAGTAACCTAACGGGTAATGACGGGACCCAGTGGCGAATGCGGATGGCATATACGTACATCATTATTTTCGTTCTTTATTGGTGTGATCAATTGATGGGACTGCGTTGATTCAGATCAATGCAAGCTAAACAAACCTATTCTGATGTTGTTGGAACACTTTTCAAAAAGCTGTTATTGCAAGGACGTTTACTTTTGTTTTGCATCGTGGTATTCAGTTGGAATATCCTGCTCCTCAGTCGACGAAGCAAGGGCCGAGATCCCTTCACCGGGAGTGACCCCTTGGACAAAAAGTTTGCGTCAGGGTAATAACTTCACTATAGCCGATTACTTTTGTTTTGCATCGTGGTATTCAGTTGGAATATCCTGCACCTCATTCTACGGGGAAAGAGCCGAGATCCCTTCACCGGGAGTGACCTTTTTAGCAAAGGTTTTTGTCACTATATTTTAAAAGCTATCCAGTTCCTTCAACGATATCAAGTTCATTACGTTAAAGGTTTTTGCCAGAAACCATTCGTAGCCCTCCGTCGTTTCATATGGGTGGTCAATAGTATTCAAGCTGTGTATGTTGGCCAAAGTCAAGGCACTGTGATTGGTAGCTATTGGGTATTCATATGCAGCATAGATAGATGCGTTGGTTAGGGGCAGTCGTACTACTATTTTGGCCAAAGTCAAGGGTATGTACGGGTGGGCTCAAATTAACCTGGAGAATGACGGGTAGAACATGGCATGTGACTTATGATATGTTGGCCAAAGTCAAGGTCATAAGAGCATGGGGTAAAAATCACATCAGGAGTTTCTAAAGAAACTGAAACTTGCCAAATATGCGCATACCTTCTGGAGTGATGATGTGAGCGGATTCCGTCACGTTATCATGCGATGATAGTTGGATCCCGATTCCCACTGATGAGTTGGTTTACTCCTCGGGTGATCCCGACTATTTCTTCTTTTAGGTTTGGAGGAGAATTTGACGGTATAGTGGGAGGTTTCCAGATTAGATAAATTGGTAACCATTCTGATCTAGGATAGAGTGCACGCTGAGTGTTTCTTTTCTCTCTCTCTTCGGCAGCGACCATTGACCCGACCCTAAGACTATCACTCAGTGACCAAAATTAACCGAACCTTCTTAAACACTGGCTTTTGGATTATCAGAGTTGCAGACCTCATTGTCACTCCTACTTTTACCCTTTTCTCCAGGACACTCCGTATTACTACGAACGTCCACTTCCATTGGACAAAACCATCGTATGGTTATATACGAACTCGAAAGAATTTATTCGAGGATGGTTTCCGGTTCTGGCGAAAACGAATAGGACTATTCAGTTGTCTTTTCTTTTTACCTTCTCTCAGGTTGCGAGTACTCCTTGGTTTAGGAGATAGTACACCTATTACGCAAATTGGATAGTCTTCTTCCATACCTTAGGCTGGTGCCGACTGGTAGGGAATGAAGAAAACCAATTAGCCTAACGATGGTGTACAGAAGGTATTAAGTAAAGACATAACAAGGGATTAGTAAGAGAGCAAAGTAAATTGCGACTGCTATTCACGACCAAACCAAGTATTTCTTCACCAATTCTAAATCACCTTTGTATTTCTCCAGGACACTCCGTATCACTACGAAGATACACAGTTTATTGGATACTCCATCGTATGGTTATATACGAACTCGAAAGAAACTTGTTCTAGTTCGGGGATGGATTCTGGTCTAGGAGAAATAGGAATAAGGTTTATTCGGTTGTCTTTTATCTTCACCTTCTCTCGCATTGCGAGTGCTCCTGGGATTAGGACAGTACACCCATTATGCTTATTGGATAGTCTTCTTCCAAACCATAGGCTGGTGCCGAACGGTAGGGAAGGAAGAAAACCATTTGGCCTAAAGGGATGTACAGAAGGTAATGACTAAAGACATATAAAGGGATTTGGAAAGATGGCAAAGAATTACACGGTTACAGTTATGAATTTGGATAATGGAAGAGGCATTAATAGGAATACCAGGATACCCCTACGAAATATTTACAATGTTTCAGTTTCACTGTGTACTGTTAAAGGAAAACTGATTTCCCGATTAGATACTTACTCCAGGGTATGTATTTACCAGGTATGATTCTCACATCTGTATGGTTTTACAGATGATGAGTGGGAGTAAGTTATTGGGAATTGGGTGATCATCCTCATTATATCGGGGTTCATTGTAATCAGTGATATTTGAGGAAATCACCTGGGCTGTTTGCCGGTCGGCAAATATTTGGTTTTGAATATCCGCTGTTATGCACCAATTTCCAATCGATATATCTGTACGTCTATTTTCATAGAGTGAGATATACCTTTTTGAAATTATGTCTATAACATTTACCTATATCAGTGGATGGTTAGGTAAGGAGTATTAAACAGCGGTGTAATTCTTCATAACCATAGTACAGTTTTCAACCTACGACACACAGGGATTGAGTTATCAGACTCAAAGGACTTGTACAAAGTATTGTATGTTGTCCAGCGTCCATTAGGACAGAGGGGTTGGTTCTCGTACTATATTCGGTTTACTTATGACTTCTCTAGTTTTTAGACAGGTGTTTCGTGGAAACACAGGGTCCGAATTTTGAGAAGTTATAGGTATATGAATAGAGTAGAGAACCAGGTATTGCAGGTATCGGGATTCTTCAAAGTGATCGAAGATGTAGATACTTGTGTATGGTATTCAGTTGATAGTAATGATTAAGAGAACTTGCTTCTCTTTCGGGTTACTCATAATTGGAAGCATTCCTAAGTTGAGTAACGCTGATCGGCCTTTTTCCATTTAGTTAACATGCACTGGAGACAGCTGCATGATTTGAATCTGGTTCAATTAAATCAGTGCCTCTGGTTCTATATTGGGTATAGAACAGTTCATATCTTAACGATGTTAAGGTACGGGGAGTTGTCCGGCTTATGCTTAAAACCAGACTCTGGATAACTCAAGGCACGTTTCTGTAATGGCTGTTTGTGGGTTGACCCAGGCTATGACGAGGGTTGACTTTCTACCATCTGGAAGATCAATAGTGATATTGTTCTAGACTCGCCACAGTTTTAATAAAAATAGATTTTTTCAGAAAACAGTAGTGGGAGTATGGTAGAACTGGAAGTGATTCCAGAACCACAAACGATTACTGAAGATTTGATAGGAACCTAAACATTCAATCTGGTTTGACATTCCATTGGCCACTCCGCAGATTAGGTGGCTAACTTCAGGCACCCGAGAGGTACTCCGGTAGCCTCAAGGACGGTGACAGGGAGGTTCTTGTTTACCCACACTTGCCATAGCTGTTGTTCCAGACTGTGAGACCCGGCAGGATGATGAGTATAGCGTCGTTCTAAACTGGCTTTAGAAGTGTACGTCTATATGACTCTGCCAGAAGGTTGTCGTGGTCAGTGGGAGCAGCGGAAGCATGGTGGACAAGTGGCTTATGTCTATTTATAGACTAAAGCAGATATAGCGGAGATAGATCATCAATATCTGATATGACAGTCATAGGTTTGACTTCATCAGAATAGGAGATGGATCTGTTGAGAAGGTAGTAGGGTGTGATGTCATGGTATTTGGATGACATACACAGAGTAGGAAGTGATATTCCTATACTACGATCGGTTATACTTTGGTCGTCACACAGTGGTTTCTCCATTTGGGACTTGGACATTATATCAGACATACTGTTTACTATATCTATGGTTTTAGATCCAGATTTGGGTGGTTTCCCAATTAAGGGTACTCAGACAGCTAACTAAGAGTATTTAGAATGGACGACTCCTGGCACAGTAGTGTACCTGCAGGTGATGGAGTCACCCTCTCTAAAGGTGTCTTACAGACTAAAGGGGAGAGGGATGTGCATGATTGGCAGATCACTTGCTTAGGCAATTGAGTCAATCATGAGATGTCAAGTACCACACCAGATGTTGTTCTTGCACTAGATGCAATAAGTTGACATTGATCCTATCCTAGAGAAACAGTCGGAAGCAGTTTTAGAACATAAGTGGATGCTCTAGGGATATGATAACGACAGCCTCATTCGGGAGACAGTTATCATTCCATGCTTCCAAGGTGACCTGGACGACAAGGAGGTTGTCAGAGTTATAGTTTTCCTTCTGACGAGGGGCAGTATTTTGGACAGGTGGTCTAAGGCAATACTGAGGGAGGCATGGCGTAGGATACTGATTAAGTTCAGTTGACGATACAGTCTAAGAAGTTTGGATTTGGAGTTCATCTATGAGCTAGGTCCCATCAGACATCCAGACATATTCTAAGACAGGTATTGCTCATTTCGGGAGATGGTTTTCTCCGCGAACTTGAGATATAGAGAGACATAGAAAGAAACATCAAGGCGGATCCACTCACTGAGGCTATTCCTCGAACGCAATAGTTTCGCAAACGGGATTTGTGAGACTGACTAGTAGAGGAGTTGGGTGTTCGGTATCACACGGGCTGTGAGTATGCGACATCGCAATAATTAGCCTTGAGTGCAAGTGGGAGATTGTTGGAGATAGTGCCCTCAGAGTCAATTATTGGATCACAGGTACGTGATTGCAATGATTGAGGGAGAACCTATTCCGGTAGGAAAGTCTTACTCAAGATGATAGTATGCTATCTGGTTTACCTTTATCATCGTAGACTGCTTTAGGTGACCTTACAGGTCACTATTGCACGTTGATAGAGCCCCTAGGATTCTTGCTTGACTGCCAGCAGTATGAGGGCGATCATATACGTGGGAGCTGGTAGTCTATAACTATATCCTTAAAAGGTCCCTAGTCGTGGGAGTTTCGAGACAGGGCATCGATACTCCAGAGTAGACTAGTGTATACAGTCGAGACCCCGACGAGGGGCGGTGGCCGATCTCACAAGCCACTGGTGTCAGTTGGTTCACCTAAGATGTATACAGGTGCTCATTGGGTTATGAGTATGTTAGTTATATGTATGCCCTAGAGGCCATTACTATACATAGGATGTATATTGTAGTGGATGCTTGGACATATATAGGGATGACTTTCTTGATCGATATGATAGTATGCTATCTGGTTACTCTTTACCTTAACGTGTACACTGATTGTCTCTCTGTTACATGTTGGTAAATCCCTTAGGATGTGTACTTGACTACCTGGACTATGATACGGATCATACTAGTGGGGACATGGTAGTCCATAAGTACATCCTTGAAAGTCCCTAGTCGTGGGTGTATCGAGACGGGGCATCGATATACCAGAGTAGACTAGCGTATAGCTTCTTGACCCATATAGATGGGCGATGGATGATCCCATATCCATTGGTGTTTGACATCAGAGATGATATACGGGTGCTCAGTGGAAACTGGGTACACTGGACGGACTCGCCGAGAACTCCCAGATGGTATTATACCTTACGTCAGATGGCAGTTCTCTGTTGACACTGGTACAGGTTAGTCTGTAGACCCGAGATCGTCATAGAGTCTTGTGTGATTCCCACTGTGCTTTGATTTCCATCATACCACATCCAAGAGGGCGTGCAAAAAGGTGGCTTTTGGGTACAGTCCCGAATCACATGGAGGCAATGAGCGATAGGAGGGGTTTCGTCTCTCCCGGTATAGGGAGTTGATGTTGCGCAGTGTTCGATTGGCTATAACAGGAAGTCCTTGGCCAAGGCTGCTTTAGGGATTTACTGGTAAGTGTTACCAGTAGTTTCTCGACCCATTATAAGCCTCATATCGACACGACTTATCGAGTTATTGGGGTCTGACGTTTACCACCCCAAGACGAGATATGCGACATATCAGACGAACAGACCGGATTGTACGGTAGTGTTACTGGTTGGATTCACTGGAGTGTGAGCGGGCTTGCTCGTTGATCTTCTGATCGCTCAATACCCGGGTGGCCGTTACGTTTAGCAGACCGCTTGCGAATTATTGGTGTTTGATATGATCATCACCTACTGCCGGCGTATTGACGAGTCTTTAGAGTCCTTACAGGGGTTTCCTGGCTCAAGCGAAACGAAATAGCAGCGCATATAAGATATGTGCGGGACTGAGAATAATACCAGTATGTGATACTGTATTCTATTCTCGCGATTTGTATCATCGGTCGGTTATATGTGATATAGCCGGGTTACCGAATCAAGTGTTGATTCGATACATTGATACACTTGATATTAGTCGGTTATATGCGATATGACCGGATCGTTAAATCAAGTGTTGATTTAATGATTTAATGTATAATTATATATTTGATATATTACTTTACATTAACTTGTATTGGTTCACTTAAGATTGATTTTCTCACATGAATGTGCACATTGTTTATATGTGATATATGCAAGTGCACATGTTTGTATAATGCTTGATGATACAAACAAGTTGTGTGTATGAGACTTGAACCATATCAAGGTTAGATTAGGGTGTACTATTTTTGCTTAGCATATAACAAAAGAGTGTGACTTTGGTCAAAGTTATCAAGCTTCATGAAGCTTGATGAACATTGACAAAGTCAACTCTTTTGTCATTTGCTTAAGATATTAGCTAACCCAACCATTAACCTTATGCTATGGTTAAATCTCTACATGAGTTAAGCATGAGGGCTTAACTCAACCATGGTGCCATTATTCATTTGGATAAGTTTCATTTTGGATAATAATTCATATGATTCTTTCTTCTTCTTCATCTTCATCAAGCTCACAAAAGCTTGAGAGCTCCAATGGTGCCATGAGAAAAAGAGTGAGAAATCCAATTCTAAAGTGAACCTACTTTCTATTTCTTCATCCTCTACCACTTGCCATGTAGTATAGGGTGTTCTCTTCACAAAGTTTTTGACCAAGTGAAGGAAAAGCTTGAGTTTGAGTCTCCCCGACGTAGATCATCTTCTGCCTCGAAGTCAATGACCTAGCCCGATCATTTCTCCGACGAAACCATCGCTAGAGTCCATGATCCGATGATCGCTGTGGAGGGACGTCAACACGGAGATAAAGAAGTGGAGGACTGGATCTACAAAGGTTGTAATCCCTTTCACTTAGCAATAAAGTTGTTTACTTGATAGCTTTTCGCCTTAACTTCTAGTTAACGATCTATATTAGGGTTTCTCGGCACCGGAAAATTTTTGTTTGGCATGGTTGATGCCTTGTGGAACCTCCTTAGTGTGCCCAGTAACCCTACAGTGGTATCAGAGCCTAGCTAGAGCCTTAAGCGATGCGTAGACGATGTTAGAAGTCCGATCGAACCCGAAACCCTAGTTTAAAACCTTTCTCTGTACATTTTTTCTAAACTGGGTTTCTTCAAAATTAAAAATATGCAGAAAAATCAGCAGGGTTTTTTAGGGATTACTGTGAAGCACGTGCTCAAGATTCATCTAAAGCGCGGCGGAACCGCGGCACGAGCATGGCTCGTACTGTGGTTCCGCGGCCATGTAGTGACATTAGGTTTTCATTTTTGCACAGTAATTCCTATATTTTAGTGCTGTTTTTTTTGGGATATTTTAACTTCTACTCAAGAGTTGGGTTTTCTGGGTTGTATTGGGGACTCGGTGTTTCGATCGGGAAGTTTAACTTCGTCTGTGTTTTTCCGGATAATTTTAGAAAATCTTGAAAAGTTCGACCGGATATAAATACCCAATTTTTCCCCTGCCGGGAAATTTCCAATTGTTGGATCTTTCCGTAGTTTAATGACGTTCTAAGTAGTGCAAGTAACGCGATGGTCCCTCTAGAAGACAACAAACCTTAACTCGATTATGCGACCGTCTTGAACTGCCCTTTTAACCTTAGGGTTTGGGGCAGTACGGCGTGCCATGTGAGGCGTTGGCTTGACCCTTCTACGGCTAGACCGTTGGTACTGAGGCATGAAGTGAATGTTTTTAAACTTATATCATGTGTTGATCTGTTTCGGGAAAACTTGGGTGTTTGATTGTTCGATCGGAAAGTTTAACATTTTCTATTTATCTGGAATGTGATACAATACTTGGAATCCACAAGTAGTTATGAGATAACTGATATGAATGTTATAAACATAGCACTTTAGTCTCACTTGATCGGTTGCCACGGAATCTTGATGCGATCAAAAGTCCGTCGCAATCACGTAGCGTACGCGGATACTCGCCGGATAAACTTAATAGTCTGCTGCACCCCATAGCCCCGACCAAGTGACTGTAGGAGAACCCCGTCGCCGAAAGTATCCGTTCGGGTGCTCGCGGCAGCGGTGTTCCGCCTTGGTGCACTTCGTCGATGGTATCGGGGGTGCGGCCGTCTACTGAAGTTTGCGACGAGTATTCGATCAGTTTATTGGGAATCTTGTTGAATTGCCCGACTAGATATTGAAAAGTGTTTTCGATATAGAGACTAAAATGCGGGGTTTATAATTGTTAGGCATGTGATGTCTAAGGAATTCATTTGATTAGGCATGTGATGTCTAAGGAATTCATTTGATTAGGCATGCGATGTCTAAGGAGGTTGCGGATTCCAACTGTTGTAGTTTTACACTTTCTTTTCTGTGACCGTAAGTGTAATATGTGATATCGCCGGTTTCGTTGCTATATGTCAACGACAACTGGGATACGTATATTTACTTACGTTGATGACATGTGATGTTATGTGTTGCTGGATATGTTATATTGGATCGTCGTGTTTGAATAGCCGGGTTTTTTTTTTATGTGAGATGAGTGTTTTTCATTTTCATTCATGTAAAGACTTGTATGCAATATTCTTTTATTGGGGCACTTCCAGGTTACGGAAGTTGTCACCGTTGATGTATATTATTTACTTTTCCGCACTAGGATAGACCCAAGAAGGAGAGCACAAGTAACCGGGTTCTGGAGTCCAGTGGGAGACCAACTCGAGGAGTCGAGTCCTGGTCTCCTAACTCTAGAATTGGTAGGGTTGCTTGCCGCTCCTGTAGGGGTCTAGGGGTGTGGGTTTGGCTATTCATCGCGACCGTGGAATCCGTGTTTTATACTGGCTCGTATTGAAAACACGAACGTCCTAGTATATCCAATATTTCATATGATATTTTCTGCTGCGATATCTGTGATGTGATCATTTGATATGTTCTGTGATAAATACTGTATATAGTATATATGATATATTATATAGACGTTACTTATGTTTTACACCCGCGCTAGCCCTGCCCCGCTCTGCCGTTAGTTACCTAACCTAACAGTGCACGATGGGACATCGAGACGAATGCGGATGGCATAAGTGTACGTCGTATTTATCTGTGATGTTTAGGTAACTTAAATGATGGGACTTCATTAATATGATTAATGAAAGAAAAGAAACCTAAGATGTTGTGGAATCTAATTTTCAAAAACAGGTAGCTACAGTTCTTGCTTTGCATCGTGGTGTTCTTTGTAGAACATCCTGCACCTTATTCGATAAGGAAAGGACCGAGATCCCTTCACCGGGAGTGACTCCTTTAGCAATAACTGGCAGATGCTACAACCCTCGGTTTGTCTTTTGATTGCTTCTATAGTTTTTGCTTTGCACAGCGGTATATGTGATATATCCTGCACCTTATTCGACGAGGAAAGGGCCGACGATCCCTTCACCGGGAGTGACCCCTTTAGCAAAACTAGAAAAGCCTAAAAACACTCCATTTTAAAATCATTTGATTCTACAACGATATCAAGTTCATTACGCAATAGGTTTTCAGAAAAATCTGTCGTAGCCCTCCGTCATTTCAGATAAGTAGTAGTTAGTATTCGTGCTGCGTTTGTTGGCCTTTGTCAAGGCGTAGTGTGCGGTAGCTGACTAGTGCTTATCTGCTTATGCATATGATGCAGATTGGGTTAGGGTAGTCGTGCGACCTTGTTGGCCTTTGTCAAGGGTCGTGCGGGTGGGTTTAATTCAATCAGGAAATGACGGGTTGAACTTGACTAGCATCTTATGGTTTGTTGGCCTTTGTCAAGGTCATAGGAGATTAGGGGTAAAATATTATTGGGAATTTCAAGTGTTGAAATTTGCAATGAGATTGCATACCTTCTATGAGATAGTTGGATCCCGATACCCGCTGCGAGTAAGAGTTACTCCTGGGAGAGTTTTACACATTACAATTAGCCGATCAAGTAGGTGTCTAGAAAGGTGTCAACGGGGTTACGTCTCTGGGAAAACGAGGTTTACTTTAATTAGGTCCGTGCGAAAGCACGGGGAACCTCTCTCAAAGTACTGACACTGGCCTGGCTGAAAGATTGGCGAACTTGTAGCGTGTAATTAATCCCGGCTAGTCTTTCCTTTTAGGGTTTGAAGGAAGATTTGATAAAAACAGTAGGAGCCATCCTGATTAGATAAAATAATAACCAATCTGATCTTGCAAGAGCGCACGTAGAGTGTTTTCTTCTCTCTCCCTCCAGGTAGCGACCATGTCACGCCTTAATCAAGATAATAAAACGGATGTATTGACCGAACCCGCTTGTTATACTGAGCTGGGAAATGTTGGTCCCGCTCCAACTTATAATTGTTATAAGACAGAGCAGGAAATTGGGGAATACCAGGATTCCCATGCCGCCCAAACGAAGAAAGTGCATGATAATGCATCTTTTTCGGGTATGTTCATTACAAAGAACCGTTTCTCAGTATCCTTTACGTCCTGGGTATGTGATACCGGATCAGGATCCCGCATATGTAATCTGTTACATAGGGCTACAGAAAGGTAGAGAACTGAGAACGGGTGATAAGTTTCATGAGGCAGAAAACAGTGCAAGTGTTGCAGCCAAGTCTGTTGGTCACTGTCACCCTGTGTTACCAGAATACATTGATTCTGAACAAATGTTTTTAGATACCGAACCTGATATACAAAATCATATCAGTCTCTTTATTTAGATAAAGAAGGATATAATTTTGTATTGTTGGATAATGTTTTGAATATTTCCTATATTAAGAGTTGATCGGTTCAGGCACGTTATCTAAAAGCATTGATGTTCTAAATCAAACTACAGTTCTTAGTTACGGAACACACACAAGAGGAAGAGTTTAGAAATGAACGGATCCTTCTTGAGGCATTGTAGACTAGGTCATATCAATGTGACCCGACTGGCTGGAGTTACATATAGATGCATATTTAAATTAGTTTGATTTTACATCTTGTGAAACTCGCCAGTCATGTCACAGAGATAAGATGACCATAGCTCTGTTTATTGGAAACAGAGAAAGAGTTAG
Source organism: Agapanthus africanus (assembly GCA_030015575.1). NCBI lineage: Eukaryota > Viridiplantae > Streptophyta > Magnoliopsida > Asparagales > Amaryllidaceae > Agapanthus > Agapanthus africanus. The sequence continues at coordinate 111,598,038 of CM057345.1, read as the reverse complement.
TGAACTCTTGGGATTGATACATGCCGATGTATGAAGGTCCCCTGTCTACACATGCCAAGATCGGTTCTTTGTACTTCATTACATTCTCTGATAATCTCTCAAGATTCAGACATATGTTCCTGTTGAAACACAAGTCCGAACCTTTTGAGATATTCAAAGAATATAAGTTAGAAATAGAGAACCAAAATACGGATAAAAGTATTATGTCCTTTGATGTGATCAAGGAGGAGAATACTTGAGCACGGAATCCCTGGTTTATTCTAAAGGAGAATGAGATTCTCTCTCAGCATTACTCCTCCGTATACACCACAGCACAACGGTGTATCAGGGCGGAGCAATAGCACCCTATATGATATGGTGCGCTCTATGATGAGTACTACTGAGTTACCTATTTCCTTTTGGGGGTTATGCACTTGAGAAGCTGCATACCTATTGAATTGGGTTCAAATCAAAACAGTTGCCTACCGCTTCATATGTGATATGGAAAGGGAAGAGCCCATATCTTAAATTTGTTAAGATTTGGGATTGTCCGGCCTATGCCTAAAAGCATAATCCGGACAAGATCGAGGCAAGGTCAGTTCTGTAGAACTGGAAAGGTTCCAGCTATACAAAACTACAGCAGATGATTTGGTAGAACCAAAGGATTCAATTGTTTCCAACGAACCTCAGCCTCTCCGCCGATCTAGTAGAGTTCCTCACCCACCTGAGAGATACTTCGGTTTCTCTATGACAGTGGGAGCAAGGATTGCATCATGAGATGATGACCCAACTAGTTTCGAGCTGGCCATCAGGAGTGTGACTCTGTAAGAATGGCTGGATGTTTATCGATCTGAGATGGAGTCCTTATACACCAACAAAGTATGGACTTTGGTTGCTTTATCTGAATGGTTAAATCCCCATCAGGAGCAAGTATATCTTGAGAAGATTACTTTGTGTACATGGAAAAGTTGAGACTTTCAAAGCCAGACTTGTTAAAGGTTTGCATCATTGACCAGCTATGGATTGTGATGAAACCTTTTCTAAGTACCTATGCTTAAGTCCATCCAGATCCTACTTGCCACGGCTACATACCATGACTACGATATCTGGCAGTTGGGTGTCTTGACTGCTTTTCTAAATGATGATTTGGAAGAAAGCGTCTATAAGTACACAGCCAGAGGGCTTCGTAGACAGTGGGAGCAGCGGAAACGAATGCAAGATATTTTATGTGATAAAGCAGGCATCGCGGAGTTGGAACATCTGTTTTGATGAGTTAGTCAAAGAGTTTGGCATCATCAAAATGGTAGATGAACCTTGTATATACAAAAGGTAGTAGGGAGTATGGTGGTGATCCTCGTAGAGTACGCGGATAACATACTCTTGATAGGGAAGGAGTTTCCTATGCTACGCTCGGTCAATCTCCGCATATCACAAGGATTCTCCATATAGGATCAAAGTGATACCTACTAAATCCTGGGTTTTAGATCTATGAGATAGATCTAATTGGATGTTAGGATACTCACTAGTTGTAGTGAGATGGTATCAATCGATCCTGGGGAGAATCACTGGAAAGGTTCCAGGGTGATAAGGATGACTGAATGTCAGTCACAGGCATTGTCTTTACCCTCAGTAAAGGGATGGTATGTTGGAAGAGTTCCAAGCAAGATACCGTGGCATACTAGACGATAAAGGCTGGATACATCGCTACTTAAGATGCTACCCAAGAGGAAGTCTGGGTGTATATTAGTTCATGAGATGAACTTCGTTCCTCCCATTGTGTGACAATGGAGTTATGGCTTATGCCAAGGAACGCCCGTCCCATCAGTGATCTAGACATATTCTTAGGCAGTATCACCTGATCGTGGAGATGGTTGATCTCCAGGGGATCGAGGTTAGGAGAGTAGACTCAGAGGACAACACGGCGGATCCACTCACGAAAGGCCTTTTCCCAGAGAGAGACTTTTATGGGATGGTTGTGTATGAGATACTACAACCACTGCTATCAGATGGCCCTAGTGCAAGTGGGAGATTGTTAGTTATATGTATGCCCTAGAGGCCATTACTATACATAGGATGTATATTGTAGTGGATGTTTGGACATATATAGGGATGACTTTCTTGCTCGATATGATAGTATGCTATCTGGTTACTCTTTACCTTAACGTGTACACTGATTGTCTCTGTTACATGTTGGTAAAGCCCTTAGGATGTGTACTTGACTACCTGGACTATGATTCAGATCATACTAGTGGGGACATGGTAGTCCATAAGTACATCCTTGAAAGTCCCTAGTCGTGGGTGTATCGAGACGGGGCATCGATATACCAGAGTAGACTAGCGTATAGCTTCTCGACCCATATAGATGGGCGATGGATGATACCATATCCATTGGTGTTTGACATCAGAGATGATATACGGGTGCTCAGTGGAGACTGGGTACACTGGACGGACTCGCCGAGAACTCCCAGATGGTATTATACCTTACGTCAGATGGCAGTTCTCTGGTGACACTGGTACAGGTTAGTCTGTAGACCCGAGATCGTCATAGAGTCTTGTGTGATTCCCACTGTGCTTTGATTTCCATCATACCACGTCCAAGAGGGCGTGCAAAAAGGTGGCTTTTGGGTACAGTCCCGAATCACATGGAGGAAATGAGCGATAGGAGGGGTTTCGTCTCTCCCGGTATAGGGAGTTGATGTTGCGCAGTGTTCGATTGGCTATAACAGGAAGTCCTTGGCCAAGGCTGCTTTAGGGATTTACTGGTAAGTGTTACCAGTAGTTTCTCGACCCGTTATAAGCCTCATATCGACACGACTTATCGAGTTATTGGGGTCTGACGTTTACCACCCCTAGACGAGATATGCGACATATCAGACGAAAAGACCGGACTGTACGGTAGTGTTACTGGTTGGATTCACTGGAGTGTGAGCGGGCTTGCTCGTTGATCTTCTGATCGCTCAATACCCGGGTGGCCGTTACGTTTAGCAGACCGCTTGCGGCTTGTGGGTGTTTGATATGATCATCACCTACTGCCGGCGTATTGACGAGCCTTTAGAGTCCTACACAGGGGTTTCCTGGCTCAAGCGAAACGAAATAGCAGCGCATATGAGATATGTACGGGACCGAGAATAATACCAGTATGTGATACTGTATTCTATTCTCGCGATTTGTATCATCGGTCGGTTATATGTGATATAGCCGGGTTACCGAATCAACTGTTGATTCGATACATTGATACACTTGATATTAGTCGGTTATATGTGATATGACCGGATCGTTAAATCAAGTGTTGATTTAATGATTTAATGTATAATTATATATTTGATATATTACTTTTCGTTAACTAGTATTGGTTCACTTAAGATTGATTTTCTCACTTGAATGTGCACATTGTTTATATGTGATATATGCAAGTGTACATGTTTGTATCATGCTTGATGATACAAACAAGTTGTGTGTATGAGACTTGAACCATATCAAGGTTAGATTAGGGTTTTCTATTTTTTCTTAGCATATAACAAAAGAGTGTGACTTTGGTCAAAGTTATCAAGCTTCATGAAGCTTGATGAACATTGACAAAGTCAACTCTTTTGTCATTTGCTTAAGATATTAGCTAACCCAACCCTTAACCTTATGCTATGGTTAAATCTCTACATGAGTTAAGCATGAGGGCTTAACTCAACCATGGTGCCATTATTCATTTGGATAAGTTTTATTTTGGATAATAATTCATATGATTCTTTCTTCTTCTTCATCTTCATCAAGCTCACAAAAGCTTGAGAGCTCCAATGGTGCCATGAGAAAAAGAGTGAGAAATCCAATTCTAAAGTGAACCCACTTCCTATTTCTTCATCCTCTACCACTTGCCATGTAGTATAGGGAGTTCTCTTCACAAAGTTTTTGACCAAGTGAAGGAAAAGATTGAGTTTGAGTCTCCCCGACATAGATCATCTTCAGCCTCGAAGTCAATGACCTAGCCCGATCATTTTTCCGATGAAACCATCGCTAGAGTACAGGATCCGATGATCGCAGCGGAGGGACGTCAACACGGAGCTAAAGAAGTGGAGGTCCGGATCTACAAAGGTTGTAATCTCTTTCACTTAGCAATAAAGTTGTTTACTTGCTAGCTTTTCGCCTTAACTTCTAGTTAACGATCTATATTAGGGTTTCTCGGCACCGGAAAATTTTTGTTTGGCATGGTTGATACCTTGTAGAACCTCCTTAGTGTGCCCAGTAACCTTACAGAGTACACCGGACAGGACTCGCCGGGAACATGCTAGTTGGTCTTATACCTGACGTCAGATAGCAGTTCCCTGGTGACATGTGTACAGGTTAGTTCATCGACCTGAGGATCGTCATTTGTCTCGTGTGAGTTCCCACTGTACTTTTATTACTACCCTAGCACGCTCAAAGGAGACGTGCAAACAGGTTTTAGTTGGGTGCTGTCCCGAGCCACATGGAGGCAGTGAGCGGATCTTCAGGGGTTCGTCTTTCCCGGTATTGGGGGTGAGGTCGCGCTGTGTCTAGGAGAGCCCTTACACGAAGTCCTTGGGCCAAGGCAGGAGATTTACTGGTAGGTATTCCAGTAGTATCTCAGGGTGTTCTGGGCTACACTCCGACACGACTTGTACCGCTTTTGGGGGTCTGACTTTTACCAACCCCGTAGTCCCGCCATGCGATGCTCATAGACGAACGAACCGGACTGTACGGATATTGTCACTGACAGGCTCAGTAGGGTGTCAGGATGAGTTCGCTCATCGACGTCCCTTTTAGTCAATAGATGGTAGCCCATTACGTATGGCTAATACCTCTGACGTGCTAGTGGTTAAATCCACAGCCATAGTATTGACGAGTCTTTAGAGTCCCCCACATTCAGTTACTCAAGTTTCGGGCGAAACATGATAGAGGCCGTATGGAGATATGGCAGGGTTCGATCAGATACGTGTGGTATTGCACGGATCAGGATCGGACGGTTAGTACTAGAGGCCGTATGGATATATGGCAGGGTTCGATCAGATACGTGCGGTATTGTATGGATCAGGATCGGACGGATAATACTAGCGGGCTTTGGTTTAAGCCGGATCCTAGTATATTACTGTGTAGATTTTGTCTCATTGCATTTGTATTTCCGTCGGAATACAAACGCGGGTATGTATATACAGTAGCGGGGTTTTTCCTGTAATTTATTACGGTATCAGTTTTTTGGAGTTGCCAGTTTGTTTTCCGTTTCGGTCATATTTCTTTGTATCTTTCATTGGCTGAAGATTGGTGGAGGAGGGCTTATTTGCATTTGTGCAAATTAGCATTTGTGGAGGGTGTTCTTTGCATCTTGTTGTTTCATGATGATTCTACCACCCTTGACTTTCCTTTGTTTATGATGGTTCATGATAGCTTGACTTTGTGATGAGATGATGAGGTTGGTGGAGTGTTGGTTTTGTCATGTGATCATTTCTTTACATCATCACTTTTTCTCTCTCTTGGATTATGAGAGACTCTCATTATCTTTTGATACTCACTCACTCCCTCACTCTCTCACTCTCTTCTCTTCCTCATGAGGTATGGCCGGCCATGATAGAGGGAGGGGCTGCCCATTTTTGATGTGGGAATTTTTGCTCCTTTGATGCTACAAAATTCCCAAGTTCATCCACAAAAAGCTTTGATCTATTTTCCTCCACCAAAAGGCAACTCCCTACAACCCCAAATGAGACATATAGATCTTCACTTATTCTACAGCAAATCTTGGGCACGTCGGCTCGCCAACTTCGTGCCCGAGCTGCCTCGGTCAAGAGGCGGGAGCCCGTAAAAGAAGCCGGCGACGTAGTGCCCTTCCGGCAAGGAGGTGGAGACCGGAGATTCCGCGGGGAGATCGGGAAGACGACGAGAAGACCGAAGGACACGGATCGCTCGGTATATCTTTCTACCCCCCTTCTCTAGATAGCTAGGACTAGTTTAATAGCACGATCCGGGTTTATAATGCGCGGTGGTGCCGGTTTGAAAAGTTAAATTAAATCACCGCTTCCGCATTCCGGAGTCGGATTGACGGCCGGGGTGCCGCCGTGCACTTACATCGTCGGCCTGGTAACCGGTTATTTTGAAACCCGAGAACCACTCATGATAAAATACCTGGCGGAAGTAAAAAGGCTTCGGAAAAACATCGACGAAGTCCAAGTATAGCAAATTCCTAGAACTTTGAACGTTGAGGCTGATGCACTGAGCAAACTCGCCTCCTCCTATTCAGCCAATCACAAGAGAAATATCCTCTTTGATGTTCTACCTCAGCCCAGCATCGAAGTTGGGGAGACAACGCTCCAAATCTACACAACTGAAGAAGATGCTCTCGACTGGAGAAAGCCCATCGTAGAATACCTAAAAGAAGGGATTCTTCCAAAGGACTGAGCCAGGGCCCATCAGTTTCGTGCCAAAGCTCGTCATTTCATATGAAGCAAAGAAAACCTATAAAAAAAAGTTGTACACTCAACCTCTGCTCCGATGTGTCGATCCCCAAGAAGCAGACTACGTCCTATGGGAGATTCACGAAGGGGTCGGAGGGGCGCATCAAGGGGCCCGTAGCCTGGTCCAAAAGACACTATTTCAGGGGTACTATTGGTCGGGAATACATCGAGATGTCGAGAAACTGGTCAGATGATGCAAAAGCTGCCAACTTTTCGGCAGCATTCCTCGTCTCCCTGCCACCGAACTAATGTTGCTAAGTTCCCCATGGCCATTTGCATAGTGGGGGATGGATATGGTAGGTCGACTCCCCACTGGCACGGGTGGACACAAGTACATTCTTGTTGCGATAGACTACTTCACAAAGTGGATCGAGGCTGTGCCCATCAGGAAGCCAGATGCCCCCTCTACGATAAAGTTCCTGCAGAATAATATAATCTCCCAGTTCGAAATCCCAAGGTGCATCATCACCGACTATGGGACCAATTTCGAGAATGACAAAGTCAAGGTGTTTTGCAGCGACTACCACATATTGATGAAGTTTGCCGCGGTTGCATTCCCCCAATGCAATAGGCAAGCCGAAGTAGCAAACTGTAGCGTCATTCGCGGACTCCGGGCTCGTGTGGAAGGGAGACAAGGCGGCTGGGTCGAGGAATTGCCTCTTGTGCTTTGGGCACTGCGGATATCAAGGAAAACGATGACAGGAGAAACTGCGTTAGGTCTCTGCTACGGTACAGAAGCAATGGTCCCCGCAGAAATTGGATTGCCCCGCTATAGGGTCGAACACTTTGACGATGAAGCTAACACCGTGGCACTGCGAAGCAACTTGGACATTTTGTTAGAAAAACGAGATCAAGCGCAAATCAGAGCAGCCGCCTATCAGCAGCAAACCGCTCGCTTTTATAATGCCCGAGTTAAGTATCGAGCCTTCAAGACAGGAGACCTAGTCTTACGAAGAAACGAGTTCGTAGACCAAGGGAGACTACATAAGTTCTCCATGAAGTGGGACGGACCATTTCTCTTAACGGATGTATTTCCCGGTAGAGCCTACCGCCTCCAAGACTACGGGGGGCATGCTTTTCCTCGGCCATATAACGCTGAAAAGCTTAAGTTGTATAAATAAACATGTATCCACTTCTGAATAATGCAATTCTTTCCCGCATTGGCTAAGTTTTCCAAACTAAGTCCTCATATAGGATAGACTTCTGCATCATATCAGGGCTTCAGCCATTCATTACATTCCTCGGTTGCGAGCTTGGGGGTCGAGGGAGACACAAGTCCAAAAAAATGGGGGAGGGTATGAAAAAGAGGATACAATACACTATAACCACAACCAAAGACAAATTTTATTTATTCGGAGGTATTATGGGCTCCCCAACCTTACAACTATTACATCAGAGGAGGGTGAGGATTAAGAAAACATTGGCAGTGATACTCAGAAGAAAGCTCCTCCAGCCGAGCCCAGGCAGCCTCCGTCTGCTCTCTCTGACGGTACCCATGGACTTTGTAAAGACTCTAATTTCACTGTACGAAAATTTTAAAATTTAATGTACAGAATGGAGTTTGCTAAGCTGAGCACAAGTTATAAATTTAATTTGTTTAAGAACAGCAAGAAAACATTTGTAGCTCATTGGTAAAGCCTTGCACTGCTGTGACGTAGCCCCTGTGTTCGAATCCCATCAGCCACATATATTTTTCTGAATTTTTTATTTTAAACTTTTTGAAAGCCCACAAGTTTATACGTGCAATACACGTAAGAAATGAAAAGACAGAAAATCAAACATGTGCAAAATGTTATATAAACCGCCGAGGACACGTGGCCAAAATCCAAGCACCCAACTCCTCTTGATGGCTGGCGAGATCGGGGTTTAGGCCGGCACCGTCGGGCCCATCTGTAGGGAATGGCCACGTTCTCTGCACACTAACCCCTTGGCCTACCCCCACTATTCCTATTCTGTTTGATTTCCCTGAAAATTAACAGTGAATTAAAAATGGAGCATTAATACAATTTTTAATGCATTTTAATGATCTCTTCAATCCCAAAATTCTAATTTTATCCTATAAATACAACATCATACCCTAACCCTCCTCATTTTGAAATCTCTTGTCAAAAATTCTCAAAATTTTCTAAGTCAAAGAAGAGTGCAAGTGGAGTTAGCCCAAGGTCACTTTCCGGCGAGGATTCGAGACGTTTCTGGCGACCCCGTGACTTCACGAAGCTACCAACTTCTTCCTATACCCCCTTCTTTATTTCTAGCTAGTAAGTCTTGCTTCTTATTATATTCTTTCACCTTAAAAGTTCTCTTTTCAAAATTGTCGGAAGTGGAGTTATCCCGACATTCGATTCTAAAATCGTTAAAATCACAATTTTTCTTAAGAACACTCATCCATATCATTATATCTTTCTTTGTAATCATGAAACAAACATTAAGAACAATTTTCATCTTAAAATATCATGTTATGTAACTTTAATTTGCGTTTTTCATTTAAATACCACAAATTTTACATATGATATTTTTAAAGTATTTAGCTTAACATACCTTTAGAATATCTCACGAGGTAATGACCTACCTCTCACATACACACATCTTGACATAGCACGATTCTCTTGAACACTGTTTTTATGGAAAAATACGACTTTCATCAAAATATCCTAAACTATTAAAAACCGGATTTCTTTAAATTGTGTACTTAATTCCTTGCGATTGTGCCTATACAACCCATTTTGGGGAACCCGATCGGGATAGTGCAGATTATCGCACGTCCTTGGGATTAGTAGGGCGAGATGCAGACCTCCTCACGAAGCATACGATCTCGATGAAATTTTAATACAATTTTTAAGAAAAACGAGAATTTCTATTTAATGATCAAAATTAATTTTAAATAATTATATTAATATTATCAAACCATCTATTTTTAATATATAATAAAAGTCCATGTTTTCTAGAATATAAAAGAATTACAAGTTTCATGAAGATACCATCAAGAATCAATACAATTCTAAGTTTACACTAAAATACCTTAAACTATTCAAGCTAGATATATATTCACTAGAATACCTCACTTTTTAAAAGTTACATCCATGAAAACTTTAAATACGATAAATAAATACTTAAGGTTTATTTTGAAAATATATTTAAAGTATTTTTCATAAAACCCCTCAAGTTATATAAAATTACATTAAGAACCCTAGTAAATATAGGTTTAAGCGGGACCAATTCTTTTAAGCCTTAGGGAGCTGGAGAAAGTAGGTGCTTGCCTAATTAAGCTAGAAAACTAAAATAGGGCTATCAATGGTAATTTTCTTGGAAAAAGACACAAATCCTGCCGTCCATATGCAGCAGTTACCGATAACTTCTAAACCTAATTCAGGATCCAATTTTGTCTAAGTGTCTGACTCAATCTGAGTCTCAGTCTAATATGAATACAATCCAAACATGAATTCAACTCCAATTCAACATAAATCCAATATACCAAACATGAACACCTGAACTTGAACATGAATACCAAAACAATATCAACATGACCTGACTTGACCGAATCATGGCTATATCTGAACTTGACTACATGACTATCGTTTACATCCTGAATCAGTTTACATAAAAAACTTATACCATGGTCTCGGCAAGTCTGATAACTACAAATCAATACAATCAATATAATATACACTACGGGTTTTTTAAAGGGGTAGACTGGTACGGAATGTGTTAAAAGTGGCACGATCATGATCACGATCACTAAAAGACACCTATATGCACATCCTGTGCCGTTGTCCCATGGGTTTTGACGTGGCCTTGTATTTACATGTTACCTTCGTCCACGGAGCAAGTTGGACTCCTCTCGTATACACTGGCACATTCTGTACCAAATACAAACAACTACGTTAACATAACAAACACATAAGTTACTTTTTATATTCTCTTTATCTATCTATTACATTCTATCTCTTGGGACCTATCGAGCGCTAGTTCGCTGATGAAATTCATGTCTCTTCTTTCTTTGGAATGTTGTCAGGAGGACCCGACTCTCAGGAGATCGAGCCCAGCCGGTACGATTTGGAGCAGTTCACTAAGGAGCCAGAGTTCTAGTTCCTACTTATACTTACTTTTCTTTCAGTTCATATGCCATTGTTTAGGCATCGCTTTCTTTCATTGTACTTTACTTTTCAGTTGTATGTAAAGAATGGTTATCAATAAAAAGTTGTTGTTTTATTACATCTCTTTTCATTCTTGTGCTTTACATTTATATTGCTTATTTACGCTTAACATGTTTACTTCTGAGTAAATACGTCGCGGCCTCGCCACGCCTCCTTACCCGTATACTGGGAAGTGGGGCGTGACAGGTTTTGTTGGTGGCCCATGCAGGTCAGTTCTGCATGAAGTCTTAAACCTAAGCAATTTATCACAAGAATTATAAGAATCGGCAACTAAAAAATTCTTTACATTTCAATGTATTGAATCTATCCTAACCCTATTTTTCTTACAAGGTTATGGATTTCCTCAACAATACGAGCATGAACGTTGATGGCAATACTCCACCTCCTCTACTACCACCACCTACCGTAGCAGCTCCTATCAACGAGCAGACGGTATTGCTTGAGGCAATCAAGAGCCACTTGGAGGGACAGCAGCAGCTGACTGCCATCCTCCTACACCGCCCAGAAGCTGAGGCACCCGGTGTGAAACATTTCCGGGCACTGCACCCTAAACAATTCTCTAGGAAAAAGAGCCCCCTGGAAGTGTAAGAATGGGCATAGTCCATCGAAGATGACCTGGCAGCAGCACAAGTGCCAGAGATCTCTTGGGTAACAGTTGCGAAGCTGCAACTCACTGATAACGCCGGAGTATGGTGGAAGGCTGAAGAAAGCCGTCTTACCCAGCCGATCGAATGGAAGACATTTCGCGACATGTTCGACGCAAAATATTTTCCCGAGACTTCCCGTTTTGACATGGAGCAGCAATTTATCCACCTGCATTAAAGTTCTATATGGAGCAAATTTGTGGATGAGTATGATACTGAGTTCACCATGCTTAGCAGGTTCGCGGCACATCTCATACCGACTGCTGAGATCAGAGCATGAAGATTTCAGCAAGGGTTGGACCCGGAGATCCAAGCTGCTCTAGCTATAGGGGATTGCACTGAAGGCTACCCGAAGATATGAGGCAGTAGTGAAGAAGAAGGGCAGACCTCAATCTGCCGGTATGAAGCGCCCTGTGACTCAGATAGTAGGAGGAGCCTCTTCCAGGACACCATTTGTACCCAGGAGACCAGGAGTATTATTTAATCGGCCCAGTCATGACCTTTGCTTCTACTGCAAGAGGAATGGACACACTGCAAGAGGAATGGACACCTGGCGAAGGACTGCAGGTGTGCTAACTGCCTTTGCTTAGTTTGTGGCCCATACACTCACAACATTGGAGATTGCCCACACGTCTCATCTCATCTCCTACACCCCGACCAGCGATCACCTATCCGCAGCGGCCAACTATCCATGCTCTTGCACCTCGTCTTGCCCTCCCAGCTCCACCTCCTCGTGGACCTCCTGCACAACCTTTTCGTCAGTTCCATCAAGCTCAAAGGAATATGTTGCAAGGACAGAGGGATGTGCCTCCAGCAAGGAGGAATGTACCTAGGCGTCAGGCTTTCACAATGACCGTGGAAGAAGCTGAAGCCACTGGCCAAGTCATCACTGGTAACCTTCCAATCTTTCAAACCTTTTCAATCCTTGTGTACATTAATATATTTTCTTTCTATATCTAAACATATCCCACACAACTTAGGTACAATCTTAGTAGCCTCATTACCTGCACTAGCACTCTTCGATATTGGAGCATCATATTGCTTTATGTCACAACGGTTCGTCCGAACTCATGCTATTCCAGTTAAACCGCTCGTATGCAGCTGGAATGTCAGTTCATGAAATGGCGTTCTAAAGGCAACTATGGGATACGATCTGTGTCCAGTGGTCGTCTGCAGTAGAGAATTTTATGGGGACCTCAGGGTGCTGGACATACCGAATTTTGACGTAGTCTTGGATATGGACTTGCTAGGAACTTTCTTTGCTACCATCGACTGTCGTCAAAGGAAGGTTGTGTTCGAGATACCAGATCATCCGGTCTTTTATTTCAAGGGTGGAGACCATACCCTGGAACCTGGCACCTACAAAGCTAAACCAAGGAAAGCGACAATTGCAATAGTACAAGTGAAAGAAGACAAGCCAGAGGTAGTTTGAGAGTTTGAGGATGTATTCCCTGAAGACATATCAGGTTTGCCTCCCGATCAAGCTCTTGAATTCAGTATTGATTTAGTACCTAGTGCACAACCGGTGATCAAACCACCATACCGCTTAAGTCCTGAAGGATAGAAGGAGATCTGTACTCAGCTGGGCGAACTTATGAAGAAATGATGGATTCGTCCCAATATTTCAAGCTGGGGATCTCCGGTTTTGCTTGTGAAGAAGAAAGAAGGTTCATACAGAATGTGCATAAACTACCGAGCTCTGAACGAAGTGACGATAAAGACAAGTATCCACTACCGTGCATTGACGATCTGTTCGATCAACTAAGTGGATTTTGTGTTTTCTCAAAACTAGATTTTCGTTCAGGTTATCATCAGGTGAATGTCAAAGAGTCTGATAGTCCAAAGACGGCATTCAGGACTTGCTATGGTCATTATGAGTTTCTCGTGATACCATTTGGAGTGACCAATGCACCAACCATATTTATGAATCTGATGAACCAGGTTTTCGGAGAGTACCTTGACAGGTTTGTTGTCATTTTTATCGACGACATCCTCGTGTATTCAAAGAGTCGGAAAGAACATGCTGAACATTTATGAATTGTTCTGGAGACTTTGCGACATCATCAACTATATGCCAAGTACAGTAAGTGCGAATTTTGGCTAGATCAAGTCGGATTTCTCGGACGTATCGTTTCGGGCGAAGGAATCTCTGTAGGTCCAGCTAAAGTATCAGCAGTAAGCGAATGGCCGACACTAAAGACAGTGAAGGACATTCGAAGTTTCTTGGGATTACCAGAATATTACCGAAGATTCTTAGAAGGTTTCTCGAAGATTGCAACACCTCTGACCAAGCTCACACGTAAAACATTCGTGTGGTTAGAAGCATGTGAACAAGTTTTTGTAGAACTCAACTCAAGATTGACATCAGCACTTATTCTTGTAATACCGGATAAGGTTTCGTTGTGCATTGTGATGCGTCCGGTAAGGGATTAGGATGTGTTCTACACCATCATGGAAAAGTTGTAGCTTATGCATAAAGACAGCTGAAGATTCATTAGCGTAATTATCCAACACATGATTTGGAGTTGGTGGCCGTTATCTTTGCACTTAAGATTTGGCGTCATTATCTACTTGGAGAGTGAGTGGACATATACACTGACCACAAAAGTCTGAAGTATGTGTTTACTTAGAATGAGTTGAATATGCGGCAGAGAAGATGGCTAGAACTTATGGCGGACTTCGACATCAACCTACAATATCATCCAGGGAAGGCGAATGTAGTTCCTGATGCACTTAGTCGCCAGCCTCTATCAATGAATCTCACCGCACAGTGGAAGCTTCAACAAGAATTACACGAGATGGAGATAGAACTGGTTATGCCAGATAACGCTTCGTATTTGATGAACTTACAAGTTTGGTCTACTATTGTCAATCAGATCAAAGCAGCTCAAGCAAGTGATGTCAAGTTGCAAAAGATCCGAGAACAAGTAGAAAGTGGATTTCGAACCGACTTCATCATCCAAGAAGACGGATCTTTAAGATATGGAAACAGGTTGTGTGTACCAAAAGGTTCTGTTCGGGAATAGTTGATGAAAGAAGCACACAGCTCTCCGTACTCAGTACACCCTGATGGTACAAAGATGTACAAAATTCTACGTCAACATTACTGGTGGCATGCCATGAAGCATAGCCAAATGCTTGGTATGTCAGCAAGTGAAGGCTGAACATCACAGAACTGTTGGTTTACTTCAACCGTTACCTATCCCAGAATGGAAATAGCAACACATTACTATGAATTTCGTGAATGCTCTTCCTCGCAGCACGAAAGGTAACGATGTGGTATGGGTTATTGTGGATCGACTCACAAAGTCGGCCCACTTCATCTCATTTCGAGTTGGCCAATCTACCGAGACTTTAGAAAAGAAGTACATGGAGGTAAGTCTGAATCTAAGTAAGATTTAACTCTTCATAGTGTACTATTTTTGATACCTATGAACTCATGCAGGAGATCGTGAGATTACATGGAGTACCGGTTTGCATTGTCTCCAATCATGACACCAGATACCAATCACAGTTTTGGCAGAGTCTGCAAACTAGCTTGGGAACGAGTCTGAACTTCAGCACAACTTACCATCCACAAACAGATGGACAGTCTGAGCGACAATTCAGATCCTTGAAGACATGCTAAGATCTTGTATGCCATACTTCGGAGGATCGTGGGAAGATCACCTACATCTTGTGGAGTTTTCATACAACAGCAGCTACCAAGCGAGTATTGGTATGGCACCTTTTGCAGCTCTATATGGAAGGAAGTGTCGTTCACCACTAAGTTGGGACGACATCGGAGATAGGGAACTCTTTGGACCAGATATGATCGTAGCAACTATGGACGTAGTTCGCACGATCAGGGAAAGAATGCGCATAGCCCAACACAGACAGAAGCACTGGGATGATGCAAAGCACCGACACCTGGAGTTCCATCCGGGAGATCATGTGTTCTTAAAGATCTCTCCAAACCATGGAGTAATTCGCTTTGGCAAGAGGGGTAAGCTCAGTCCGAGATATATTGGACTGTTCGACATACTCGAATGAGTCGGAGAAGTGGCATATCATTTGGCCCTTCCACCCTCATTGGAAGGAGTGCACAACGTATTCCACATATCCCAGCTTCAAAGATATGTGAGCGACCCCAGCCACATCCTTGATCACTCCGAGCTCACTGTACAGACAGATCTATCTTGTGAGAAGCAACCCGTTGAAATCCTGGATAGAAAGATAAAGTCACTTCGGAACAAGGAAGTAAACTTGGTCCGAGTGATTTGGTGAAAATATTCACCAGGAGAATCAACGTGGGAACGTGAGGATGACATAAGTGCAAGATACCCTTTCCTATTTGTAAATTATTCCTTGTGTAAATGTAAATTTCGAGGACGAAATTTTTGTAAGGAGGGTAGAATGTAACGACTTCAATTTCACTGTACGAAAATTTTAAAAGTTAATGTACAGAATGGAGTTTGCTAACCTGAGCACAAATTATAAATTTAATTTGTTTAAGAACAGCAAGAAAGTACTTGTAGCTCATTGGTAAAGCCTTGCACTGCTGTGACGTAGCCTCAGTGTTCGAATCCTATGAGCCACATATATTTTTCTGAATTTTTTATTTTAAACTTTTTGGAAGCCCAAAAATTTACACGTGCAATACACGTAAGAAATGAAAAGACAGAAAATAAAACATGTGCTAAATGTTATATGAAATGCCGAGGACACGTGGCCAAAATCCAAGCACCCAACTCCTCTTGATAGTCGGCGAGATCGGGGTTTAGTCCGGCACCGCCGAGCCCCTCCGTAGGGAATGGCCCCGTTCTCTGCACACTAACCCCTTGGCCTACCCACACTACTCCTATTCTATTTGATTTTCCTGAAAATTAACAGAGAATTAAAAATGGAGTATTAATCCAATTTTTAATGCATTTTAATTCTCTCTTCAATTCCAAAACCCTAATTTTATCATATAAATACAACATCATACCCTAGCCCTCCTCATTCTGAAATCTCTTGTCAAAAACTCTCAAAATTTTCTAAGTCAAAGAAGAGTACAGGTGGAGTTAGCCCAATGTCACTTTCCAGCGAGAATTCGAGATGTTTCCGGCGACCCCGCGACTTCACGAAGCTACCAACTTCTTTCTATACCTCCCCACTCTATTTTTAGCTAGTAACTCCCACTTCTTATTCCATTCTTTCACCTTTAAAAGTTCTCTTTTCAAAATTGTCAGAAGTGGAGTTATCCCGACATTCGATTCTAAAATCGTTAAAATAACAATTTTTCTTAAGAAACACTCATCTATATCATTATATCTTGCTTTGTAATGATGAAAAAAATATCGAGAACAATTTTAATCTTAAAATATCATGTTATGTAACTTTAATTTGCGTTTTTCTTTTAAATACCACAAACTTTACCTATGATATTTTTTTAAGTATTTAGCTTAGCATACCTTTAGAATATCTCACGAGGTAATGACCTACTTCTCACATACACACATCTTGACATACCACGATTCTCTTGAACAATGTTTTTGTGGCAAAATACGACTTTCATCAAAATACCCTAAACTATTAAAAACCGGATTTTTTAAAATTGTGTAATTAATTCCTTGCGAATGTGCATATACAACCCATTTTGGGGAACCCGATCAGGATGGTGCGGATTATCGCACATCCTCGGGACTAGTAGGGCGAGATGCAGACCTCCTCACGGAGCATACGGCCTCGATGGAATTTCAATACAATTTTTAAGAAAAACGAGAATTTCTATTTAATGATTAAAATTAATTTTTAATAATTATATAAATGTTATCAAACCGTCTATTTTTAATATATAATAAAAGTCAATGTTTTCTAGAATATAAAAGAATTACAAGTTTCATGAAAATACCATCAAGAATCAATACAAGTCTAAGTTTAGACTAAAATACCTTAAACTATTCAAACTAGGTATATATTCACTAGAATACCTAACTTTTTAAAAGTTACCTCCATGAAAAGCTTAAATACGATAAATAAATATTTGAGTTTTATTTTGAAAGTATATTTAAAGTATTTTGCATAAAGCCCCTCAACTTATATAAAATTATATTAAGGACTCTAGTAAATATAGGTTTAAGCGGGACCAATTCTCTTGAGCCTCAGGAAGCCGAAGAAAGTGGGTGCTTGCCTATTTATGGTAGAAAACTAAAATGAGGTTATCAATGGTAATTGTCTTGGAAAAAGACACAAATTCTGCCGTCCATGTGCAGCAGTTACCGATAACTCCTAAACCTAATTCAAGATCCAATTTTGTCTAAGTGTCTAACTCAATCTGAGTCTCAGTCTAATCTGAATACAATCCAAACATTAATTCAACTCCAATTCAACATAAATCCAATATACCAAACATGAACACTTGAACTTGAACATGAATACCAGAACAATATCAACATGACTTGACTTGACCGAATCATGGCTATATCTTGAACTTGACTATATGACTACCGTTTACATCCTGAATCAGTTTACATGAATAATTTATACCATGGTCTCGGCAAGTCTGGTAACTACAAATCAATACAATCAATACAATATACACTACAGGGTTTTTAAAGGGGTAGACTGGTACGGAATATGTTAAAAGTGGCACGATGAAGGTCACTAAAAGACACCTACATGAACATTCTGTGTCGTTGTCCTTTGGGGTTTAACGGGGCCTTGTACTTACATGTTACCTTAGTCCACGGAGCAAGTTGGACTCCTCTCGTATACACTGGCACATTCTGTACCAAACTAGAAACAATTACGTTAACATAACAAACACATAAGTTACTTTTTATATTCTGTTTACCTATCTATTCCATTTTATCTCTTGAGACTTATCAAGTGCTAGTTCGCTGACGACATTCCTGTATCTTCTTTTTTTTGAATGTTGTCAGGAAGCCCCGACTCTCAGAAGATCGAGCCCAGCCAGGACGATTTAGAGCAGTTCACCGAGGATCCAGAGTTCTAGTTCCTACTTGTACTTACTTTTCTTTCAGTTCATTTGTCATTATTTAGGCATCGCTTTCTTTCATTGTATTTTACTTTTTAGTTGTATGTAAGGAATGGTTATCAATAAAAAGTTGTTGTTTTATTACATCTCTTGTCATTCTTGTGCTTTACATTTATATTGCTTATTTACGCTTAACGTGATTACTTCTGAGTAAATACATCGCGGTCTCACCACGTCTCCTTACCCGTACACTGGGAAGCGGGGCGTGACAGACTCTAGAAGCCACGGACTCGCCGGGGTCCCCATCCGCCGAGCAAGAAGCAGCGACCAACCTTTACAGGAAACACTCAAGAAGAAGGTCCACCGAGCGGTCCCGCCTTCTCTTCAAGATCAGACCAAGCTTGTGGACCGTATACATTTTATCAAACGCCTCATCCATCAACTGCGGAGATAGGGTGTTGTACAGACCCGGGAAAGTCCTCCATATTGCGTAGATTAGCACTTGAAGTAGAGGAGATCGTCGGGGAAGTAGGCGCCCACAGTTGACCTCCAGGCGGCCTATCACCTCCTCATACGTCTCTTCGGAACGATCGAGATTATAAAAATATACATCATCCTGAGAAATGATCTCCCTGATGGTGTATACGCGGCCGGTCATCTTCGACAAACACACGACTATGAAGAAGCTGATATGAGAATTCGAAGGTGAGACCATACCTTCGATATTTATAGCCTTAACAAATATCTTCCAACGGCCAAGATCTACTCGCGCAACAACGCAAATCACGGAATATCGCACTTTCCCGTTATGGTACTGCTACGTGTCATCCGTGATGGTCACCATTCTCACCTATATGGGTCACGGAAGGTTGAACGACATCCCTCCAAAAAGAAAAAAAACTATTGAATTCAGAAAGCCCTCGACAAGAGGCAGCTGAGTAGCTTCCTGCTCGGCTCATCCGCTGAGGGTAACGTCCTGCCCAGTCAATCCGCGGATCCAAAGCCCTTGACAAGAGGCAGCTGAGTAGCTTCCTGCTCGGTTCATCCGCTGAAGGCAGCTTCCTGTCCAGTCGATCCGCGAATCCAAAGCCCTCGACAAGAGGCAACCGAGTAGCTTCCTTCTCGGCTCATCCGCTGAGGGCAGCTTCCTGCCCAGTCAATCCGCGGATCCAAAGCCCTCGACAAGAGACAGCCGAGTAGCTTCCTGCTCGGCTCATCCGCTGAGGGAAGTTTCCTGCCCAGTCAATCCGTGGATCCAAAGCCCTCGATAAGAGACAGCCGAGTAGCTTCCTGCTCGGTTCATCTGCTGAAGGCAGCTTCCTGCCCAGTCAATCTGTGGATCCAAAGCCCTCGACAAGAGGCAACTGAGTAGCTTCTTTCTCGGCTCATCCGCTGAGGGCAGCTTCCTGCCCAGTCAATCTGCATATCCAAAGCCTTCGACAAGAAGCAGCCGAGTAGCTTCCTGCTCGGCTCATCCGATGAGGGCAGCTTCCTGCTCAGTCAATCCGTGGATCCAAAGCCCTCGTCAAGAGGTAGCCGATTAAGTTCACTGTTCATCCCAATCAAAACCAAAATATGGGAGGCACCGGTCTGCCTACCCTTGGCTATCGCTCAATTCATACTCGATAAACGATCGCCGCCTTGACTCCGGAGAAAGGATGGACGCCGGTTAACCTACCCTTGGCTATCGCTCGATTCATACTCGATGCACGATCGTCGCCTCGACTCCGGGGAAAGGATGGACACCGGTCTATATATGCTTGGCTTAGCTCTCACGTCGCGCTCGCCGAACGCTTGCAAAAATAGAAGCACTTCGAAAGCGAGCTAAAAACACTTGCAAAATAAAACACTTGTGAAGTAGAAAGGCTTGCGGAAAAAAGGCTTTAGAGCTAAAACACTTGCAAAATAAAACGCCTGTGAGGTAGAAAGGCTTGCGGGAGAAAAAGGCTTCAGAGCTAAAACATTTGCAAAATAAAACACTTGTGTGGTAGAAAGGCTTGCTGGAGAAAAAGACTTCAGAGCTAAAAACACTCGCAAGATAAAATACTTGCAAGGTAAAAAGGCTTGCGGGAGAAAAGGTGACTCAAAGGCAAAAATACTTACGGGCTAAAATTACTTTATTCACATTCAAAATTATGTACAAGGTATTTTGGGCTCCCCAGCCTTACAAAAATGCCCGGAGGTGTACAAAATTGATAATTAATAAAAAGAGAAAGATAACTCAGGCCGCCTGCTCGGCCGCTCCTCCCCCTGGCTCGGCGCTTCCATCGAGGGCTACAATGGCGACCTCCGGCTCGGCGTCCATGACTGCCGCCACCTGCTCTCCAGCCGGTTCAACACCTTTACCCTATGGCGCTTCCTCGGTTAGGGGATACCGGGTGCGAAGTTCCCGATCGTCGAACCCGAGCACGGCCTCCTTAACGGCGTCGAGGGCATTATGCCAGCCAAAGGCCACGGAATCGGCGAGGTCAAGGATGAACTGGTCGAACGTCTTATATTCCTCCAAGGCCCTTTCCTCTCTCCCCTCTGCGAACTTCGCCGCCTCCCAGGCTGCCCGGGCATCCCGCTTGAACGAATCCCTCTGCCTTTTCATCGCATCGTAGAGCCCGTTGACCTCTCCCACTTGGGCCTGAATAGCCCGTTTGGATTCGGTCAGGAGCCAATGGGTCTCCTTCAACTTGGCGACCGTCAGACCCTTCGCGACTAACCTAGAGTCGAGGAGGGCCGCCTTCTCATCAGCCTGTTGCAGCCGGCCAAGGAGCTCCTTTCGCGAGGAAGATTCGCCCGCCATCTTCATCGCCGGGGCCACTTCCTCGGATTCCATGGCAGCAAGGAAGGCACAGTGCTAGAGGACCTGAGGAAAACATGAAACATATTAAAAAGATGATGACCGAGCAAAAAACACTTGAGAAATTCTTAAAAAAAGGGTACCAACCTGAACAGGCTCTTGAGCTATCGCGGCCACCTAGGCCTTCATCGTGCCTCGGGGAATCTTGGCCCCCGCCGTTTTCTCCATGTCCACCAGTAGACTGTCAGCCACAGAGAGCCCCGAGGGCACCTCAATGCAGAACTCGCCCTCCTGCACCTGAATCCCGGTCGAGGGCGTCCGAGAAACCACCATCTTCTGCCTCTTGAGGGGGGATTCGGGTGCAGGCGGTGCCTCCGTCCTAGCTCGGGGTGCCGCATCCCGTGCATGCTTTTGACCTCCCCCGCGGCGCTCCTCCTGAACTAGGGGCGCTGCAGGAGCCTTGGCAGGAGGATCTTGCCGAGAAGCCGTGCTTGGATATGGCCAGGCCGAGCTGGAGCCACCGCTCTTCTTCCCCTGGGCCTTGGCGGCCATGGCGGCCATAATTTTCTGACGATCCATGGGCTCTACAAGGAACACATAAAGAAAAAGATCAGCAACGAAATTTTAGCAAGCAAAGTCTAAATAGATCGACGAAGGTCCTGACTTACCCACAAAGCACACGGGACTAAGCTCAGCCCAGCTTAGAGCCTGCTCGAAAAACAGGACATCAGCCCGCTGGATCGATTCTCACTGCGACATTACCCTTATCTCAGGGGTGTTCGACTGCCTAACCCTAGGAGGATTACGGCAGCACCCCTGTTAGGTCCACGTTACCTCTCCCGGTACTTACGGGGTTGCGGAAACGGTAAATCAAAATTTTTTCTAAACTTTGTAACATGGACCGTAAAAGCCGGATCTTTGCTAAACTAAACTAGCATACTTGCAAAGAAGAATTAACTACTCGGCAAAGTGGTTATACCTCAACTTGAACTCCTTCACTTCTTGTTGTTGTTCTTCTATGATGTTCTTCTCTTCTTGTTGTTCTTTTCATTGCTTGCTCAAAGGTTGATCCGGACTTCGGTCACCTCCGCGGCCTCCTTGAGTCGAAGACGATCCACCCGAGAGATGTACACCGAGCTCCACCTCAAGCCGAGGTAACTAGGGCAAGGAGATTGCTAATCTAGAAGCCCTAGGTTGTGTAGAGAGGATGTATGGATGTGTTTGTCAAGTAGAATCCTTTTTCTCTCAACACATGAGATCAAAGGAGAAATCAAGAGGAGGAAGAAGAAGGAGATTATCTAGCAACCATGGAGCTTCTCATTTCAAGAGAGAGAATGAGAATAAGCAAATGAAAAGCTTAACCAAGAGAGAAGCTAACCATGGTTGCAATAATGCATAAACATCATCATTACAAATCCAATCAAGATAAAGGTGATGGCTACAAATGACATGACCATTATCATAACTAAATAAAAAGAAAACCAAAGAATACTTTAGATCTTCTAAGAAGGTCCAAGTCAACTTTGGTCAAAAGGTCAACAAAGTCAAGATGGTCAAATGGTCAATGTAATTAGCCATGACAAAATTATCAATGAAAGGATTAGTAAATAATGTCCCCGGCTCATAATGGTTTTGACCAAACGAACTGTCGAAACCCTAATGAGTCGGCCTCAAAATGGTTTTGACCGAATCAACTGTCAAAACCCTAATGAGCCTGCCACATAGCGGTTTTGGCCGAACCATCTGCCAAAACCCTAATGAGGCACCTCCTCCTTCATCGCTCCAGAAAACTGTGCATACACACCTGCATCCGTATTCCGTAGAATGCGGATGCGCAGAAGACAAAACACATCCATCCGTGCAATACTAGGATCTGGTTTAAACCAAAGCCCACTAGTACTGCCTGCCCGAACATCATACGCATACTAGTGTACGTAAGTGATCGCAGCCCTGCCGTAAAACCATACGGCCTCTACACGTTTCGCTCAGTGCAGGGAAACTCTCTGTGTGGGACTCTAAAGACTCGACACTACGCTGGCAGTGGATTTAACCACAGACCGCAAGCGGCACTAGCTGTACATAACGGTCCCCAGGTAGATGTCGATAAGAAGGCCGATGAGGTAAACCCATCCGAACTCCTACTGAGTCTGTATGTGAAAATCTCCGTACAGTCCGGTCTGTTCGTCTGATACATCGCATGGCGGGCCTAGGGGGGCGGCAAGCGTCAGACCCCTAATAGCGGTACAAGTCGTGTTGGAGTGAAGCCCAGAACACCCTGAGATAACACTGGAACCTACCAGTATATCTCGCTTGCCCTGGCTAGGGACTACTCGTGTAATGGCTCTCCTAGACACAGCGCGATGTCAACCCCCAATACCGGGAGAGACGAATCCTGTCTAACCGTCACTGCCTCCAAGTGCTTCGGGACTGCTCCCAACTACTACCTGTTTGCACGACTCAGTAGAGCCGTGGTAGGGTAGTAATCAAAGAACAGTGGGAACACACTCGAGGCGAAGTGACAGTGTCAAGTCAGCGGACTAAGCTGTACTCATGTCACCTGGGAACTGATAACTGACGATAGGTATAATACCAACCATCAGTTCCCTACGAGTCCTGTCCAGTGTACTCGTAACCTAACGAGCACCCGCATACTATCTCAAGTACGACGTACCGACGGCTGTGGGACAGACCGTCTCCCGTGCTGGGATGAGAAGCGCATACGCTAGTCTACTCCGGAGTATCGATGCCCTATCTCGGTACTCCCACGACTAGGGACGTGTACAAGGATGTGCTTGTAGATTACCCAGCCCCCACGAGTGTGATCGCCATCACAATGCTGGTAATCAAGCAAAGATCCTAAGGGCTCTACTAATGCGTATAGGTGATATAATAAATAAACACACATGTACACATTAAAGCAGAGACAAACCAAGTAGCATACTACTATATTGAGCAAGATTGTCTGTACAACTGTGAATATCCCAAGCTTCCATCAAGTAATATACATGCTAGTATGATACAGTAATGGCCTCTAGGGCATATACACTAACAGCCCCGGCCATCGAAATGCGGAACAAAAATTTCTAAACTGGCGCTACCATTACCCGAATCCCGGATCGACTTTAAACCCTAAACTAGCAATCTAAACTAATAGTTATAAAGGTTATACCGAGTTGATTCGTGTCCTTCGGCCTTCATTCCAAGCTCCTAGTGGTTCCTTGATGTGGTTTGGTTGCCGGTCTTCCTTCATCTCTGATGATCCACCTGAGGGAAACGGCGCAAGCTCCAGCCTCGTCGAACGAGACAACCGACGCTCCAAAGTTTCTAGTGATGGAAAGTGGGAGTGTATGAAAGTGTCACTACAATTTTCTCTCAACATACTTTGCTCAATGAGCAAGCATAGAAGATGAATGAGGAGGTAGGAAATCTTGGCATAAGCTAAATGGCTAAGTCTTTTTGTGAACTTGAGAGAGTGAGTGAGAGCTAGTGTAATGTGTAACGAATCATGAGTAATGAGCCAAAATAAAATTAACCCCCTCACATGAAGTGGCCGGCCCCCCTCTCTCTCCCATCATCAAAAAATATCGCATCATTTTGCATTAAACAAATAAACCATATTCAAGCCCATACCATGTTCCATGTTCATGCCACCTCACACCTTCCACTTCATTTATAAAACAAATGAATTTCCATAAATGGAAAATCATATAAATGAGGTGGCACTTTCTAGAAGCTATTCTATATAAAATACGGAATACTTCCCGGTACATGTATCGAAATACATATACGTATATTCATACAAAAATATGAATAGCCAAGAGAGAAAATAAATAGCGAACAATAATACTAGAATACATATATATAAATACATATGTAAATTATTAAATCAAAACCTGATTTAATAATCTGGCTTAATCCTAAGCCGCTAATATCATCAACCGTCTGATTTAAGTGTGCGCAGCAGATGCACATATTTAATCGGACACTTGTATATATCAACATACGTGATCTACACCATATCGCCTGAACCGTGAAAACCCTCTTTGTGGGACTCTAAAGAATCGTCAATACGCTGACAGTGGGTTTAACCACGTGTACGTCAGCAGCACTAGCTGTACGTAACGGCTACCCAGGTATTGAGCGAAATGGAGGCCGACGAGAAAACTCATCCTGAACCCCTACTGAGCCTGACAGTGACAATATCCGTACTGTCCGGTCTGTTCATCTAAGAGTATCGCATATCGAGTCTAGGGGGTGGATAAAGTCAGACCCCTAACAACGCGATATTTAGTGTCGGCATGTAACCCATCACCACCTGAGAAACTATCGATCCTGGATCGATAATTCTCGTTCACCATGGCCATGGATTTCTGGTGATGGCCATCCGTGCACAACGCGATATCAACCCCTAATACCGGGAGAGACGAAACCCCGACAATCCAATCACTGCCTCCATGTGGCTCGGGACTGTACCCAACTAAAACCTGTTTGCACGACTCCTTTGAGTCGTGGTAAAGTAGTAATCAAAGCACAGTGGGAACTCACACGAGACAAATGACGATCTCAGGTCGAAAGACTAACCTGTACACATGTCACCTGGGAACTGCTATCTGACAATAGGTATAATACCAACTAGCAGGTTCCCGGCGAGTCCGTCCAGTGTACTTATAACCCAATGAGCACCTGCATACTATCTTAGGTGAACAAACTAACACCATTAGCTTGTGAGACCTGGCCACCGCCCCTCGTCGGGGTCTCGATCAGTATACACTAGTCTACACTGGAGTATCGATGCCCGGTCTCGATACTCCTATGACTAAGGACATTTAAGGATGTGCTTATAGACCCCAGCTCCCACATATATGATCGCCATCATAATGCTGGAAGTCAAGCAAGAATCCTATGGGCTCTATCAACATGTACATGATGATAAAGACAAACCAGATAGCAAACTATCATCTTGAGTAAGACTGTTTTATCGGTATAGGTCCTACCTCAATCATCATAATCACAAGTCCGCGACTATGATAATTGCCTTGAGGGCACTATAGCCAACAACCAACAACCACTGGATTGGCACCGGCCAATCCTCACCTTCCGGTGGACCGACAATGACGAATTTTTCCTTCCATTCGTGGATGGAGTTAGGGACAACCACTACCCCGACCCGGCAGCCCTTCCCTTATGTTTTTTAAACGAAAGATACACCCATCTCGGTCCTTCCTTACTGGTGCCGAGGTGGTTTTTATAACAAAGAAAGGAAAGAAGGATGTTCAAGTCAAAGGGGATCCGATCAATCTTCAGCCGGACCAGAAATCCAAGGAGGATTCTCCACGAATTCTGCGTTAGCTGGCCCGGGTCAAGGTGAAAACAATGAAGCACGGCGCAAACTTCAGGCGGGAACGACAGACGTAACCCTTCCCGGAATGCTTCCACGTATAGGGTAATCTCTTTACCCTGTACCTGGTTTGCCCTTTCACCCTCCTTGGCCAATCGAAGTGAATAGCTGGAGGGGATACGAACCCGGATGTCAGAAAGCTCATCCAGACGGTTCAATACCAAGAGCGCATCGCGGATGTTCCCGATGCTCGCCTTTGGGGCCCTTTTCATCCCCCGACGACGTGAGACAAGGGCGACACCCCATTCAGAAGATGAATAAGAAGAAGAAGAAGAGGAACTCTCTCGGCTATCGGAAGCCAAGGAGGATGAAGACCCACGGGACTCAGCTTCCGAAACTGAAACCTCATAGCCGATACTTCGTGTCACGATTCGGAAAAAGGCACGTGACTGGCACTTGAATCATATAAAGCCTATAGGACCCCACCAAATTCAAGTAAGCCAAAGCCCAGAAATCTAAACCTTTTTAGGAAAAAAATAGAGGTGAAGTTTTTAAAGTAAAGGTATGATACATAAAAGTGCAAGTGGATTATACTATAGTTGAAAACATTTTTTGTCTTTAAAAATTCGGGCATCACCTCCCTTGTATTTTGATCCAAAACTACATACAAGCAATATATATAGGCATCCCCAAGCGGGAGCTAGCTCTTCGCCAATTGGAGAAATCACAACCACGAAATAAACATATATACGACGCCCTACGGCGAAGATCAAACACAGAAAGAATAAATAAGACAAGACATCATCACCTCAAAGAAGCGAGCATGCACCCATCGCTCTAAGTCTTGCAAATACAAGTCTGACTAGGTGTCACGACCCGCAGGGTACGGACGTGACTGGCACTTAAGTTTACGAAGCGTCTCAAGGCGTCCGTAAAATAAGTAAGCCAAAGCCCAGAACCAAAACCAAATAAGCAGAAGAGTGAAGAAAACCCAATCAATTGAAAGCGAATTTATCAAATAAGTCATATAAAACCCTTTTTAAAAACAATAACAATTTTTCCGAAAATTTCGGCAGAGTCTCCTTTGTAAATACTGGCCCCCAAAATGGGTACAACAAGAATATATATGAATCCAACAAATAAGGCATCCCCAAGCGGGAGCTAACTCTTCGCCACAAGGCGGTCACAAATCCCACGCAATATAAAGCAACAACATGCGAAATAATCATAATGAAGCATAGGAAAAACAGCATGTCGACTCAAGTGAGCTCGACCCCAAAATACAGCATAAAAGTCCACAAACCTCACAGTCTCATCTCTAGGTCAATATACAATAATACTGGTAGATACAGTAGATGGAGTACACTAGATACAAAGAATTTACAAGGTGGTACAAAAATAGTAATATAACCCACCTAAGAGCAAAACCTCGAGTCCAGGCAAAAGAGGCAAAAGAAGCAAGTGCGCCCGCCGCTACTGTACTGACGGAGCGGACCTGCAAAAGGCTGTGGCACAACGGGGGTGAGTTGCCAACTCGTGAGTAATAAATAACATCTACACAGGCTATCGAAAGCATGCACACAAGTATCCTATCATCTAAAATACAGGTAAGGCTGGATGCACTAACAGGTGTGTATACAACATCAGTGTACTAGCAGGTGTATGTATGCAACATGAATATCTGAGGTCTCAATAGGTATATATAAGAACATTTTATCTCCTTTTTGTTTTTGAAACTCTTTTAAAATGCCAGCATAATACTCATAGAATCGACAATAATCTGTGTCCAGCAACGACACCTAAAAACTGTCTCAAATCTCATAAATCCATGTCATAGTGTCTCTGGCCTCAGCCGTCCGGCTGACCCATCTCAATATCAATATCTCATCCTCTCGCGGCCCCGGTCGGTATCCTCTGGATATCCGCCGTGCCCAATGAAGTCACCGGTAGGTAATCCGTCCCCTGCCAGGCTTAACGTCAACACCACATTCATCTTGCCCCGGGGTACCATACCGGGCCTACCATGTACCCGTGACGGTTCCTCCACTCCTCGACACGGATCTCGAAAACCACAGCAAACTCATGGTGGACGACACTTTACATCACTAGAAAACCGCAATTACATATTTTAAAAACATAATAAGTTTAGAAATTTTGCGGCTTTCCCCCGAAATCCAGAAATATCATAAAATCTCAAGAAACCCTCATAAGTGCATATATCAATGGTGATGAATGCATATGGTATCAATAATTAAACTACGATGTATGATTAATAGATTAGGCATGAACAAATAATATGATGAGGTACATGCACATGAATAGCAATCCTACGATGTCATTTTAAGGAATTAAAGGCAATAGCACAGATTTAAGCATCAATTAGTAAAAGGTTTCGAATTATAGGTTATCTAGTGTGGTGGCATGGCAATTACCAGGGCGTGTGTGTAAGCATGAATAGTGCTCGTGCTGCATATAAAACCCTGGCAATGGTGCAGGTGTCCTATAAATGGGTTCGCATATGTATGTCAATATTAGGCATGGATGCAGCAATTAATCATATAAGTATTACACCCCTAATTACTAACATCACTAAGAACCCTTTTAGTTACTAAAACTATCGGGCGGCTTGCGCCATCCAACGATAGTCCCCCGTAGATGTTACATCTACTCACCGGAATCCCTAGCTAGCCACGTCCAATCACCGCTTTTCCCTTTCGTGCCGCGTCTGACGTCTCCGCGACCGAACCTGGAATTTACATCAATACCAAACATAAGGTTACATATCAAGAACGACGCAAAACCCGAACGAAAATACTAACGTTCACAAGCTAGGTACAACGTGCACAAGGTGCGCGGAACACGCGCGAAAATCGCAAAAACTGCAAAAATCGTCGATTTGGTCGCCCGGCAAAACTAAAACCCGATTACTCAAAAATCCGCACTCACACATCCTAAAAGTCATTGGATATGCCAACAATAAAATCTAGATATAGCAATTAATTCATCACAATATTTTAGTAAAAACTAGTAAGCACTAATTTGCAATTTCGCACAAACATCGAAAATTAGCGACAAAGTTAACACAATCCAACACAACAATCCAAACTAACCCACTAGCTAGCCATTACACTAATTTTAAACCATTAACTATGCATCAAACCATAATTCCAACACAAACCCTTCTCTTGATTTTTGGCAATTAGCAACAACAATGACAAATTCACACAAGTTAACTTAGATTAGCATAACATCAAGCCATTTAAGCAAAGTAACCATTTAGGTTGGTTAAGTAAATAACTAGATTAATTAAAAATATTTAATTAACTAAAACATGGTTTCAAGAAACCCTAGTTTAATTCAACCATTAACTTTTAAAAAACTAGATTAGGATTAACACTAAAATTAACACTAAACAACTAGATTAAAGATTCTAACCATATCAACTTACAAGAGTAGAAATTATACCTCAAATTTTTATAGATCTAGCAAGAAGAATTTGCCTCAATGATGGCTTCATAGCACCAAGACCCAAGTTATAAAACCCAAGGTGAAAGGAATAAGGAATGGGAATTAAGTTGTGAGATTAAATTTTTGATTTTTGGAGCAATATTTTGATGAAATTTGAGAGAGAAAGAGAAGAGGAAATGGGGGGGAATTTCCTGCAGATTTTCAGCCAGGGGAGAGGTGAGGGATGGGGGTGGGTGTTGTGAGAAAATTCCTAAGTCAACCCTCTCAAATAATGTACACCAACTTTCAATTTAACCCCTTTTTAAAACCTTTTTAAAACACACCATTTCCTCACATGCCTTAAAGTCAAAAGAGGCAAGGAAATTTTCTGGACCTGATCATGGTGGGGCCGGCCTAAGGCTGAGGGAAGGGAGAAAGGGGTTTACAAAAGAAATTTTATGCAAAAAGACCCCCTTACAAGTCCAAAATTGCAAGTTTTAGCTTAAAATTCAATAAATTTCGTTTTCTATAATAAAAATTAGTTAAAAATCAAAATAAAATACTAAAAATTTATGTTACAACTAGATTTTAATTAACATAATTTTAAAGATTAAAATTAGCCCAGAAAAATTTGTATTTATTGCTAATTTAATGTATTTTCTTACCGGCTTAAAATAATATTAAAAATTGAAAAATTAGGGAAAAATTTTAAACGACCAGAATTTCATAATTAACTCATTTGCTACTAAAAACTAGCAATTACCTATCCAAATTATGTATAATTAGTCCTAAACTGCAAAATAACAAAAATGACGGTTTTCGGAAAAATACCGAATTTTCACCGATTTCCAGGAAAACACCAAAACGACTCTTCAAGGCGTTACAATCTTCCCCCCTTAAAGAAATTCGGTCCCCGAATTTAAAAATATAACTACGCGTACCTTCAAAGAGATGGGGATATTTCTTCCTCATCTCGCCCTCGGTCTCCCAGGTTACCTCCTCGCTGCTCGGGCCACGCCAAAGGACCTTGACGGTCGGTATAACTTTCGATCTCAACTTCTTCACCTGCCGATCCAGGATGGCCACCGGCTGCTCTGCAAAAGAAAGGTCGCACTCTAGCTGGACTGTCGGGTGCTGAATCGCATGCGAAGGGTCGTAAAGGTACTTGCGGAGCATCGAAACATGGAAGACGGGGTGAACATCGGGAAAGCTGGGTGGAAGGGCCAAACGATATGCAACAGCGCCGACACGCTCGAGAATCTCGAAGGGACCCACAAATCTGGGACTAAGCTTTCCTTTCCGCCCAAAACGCATCACGCCCTTCATCGGAGAGACCCTCAGAAAAACATGGTCGCCAACTGCGAACTCTAACCTGCGACGGCGCCTGTCTGCATACGATTTCTTCCTGCTCTAAGCCGCTCTCATCCGGTCTCGGATCAACTGTATCTTCGCTGTCGTCTCCTCAACAAGCTGCGGCCCCAAAATACTGCTCTCACTGAGCTCTGTCCAACAGACGGGCGATCTGCATCTCCTCCCATACAATGCCTCGAAAGGTGCCATCTGAATAGTATCCTGGAAGCTGTTGTTGTAGGAGAACTCCACTAGAGGTAAATGACGATCCCAGCTACCGCCAAAGTCTCAAACGCACGCTCTGAGCATGTCCTCGAGAGTCTGAATGGTCCGCTCTGACTGTCCGTCGGTCTGCGGATGAAACGCTGTGCTGAAGCTCAAACGAGTGCCCAAAGCCTCCTGAAGTCTCTGCCAAAGTCGGCTGGTGAACTGGGTGCCTCGATCTGACACGATACAAGTCGGTACGCCATGCAACCGCACAATCTCGTCGATGTAAAGCTGGGCATACTGAGCGAAGCTGAAAGTGGTCTTCACTGGCAGGAAGTGAGCCGCTTTCGTCAATCGATCTACGATCACCCAGATGGAGTCATACCCTCGACTGGTCCTGGGTAGACCCACAACAAAATCCATCGAAATCTGCTCCCATTTCCACTCCGGAATGGGTAACGGCTGTAGCACTCCTACGGGCCTCTGGTGCTCGGCCTTGACTTGCTGACAAGTCAGGCACCTCGATACAAACTCCGCAATGTCCCTCTTCATCCCGTCCCACCAGTAGGTCTCTCTCATATCATGGTACATCTTGGTGGAACCGGGGTGGACACTATACACTGATCGGTGGGCCTCCTCAAGAATGTCGCGCCCTAATCCATCAGTATCTGGTACGTACAGTCTAGATCCATAGCATAAAATCCCCTGATCGTCAACCACGAACTCGGAAAATCTGCCCTGTCCCATCTGTGCCATGATCTCTGAGCAACGGTCGTCACTGCGCTGTGCCTCATATATACGGTCAAGCAACTGTGGGCGTGCACGAACATGCGCGAGCTGTCCCCCTGTCTGAGTGAACTCGAACTCAACTCGGCTGTCGCATAACATCTGCCAATCTGCTGACGACTGCCTCTGCACTGCGCGCAAAAAGGATAGACTACCCCCGGGCCTCCTACTCAACGCATCTGCCACCACATTCGCCTTGCCTGGGTGATATAAGATCTCGCAGTCGTAGTCTTTCACCAACTCCATCCAACGACGCTGTCTGAGGTTCAGGTCTCGCTGCTGAAATATGTACTTTAAACTCTTGTGGTCTGTGAATATTTGGCACGACTCGCCATATAGGTAATGTCGCCAAATCTTCAATACAAAGACCACTGCAGCCATCTCCAAATCATGAGTGGGGTAGTTTTGTTCATGCTTCTTCAACTGCCGAGAAGCATAAGCGATCACCCGGCCATGCTGCATCAATACGCATCCTAACCCCACTCGCGAAGCATCACAGTAGACCACAAATCCGCCTGATCCCGAAGGCAAAGATAATACCGGCGCCGTAGTCAAACAAGTCCATAGCTGCTGAAAACTGCGCTCGCACTCTTCTGTCCAAACGAAAGGAACTCCCTTCCGGGTCAAACCGGTCAAAGGTGCAGCTATACGGGAGAAGTCCTGAACAAAACGCCTGTAGTAGCCTGCCAGGCCTAGAAAACTACGGATCTCAGTAACCGATGTAGGTCGGGGCCACTGCTGAACAGCCTCAATCTTCTTCGGGTCCACACAAATGCCGTCTCTCGTAACCACGTGACCCAAAAATCCGACGCTGTCCAGCCAGAATGCACACTTGGAGAACTTTGCGAACAGCTGGTGCTCCCTCAGAGTCTGTAACGTAATCTGCAAGTGCTGCTCGTGCTCCTCTCTGCTCCGGGAGTACACCAAGATATCGTCGATAAACACGATGATGAACAAGTCAAGATACGGCCTGAATGTACGGTTCATCAAATCCATGAATACTGCTGGGGCGTTGGTGAGTCCGAACGACATCACCAAAAACTTGTAGTGGCCGTAGCGCATGCGGAAAGCTGTCCTAAGTATATCCTCCTGTCGAACTCGCAGCTGATGATATCCTGATCGTAAGTCGATCCTCAAAAAATACCCTGCACCCTGAAGCTGGTCGAACAAATCATCAATGCGTGGCAACGGATACCTGTTCCGAACGGTAACTTTGTTCAGCTGGTGGTAGTCGATGCATAAGCGCAAACTTCCATCCTTCTTCTTGACAAACAGGACCGGAGCACCCCACGGAGAAACACTAGGTCGAATAATCCCCTTATCTAACAATTCCTGCAACTGATCCTTCAGCTCTCAAAGCTCTGCCAGGGCCATCCGATAAGGAGGTATAGAAATAGGCCCCGAGCTGGGAATCAAATCGATGCAGA
Source organism: Agapanthus africanus (assembly GCA_030015575.1). Lineage (NCBI taxonomy): Eukaryota > Viridiplantae > Streptophyta > Magnoliopsida > Asparagales > Amaryllidaceae > Agapanthus > Agapanthus africanus. Next base: position 111,564,505 of record CM057345.1, on the reverse strand, counting down.
ACTCAACGTCGCGCTCAGGTGGTAGCCCAGGTAGCTCATCAGGGAAAACATCAGGGAACTCACAAACAACCGGGACCCGGTCCAACGGAACCTCTGCAGCTCGAGTATCACAAATATACGCTAAGAATCCCTGACATCCCTTCCGCAAGAGCTGACCAGCGCGAAGAGACGAAATCAAGCTGGGAAGGGTGACGCTGCGGTCTCCCTGAATAACAAGGACTGGCTCTCCCGGAAAGCTAAATATGACTGCCTTCTTACGGCAGTCCACCGAAGCATAACAAGTGGCTAGCCAATCCATGCCCAGAAGCACATCAAAGTCCAACATATCGAGGAGAATCAAATCAACTGATGAATCCCTCTCCCCGATATGAACGGAACACAAACGAAATACAAAACGAGCGACAAACGACTTGCCTACCGGAGTAACAACAACAAGCGGATGATCTAACGACGACGACTCATGGCCCAACATCGGTGCAAAGTGTGTAGAGACGTACGAATGTGTGGAACCTGGGTCAAATAATACTCGTGCATCGAAAGATCAAACTGGCAAGGTACCTGTCACAACGGCATTGGATGCCTGCGCATCCTGCGGTGTCAAAGCAAAATACTCGGGCCTGTCCTCCACCGATAGCGGGCTGACCTCGACCTCGGCCTCTGCCTCCTCGTCCTCTCTGAATAGGACCGCCGCGTCCACGGCCTCTGGGTGCACCAAACTGGCGTGGAGCATCGCCGGTGGTAGGAAGTAGGGCTCTCTGAGGAGGGGTGGTGATGGTGGTAGGGTCACATGCGGAACTGTCGCTGCTCCCTGTCATCTCGCCGGACAGTCTCTGACAAGATGGTGCAGACTCCCGCACCCAAAACACCCTGGCGACGGCTGCTGTCCCTGGGGATATGAACCATATAACTGTCCCCGTCCAAAACCTCTGCCAGGCCTATCTCTTGGAAAAAATCTGGCGCGCTGCCTCTGAGACGGTACATCGGTGCGAATCCTCTTCGGCCCAGAAATGGCCGAAGTCTGTGATATGCGTGCCTCCATCCGTAATGCCGTATCCATAGCTGTTGAATAAGTGTCGTAGTGCTGGGCGCCAATGGCAAGATATAGCTGGGCATCAAGTCCCTGTACGAACCTCTTCACCATCTTCTCTTCGGTATCCACCAAATACTGAGCATATCGGGATAACTGTGTAAACTGGATGTCATACTCAGACACCGTCATCCCAGGTGTCTTGACTAAGGCCTCGAAGCTACGAGCTCTGGCGTCACGAACGCTCTCTGGGAGGAAACGAGCTAGAAAGACCGCTATAAACTCGGCCCACGTCATAGGCGGTAGACCTGCAGCTCGACCTCTCAAGACTGACTCCCACCATGTCTGCGCGAGACCCTCTAGTCGGAAACTCGCAAGCTCTACCCATCGATCATCCGAACATCTCAGCGAACGGCAGATCCTGGCTAAACTGTCAAGGAACGTCTGTGGGTCCTCGCTGCCTCGGTGCCGGTGAATACTGGAGGTCTCAACCTCATGAAATCCTGTAGTGAAACCGGGATGGTCACGGTGGTAGTAGTAGGAGCAGGTATCATGGTCGTCTATGATGTAGTAGGTGCGTCATCCGGCCTCGGTGTACGACTGGCTGCAACTAGGGATCCTACCATCTGACGTAGCTCCTGCATGCCCCCATCATCTGTCGCAACTCCTCCATACCAGTCTCGAGCCTATCCATACGGCCTGGGGAAGGTGGATCGGTCTGTCCCTGCGGCATAGGCATACCACCCTGCTCAGTCCTAGTCTCGGACGAGCCAGCTCGAATCTCGTCTCGGGCGGCAGCTCTCTGTGCTCTGGTAGCCTTCGGCGGCATAGTGGCTGTTACAGGAAAACGGATAATAAGAACAGTGCAATAGGATCATAGGATACACAGAAATGAAGAAGGAATTTTCAAGCAAGTATATCCTAAAGTCACCTAGGCGGAGTACCGTATCGCAAGTATGCCGCGGACATACGCACGCTACGTTACCCTGCTTAAGTCACTTAATCCATCTACCAAGGTCATCCTACACTCAGAAAGGTAAAACCTATCGCTTTGATACCAACTTTGTCATGACCCGCAGGGTACGGACGTGACTGGCACTTAAGTTTACGAAGCGTCTCAAGGCGTCCGTAAAATAAGTAAGCCAAAGCCCAGAACCAAAACCAAATAAGCAGAAGAGTGAAGAAAACCTAATCAATTGAAAGCGAGTTTATCAAATAAGTCATATAAAACCCTTTTTAAAAACAATAACAATTTTTCCGAAAATTTCGGCAGAGTCTCCTTTGTAAATACTGGCCCCCAAAATGGGTACAACAAGAATATATATGAATCCAACAAATAAGGCATCCCCAAGCGGGAGCTAGCTCTTCGCCACAAGGCGGTCATAAATCCCACGCAATATAAAGCAACAACATGCGAAATAATCATAATGAAGCATAGGAAAAACAGCATGTCGACTCAAGTGAGCTCGACCCCAAAATACAGCATAAAAGTCCACAAACCTCACAGTCTCATCTCTAGGTCAATATACAATAATACTGGTAGATACAGTAGATGGAGTACACTAGATACAAAGAATTTACAAGGTGGTACAAAAATAGTAATATAACCCACCTAAGAGCAAAACCTCGAGTCCAGGCAAAAGAGGCAAAAGAAGCAAGTGCGCCCGCCGCTACTGTACTGACGGAGCGGACCTGCAAAAGGCTGTGGCACAACGGGGGTGAGTTGCCAACTCGTGAGTAATAAATAACATCTACACAGGCTATCGAAAGCATGCACACAAGTATCCTAGCATCTAAAATACAGGTAAGGCTGGATGCACTAGCAGGTGTGTATACAACATCAGTGTACTAGCAGGTGTATGTATGCAACATGAATATCTGAGGTCTCAATAGGTATATATAAGAACATTTTATCTCCTTTTTGTTTTTGAACTCTTTTAAAATGCCAGCATAATACTCATAGAATCGACAATAATCTGTGTCCAGCAACGACACCTAAAAACTGTCTCAAATCTCATAAATCCATGTCATAGTGTCTCTGGCCTCAGCCGTCCGGCTGACCCATCTCAATATCAATATCTCATCCTCTCGCGGCCCCGGTCGGTATCCTCTGGATATCCGCCGTGCCCAATGAAGTCACCGGTAGGTAATCCGTCCCGTGCCAGGCTCAACGTCAACACCACATTCATCTTGCTCCGGGGTACCATACGGGGCCCACCATGTACCCGTGACGGTTCCTCCACTCCTCGACACAGATCTCGAAAACCACAGCAAACTCATGGTAGACGACACTTTACATCACTAGAAAACCGCAATTACATATTTTAAAAACATAATAAGTTTAGAAATTTTGCGGCTTTCCCCCGAAATCCAGAAATATCATAAAATCTCAAGAAACCCTCATAAGTGCATATATCAATGGTGATGAATGCATATGGTATCAATAATTAAGCTACGATGTATGATTAAAAGACTAGGCATGAACAAATAATATGATGAGGTACATGCACATGAATAGCAATCCTATGATGTCATTTTAAGGAATTAAAGGCAATAGCACAGGTTTAAGTATCAATTAGTAAAAGGTTTCAAATTATAGGTTATCTAGTGTGGTGGCATGGCAATTACCAGGGCGTGTGTGTAAGCATGAATAGTGCTCGTGCTGCATATAAAACCCTGCCAATGGTGCAGGTGTCCTATAAAATGGGTTCGCATATGTATGTCAATATAAGGCATGGATGCAGCAATTAATCATATAAGTATTACATCCTTAATTACTAACATCACTAAGAACCCTTTTAGTTACTAAAACTATCGGGCGGCTTGCGCCATCCAACGATAGTCCCCCGTAGATATTACATCTACTCACCGGAATCCTTAGCTAGCCACGTCCAATCACCGCTTTTCCCTTTCGTGCCGCGTCTGACGTCTCCGCGACCGAACCTGGAATTTACATCAATACCAAACATAAGGTTACATATCAAGAACGACGCAAAACCCGTACGAAAATACTAACGTTCACAAGTTAGGTACAACGTGCACAAGGTGCGCGGAACACACGCGAAAATCGCAAAAACTGCAAAAATCGTCGATTTGGTCGCCCGACAAAACTAATACCCGATTACTCAAAAATCCACACTCGCACATCCTAAAAGTCATAGGATATGCCAACAATAAAATCTAGATATCGCAATTAATTCATCACAATATTTTAGTAAAAACTAGTAAGCACTAATGTGCAATTTCGCACAAACATCAAAAATTAGCGACAAAGTTAACACAATCCAACACAACAATCCAAACTAACCCACTAGCTAGCCATTACACTAATTTTAAACCATTAACTATGCATCAAACTATAATTCCAACACAAACCCTTCTCTTGATTTTTGGCAATTAGCAACAACAATGACAAATTCACACAAGTTAACTTAGATTAGCATAACATCAAGCCACTTAAGCAAAGTAACCATTTAGGTTGGTTAAGTAAACAACTAGATTAATTAAAAATATTTAATTAACTAAAACATGGTTTCAAGAAACCCTAGTTTAATTCAACCATTAACTTTTAAAAAACTAGATTAGGATTAACACTAAAATTAACACTAAACAACTAGATTAAAGAATTCTAACCATATCAACTTACAAGAGTAGAAATTATACCTCAAATTTTTATAGATCTAGCAAGAAGAATTTGCCTCAATGATGGCTTCATAGCACCAAGACCCAAGTTATAAAACCCAAGGTGAAAGGAATAAGGAATGGGAATTAAGTTGTGAGATTAAATTTTTGATTTTTGGAGCAATATTTTGATGAAATTTGAGAGAGAAAGAGAAGAGGAAATGGGGGGGAATTTCCTGCAGATTTTCGGCCAGGGGAGAGGTGAGGGATGGGGGTGGGTGTTGTGAGAAAATTCCTAAGTCAACCCTCTCAAATAATGTACACCAACTTTCAATTTAACCCCTTTTTAAAACCTTTTTAAAACACACCATTTCCTCACATGCCTTAAAGTCAAAAGAGGCAAGGAAATTTTCTGGACCTGATCTTGATGGGGCCAGCCTAGGGCTGAGGGAAGGGAGAGAGGGGTTTACAAAAGAAATTTTATGCAAAAAGACCCCCTACAAGTCCAAAATTGCAAGTTTTAGCTTAAAATTCAATAAATTTCGTTTTCTATAATAAAAATTAGTTAAAAATCAAAATTAAAGACTAAAAATTTATGTTACAACTAGATTTTAATTAAAATAATTTTAAAGATTAAAATTAGCTCAGAAAAATTTGTATTTATTGCTAATTTAATGTATTTTCTTACCGGCTTAAAATAATATTAAAAATTGAAAAATTAGGGAAAAATTTTAAACGACCAGAATTTCATAATTAACTCATTTGATACTAAAAACTAGCAATTACCTATCCAAATTAGGTATAATTAGTCCTAAACTGCAAAATAACAAAAAGGACGGTTTTCGGAAAAATACCGAATTTTCACCGATTTCCAGGAAAACACCAAAACGACTCTTCAAGGCGTTACACTAGGTCTACCAATATAAAAAATTTAGTTTCTGACTGATGGAGTTTATCTAGATACAATAGGAATAATAATACAAGAATAGGCACGATCCAATGTGTCTCATCTACTCAAGCAAACACCCTGAAGGAACTGTGTGCCAGCGATACCGCTACTGATCCAAGTGGTCGGACCTGCAAGAAAACTGTGGCACAATGGGGGTGAGTTGCCAACTCGTGAGTAGAAAACATCAGCGGGTAGAAATCGAACAAACAACGATTCCTAGGTCATACTGTATCATGAAGGTAATACTATGATCTCTAGGGTGACCATGTATGCATATATGTCAACAATAGAGTCAAAGCCAATGGCATATACAAATAAACATCTGAAATCATATGCCTGTATGCATGTGGATATCATCCAGGCATGTCCATCAACGACACAATCAATATCATGGAACCTGAGTGTCCAATATCGACACTCGAATCATCATGAAAACATATGCCTGTATGTATGAGGATATCAACCAACATGTGTCAATCAACGACACATCAAAATCATGGAACCTGAGTGTCCAACATCGACACTCGAAACATCATGAAACCCGTGTCCAGTATCGACACGTAAATCCTCATATCTCAGGCTCCGTCAGTCCGGATCGGCCCAAGTGCTCCGTCGGTCCGGATCGGCCCATATCCATCTCACGACTCCGGTCGGTATCCTCCGGATAACCGCCGGGTCCAAACTATCACCGGTAGGTAGTGCTCCCTCCTGCCAGGTTCAATGTCATCCCCACGATCTTCTTACCCTGGGGTACCTTACCGGGTCCACCATGTACCCGCAAACGGTTCGTCCAACTCCTCAAATCAGGTCTCGAAAACAAATCTCAGAACCGAGAAAACTCATGGTGGACGCATCGAAATCACATCACGAGAAACAAAGTTTTTAAAACAATTTATAATTTCCTATGAAATATATCCGCGGTTCTCAAATCCAGAAATCTCATGAAAACAGCATCTCAATGCATTTAACCATAAGTACGATGTATGCAAACATAGAACAGTAACATGAGCATATCAAGTATATTATGCAAGCATATTAAATGATAGTACTGAACAATGAATGTACTTTACGGTTATGAATAATATCATGATATGGCAGTTCTACCGTGTAAGAGGCACATCAATTACCGATGATAAATGTGTAAGCCGGCAAATCTGTGTAAGTGTAACGTGCGCATCATCGATAATTATATAGGTGTACAAGCAGACGATATAATAACAACTAATGAAAGTGCATGTGTGTGTGTGTGTGTAATGCAATGAGGGTAAAATGAACGTAGCAGAAAGGTAACTAGTGACGTAACAAGCTAAGATATGCTTCGATATACGAGCCATACAATATCGTATCTAAAATAGCACGAATCTTTATTTTTTTGAAAAGTGGGGACTGCGGTGTTTTTAAAGAAAAGCAATACGTTTGAAATCCGTAGCATCCCTCGGTTTATCCTTTGAAACGTACACGATTTGTTAGTTTTGAAAATAGGTATGACTCGAACCCTATTCTAATCATCTACTTAAGTAATTAAAAGACTAAAAGGCTAACTAATCCTGAGTCAAAGTAAGGATCAATCATCATGTCTACATCTCGTACGGTATAGTCCGTTGTACGGCTTCCTCAAAATCGAGGGTACGGTCAAATATCATATAACATAATTCGCACGGTATGATTCGTCGTACGATATCATAAACAAGGGTACGGATCTAAGGTCGCGTACAACATATCACTCTTAATTCTCATATAAATATGTATATATATATATATATATAGCTCAAGTCACATCTATATCAAACTCATATCATGTCTCACATCCGTATATCGACATATTAAGCCAAATCATCTTATCTCATCAAATTCTCTTTTCATCATAACAATATCTCACATCAAGTCATCTTGCATATACATCACATTCTCATTTGTATGTATGTAGAATCTCATATCAGCTATTGGCATACGAATATAACATGCACATTGCCTTACATCCTCAAGTCAATATATTCACTAATGTTATCTATTATCATATCCGTAAATTCGTAGCATATCTTTTCTCCAAATATAATTTATATATCGATTTTCCATATCAAAGCTTGCGGGGGTGCTATACGCCATCCACCCGACTTCCCCCGTAGATATAAATCTACTCACCTGCCAAATCCTCGCTTAGTCGAAGTCGATGTGCTTCGTCGTCTCGGAAGTCCATGCAAAGGTACCTACATATCAACACACAATCGAAATGCTATTAAAATCCAGTCCGAAAGCCGATACAGCACACGAATTGCTTATAGGTTAGAACTTGTAGCTTACGCATGCAAAAACAACCAAATAACCCTCGTCGTTGACGTACAAACGTCCAACGACTGAATCACATTAAGAAATTCATAAATCCCAGTTTCAAATATCGGAAAATATAATATGGCAACTGAGGAAATCACTCCCAGATTCTTGCACAGAACGATATGGACAAAACTAACAATATAAGGGCTAGGTTATAAGGTGTATGAGCTACAGGCAAAGCCCAAACACTAATAGCCGACACTGGCCCGGCGAGATACCCAAATTACCCGGCGTCGCCAGCCAAACCTAGGAATTGGTGTCTCGTTCTTCATCTGTGGTCTTCTAGTGATCTAACTAGGTTTAGGTACTTTTTGATTTTTCTATAACACTACAAGTTTCTTCAGATACCCTGTAGTCTTCAAAGCTTCACAAAACCGACACGGGAAATTCTAAGTTCGTGTATCGAGTTCTAATCTCTGGTCTAGGCCATTAAATATCACCAAGGTCAAGTAAAACACTCACTACATCTCAACTACACCATCACAACTCAACTCATACCCTAAACCTTATCTAGGAATATTCAAAGATCACAAAACTACACTAGTTAGCTCTAAACTACTATAGGACATAAAGAAACTTAATACTTAAAAAAAAGTGTAGGAATATACCTCCTTTGGCAACTCAAGAAAATTCTTAGGTTGCCCAAAGTGCTCAAAATCCATACATGGTTCCACTATGGGGTGTAGAATGAGGTGGGGATCAACTTTTGTGAAGTGGGTATGGGGTTTTGTTGACGATTTTGGGTGTTTGTGGAGGAGGCAGAGGATGTTGAGAAACTTTAGAGAAAGAAGAAGAAGTTGAGGAAAGAAGTGAAGAAAGGAATGGTGGGATGAAGAACCTCTCTCTCTCTCTCTCTCGCATGCAAGCCATACCTCCATACTCTCTTTGACTTTTGTTTTGTTTTCATTTCTTTTCTTTCTTTTCTTTTTATAAAAAAAGAACCAAATATTAACAATGCAAATCAAACAAACATGCAACATATCATGATGCACTAGCCATAGATATTTAAAAATACGGATTTGGCCTAATCGTGATTAGTGGTGCACTAATTAAGTTTAATTTAAACTTGCATATAATTAATTGCATAATTATTTAAAAAATGCCAAATACCAATAAATATATTTTAAATAAATAAACCATATTAATCTCCAATAATTTTCCAAATATTGGTATATAATTATACCATTGTACGGAAAACACCTATTCGTAAGTTGAATAGATTTTCGTGAAATATATTATTTTATTATTTAAATTCCAAAAATAATAGTTTATATTTCTGAAATGTTACAATCTTCCCCCCCCCCTTAAATAAATCCGTTCCCCGAATTTAAATTTAAACCCCCAAATACTAAAACATTTCAATAATCAGCTCAAATCAACGGGGCTCCGAAATCACAGAATACACAGAAATATCACAACACATCGAGTGCGCATAAAAAAAAGCATGAAACTCAAAATCAAACTCCATCAAGCGTCACGCAATCACTGGAGTTATAATGGAAATACAAATCTCGAATTCCACTGCTGGAATCCAAATATGTTAGTGTATATGCCCTAGAGGCCATTACTGTATCATACTAGTTTGTATATTACTTAATGGAAGCTTGGGATATTCACCTTGTATATACAATCTTGCTCAAAATAGTAGTATGCTACTTAGTTTGTTTCTACTTCAATGTGTACATGTGTTTATTTTTGTATATCGCCTATACACATTAGTGGAGCCCTTAGGATCTTTGCTTGATTACCAGCGATGTGATGGCCGTCACACTAGTGGGGCTGGGTAATCTATAAGCACATCCTTATGCAGGTCCCTGGTCGCAGGACTATCGAGACAGGGCATCGATACTCCGGAGTAGACCAGCGCATGCGCTTCTCATCCCAGTGTGGGAGACGGTCTGTCCCACAGCCGTCAGTACGTCGTACTTGAGATAGTATGCGGGTGCTCGTTAGGTTACGGGTACACTGGACAGGACTCGTCGGGAACTGACTAGTTGGTATTATGCCTATCGTCAGTTGTCAGTTCCCAGGTGACATGAGTACAGCTTAGTCCGCTGACTTGACACTGTCACTTCGCCTCGAGTGTGTTCCCACTGTACTTTGATCACTACCCTACCACGGCTCAAAGGAGTCGTGCAAACAGGTAGTGGTTGGGTGCAGTCCCGAAGCACTTGGAGGCAGTGACGGTTAGACAGGATTCGTCTCTCCCGGTATTGGGGGTTGACATCGCGCTGTGTCTAGGAGAGCCATTACACGAGTAGTCCCTGGCCAGGGCAAACGAGATATACTGGTAAGCTTCCAGTGTTATCTCAGGGTGTTTTGGGCTTCGCTCCGGCACGACTTGTACCGCTATTGGGGGACTGACGATTACCGCCCCCTAGGCCCGCCATGCGATGTATCAGACGAACAGACCGGACTGTACGGAGAATGTCACACTCAGGCTCAGTAGGAGTTCAGATGGGTTTCGCCTCATCGGTCTTCTTGTCGGCATTACCTGGGGACCGTTACGCACAGCTAGTGCCGCTTGCGGTCTGTGGTTAAACCCACTGCCAGCATAGTGTCGAGTCTTTAGAGTCCCACACAGAAAGCTTTTCGCCTTTAGGCAAAAGAGTAGAGGTCACATGGTATTGCGACAGGTCGCATGGTATTGCGACAGGTCGCATGGTTTTGCGACAGGGTTCGGTCACATCCGTGCACTTGTGCACGTACAGTGTCCGGACAGTTTACACTAGCGGGCTTTGGTTTAAGCCGGATCCTAGTGTACTTTATGGGATTGTATTTATCCAGTTTGCATTCGTGTTCCTCGGAACGCGGATGCGGGTGTGTATGCACAGTTGACAGGGAGACAGAGGCAGTGGATTCTTATTAGGGTTGTTGACAGTTGACCGTTGACTATTTGACTTTTTGCTCAACCCTAATGAGAATATGATATGTGATTAACTATTATATTAATTAAGTATTATGGTGACATGGTTGTTGACTTTTGTTGACTTTGTTGACTTGTTGACTTTTGTTGACTTGTTGACTTTGTTGACCGGTTGACTAGGCTTGACTAGTTGACCATCATGATAACCATAGCCATCATTTCATGGCAAAGACTTTTACTTGCTTGCTCATTTGTGTAAAATGAGTGCATGATATGATATGGTTATGGTTGCTTCAACCATCATATAAGACTTTTTTGATATGATGAGTTATCATTACTTTGGATTATGAGAGGGTGAGAGAAAAAAGAGTTGCTCATTCTTTTCTTGCTCATTCTCTCTCTTGTTCTTGAGCTCTCTTGCTCTTGCTTACACTCTCATCCTCTTGCTCCCTCTCTTGACTCTATGGTTCATATCTCTCATGAGTTGAGAATCAAGAACCATAGATAAAATCCCATTCTATTTCTTCTCTACTCATTCTAGTTCACTAGGTTTAGCAAACCAAGTGAACTAGTTTCTTCAAAGAACGAAGAAGGAGCCAAAGGTTGGAGCTTTCAGGTGGATCTATCTTCGGCGTACGGAGACGACGAGAAGAAGCCGGTCCGGACCACCATCGGAGTTTGAAGAAGAAGGAGTTCAAGACAAGCAAGGTATAACCCCCTAACCGAGTAGCTAGAAACTCGTAGTTAGGTTGTTAGATAGATGTTTAACCAAGATCCGGGTTTTAGGTCCATATTACCACCTCCGTAAAAATCGTTTTTTACCAAATTCCGCATTCCCGAAAGTACCGGGAGAGGTAGCATGGACTTACAGTGGTATCAGAGCCTAGTTAAACTCTATCTAACATGTTAGCAAGTAACTAGAAGATCGATCAAAGAAAATGTCCCGAAAACGAACCCCAAAAATTCGAGTTTCTGTCGATTTTTTTACTGTTCAAAAGTTGATTATTTTAACACCTAAAATCGGCTCAGGGTTTTTAGAAGCCACTGTAGAAAAATCCCCAAGTGATCCCTCTAAACGACCGCGGAAACGCGGCAATAGCTTGCTATTGCCGCGGTTCTGCGGCCTCCTTGGCGCCTCTCTGGTGTTTCTTTGCTACAGTGTGCATCTGGGGGTATTTTGGGAATTTTGGTACATGTATTTTCAACCCAGATTTTCCAGAACGAAAATTTTATTTTGGGGTCCCGAAAATCCGTATTTTTGATCGAACTTCTAAAAGACTTGAGCTAACGGGTTTTCTGTAATGTGATATTTGTATTGAACGTCTACTAATCGCTATATGTCGATTAGTGGGGGTTATACAAATCTGTGATCTGTAATGTTGTTGGAATGTGTATATGAATATGTTGGATTGTCGCGGGTGAATAGCCGGGGGTTGTGAGACGAGAGTTTTCTTTTCTTTCAATTCATGTAAAATTGTAAATTGATGTAATAATTATTTGTATGGCCGCACAACCGGGTCGGGGTTGTAGCCGTCATTGTATAATTTCTTTTTACTGTTTTTGCTCCTAGGATAGACCCATGGAGGGGGTGCACAAACTACCCGGTATGCCGAAGTGTCGAGTGGCCTACTCATGGAGATGAGGGAGGTTGCTACGCTTCGGGTACTTGGCGGGTAGTTTACCGCACCCGTAGGGGTCTTGGGTGGGGTATTGGCTATTCACCGCGACCGTGTAATCTGTCTTTCGTTACAGGCTCGTACGAATTACAGATTCCTAGTATATCCAATGTATTCATCTGTGATCTGAAATGTTTATCATTGCAGTATATCTATATATGATATTATTTAGGCGTTGCTTATGTTTTACAGACGCGCTAGCCCAGCCCCCGCTCTGTCGTTAGTTAAGTAACCTAACGGGTAATGACGGGGCCCAGTGGCGAATGCGAATGGCATTAGCGTACGTCATATTTTGGTTGTTTTCTACAATGGTAGGATTAAATGATGGGACACATTAAAAGAACTAATGCAAGAATATCACGCATTAAAAGAACTAATGCAAGATAATAAACCAAGTAAAAGTCGTTGGAACACTTTCGAAAAACCACTCGGTTCTTTTCAAAACAAACTTTTAAAATGCGGAGTTTGAGCCACTCCATTTAAAAGCTATCTCGTTCCATCGACTAAATCAAGTTCACTACGTTCACGGTTTCGCCAAAACCATTCGTAGCCCTCCGTCGTTTCATATAAATATTCAACAGTATTCAAGCTGTGTTTGTTGGCCTTAGTCAAGGCACAGTGATTGGTAGCTGGTGGATACTCATATGTTGCATAGATAGATGCGTTGGTTTGGGACAGTCGTATTACTTTGTTGGCCATAGTCAAGGGTATATACGGATGGGTTCAAATTAACCTGGACAACGACGGGTAGAACTTGACATGTGACTTATGATTTGTTGACCTTAGTCAAGGTCATAAGAGCATGGGGCAAAAATCCACATCGGGAGTTTCAAAAGAACTGAAACTTGCTAGCGTTGCATACCATTTGGAGTGTGATGATTCTGGTAGGATTCCTTCAGTTTTATCACGCGATGATATTTGGATCCCGATCCTACTGTGAGTATATGCTACTCCTCGGGAAATTTCTCACTAATCGATCAATGCTATAAACCTAGTAGGTGCCTAGAAAGGTGTTAGCGGGGCTACGCCCCTAGGGAAAAGAGGTTCTTGAATTAAGGAACTTCGCGAAAGCGTTGGAAAACCTCCCTCGAAGTACCGACACCAGCCTGGCCGAACGGTTAAGCAAGTATTGTACGGTGAGATTGATCCTGACTAATTCTTCCTTTTTGGTTTTAAGGAGGGATTCGAGAAACAGTGGGAGCCATCCTGTTTAGACAAATTAAAAACCACTCTAAACTTGCAAGAGCATCATGCTGAGTGTTTTCTTCTATCTCTCTTAATTGCAGCGACCCTGTGACCGCACCTAGGTTACATCTAGATAAAAATATGACTGAACCTGACTGTTATGACTGGCAAAGGTCTGTCCAGATGTCCATTGCCCATGACAAGCTGGGACACCTCTTAACTAATCAAATCCCTGCTGTCTCAGGTCCAGTTTCCCCTGTCATGGATATTCACATCCGCAGGACATCGGAAAAGGATTGTGCGAAAGCCAAGTGCCTCGTGTTAGCCTCAGTTAATGGTGCAAACCAGAGGCAGCACGAGAAGATGGACTCAGTTTCTATCTTCCTCCATAACAAAGTTTTATATGGAGAGCAATCTCGTATCGCAAGATATGAGACCTCGAACGAATTGCTTCAAGCGAGGTTGGCTGTCGGGTCATCTGTAAGGGGCAACGTCCTTACAGAGACCAGCTATTTTAAGCTTACGGACCTGGAGACCACGTTGGAGAATGGGTCAAGTACTGACCTAGTTCTACAGTCCCTGCCCTCCGCTTATACCCTGAAAGAAACCAGGGAAGAAAAAGGAAGAGCAAAAGTTTCGGGACTGGATATGATTAAAGAGGGATGTTCCTATTGTAACGGGAATGAACTATGGCAGAGAGATTGCAGGGCTTGTATAGCCAGTAGCCAGAATTCGAAGCATGTTGTGGCTTCGGCTTCGAGTGTGTTTGTAATTGAGAACTGTTTGTCAGTTAACCCTACTTCCTGGGTATTGGATACCGGATCAGGATCTCATATCTGTAATTCGTTACAGGGTCTGATAAACCGTAGGGTTATCAGGAAAGGTGATATGACTCTCAGGGTTGCTAACGGAATGAGCATGGATGCTGTATCCGTAGGGGAATATCACCTAGGACTGACAACTGGGCAGATATTGATTCTGCGTGACTGTTTGTATGTACCAGGTGCGACTTGTAATATCATATCTGTATCCTTACTTTCTAAGGAAGGATATGATTTTGCTTTTGTAAGCGATGTAGTAAACATCCACCTAAATCAAGCATTGATTGGGTCAGGTACATTAAATAACGATATATACGTATTGAATCAAGCTCAGATATTCAGTGTCCAGAACACACTTAAAAGAAAGTCTCCTGAATTAAATCAGGCTTTCTTATGGTATTGTAGACTGGGTCACATCAATGAGACACGGTTGACTAAGTTACATAAAGAAGGATACTTGGATCCGTTCGAGTACCAGTCTTATGCCACTTGTGAATCTTGCCTCATGGGAAAGATGACAAAGACTCCATTCACTGGACACGGAGTAAGAGCGAGCGAGCTCTTGGGACTTATACACAGTGATGTGTGTGGTCCAATGTCTACACAAGCGCGAAGTGGTTATTCATACTTCATTACTTTCACAGATGATTTCTCTAGGTTTGGACATGTCTTCTTAATGAAGCACAAATCCGAGGCCTTTGAGAAATTTCGAGAATATAAGAATGAAGTAGAAAAACAAACAGGCAAAAGTATCAAGATCCTAAGATCGGATCGAGGTGGTGAATACTTGAGTGCCGAGTTTCTGGACTACTTAAAAGAGAATGGAATTCTCTCTCAGCGTACTCCTCCATACACACCACAACACAACGGTGTATCGAAAAGAAGGAATCGAACCCTATTAGATATGGTTCGTTCCATGATGAGTAAGGCTGAGTTACCGCGATCTTTCTGGGGTTATGCACTGGAAACAGCTGCACATCTCTTGAACCAAGTTCCTACTAAGACAGTGCCTACCACACCATATCAGATATGGAGTGAGAAGAAACCCTGTCTTAAATCCTTTAAGACATGGGGATGTCCGGCTTTTGTAAAAAAGCAGCATGCGGACAAGCTCGAGGCACGCTCAGTACAGTGCAAGTTTGTGGGATACCCAAAGAACTCCAAGGGGTATCTTTTCTATTACGCAGAGGAGCAAAAAGTCCTTGTTTCTCGTCATGCCCGCTTCTTGGAAACTGAGTTTTTAGAAAGTCAGATAAGTGGGAGCGTAATAGAACTGGAAGAAATTCCAGAACCATAAGCTATTACTGAAACCTTAGTAGAACCAGAAGGTTCAGGGGAACCGGACATTCCTACGCCGCTCCGCAGGAGTAGTAGGCAGTCTCATCCGCCCGAGAGATACTACGGTTTTCTCATAGACGGGGATAGAGAGGATTGCATCATAGATTATGATGAGCCTACTAGCTTCCAGCAAGCCATTCAGAGCGATGACTCGGTAAAATGACTGGATGCAATGCGGACCGAGATGGAGTCCATGTACACCAACAAAGTTTGGACTTTGGACTTTGCTCCAGAAGGGGTAAAACCCGTAGGCTGCAAATGGATCTTCAGAAAGAAGATTGGTGTAGATGGGCAGGTCGAAACCTATAAAGCTAGGCTCGTTGCAAAGGGTTTTCGTCAAAGACCTGGTTTGGACTATGACGAGACCTTTTCTCCGGTAGCCATGCTTAAATCCATTCGGATCCTTCTTGCTATTGCTGCCTTCCACGATTATGAGATCTGGCAGATGGACGTAAAGACGGCTTTCCTAAATGGAAATTTGGAAGAGTGCGTCTATATGGATCAGCCAGAGGGATTCATTCAGAGTGGGAGCAGCGGTAAAGTGTGCAAGTTGCTCAAGTCCATCTATGGACTTAAGCAGGCATCGCGGAGTTGGAACATCTGCTTTGATGATACTGTCAAAGAATTCGACTTTGTCAAAAACCCAGATGAACCATGCATTTACAGTAAGATTGTAGGGAGAAATGTGGTATTCCTCGTCTTGTACGTCGATGGAATTCTCCTAATAGGAAATGATATTCCTATGCTACAGTCAGTCAAAGGATTCTTGTCACAGAGGTTCTCCATGAAGGACCTGGGCGATGCCAACTACATTCTGGGGATCCAGATCTATCGTGATAGATCTAAAAGGATATTGGGACTTTCACAGTCAAGGTACATCGACACCATACTGAAACGATTCAGTATGGAAGATTCCAAGCGCGGTAATCTACCGGCTTGTCACGGAATCACCCACTCCAAAGAGATGTCTCCCAAGACTGATTTGGAAAGGGCTCGCATGTCATCAATACCCTACGCATCTGCGATAGGCTCTATTATGTATGCGATGTTATGTACCAGACCAGATGTAGCATACGCATTGAGCGTTGTAAGCCGGTATCAGTCGAACCCAGGGAAGAAACACTGGATAGCAGTAAAGAACATTCTCAAGTACCTGAGGAGGACTAAGGAGATGTTCTTGGTGTATGGCGGAAAGGACCTCCAGATTGAGGCCTTTGCTGACTCCAGCTTCCAGAGTGACAAGGATGACTCCAAGTCCATGTCGGGTTATGTCTTTACCCTCAATGGAGGGGCGGTTTGCTGGAAGAGTTCCAAGCAGGAAACCGTTGCTGACTCAACCATGGAAGCGGAGTACATAGCTGCTTGCGATGCCGCAAAGGAAGCTGTCTGGATGAAGAAGTTCCTCACGGAACTTCAGGTGGTTCCTACCAGTGTTGATCCAATACCGCTGTATTGTGATAATAATGGCGCTATAGCTTTAGCGAAGGAACCCAGGTCCCATCAGAAGTCCAGGCACATTTTGAGGCGGTTCCACCTGATCAGGGAGATCATTGATCGCCAGGAGATCGAGGTAAAGAGAGTAAATTCAGAAGATAACACTGCAGATCCATTCACCAAGGCCCTGCCCCAAACTCAGTTCGAGCGGCTGATCGAGATGATAGGTCTTCGATACGCCAGTACATGGCCTTAGTGCAAGTGGGAGATTGTTAGTGTATATGCCCTAGAGGCCATTACTGTATCATACTAGTTTGTATATTACTTAATGGAAGCTTGGGATATTCACCTTGTATATACAATCTTGCTCAAAATAGTAGTATGCTACTTGGTTTGTTTCTACTTCAATGTGTACATGTGTTTATTTTTGTATATCGCCTATACACATTAGTGGAGCCCTTAGGATCTTTTCTTGATTACCAGCGATGTGATGGCCGTCACACTAGTGGGGCTGGGTAATCTATAAGCACATCCTTATGCAGGTCCCTGGTCACAGGACTATCGAGATAGGGCATCGATACTCCGGAGTAGACCAGCGCATGCGCTTCTCATCCCAGTGTGGGAGACGGTCTGTCCCACAGCCGTCAGTACGTCGTACTTGAGATAGTATGCGGGTGCTCGTTAGGTTATGGGTACACTGGATAGGACTCGTCGGGAACTGACTAGTTGGTATTATGCCTATCGTCAGTTGTCAGTTCCCAGGTGACATGAGTACAGCTTAGTCCGCTGACTTGACACTGTCACTTCTCCTCGAGTGTATTCCCACTGTACTTTGATCACTACCCTACCACGGCTCAAAGGAGTCGTGCAAACAGGTAGTGATTGGGTGCAGTCCCGAAGCACTTGGAGGCAGTGACGGTTAGACAGGATTCGTCTCTCCCGGTATTGGGGGTTGACATCGCGCTGTGTCTAGGAGAGCCATTACACGAGTAGTCCCTGACCAGGGCAAACGAGATATACTGGTAAGCTTCCAGTGTTATCTCAGGGTGTTTTGGGCTTCGCTCCGGCACAACTTGTACCGCTATTGGGGGACTGACGTTTACCGCCCCCTAGGCCCGCCATGCGATGTATCAGACGAACAGACCGGACTGTACGGAGAATGTCACACTCAGGCTCAGTTGGAGTTCAGATGGGTTTCGCCTCGTCGGTCTTCTTGTCGGCATTACCTGGGGACCGTTACGCACAGCTAGTGCCGCTTGCGGTCTGTGGTTAAACCCACTGCCAGCGTAGTGTCGAGTCTTTAGAGTCCCACACAGAAAGCTTTTCGCCTTTAGGCAAAAGAGTAGAGGTCGCATGGTATTGTGACAGGTCGCATGGTTTTGCGACAGGGTTCGGTCACATCCGTGCACTTGTGCACGTACAGTGTCCGGACAGTTTACACTAGCGGGCTTAGGTTTAAGCCGGATCCTAGTGTACTTTATGGGATTGGATTTATCCAGTTTTCATTCGTGTTCCTCGGAACGCGGATGCGGGTGTGTATGCACAGTTGACAGGGAGACAGAGGCAGTGGATTCTCATTAGGGTTGTTGACAGTTGACCGTTGACTATTTGACTTTTTGCTCAACCCTAATGAGAATATGATATGTGATTAACTATTATATTAATTAAGTATTATGGTGACATGGTTGTTGACTTTTGTTGACTTGTTAACTTTTGTTGACTTGTTGACTTTGTTGACCAGTTGACTAGGCTTGACTAGTTGACCATCATGATAACTGTTCCCCTCCGAACGACGGCGACGACGTGGCGTCTCGCCTGAAATTCGGGGCAGATGCTAATTGGTGCTATCCGTCCACCTCTCCGAAGATGCCAATTTGATCCATGGCACCATGTATCGGAGGTTTAGACGGATGCGTCCGATGTAGCAGACTTCGTCAGATTCCCCCTCGTTCGAGGGGTTTTTGATTGTGGGGACGCTCTTCCCTGCAGGCGCAAGCCCCTGCAGTTAATTACGCTACCGCTTTGCGGTAACAACTTTCTCCTTCTCCAGATGGTCACTTCGTGTCGTGTGTTCTTGTTTTATGTTTCATTGCCCGTGGATCGTTTACGGAGACTGCGTTATGTTGTCGCCCGTAGGGTATGGACTGGTCCAAATCCGCATTGTCTTAAATTTGGGTTTGGGGGTTTGGTTTGAGGATACGTCAGCCATACTTAAGGCTAAGATCAACTCAAACGTTTGTTAAGGACACGTTAGTCTAACTTTGTGACTAAGATCAACTTAACGGGATCGTTTAGATCCTACAAAAGAGTGTTTGGACTCTAATGTTCCAGTTTTAGGGACGCGGCGGTCCATCGTATGTGTGGCCGTCGGGACCCGTCACCTCTCTGACGACGTTGAAGGATTACAACGACGGATGTCAGAGGAGTTCAGAGATGTACCCTTGAGCCAGAATTAATTAGGGGGGATTCATAGTCCAGTCTGCTTGAAGGTTTAAGGACGCGTTAGACATTTTTGAGGCTAAGATCAACTTAAACAGGACCGTTTAGATCCGACGAAAGAGCATATGGAGGCTCTATGGTTCTAGTTTAAGGACATTGCGGTCCGTGGGTAGTTTAAGGACATTGCGGTCCGTGGGTAGTTTAAGGACATTGCGGTCCATTGGTAGTTTTAAGACATCTCGGTCGAGGTTAAGGACGTCATAGTCTATGGGTTTAAGGACTCCACAGTCCGGTATGTGCTCTGGATGCTTCACACGGGTTCACTGCCGTGCTAGGCGAGGACCAGGCTCCGCTCTGGATGCTTCACACGGGTTCACTGCCGTGCTCTGCGAGGACCAGGATCCGCTCTGGACGTTTTCCGCGGGGTCAAAGAGTGACGTTATCCACGTTCCACGTAACCAGGAATTTTGTATTATGCATGGGTTTAAGGACCCCACAGTCCATATCATGAATGGTCTTCGGGACCCGTCACCTCTTTGAAGACATTGAGGGATTACAATGCCAAGTATCAAAGGAGTGAAGAGATGTACCCTAGAACCGGGGTGGATTAAATAGTCCCTGGCCCAATTTGGGTCAAGACTGATCAATTATGTTATGAGCCTATCAGCCCAGTTAATCACAAATTGAGGACTTATGGCCAGCTTGGGCTAAGTCCGGTCAGGTCTGGAATATTGACTCTTTGTTGGCCCATTGAGGGAGAATGTTTGCCTCTATCTCTTTAGCCAATTGGGCCAAAGCCTAGTGTTAAACATTTCAGAGCAATCAGTGTTGAACACTGGGAATAAGGTTGATGAGTTAGTGTTCAACACTAAGAGATAATTGGTGTTAAACACCAGCAATAAGGCTTTTCAAATTAATGTTAAACACTAAAACAGCTCAGTGTTGAACACTGCAAATAAGGCTTTTTAATCAGTGTTGAATGCTAAGGCCCAACAGTGTTTTAACACTGGGCTTGAGAGTTTTAATTTTAGTGTTAAACACTAAGGCAAGAAGGGTCACGTGGCAGCACGTGAGAGCGCCCTCCCTTCATTTGTTCCGCTGAAATTATCATTTCCTTCAAAGCATCACATGCCATCACGTGATGGGCATTCAAATGCCTGTGTATTAGAGTTTCTGCCAAGGTCACGTGGATCACGTGGGGTGCTGCCTCAAAGGGACTTCTGTAGCTCTTTTGAGAGGGTCACGTGGTGACACGTGACCCTACCTCCATGTATGTTGTTATTTAGAGAATCCGTTGATCTTTCTTTTCAGGAATTAAATTCCTCTGGCTTTAATTTTCAAAGGAATTAAATTCCTACTTCCTTTCGATCCTTGAACCCTCTGTAGGAATTAGATTCCTCGTTTATGTGAAGAACTGAATAGGGTTAAACCCTAATAAAAACTTTTTAAGGAATCGAGCTTCCGTTTCCCGTCAGATTATGATTAAGGGACTTAAATTCCCATTGTTTCAACAGAACTAAATTCTTAATTAGGGTTAAACCCTGTTTTTCTCTGTTCTGAAGGAATTAAATTCCCATAACACAGGGTCAAGCCCTACTTTTATCTTAGAGGAATTAAATTCCTATAGTTCTGTGAGAATTAAATTCTCATGTTTGCATTCTTTCTCTATGCTTTGGATCTGCATGGCAGGATCTCGACCCATTGAGAATTAAATTCTCAACCTTAAGGGGAGATGTGCACTTTGCAGATCCTCTATCAAAGAGAGAAGAAATCTGCTCTTCTGTTTTATGTATCAGAGTTAAACTCTGTTAAGAATTAAATTCTCTTTCTTTCAAAAGGCTTTCCCTTTCTTACCTAGGGTTTTTGCAGAAGATCCGAGTCTTTTCAAAGTATCAAAGCTCTCCTCCTTTTTTCTTTCTCTTCTCTGCGCATCTCTCCATCTCTGTGTCTTCTGGCTCCTATTTATAGGAGAAGCAGCTGAATCAGTTGGTTTTTGAAGAATCTTCGTTGAGAGATCTGATTTGCATCCTTCATTCGTTCTGGACCTTTGGATTATTAGGTGAATTTTATTCACCGTTGGATTTCAGATCCAGAGATTCTCCCTTGTTATTTTGGTTAGATTTAAGGGGGAAATCTTTCCAAACCCGAGATTTTCCATAAATAAATGACCTCTGAATCTTTAATTTGATTGGATGCATATAGTTGCGTTCCTTTGGAAAGATTTTCATTTCTCTCAGAATTTAATTCTGTTGACAAAAAGTGCTTTGAAAGCCGGTCACGTGTGACCACGTGACCCCCTTTGGAATGAACATTTTCCTTTCTTTTGCGCTGTCTTCTGATCGTTGCTTAAACGTCACGTGCTACCACGTGACCCCTGGTCACGTGTGAGCACGTGACCCCTGTCTGGCACTTCTTTCCTCGGTTCAATTGGAGAGCGAGTTTGCTACTTTGAACGTCACGTGTCGACACGTGACCCTGGTCACGTGGGAGCACGTGACCTCTTCTGAAGCTCTTTTTCTTGACTTTGTTCAGCGAATCATTGTGCGCCTTTTCTGTACTTTATAGGTCACGTGTCAACACGTGACTGCTGGTCACGTGTAAGCACGTGGCCCCCCCTTTTGAAGCTTTTCACAGAAGCTTTCCTGATTTTAAATCAGGAAACAAATGCCCCCACAGCGTTGTTCTCACGTATCAGCACGTGAGTGCAACGCTGTCATCTCTTGCGACCGTTGGATTCATTTAGGGATTTGGGAGATGAAGCGTTTTCACTGTTTTCTATAAATACCGCTATCTCTTCATAGGAGCCTTCACTCTGCTCGTCTTCTTCCTCTGAGAACTTTCCTTTGAGAATTTAATTCTCTTCTTCCAGAGCTTAGTTCTCTGTCTTAAGATTTTCCAGAGTTTAACTCTGTTCGAAAAGGACCCTTTTTCCTCAGGTAATGGTAATCGAAGCACCTTTGTTTTGACAAAACTCTCTGGATTTAAAATCCAGATCGAGGGTTTCCCAAGGAACTCATTTTTTCTTCAAGTAATTTAACCAAATATGGGACCACTTGACTTCCCGCAGTAGATCACTTAGGGTTCAGATGATCCCTTTGGGAGATGATGATGGCGGTTCAAACCCATGGAATTTAATTCCATTCAAAATGTTTCTGGGAATTTAATTCCCTTCCCTTAATAAGAAATTAAATTCCAACGAAGAACTCGATTTCTTCACACAGAGAACCTCTGGGGTCTCTTGGCTCGAGGCGGTTCTTCTGCAATTAATGCGATGGTGGCTTTGTAATGAATCTCTTGACTTTTATCTTAGGTACCATGGATGCCCATCTGTATAGACTGGACGAAATCATTTCATACGGGAATATTCGTGCACTGGGCCGCAGTCAGAACCAGGAATTCACTGATGCTCAGTGTGCCGAGATCATGGGCCGCTTCGACGAGTACAATCACAGGCTACTCCCCCGTCGCTCTTCTCTTCTGAGGCTGATCGTGCTGGCGATCCGGGAGGCGCTTCCTCTCTTTTGCGCCGGCATACCGCTCGGGGACTTAGACATTGCCGAGGATAAGGTGCATTCCGTGTACCTTATGGGCTTGATCTCAAAGAGGAGGCGGGATGATCTCATTGATCTCCTTCATCAGCTTTTTCAACAATCAGCCATATTGGGCGCCTACCGGAGGTTAGAGGACATCCGCGGGGATCCCGATGCTTGTGACCGTGAGAGAAAGCATACTCGGGAGGTTCGAAATGCTTGGAAGATCTTGGATAAAGTTAATTTCAATTTTCTCAATCCATGCCCCGCGTCTGAAGCCTTACCGTTGTAAAAGTTTTTCTTTTATTTTGTATCGCCTTCTTGAAGTCTGGATGATAAGCTTTGTTATGTCTCTGTGTGTTTGCATACTTTTTCTCTGAAATCTTATTATTCTGTTATTATTATCGTTTGTGCTTTAATATGCAGGGTACCACTCCATATTCTTTCTTTTAAATGCACATTAGGTTTGGGTCTCACGTGTTCTACACGTGAGATCTTCTGATGGGATTGTTTACAAAATTTTCCATGCCGCATTTTTAGCGCGCATTATCAGATGCATAAAAGGAGCCTTGGAAATAGTTATTTCTCCTTGATTTTCGATGCCTTTCCTTTTTGGGCCTTGGAAACATCTTTCGCATGCAAGATTTTCCGCGCATAGCACTTAATGCACTTCTTTATATTCTTGAGGCCATAGCCTATTTTCTCTTCACAGAGAAATTCATTCCCATATCGACGTGATTTAATTTGAGGAGTATCTGAGCGCTATGGCCTGCAACCGCCCACACGCTCGTCGACAGCCATGGAAAGTGCTTATCGAGGAGATGATCCCCCGCTTTGCCGCTCGGTTGGTGGATCCCCTCCTTACCGACAACGAATGCGACTCAGCCATGCATGAACTCTCGATCCGTAGGGGTTCTCCTCTCCCGATGGGTTCTCTCTGGCTCCGGATGATTCTCGCGGCTGTGCTTGCCGACATCCCTCCTCACCCAGCAGAGATGACCCTGGCGATGCTTGATGCGGCGGAAGAGAAGCTCGAGGGCTTTCATGAAGCTTGCCTGATTACTCAGGCTTTGAAGGATTGCTCAATTCATATGCTGGGCCAGATCAAGGCCCGGCGAGCTATTATGTCTGCTTTCGCGGACGAACACGGCGCCAATCGGTGGGGAGCGACTCCTCGTGAGAACCGTCGCTTCGATGTGCTGGAGAGAGCAGAGAGAGAGATGGAGAATTTTGTCCTTTGCTTCGTTAACCCCTGTGCCGTTGATCCCACGTTTGGTGACCTTTTTCGTTAGTGTAGAGCATTTTTAAATTAGTCTCTGCTTTTTTACGCTTTATGCAGAACTTCGATGTAGGCTTGGTACTAGTATGTATGTTTCTGCTTGCATAAATAAACTTTGGATTCTTCTCATGAGAACTTTCTTTAATTGCAAATGCTATCATCACTTTCCTGCACATCAGACCTTTTTTTGGGCATTATGAATGTTCATGCAATTGCAAACGCTATTATTATTTTTTGAATACTCATATGATTGCGAACGCATGCTTGAAATATGTCGGAAATCTTTCTTGTTGCCTTTCGCGTCAGGTGATATGAGCGCGTTTTAGATCGGCTATTCCCGTCGACTGAAAGCCCATTTATACGGTCTTGTAAATGTCGTGTTTGCAAGGCCGCGGTCACGAAAGAGAGCTTACGTGGTCACGTAGCGAACATATCGTTATGCGAGAAAAAGGCTCGGCCATAAATTTTCGGAGGGGGAGCTAGCTTCCAAGTCGCTGAGCGAGCTTCGCGCTACCCTTATCACCAAGGTCAACAAAGCGTATGAACTCTGGCGGGTGTTTCAGGAGTCCATCAAGGAGGTGGTGGCTTTTGATAAAGCTGCTACGTTTCCTCGGGAGAGGGTTGAGGCTCACAAGGCCACTGAGAAAGAGCTTGAAGCCCGGCTTGCCTCATATCAGGCCCAACAAGCTCAGGCGGAGGCTCGCCTTCTGGAGATCTTGCGTCATGAAGCCGTGGCTCAGCAACAGAACGATGAGCTGGTGAAATTATTGCACCGCCCGCCGGCTTAAGGACTTGTATCTTTTCTCCCCTTTTTGTACATACTCATGGATAAGAGTATCTTACTTTTTGTTTCTTTCATGAATTGTATTTTGTATTCATTTTGGTCTATGAATAAAAGATACATTTTTCTTCTTAATGGTGTGTCTCCTTTTCATTGAATGCATTCTGCGGATATTTTATCTTGATCTCCTTGCGGGACAGCGATGGCTCAGGATTCAGGGTTAAGATCTGCTTCCTGAGACTTTTACATTTTATGAGCCACGAGGGTCTCATAAAGAGTTTTTCTCCCAGCCGTGAGGTCTTGTAAGTGCCGGATGCAGTTACCCTTGTCCGTGTTCTACGGAGTCAGGGGTTTCTCCAGATATTGTAGTTTAAAGACGTCGCGGTCAAGGTTAAGGACCTCATAGTCCGTGGATTTAAGGACTCCACAGTCCGATGTTAGTTTTAAGACATCACGGTCAAGGTTAAGGACCTCATAGTCCGTGGATTTAGGGACTCCACAGTCCGATGTTAGTTTTAAGACATCACGGTCAAGGTTAAGGACCACATAGTCCGTGGATTTAGGGACTCCACAGTCCGACGTTTGGTTGCAGGGACCCGTCACCTCTTTGAAGACGTTGAGGAATTACAACGCCAGGCATCAAAGGAGTGAAGAGATGTACCTTCAAACCGAGGCAAAAATCTGTAAGGAATAGGGGTGGTTGATCGTTAGTTTTAAGACATCGCGGTCGAGGTTAAGGACGTCATAGTCCGTGGATTTTAAGGACTCCACAGTCCGGTGTTTGCTCTGGATGCTTCACACGGGTTCACTGCCGTGCTTGGCGAGGACCAGGCTCCGCTCTGGGCGTTTTCCGTGGGGTCAAAGAGTGACGTTATCCACGTTCCACGTAACCAGGAATCTTGCACTAGATGCTTCACACGGGTTCACTGCCGCGTTAGGCGAGGACTAGGCTCCGCTCTGGATGCTTCGCACGGGTTCACTGCCATGCTCTGCGAGGACCAGGATCCGCTCTGGACGTTTTCCACGGGGTCAAAGAGTGACGTTATCCGCTTTCCACGTAACCAGGAAGTTTGCACTAGATGCTTCACACGGGTTCACTGCCGCGTTAGGCGAGGACTAGGCTCCGCTCTGGATGCTTCACATGGGTTCACTGCCATGCTCTGCGAGGACCAGGATCCGCTCTGGACGTTTTCCACGGGGTCAAAGAGTGACGTTATCCGCTTTCCACGTAACCAGGAAGTTTGCACTAGATGCTTCACACGGGTTCACTGCCGCGTTAGGCGAGGACTAGGCTCCGCTCTGGATGCTTCACATGGGTTCACTGCCATGCTCTGCGAGGACCAGGATCTGCTCTGGACGTTTTCCACGGGGTCAAAGAGTGACGTTATCCGCTTTCCACGTAACCAGGAAGTTTGCACTAGATGCTTCACACGGGTTCACTGCCGCGTTAGGCGAGGACTAGGCTCCGCTCTGGATGCTTCACATGGGTTCACTGCCATGCTCTGCGAGGACCAGGATCCGCTCTGGACGTTTTCCACGGGGTCAAAGAGTGACGTTATCCGCTTTCCACGTAACCAGGAAGTTTTTGTTGATTGTATTCGCATCTCACGGAATGGAGGTTTGACTTTTGGTGATATGTATGTCATCGAGCCATGGACCTGGGGGTTGCCGCTATTCCGTTTCGCTTGATGTTGTGTCGTCAAGACATTGAAGCTAGGAATTTGGCCTTCGCTTCATTTGCTGGTATCGCGTCTGCTGTATCGAGACGAATGCCGCGGTGGTGATCACTAAGCTATCTGTGAACCGCCGAGATTTTGCTTGCTGCTTTTTATTGCAAGTTGCCCCATCATTTCGGCTATTTTGTCGTGCATGTGTGGCTTGCTAGCTTTTTCGCGGCAAGCTCGGATTTTTTTTGGATACCGGTTTCGGCATCAGCACCGCTACAACTGGAATGTTTGCCAGGAGCGAATCATCATTTGCCTCTGTCGACGTTTGAACAAAGGTGGCTTAGTAAACAGGGTTAAGGGTCCTGCCGACCAAGGCTTTTGACTTCATGAGCCGTAAGGGTCTCACAAAGGTGTTTCTCCCTACAAGTCGTGAGGATCTTGCAGGTGTGTTTTCTCCTTAAGGATCATGGGGATTCTTAAGTGCATGTTCTCTCGTAAGTCATAAGGATCTTACAAAGAGGATTTTCTCCTTATAAGTCGAGAGGACTTACAAGGGTCGTTCACCATATGGATATATCCCCAGTCACGGGTGGGACTTTGTTAGGGAAATGTTTATTCGCGCCCGTGGATTGTATACAAGGGTCAGTACGAGCCGCTTGTAGGGCAGTATCGGAGGTTGTGGAGGATTCGCTTAAGAACAGGTTTAGGTTTCTGTAACTTAAGACTTTCAAGTCTTATGAGCCGTGAGGGTCTCATAAGAAAATTCTCCTTACGAGTCGTGAGGATTTCGTAAGTGTATTTTCTCCTTAGGCATCGTGAGGATCCCTAAGTGTGTTGCTCCTTTGTGAGTCGTAAGGATCTCACGCAGGTGATTTCTCCTTACAAGGTCGAGAGGACCCTATAAGTGTCTTTTAACGAGGTTGCGCCTTTTCGGGTTTTCACAAACACTCGCCGGTAGTCCTGCTGTTTTTACTCACGGAGCCCTTTCGGGTTTTCATCCGTGCCCATTTTGCTTTATGGACATACCGTTTTTTTTTTTTTGGGTCAACCTGAGGATGCTGCGGTAGTAGTTTAGGGACGTTTCGGTCCATTGTTAGTTTACAGACGTTTCGGTCCATCGCTAGTTTAAGGACGTTTCGGTCCGTTGTTAGTTTAAAGAAGTTTCGGTCTGTCGTTAGTTTAAGGACGTTTCGGTCTGTTGATAGTTTAAGGACGTTTCGGTCCGTCGTTAGTTTAAAGACGTTTCGGTCTGTTGATAGTTTAAGGACGTTTCGGTCTGTTGATAGTTTAAGGACGTTTCGGTCCGTTGATAGTTTAAAGACGTTTCGGTCCGTTGATAGTTTAAAGACGTTTCGGTCCGTCGATAGTTTAAAGACGTTTCGGTCCGTTGATAGTTTAAAGACGTTTCGGTCCGTCGATAGTTTAAAGACGTTTCGGTCCGTCGTTATGGGAAGGCCAGCTACTGCTTGTAAAGTCTGAGCCTAGGAAGATAGCGAGCGGACATAGTCGTCGTCGTCTACCGTTGACCCAGGCTGTGGCTCACTAAGCATAGTATTTCTTCAAGAAGCGGCCATTTATTGGCCTGAAAGGCCTTTCACCGTGCATGTCCACGAGTAGATAGGCTCCACCCTGGTAGACCTGGTCTATGATGTACGGGCCTTCATAGTTTGGCTCGAATTTTCCCCGCTTGGCATGATTGGGGATCATAGGTCTTTTGACTACCAGCATGAGTTCGCCTTGGCGGAATGCCCTTGGCCTGGTCAATCTTTCGTACGAGCGCGTCATCTTTGCTTTGTAGGCTTCTAGATGTTGTTGCGCTATGAGTCGGGTTTCGTCGAGGGCATCAAGCTCCTCAAGTCGAAGGTGAGCATTTTCTTCGTCGGTCAGTTCGTGGTGGACTGCCACTCGTAGAGAGGGTAACTCTATCTCGAGGGGGAGTACTGCTTCCGTCCCAAATACCAACGCGTATGGCGTTGTGTTTGTGGCCGTCTTGAATGTAGTTCGATAAGCCCAAAGGGCTTCTTGCAGCCTCTCGTGCCAGTCTCTCTTATTCCGGGAAACGGTCTTTTTTATGATCTTTGTCAAGGTCTTATTGAAGGCCTCGGCCAGACCGTTGGCTCGTGGGTTGTAAACTGAAGAATACCTCCAGTCTATATTGTGCTGCTGCGCGAAGCGGCTAATCTTATGGCTTCTGTAGGCTGGCCCGTTATCGGAGATAATCCGCCGTGGGGTTCCGAACCGATAGATGACATGCGTCTTGAAGAAATGGAGGATATTCTCCGTCTTCACTTCCCTCAGCGGTACTGCTTCTGCCCATTTGGAGAAGTAATCAGTTGTCGCCAGGATGAAACGATGTCCCCGAGATGATGCCGGCTCGATGGGTCCGACTATGTCAGTTCCCCACATTTCGAATGGCCAGCTGGCCACCGTGGGGTGTAGTGGATTTGGGTGTTGGTGGATGAAGTCTCCATGAATCTGGCACGAGTGGCATTGCCTCGCGTATTCGAGGCAGTCCTGGATCATCGTGGGCCAGTAATAACCCATCCGTTTAATTTTTAACTTCATCTTTGGGCCTGCTTGATGAGAACCGCAAAGCCCGTCGTGAACTTCCTGAACGACTTTTTCTGCTTCGTCAGGTCCCAAGCATCTCAGCCATAGAGAATCAAGCGATCTCTTGTATAGAGTATCGTTGACGAAAGCGAAAGATAGAGCTCGTTTCATGAGCTGATGTCTTGAGGACGCTTCTTTGGGTATGCGGCGGGACTTAAAGTAGTCTATGAAGACTTCCCTCCAGTCCTCGGCCTTCTCTTGGTCTTTTATTTGTAGGGTTGTCTGCTCAGTTGCTCCCTCTTTATATAGTTCCGGAGGTATTTCTGTGGGGGTGAGCACTCGACGGCTTTGTACCACGATTCTGACATCATCGAGGTTCTCGTCGGCCAGTTCTTTAGCAAGCTTCGCCAATGCGTCTGCTTTGCTGTTTTCTGCACGTGGTATGTTCTCCAAAGTGTAGGAGGGAATTTGGGTCAACAGTTGTTGCACCTTTTCTCCGTATCTCACCAACTCCGGCTTGCACGTCTGGTAGTCACCATTAATTTGGCTAACGATCAGCTGAGAATCCCTGTATATGAGGAGGTCTTCAATTCCCATGTCAATGGCGATTTCGAGGCCTGCTATCAGGGCTTCGTATTCGGCTTCATTGTTTGTTCTCGGTTCTGTTAAGGAGAAGGCGAAGCGCATTATCCCTCCTTGTGGAGTTGCAAAGATGAGGCCTATCCCCGATTTGATCATTGGGATACCTTGTTTCTGTTTCTTTACGGAGGACGCTCCATCGAAATAGAGTTCCCATTGGGTGCTTCCGCCGCTAATCGCATCAAATGCATGCTCGTCCGGCAAATCACAGTTCAGAGGAGAATCGGCCGGTATCGGGTGCTCAGCGAGGAAGTCAGCAATGGCCTGGCCTTTCACTGCCTTGAGAGGTTGATATGTTATCGAGAACTCCATCAAGAGCAGGGCCCATTTAGCTAGTCGTCCCGTCAATATGGCTTTTGACATCAGATATTTAAGAGGGTCCACCTTCGAGATGAGACAGACTTCATGTGCCAACGCATAGTGCCTGAGCTTTGTTATCGCGAAGATTAACGCCAAGCAATGTTTTTCAATGGGAGAGTAATTGCTTTCTGCCCCCAGTAGAACTCGACTTAAGTAGTAGAGTGCTCTCTCTTTCCCTTGACCGTTCTCTTGTGCCCATAATGCGCCCAAAGAACCTTCGAGGGCGGTTGTATAAAGAATGAGAGGTTTTCCCTTGACCGGCGCAGCCAATACCGGCGGGTTCTGCAGGTACTGCTTGATCTCGTCTAGTGCACCTTGGCATTTTTGATCCCAGACGAATGGGGTCCCCTTCTTCATCAGGTGACTGTAAGGACGGCACTTTCCGGAAAGGTTGGCTATGAATCGCCGGATGTATGCGAGCTTCCCTTGGAGAGACCGCAACTGTTTGAGGGTTCTTGGCGGAGGCATTTCCATGATCGCTTTAATCTTTGACGGATCTATCTCAATCCTCGGTGTCGGATGACGAATCCCAGGAATTTTCCCGAGGAGACTCCAAACGCGCATTTGAGGGGATTCATCTTCAAATTATATTGCCGAAGGCGTTGAAATACAGTCTCTAGATGCTTTAAGTGATCTTCGTATGACATACTCTTTACTACGAGGTCGTCGATATAGCACTCGACGATGTCATGTATGAGGTCGTCGAAAATCTTTGTCATGGCCCTTTGATAGGTAGCGCCGGCGTTCTTTAGACCAAAGGGCATAACCCTGTAGCAAAATACACCCAAAGGGGTCCGGAAAGCGGTGTGCTTCTGGTCTTCGGGATGCATTTTTATCTGATTGTATCCTGAAGAACCGTCCATAAAGGAGAAGATCTCGTGAGTAGACGTGTTATCTATCATTAGCTCGGTTGCCGGCACCGGGAAATCATCCTTTGGACAGGCTTTGTTGAGATCCCTGAAATCCACGCATATACGTATCGTCCCGTTCTTTTTCATTACCGGGACGATATTGGCGATCCAATCGGGATATTGGACTTCTTGGATAAATCCAGAGTCGATCAGCTTTTTGACTTCGGCGTTGATGCTCATCTCCAGCTCGAGTCGCATCCTCCTTGGTGCCTGCTTGACTAGCTTGATATTTGGGGATATTGCTAATCTATGCACAGCGACCTCCGGATCTAATCCTGGCATCTCGGAGTAGTTCCACGCGAAGCAGTCTGTATGCCGTAGAAGCACGTTCTTTAACGCGGCCACCCTTTCTTCAGAGAGTAGCTCGCTGACAAATGTTGGTCGCGGGTCCTCTGCCGATCCCAACTCAATCTTCCTGAGGTTATCTGCGGTAGTATGTATACCGTCTTCCAGTTCTTTCGGAGCGGGCGGGAATTCTGAGATAACCTCATCATCGCTGTTTTCGAAGCACCGGGGAGGGTTGTCTATCGTAATCGTATAACAGGTGCGAATCCACTCCCGGGGCCGAGGCGGATCCGGCTCTGCTCTTGCGGCCTTGGGATCGTGCTTTCGTGGCGGCGTTACCCTCCAGCTGTTGGATAAAGCGAATCTGCCCCGTCGGTACTAGTCCTCGACCCATTTCTTGAAGGTGAAGCAGTCTTCGGTAGGATGTCCTGCGGCTCGGTGATAAGAGCAATAGCCCGAGCGAGAGGCCTTATTAGCTTGCTCAGGGTGTCTAGACTCCGGAAGCGTGATCATCTGATGTTTTAGGGTGAGCTTGAGTAACCTTTCCGTCTTGTCTCGGGGGAAGGAGTATGCTCGGCTCCTCTTTTCCTTGAGGGACGAATCCGAGCCGCACAGTACCCGTAACCCTCTAATCCGGTGTCCTGGTTGTCGGCTCCTCTCTCCGCTCCTCGACTTACTCCCGTCTCCGCATCGGGCCTTTCGTATGACGGGTTGACAAGGATGAACATCTTTGTCTTTTGCAATCTGTTGAAATAGACGTTGCGTCCTGGCCCTCTCGTAGATGGCCATTTCGCGGTTGTGGTCTTCCCGAGCTTTCTGACCCACTTTCCTGATAGGCTTGTCCATTCGTTCTTGAAATGACGGACTCGGCGCCTCAATCGCGTGGTCTGGTTTTGATGAGGGGTCGGCCTCTCCTGACAGGGCGTCCTCCTCTTCATCAAAGGTATATATAGCGTAGCTGCTGTGGGCCCGCTCTCGTTTTTCGGTTCTCACGTATCCAAGCCCAAGTGTCTCCATTTTCCCGTTGGGCAATTTGCGTTGGGTTCCAGGGACATCCCAAATCCTGTTGTAGAACCGAGCCTGTTGAACAGTTTGTTTTAAGGGTACTCCTTGGCGCTTCAATAGCTTCTTTGATCCATTTGTATAGTATCTGGGCAGACGGATGGGTTGGAGTCTGTCGCATGCAGCATCCGCGCCATGCCAGATCTCTTTCTCTATTCTCGACTCTGAGGATCGGTAGAATAGGATCACCTTCTCACCCCTACGCCTGGGAGGGACGTAAAACGTTTGCAGGTCCTGCACACTGTGAGCTTGAAGCGTGTCGAGATCCTTGTAGTGTTCCCGCGGTACCATGGTGATTTGCAAACTGTGGCCATCGCCAAGGGGTCCTTGCATTGAAAGCCGATTGGAGAATACGGCATTGACCTCATCTTCTGAATCATTTCCGAAGACCAGTATGGGGGCGGGCGTCCTCTGGTTGTTGCGTTGGGATGGCCCTGTATAAACTATCTCTTCCTCTTCTTCGGTATCGCTCCCGAAAACAGGGATGGTGGAGGCGGCTTTGTTTTCCGAGTTACGACACCTTTCTGTATCTTCGAAGTCTGGCAAAAAG
Source organism: Agapanthus africanus (assembly GCA_030015575.1). NCBI lineage: Eukaryota > Viridiplantae > Streptophyta > Magnoliopsida > Asparagales > Amaryllidaceae > Agapanthus > Agapanthus africanus. Next base: position 111,531,204 of record CM057345.1, on the reverse strand, counting down.
TATTTCGCGTCCTCGTATTTGCGGACTTCGTTCACGGAAAATGGGTTCAACTCGCCTGTTACAGTATACTCGAAACCATCTTTAAAGTACTTCATACACTGATGTTGTGTAGAAGGGATGATGTTGTATTCGTGTAGCCAAGGACGGCCGAGCAAGGCGTTGTAGCAGGTCTTGGCGTCAATGACATGGAATTTGATGTCTGTGACGAGAAGCCCGAAGCGTAACGTTAGTATTACGGACCCGAGAGTCCGTGACGATTGTGAGTCGAAACCGGAGATAGTAATTTTGTCACGAGCGAGGTGTTGCACGCTCATGCAGATTTCCTTCAACACCCGAACATTAAGGAGATTGACGGAGGATCCATTATCCACCAGGATCTTGCCTATCTTGATGTCATGGCAGTATCCGGAGACGTATAGGGGACGGTTGTGGTCGCACGTCCCGAGAAGGAGGTCTTCATCACCGAAAGTGACGTCGGCCGTGTGCACTTCCTCCAGTTCGTCCTTCATCTTTTCAGTGGCGAGAAAGGCTTGGAATTGCTCAGGTTCTTGTAATGCCTTAATTAGTGAGTCCCGTGCTTCTTTTGATAATAGGAGGGCGTCGAGAATGCTAAGCTGAGAAGGTAGCTTCCTTAGATGCGCGAGGATGTTATAGTCCACTTTACTCCTCCTAGGAGGGTTTTTGGCAGCCAGTTCTTTCGCGACTTGGTCATCTAAAGTGATATCTTCAGTGACCTTTTCCTTTCCCTTATCTTTTCTGTTCGTAGGCCCGAGATTCTTTTCTGGGAGTGTGCGATTGCGCAGCTGAGTGTTTCCGCAGGCTTTTGATTCCTCATCTTTCCTTAGCGCGGATTCTTCAAAGAGAGGGCCCAGAGTTATTTCTTCGTCAGAGTCGCTCCCAAAGGTGAGGACTTGCGACCCTTCGGCTTGAGCCATATAACAGTTGCCAATTGTTCTGTTGAGCCTATCGACGGTGCTTCTTTGCTCCCTACGGCTCTTGCGTTTCATGCGCTTAAAATGTTGCCGACGAGCAACATATCCTTGCCACCATATCTTAAAGGCGTCACACTCCTCCGTGGGGTGTGAGATTTTCTGATGATATGCGCAATAGTCAGGGTGCCTCTCCGCCCCATTGTGCCTATTTCCTTCCGAAGGTGGTAGCTTCATTCCCATTGACATGGCTTTGGCGAACCTTTTCCTTGTCTTGAATATCTTTCTGTCCACTTCGGACGCCTTTCGTTCTGGCAGGGGTAGCTCAACTCTTTCGTTCAGTCGCCCGCATTTGGTTCCTTCTGGTGCTGCCATCTCGCGCTCCTGATCCGCTTTACTTTTTAAGCGAATCTCGTCTAGGAAGGCATTAATCATATCAGTTGTCAGCCTCGCACGCTCGGGTTCGGGCTCTGCCTCCGGCTTCTTAGTGTCAGGAGCTGTCTCGTCATTGGTAAGCGAGTGGGAGATTACGTTACAACTTGCCACATAGTCTCCGGATTCATCCGACGAGCTCTATTTATCATCTTCGTCTTGAAAGATGTGATCGAGGAATTCTCGGAGTGTGACAGGAGTTCGCGCCTTCTGATTATATTCTTCCAGCGCGTCGATTTGCTTCTGCAATTTCGTGCGCTCGTCTCCGGGCCTCGCGGGCTTCTTGGATTTCTTCTTCTTTCTCTTCGAAGCTTTTGACGGCTGGGCGTAAGTATTTGGATCTTTATCATGAGTCTTCATAGTTGGGCGGGGCCTCAGCATTCCTTCGATAATTTGAGGTTCAAGAAGGTCCTTCCATTCGATTGCAGGGCACGCATGAAGGTCTCTCAGCATCCTTTTGGTTTTAGTTGATAGTACAACTTCCCACGGAGCTTCTTCGATAAAGGAGCAGGTTGCCCCCGGTGTGTCTGCCTTTTTAGGAGTATGTGGTTGTGGCGGGTTCACCTTCCACTTTTCAGACAGTACAAACTTCCCCTGGAGGTATTGATCTTCGATCCATCCCTTGAAGACGAAGCAATCTTCAATCGGGTGACTTACCGTCTGATGGTAAGGGCAGTAGTTAGGGTTATTCACCTCGGTGGGTTGTGGCGGTCGCCTTGGATTTGGTAGGTTTATAAGTCTGTTGCGTATTGCCAGCTCAAATAACCGTCTCGTCTTGTCTCGTGGGAATGAGTAGGGACGCTTCATCTTTTCATTATAATACCGGCGTCTTTCTTCCAGTTGATCTACCGATTTTGGGGCGTCAGGTTGCTGTTGGGCATTCGCGACAAAGGTTGCCCTTCCTTTACCCTTATCATTCCGAGGTTCCGACTTCGGGGGAGGTGGTCTATGACCCATCTGGTCCATCTGAGCCAACTTGTCGATTAAAGCCTGGAATGTGGTTGGCTTAAAGAACATCATAAACTGGGAGATAGTTGCGTGGGGGTCTAGGGTTCCCACGAACATACCCACTGCGGGTGCTTCCTCAATGCGTTGCTCGCATCTCGACCACAAATTCCGCCAGCGTATGGCATACTGGACCCAGGTTTCGCCTGGCTTTACCCTGGCGTTAATCAAAGCAGTCATTGGAGTGCGCTCGCTGGCACTTGCGAACCGCTGAGTGAATAACAACTCCATTTCAGCGAACGTTTTGATGGAATCGTTCGGGAGTTCCGAATACCATTCGAACGCTGTTTCCGATAAGCTGCCAACGAACTGACGGAGTAACAGTTTATCGTCACCGCCGGTGTTACCGCAGAGGGCCCGGAACTGGGCGACGTGTTGATGAGGATTGCCGGTCCCCTTATACACATGGAATTTCAGTATCGTATAGCCTTGCGGGTATTTGATTTGATCATACCAGCCTGGATACGGCCGCCCCGTCTTCACGACTTGACCAGCTGCCTCAGTCGCATGATGGACCCGGATTTGCTGGGCTATGTAGTCGGCCAAGTCAGCTTTAGAGATCGTCTCCTCCTTAGCCGTAGAGAGGGCTGGTGGTGGATTTGACGTTTCTCCTCGGTCATCTTCCAGAACGATTGGGGGATCTTCAGCGGGTAGGTCCTGTTGGATCATCATTCCTATCATATCTTGGAAGAGAAGGCCCATGCGCTGTATATTAGCCGCTTGTTCAGCAGCCTCTTTGTCCTTTTTCTCCAATGTCCGGCGAAGGAACTCGGCGTCGGTTTCCTCTTCCCGGCGGGCGTCTGAGGACGTTTTTGGGCTTTCTTTTGGCCCGGTAAGTGCAGCCATAGCACTCATCATTTCTTGGAGCTTTTGTTGTTGTTCTTGGGCTCTCGTCACGGATCGGGTCAGCGGTCGGTGGCCCGAAGAAGTGCGGCTCTCCTCCTTTCCAGAGACCATGTATACGGTGTGGACCATCATGCCCCCAGACTTAGGGCGTCTAGGCTCATTGCTTTTAGCCGTTGTAGCATGTCGCGGGATCTTCTCCGGCTTCCTCTTTTTATGAGTCATGGAGGTTGAGGGGTCCGTTGAGGTGGGCCTCCAGACAGCCTTTTGGGGTTCGGCCTGGTGACCAGCCTTCGGTTGGATCTTCAGCTTCTTATGCTGGCGGGAGAAGTTTGGGTCGATGATTGAGTCTCGGGCCTGCCGCCAAACCTTATAGATTTTGGAAGACAGCCGATGAGGAGATCGGGGTTGGTCTGATTTTATTTCCGCAGCCTTTCCTGATGGGGGAGGAGACCTCTTTAGTACTGCAGTAGGGGAATTCCTTCGCACCTTATTCAACATTTCGAAGCTGTTCCCAGTCGGAACAGCGGCGTTAACTTCTACCACCAGGGCTGGTGGAGTCAATCCAGAGGGGGAGCTGCCTCCAGCCTTCCTTATTCGGCGCCAATAACGACGTCGAGCGCGTCGCGCAGACGGCGAAGAGTCAGCTATAAGAATGGTCTCGTCTTGCCCCCTGTATGGGTGGGGGGTCGTTGTTGGTGTTAGCCTGTCAAAGACCGATGTCCTTTGTGCAGCGGGAGCGGGAGCTGAAGCCGTTAATCTGGTAAAGACCGACTTTTTGGTCGGGGAAGCTGCCTTGGCGATTTCGGAGGCATGAGCGGCCGTTTTCTTAGGAGCAGCCTTCTCTGCGATGAATTTGCAGGATTTCTGGCCCAATCTAGAGAAGACTGAGGCGTTGACATCGGACGACTCGTTGAGAGGAGCCGTGGCAGGGGTTAGACGATCAAAGACCGACTTCTTGAGAGCTTCCTTTGTCAACACCGGCGCCGTGAAGCTTGATGGTGGGAGTATAGTCCCAAAGAACAATCCGGTAGTGGCTTGAGTCACCTGGTCCACTGGCATTGTGAACAACGAAGCGGCTTGGGGTCCATAGGCTATACCTCCCGGCGAGGCAAAGCGTTGGTCGCAATTGCAGCTTGAGCAGTTGGAGGATTTCGCGGAAGTAGCAGCCATCGATCCTTTGTTTTCTGCAATAGGCAAGGCGCCAATTCTTAGTATCTTGAAACCCAAGGGCAACTGTTAGCGAACCGCGATTGGTTCGCGAATCACGACACACGAAGTGTGGAGTGGAAAGAGGAAAAGGTCCCACCGGGCGTGCCAGAATCTGTTCCCCTCCGAACGACGGCGACGACGTGGCGTCTCGCCTGAAATTCGGGGCAGATGCTAATTGGTGCTATCCGTCCACCTCTCCGAAGATGCCAATTTGATCCATGGCACCATGTATCGGAGGTTTAGACGGATGCGTCCGATGTAGCAGACTTCGTCAGATTCCCCCTCGTTCGAGGGGTTTTTGATTGTGGGGACGCTCTTCCCTGCAGGCGCAAGCCCCTGCAGTTAATTACGCTACCGCTTTGCGGTAACAACTTTCTCCTTCTCCAGATGGTCACTTCGTGTCGTGTGTTCTTGTTTTATGTTTCATTGCCCGTGGATCGTTTACGGAGACTGAGTTATGTTGTCGCCCGTAGGGCATGGACTGGTCCAAATCCGCATTGTCTTAAATTTGGGTTTGGGGGTTTGGTTTGAGGATACGTCAGCCATACTTGAGGCTAAGATCAACTCAAACGTTTGTTAAGGACACGTTAGTCTAACTTTGTGACTAAGATCAACTTAACGGGATCGTTTAGATCCTACAAAAGAGTGTTTGGACTCTAATGTTCCAGTTTTAGGGACGTGGCGGTCCATCGTATGTGTGGCCGTCGGGACCCGTCACCTCTCTGACGACGTTGAAGGATTACAACGACGGATGTCAGAGGAGTTCAGAGATGTACCCTTGAGCCAGAATTAATTAGGGGGGATTCATAGTCCAGTCTACTTGAAGGTTTAAGGACGCGTTAGCCATTTTTGAGGCTAAGATCAACTTAAACAGGACCGTTTAGATCCGACGAAAGAGCATATGGAGGCTCTATGGTTCTAGTTTAAGGACATTGCGGTCCGTGGGTAGTTTAAGGACATTGCGGTCCGTGGGTAGTTTAAGGACATTGCGGTCCATGGGTAGTTTAAGGACATTGTGGTCCATTGGTAGTTTTAAGACATCTCGGTCGAGGTTAAGGACGTCATAGTCCATGGGTTTAAGGACTCCACAGTCCGGTATGTGCTCTGGATGCTTCACACGGGTTCACTGCCGTGCTAGGCGAGGACTAGGCTCCGCTCTGGATGCTTCACACGGGTTCACTGCCGTGCTCTGCGAGGACCAGGATCCGCTCTGGACGTTTTCCGTAGGGTCAAAGAGTGACGTTATCCACGTTCCACGTAACCAGGAATTTTGTATTATGCATGGGTTTAAGGACCCCACAGTCCATATCATGAATGGTCTTCGGGACCCGTCACCTCTTTGAAGACATTGAGGGATTACAATGCCAAGTATCAAAGGAGTGAAGAGATGTACCCTAGAACCGGGGTGGATTAAATAGTCCTTGGCCCAATTTGGGTCAAGACTGATCAATTATGTTATGAGCCTATCAGCCCAGTTAATCACAAATTGAGGACTTATGGCCAGCTTGGGCTAAGTCCGGTCAGTTCTGGAATATTGACTCTTTGTTGGCCCATTGAGGGAGAATGTTTGCCTCTATCCCTTTAGCCAATTGGGCCAAAGCCTAGAGTTAAACATTTCAGAGCAATCAGTGTTGAACACTGGGAATATGGTGTAAGTCCACGTTGCCCACCCCGGTGCTTACGGGGAGGCGGAAAACATAATAAAAATCGGATTTTTAATGACTTAGGCAACATGGACCTTGCATGGGAGGATCTTTACTAAACCAAAACTAGCTAAAGAAACTAACAACTAACAAAGTTGTAGAAAGGTTATACCTTGAGCTCGAACTCCTTCTCGCCTTGCTCGTCGGAATGGTTGAAAGGCCTCACCTTGCTTGTCTCCTTCCGTCAAAGAACGATCCACCCGAAAGCCTCGACCTTTAGCTTCAACTCCAAGCTAGGAGTAACTAGAGTGCAAGAAATGCTAAGACTTGAACCCTAGAAGTGAGTAAAGAAGATCAAGTGAAGGTTTTTCTCAAGCTTTTATGTTTCTCAACACATGAGAGGGAGAGAGCTTGAGGGAGAGGATGAGCAAGAGAGAGAAAAGATATGATAGAATGAAAATATTAGTGAGCCATTCTCACTAATATGTGTGAGTTATTTTAATTAATTAATTAGCAAGAAAATTGTCATGGTTTAATCAAGAGGTGACCATTATCATTTCATTATTAATGCAAATTGCAAGAATCAAAGAGCATCTTCCAAATGAAATGATCATGGTCAAATTGTCAACTTGGTCAACAAGTCAACAAAGTCAAAGTGTCAACAACAAAAACCATGCACAATAATTAAGCTAATTATTAATTAACAATAATACACACAAAAACAAATAGGGTTAATAAAATGACAATAGTCATTAACCCTAAACAAGGTCCTCTCCCTCAATCTCAAGCAACCGTGCATACGCACCCGCATTCGTGATCCGAGGAACACGAACACAATGAGAAAAACCAATCTCAGATCATATACTAGGATCCGGCTTAAACCAAAGCCCGCTAGTATAAACTGTCCGGACAGCAACCGTGCACAAGTGCGCGGATGCGAACGAACCCTGTCGCAAAACCATGCGACCTCTACTCGTTTTGCCTAAAGGCGAATAGCTCTCTGTGTGGGACTCTAAAGACTCGACACTACGCTGGCAGTGGGTTTAACCACAGACCGCAAGCGGCACTAGCTGTACGTAACGGTCCCCAGGTAGATGTCGATAAGAAGACTGACGAGGTGAACCCCATCTGCACTCCTACTGAGCCTGTATGTGACAGTCTCCGTACAGTCCGGTCTGTTCGTCTGATACATCGCATGGCGGGCCTAGGGGGGCGGTGAACGTCAGTCCCCTAATAGCGGTACAAGTCGTGTCGGAGTGAAGCCCAGAACACCCTGAGATAACACTGGAAGCCTACCAGTATATCTCGCTTGCCCTGGCCAGGGACTACTCGTGTAATGGCTCTCCTGGACACAGCGCGATGTCAACCCCCAATACCGGGAGAGACGAATCCTGTCTAACCGTCACTGCCTCCAAGTGCTTCGGGACTGCACCCAAAAACTACCTGTTTGCACGACTCCTCTGAGCCGTGGTAGGGTAGTAATCAAAGTGCAGTGGGAACACACTCGAGGCGAAGTGACAGTGTCAAGTCAGCGGACTAAGCTGTACTCATGTCACCTGGGAACTGATAACTGATGATAGGTATATTACCAACCAACAGTTCCCGACGAGTCCTGTCCAGTGTACTCGTAACCTAACGAGCACCCGCATACTATCTCAAGTACGACGTACTAACGGCTGTGGGACAGACCGTCTCCCACACTGGGATGAGAAGCGCATACGCTAGTCTACTCCGGAGTATCGATGCCCTCTCTCGATAGTCCAACGACCAGGGACCTGTATAAGGATGTGCTTATAGATTACCCAGCTCCCACGAGTGCGAGCGCCATCACAATGCTGGTAATCAAGCAAAGATCCTAAGGGCTCTACTAATATGTATACCTGCAATATGCTAAAAGAAACACATGCACATATTAAAGCAGAGACAAACCAAGTAGCATACTACCATTTCGAGCAAGATTGTATATACAACTGTGAATATCCCAAGCTTCCATTAAGTAATATACAAACTAGTATGATACAGTAATGGCCTCTAGGGCATATACACTAACAATCTCCCACTTGCACTAAGGCCATGTACTGGCGTATCGAAGACCTATCATCTCGATCAGCCGCTCGAACTGAGTCTGGGGCAAGGCCTTGGTGAATGGATCTGCTGTGTTATCCTCTGATGCAACTCTCCGGACCTCGATCTCCTGGCGATCCACAATCTCCCTGATCAGGTGATACCGCCTTAAGATGTGTCTGGATTTCTGATGGGACCTGGGTTCCTTCGCTAAAGCTATAGCCCCGTTGTTGTCGCAATACAGAGGTATTGGGTCAACAATGGACGGAACCACCTGAAGTTCTTTCAAGAACTTCCTCATCCAGACAGCTTCTTTTGCGGCATCAGATGCAGCGATGTATTCCGCTTCCATAGTCGAGTCAGCAACGGTTTCCTGTTTGGAGCTCTTCCAACACACCGCCCCTCCATTGAGGTTAAAGACAAAACCCGACATGGACTTGGAATCATCCTTGTCACTCTGGAAGCTGGAGTCAGCAAAGGCCTCAATCTGCAGGTCTTTTCCGCCATACACCAAGAACATCTCCTTAGTCCTTCTCAGGTACTTGAGAATGTTCTTTACTGCTATCCAATGTTTCTCCCCAGGGTTTGACTGATACCTGCTTACCACGCTCAGTGCATAAGCCACATCCGGTCTGGTACACAACATCGCATACATTATAGAGCCTACCGCAGAAGCGTAGGGTATAATAGACATGCGATCCCTCTCCAAATCAGTCTTGGGAGACATCTCTTTGGAGAGGGTGATCCCGTGACAAGCCGGTAGATTACCGCGCTTGGAATCTTCCATACTAAATCTCTTCAGTATGGTGTCGATGTACCTGGACTGTGAGAGTCCTAATATCCTCTTGGATCTGTCACGGTAGATCCGGATACCCAGAATGTATGAGGCATCACCCAGGTCTTTCATGGAGAACCTGTGTGATAAGAACCCCTTGACAGATTGTAGCATAGGAATGTCATTTCCTATTAAGAGAATGTCATCCACGTATAAAATGAGGAATACTACAGTTCTCGCTACAAATCTACAATAGATGCATGGTTCATCTGGATTTTTGATAAAGCCAAATTCTTTGACCGTCTCATCAAAACAGATGTTCCAACTCCGCGATGCTTGCTTGAGTCCATAAATGGACTTGAGCAACTTGCACACCTTTCCGCTGCTCCCACCCTGAATGAAACCCTCTGGCTGGTCCATATAGACACACTCCTCTAAATGACCATTTAGAAAAGCTGTCTTTACGTCCATCTGCCAAATCTCATAATCGTGGAAAGCAGCGATGGCAAGAAGGATCCGAATGGATTTCAGCATAGCTACTGGAGAAAAGGTTTCGTCATAGTCCAAACCAGGTCGCTGACGAAAACCCTTTGCTACCAGTCTAGCTTTATAGGTCTCAACCTGTCCATCTACACCAATCTTCCTTTTGAAGATCCACTTGCATCCTACGGGTTTTACCCCGTCTGGAGCAATGTCCAACGTCCATACTTTGTTGGTGTACATGGACTCCATTTCGGTCCGCATTGCATCCAGCCATTTTACCGAGTCGACGCTCTGAATGGCTTGCTGGAAGCTAGTAGGCTCATCACAATCTAGGATGCAGTCCTTTCTATCCCCGTCAATGAGAAAACCGTAGTACCTCTCGGGCGGATGAGACTGCCTACTACTCCTGCGGAGTGGCACGGGAATGTCTTGATCTTTCGAACCCTCTGGCTCTACTAAGCTTTCAGTAATAGCTTGCGGTTCTGGAATTTCTTCCAGTTCTATTGCGCTCCCACTTATTTCTTTTTCTAAAAACTGATGTTCCAGAAAATGGGCATTACGAGAAACAAGGACTTTTTGTTCCTCTGCGTAATAGAAAAGATACCCCCTGGAGTTCTTTGGGTATCCCACAAACTTGCACAGTACTGAGCGTGCCTCGAGCTTGTCCGTAGCTGCTTTTTGACATAAGCTGGACATCCCCAAATCTTCAAGTATTGAAGATAGGGTTTCTTCCCACCCCATAACTCATATGGTGTGGTAGGCACAGTCTTAGTGGGAACACGGTTCAAAAGATATGCAGCTGTTTCCAGTGCATGTCCCCAGAACGATCGCGGTAACTCAGCGTTACTCATCATGGACCGTACCATATCCAATAGGGTCCGGTTCCGTCTCTCCGATACACCATTATGTTGCGGAGTGTATGGAGGAGTAAGCTGAGAGAGAATTCCATTCTCTTTTAAGTAATTCAGGAATTCGGCACTTAAGTATTCTCCTCCTCGATCCGATCTTAGGATCTTGATACTTTTGCCGGTCTGTTTTTCTACTTCATTCTTATATTCCTGGAACTTATCAAAAGCTTCGGATTTATGCTTCATTAAGAAGATATGTCCGAATCTTGAGAAATCATCCGTAAAAGTAATGAAGTAAGAAAAACCGCTTCGCGCATGTGTAGACATTGGACCGCACACGTCGCTGTGTACGAGTCCCAAGAGCTCACTCGCTCTTTCTCCGTGTCCAGAAAACGGAGCCTTTGTCATCTTTCCTTTGAGACAGGATTGACAAGTTGCATACGATTGATATTCGAACGAATCCAAATATCCTTCAGTATGTAACTTAGTCAATCTTCTCTCATTGATGTGACCCAGTCTACAATGCCATAAGAAAGTTTTATTAATTTCTGGAGACTTTCTTTTGTGTGTATTCTGGATATTGAAAACTTGTGGTTGGTTTAAAACGTATATACCGTTGTTCAATGTACCTGACCCAATCAAAACTTGATTAAGGTGAATGTTCACTACATTACTTACAAATGCAAATTCATAACCTTCTTTAGATAATAAAGATACAAAAATGATATTACAGGTTGCATTTGGTACATAATAACAACTACGCAAAACCAAAAAGTGTCCATCAGATAATCCCAGGTGATAGTCCCCCACGGCCTCTGCATCCATGCTAGCACCGTTCGCAACTCTGAGGGTCATGTCACCTGCCTTCAAAACTCTACGCTTTCTCAACGCCTGCAAAGAATTACAGATATGAGATCCTGATCCGGTATCCAATACCCAGGATGTAGAGTTTATTGATAGACAGTTTTCAATAACATACACACCTGAAGCTGAAGCTGCAACTCGCTTCAAATCCTGTTTCCAGTGACCACTTTTGTGACAATAGAAGCATTCTTCCTTCCCCACCATCTTCCCCTCTACTTTTGTTGCTTTACCCTTTCCCTTCGTATCCACTTTACCGACACCGCCTCTTGGTTTGGCGGGGGCTTTCTTCTTCTTGCCCTTGGCTTTCGCCCTGGACCTAGAAGAGGAAGATCCTCCTACAAACAAAGTGGATGTCTCCCTACCCTTCTGTAGGGTGCCCTCAGCAGTCCTCAACATGTTCAGAAGTTCGGCAAGTTCAACCTCCTTTCCTTGCATGTTGAAGTTAAGAACGAACTGGGCGTAAGTGGAAGGAAGGGACTGGAGAATCAAATCGGTATAGAGTTCATTCTCCAACGTGGTCCCTAGGTCCGCGAGCTCCTCTATGTAGCCGATCATCTTAAGCACGTGGTCCGCTACCGATGATCCGACGGCCAACCTTGCCGAAAAAAGCTTCTTCGACACTTCGTATCTTGCGATACGAGACTGCTCTCCATACAGTTCTTTTGTATGGAGAAATATGGACTCTAGGTCCATATTCTCGTGCCTCCTCTGATGTTCGTTGTCCATCGAGGCTAGTACGAGGCATCTGGCCCTCGCGCAATCTATCTCCCATGTCTTACGGATTTCTACATCCGCGACGCTGGAGGTGGGACCTGGGACAGGGGGAGCTTTGGTGGTAAGTATATACCCCAGCTTGTCATAAGTGATCGCCATCTTGACATTCCTGAGCCAATCTTTGTAGTTTGGCCCTGTCAATATATTTTTATCTAACAGTAACTTAAGTCCGGTCATGTTGAATGGTCGCTGCAATTAGGAGAGAGAAAAGAAACACTTTAGCATGATGCTCTTGCAAGTTTAGAGTGGTTTTTAGTTTGTCTAAACTGGATGGCTCCCACTGTTTCTCGAATCCCTTCTCAAACCATAAAGAAAAAGGATTAGCCGGGATCATTCTCACCGTACAATACTTGCTTAACCGTTCAGCCAGGCCAGTGTCGGTACTTCGAGGGAGGTTTTCCAACGCTTTCGCGAAGTTCCTTAATTAAATAACCTCATTTCCCTGTGGGCGTAGCCCCGCTAACACCTTTCTAGGCACCTACTAGGTTTATAGCATTGATCATTAAGTGAGAGTTTTCCCGAGGAGTAGCATATACTCACAGCAGGATCGGGATCCAAATATCATCGCGTGATAAAACCGAAGGAATCCTACCAGAATCATCACACTCCAAATGGTATGCAACGCTAGCAAGTTTCAGTACTTATGAAACTCCCGATGTGGATTTTTTCCCCATGCTCTTATGACCTTGGCGTGAGGTCAAAATGTCATAAGTCACATGTCAAGTTCTACCCATCATTATCCTGGTTAATTTGAACCCACCCGTACCTACCCTTGACGTAGGCCAAAATGGCAGTACGACTGTCTCAAATCAACGCATTCTATCTATGCAACGGATAAATATCCGGCAGCTACCAATCACTATGCCTTGGCGTGAGGTCAAAATACATAGCTTGAATACTACCGAATATTTAACCGAAATGATGGAGGGCTACGGATGGTTTTGGCGAAACCGTGAACGTAGTGAACTTGATATAATCGATGGAACGAGATAGCTTTTAAAAAGGAGTGGTTCAAGCTCCGCGTTTAAAAGTTTAGTTTTGAAAAGAACCGAGTGGTTTTCAAAGTGTTCCAATCGACTTTCGCTTGGTTTATTTCTTGCATTAGTTCTTTTAATGCGTCCCATCATTTAACCCTACCATTGCAGAAAACAACCAAAACATGACGTACGCTTATGCCATTCGCATTCGCCACGGGGCCCCGTCATCACCCGTTAGGTTACTTAACTAACGACAGAGCGGGGGCTGGGCTAGCGCGGCTGTAAAACATAAGCAACGCCTAAATAGTTATTTATATATAAATATACAGCAATGATAGACATTACAGATCACAGATGAATACATTGGATATACTAGGAATCCGCAATGCGTTCGAGCCTGCAACGCAAAGCGGATTACACGGTCGCGGTGAATAGCCAATACCCCACCCAAGACCCCTACGGGTGCGGCAAACTACCCGCCAAGCACCCGAAGTGAAGCAACCTCCCTCACCACCGTGAGTAGGCCACTCGGCACTTCGAGATACCCGGTAGTTTGTGCACCCCCTCCATGGGTCTATCCTAGGAGCAAAAACAGTAAAAAGAATTATACAATGACGGCTACAACCCCGACCCGGTTGTGCGGCCATACAAAGAATATTATTACATCAATTTACAAGTTACAAATGAATGAAAGAAAAAACAACGCTCATCTCACATCCACCCCGGCCATTCACCCGCGACAATCCAATCCATTCATATCCACAAACCAATAACAATCACAGATCATGTATAACCCCGACTAATCGTCTTATAGCGATTAGCCGACGTTCAATACATGCAAGCATTACAGATATAACCAATGTAGTTAAAGTGTAGTGAAGTTCCGAAAAATACGGATTTATAGGCCCCCAAAAGTAAATTTTAGTTCTGGAAAATCTGGGCTTATGATATATATCCTAAAAATCACAAAATCAACACATACAGACACTGCACGAAAAACGATGCAGAGAAGACATCAAACCGCGGCGCTTCCGCGGCACGAGCCTACCTCGTGCGGCGGAAGGGCGGCGGTTTGAACGAATCTCTGTGTCGTTTTTCATGGGTGTTCATTAAAAACCCTGAGATGAATTTACAAGTATAAAGTTTTCTATTTTGAGCAGAAAAAATTTCAACAGAAACTAGGGTTTTTCAAAAGTTCGGTTTTTGGATTTTCGGTTTCGAAACTTCGTTACACTTCACTACCTAGCTAGTTTGAGTTTAGTTAGGCTCTGATACCACTGTAAGTCCACGTTGCCCACCCCGGTGCTTACGGGGAGGCGGAAAACATAATAAAAATCGGATTTTTAATGACTTAGGCAACATGGACCTTGCATGGGAGGATCTTTACTAAACCAAAACTAGCTAAAGAAACTAACAACTAACAAAGTTGTAGAAAGGTTATACCTTGAGCTCGAACTCCTTCTCGCCTTGCTCGTCGGAATGGTTGAAAGGCCTCACCTTGCTTGTCTCCTTCCGTCAAAGAACGATCCACCCGAAAGCCTCGACCTTTAGCTTCAACTCCAAGCTAGGAGTAACTAGAGTGCAAGAAATGCTAAGACTTGAACCCTAGAAGTGAGTAAAGAAGATCAAGTGAAGGTTTTTCTCAAGCTTTTATGTTTCTCAACACATGAGAGGGAGAGAGCTTGAGGGAGAGGATGAGCAAGAGAGAGAAAAGATATGATAGAATGAAAATATTAGTGAGCCATTCTCACTAATATGTGTGAGTTATTTTAATTAATTAATTAGCAAGAAAATTGTCATGGTTTAATCAAGAGGTGACCATTATCATTTCATTATTAATGCAAATTGCAAGAATCAAAGAGCATCTTCCAAATGAAATGATCATGGTCAAATTGTCAACTTGGTCAACAAGTCAACAAAGTCAAAGTGTCAACAACAACAACCATGCACAATAATTAAGCTAATTATTAATTAACAATAATACATACAAAAACAAATAGGGTTAATAAAATGACAATAGTCATTAACCCTAAACAAGGTCCTCTCCCTCAATCTCAAGCAACCGTGCATATGCACCCGCATTCGTGATCCGAGGAACACGAACACAATGAGAAAAACCAATCTCAGATCATATACTAGGATCCGGCTTAAACCAAAGCCCGCTAGTATAAACTGTCCGGACAGCAACCGTGCACAAGTGCGCGGATGCGAACGAACCCTGTCGCAAAACCATGCGACCTCTACTTGTTTTGCCTAAAGGCGAATAGCTCTCTGTGTGGGACTCTAAAGACTCGACACTACGCTGGCAGTGGGTTTAACCACAGACCGCAAGCGGCACTAGCTGTACGTAACGGTCCCCAGGTAGATGTCGATAAGAAGACTGACGAGGTGAACCCCATCTGCACTCCTACTGAGCCTGTATGTGACAGTCTCCGTACAGTCCGGTCTGTTCGTCTGATACATCGCATGGCGGGCCTAGGGGGGCGGTGAACGTCAGTCCCCTAATAGCGGTACAAGTCGTGTCGGAGTGAAGCCCAGAACACCCTGAGATAACACTGGAAGCCTACCAGTATATCTCGCTTGCCCTGGCCAGGGACTACTCGTGTAATGGCTCTCCTGGACACAGCGCGATGTCAACCCCCAATACCGGGAGAGACGAATCCTGTCTAACCGTCACTGCCTCCAAGTGCTTCGGGACTGCACCCAAAAACTACCTGTTTGCACGACTCCTCTGAGCCGTGGTAGGGTAGTAATCAAAGTGCAGTGGGAACACACTCGAGGCGAAGTGACAGTGTCAAGTCAGCGGACTAAGCTGTACTCATGTCACCTGGGAACTGATAACTGACGATAGGTATATTACCAACCAACAGTTCCCGACGAGTCATGTCCAGTGTACTCGTAACCTAACGAGCACCCGCATACTATCTCAAGTACAACGTACTAACGGCTGTGGGACAGACCGTCTCCCACACTGGGATGAGAAGCGCATACGCTAGTCTACTCCGGAGTATCGATGCCCTGTCTCGATAGTCCAACGACCAGGGACCTGTATAAGGATGTGCTTATAGATTACCCAGCTCCCACGAGTGCGAGCGCCATCACAACGCTGGTAATCAAGCAAAGATCCTAAGGGCTCTACTAATATGTATACCTGCAATATGCTAAAAGAAACACATGCACATATTAAAGCAGAGACAAACCAAGTAGCATACTACCATTTCGAGCAAGATTGTATATACAACTGTGAATATCCCAAGCTTCCATTAAGTAATATACAAACTAGTATGATACAGTAATGGCCTCTAGGGCATATACACTAACAATAGGTTGATGAGTTAGTGTTCAACACTAAGAGATAATTGGTGTTAAACACCAGCAATAAGGCTTTTCAAATTAATGTTAAACACTAAAACAGCTCAGTGTTGAACACTGCAAATAAGGCTTTTTAATCAGTGTTGAATGCTAAGGCCCAACAGTGTTTTAACACTGGGCTTGAGAGTTTTAATTTTAGTGTTAAACACTAAGGCAAGAAGGGTCACGTGGCAGCACGTGAGAGCGCCCTCCCTTCATTTGTTCCGCTGAAATTATCATTTCCTTCAAAGCATCACATGCCATCACGTGATGGGCATTCAAATGCCTGTGTATTAGAGTTTCTGCCAAGGTCACGTGGATCATGTGGGGTGCTGCCTCAAAGGGACTTCTGTAGCTCTTTTGAGAGGGTCACGTGGTGACACGTGACCCTACCTCCATGTATGTTGTTGTTTAGAGAATCCGTTGATCTTTCTTTTCAGGAATTAAATTCCTCTGGCTTTAATTTTCAAAGGAATTAAATTCCTACTTCCTTTCGATCCTTGAACCCTCTGTAGGAATTAGATTCCTCGTTTATGTGAAGAACTGAATAGGGTTAAACCCTAATAAAAACTTTTTAAGGAATCAAGCTTCCGTTTCCCGTCAGATTATGATTAAGGGACTTAAATTCCCATTGTTTCAACAGAACTAAATTCTTAATTAGGGTTAAACCCTGTTTTTCTCTGTTATGAAGGAATTAAATTCCCATAAAACAGGGTCAAGCCCTACTTTTATCTTAGAGGAATTAAATTCCTATAGTTCTGTGAGAATTAAATTCTCATGTTTGCATTCTTTCTCTATGCTTTGGATCTGCATGGCAGGATCTCGACCCATTGAGAATTAAATTCTCAACCTTAAGGGGAGATGTGCACTTTGCAGATCCTCTATCAAAGAGAGAAGAAATCTGCTCTTCTGTTTTATGTATCGGAGTTAAACTCTGTTAAGAATTAAATTCTCTTTCTTTCAAAAGGCTTTCCCTTTCTTACCTAGGGTTTTTGCAGAAGATCCGAGTCTTTTCAAAGTATCAAAGCTCTCCTCCTTTTTTCTTTCTCTTCTCTGCGCATGTCTCCATCTCTGTGTCTTCTGGCTCCTATTTATAGGAGAAGCAGCTGAATCAGTTGGTTTTTGACGAATCTTCGTTGAGAGATCTGATTTGCATCCTTCATTCGTTCTGGACCTTTGGATTATTAGGTGAATTTTATTCACCGTTGGATTTCAGATCCAGAGATTCTCCCTTGTTATTTTGGTTAGATTTAAGGGGGAAATCTTTCCAAACCCGAGATTTTCCATAAATAAATGACCTCTGAATCTTTAATTTGATTGGATGCATATAGTTGCGTTCCTTTGGAAAGATTTGCATTTCTCTCAGAATTTAATTCTGTTGACAAAAAGTGCTTTGAAAGCCGGTCACGTGTGACCACGTGACCCCCTTTGGAATGAACATTTTCCTTTCTTTTGCGCTGTCTTCTGATCGTTGCTTAAACGTCACGTGCTACCACGTGACCCCTGGTCACGTGTGAGCACGTGACCCCTGGTCACGTGTGAGCACGTGACCCCTGTCTGGCACTTCTTTCCTCGGTTCAATTGGAGAGCGAGTTTGCTACTTTGAACGTCACGTGTCGACACGTGACCCTGGTCACGTGGGAGCACGTGACCTCTTCTGAAGCTCTTTTTCTTGACTTTGTTCAGCGAATCATTGTGCGCCTTTTCTGTACTTTATAGGTCACGTGTCAACACGTGACTGCTGGTCACGTGTAAGCACGTGGCCCCCCTTTTTGAAGCTTTTCACAGAAGCTTTCCTGATTTTAAATCAGGAAACAATAACCATAGCCATCATTTCATGGCAAAGACTTTTACTTGCTTGCTCATTTGTGTAAAATGAGTGCATGATATGATATGGTTATAGTTGCTGCAACCATCACATAAGACTTTTTTGATATGATGAGTTATCATTACTTTGGATTATGAGAGGGTGAGAGAAAAAAGAGTTGCTCATTCTTTTCTTACTCATTCTCTCTCTTGTTCTTGAGCTCTCTTGCTCTTGCTTACACTCTCATCCTCTTGCTCCCTCTCTTGACTCTATGGTTCATATCTCTCATGAGTTGAGAATCAAGAGCCATAGATAAAATCCCATTCTATTTCTTCTCTACTCATTCTAGTTCACTAGGTTTAGCAAACCAAGTGAACTAGTTTCTTCAAAGAACGAAGAAGGAGCCAAAGGTTGGAGCTTTCAGGTGGATCTATCTTCGGCGTACGGAGACGACGAGAAGAAGCCGGTCCGGACCACCATCGGAGTTTGAAGAAGAAGGAGTTCAAGACAAGCAAGGTATAACCCCCTAACCGAGTAGCTAGAAACTCGTAGTTAGGTTGTTAGATAGATGTTTAACCAAGATCCGGGTTTTAGGTCCATGTTACCACCTCCGTAAAAATCGTTTTTTACCAAATTCCGCATTCCCGAAAGTACCGGGAGAGGTAGCATGGACTTACAAAATACACTATAGTCAAAATCATAATACGTATATAGTACGCATCCCTTTAAATTCCTCTAAAAACTGGATAAAACACAGGAAAAATCTTTTTCGAATCACCGTGTGATGCGTAACTCACGGCACAAGTGGCAGACGCTCATTTGTAAAGTAGTAAATATACGTCTATATATATTTGCTTAAGATATACGTTCCGCCCTTTTGAAACATCCCAAGGTTTTCCTTCGTAAAAGTTCGTGTCACTCACGGACACGTAAGAAATAGTGAGACTATAGCTCCTTTTTTTTGAAAACCTCTTGATAAACTTTTTATGCATGCAAAATTACTCAGGTGCTGTCATCAGTTCAGTCCTGCTCGGCAACTATATAATATAGTACTCAACATCAAATATAATGCCCAAAAGCAAAAATCAGCCTCAAAAGGCGCATCTAACATCACATGCATCTGGTGCGCACGGAAAATCAAAGCCAATTATAAGTGCCATGAATGTGCACAAAAGCCAAACTAAGTGCAACGGATGTGCACGGAAGTATCTGTCAAGTGTAACAGGTGTGCACGACAACAATATCAAGTGCATCAAAAGTGCATGAAAATCTCAACCCAGTGCAGTAACATGCATGAATAAAATCTCAATCAAGTGCATCCGGTGTGCACAAAATCTCATACAATGCGTCAAGTATGCGCAAAAATCCAAATCAAGTACGTCAGGTCCACACAAAATATCTAGTGCAGTAAAGCGCATGAAAACAAACGTCAAGTGCAACGATGCACGAAAACAAAGATCTAGTGCAACAATGCAAAAAACATAATCTCAGGTGCACTAGGTGTTAGTTATATGTATGCCATAGAGGCCATTACTGCACATAGATGTATATTGTAATGGATGCTTAGACATATGTAGGGAGGACTTTCTTGCTCGACATGATAGTATGCTATCTGGTTGTACTTTATCTTAACATGTACTCTGATTGTCTCTATATTACATGTTGATAAAGCCCTTAGGATATGTACTCGACTACAGGGACTATGATGAGATCATACTAGTGGGGACACGGTAGTCGAGGAGTACATCCTATAACTATTCCTAGTCGAGGGTGTATCGAGATAGGGCATCGATACACCAGAGTAGACTAGCGTATACGCATCTTGACCCATATGATGGGCGATGGATGATCCCATATCCATCGGTGTTTGACATCAAGGATGGTGTACGGGTGCTCAGTGGAGACTGGGTACACTGGACGGACTCGCCGAGAACTCCCAGATGGTATTATACCTCACGTCAGATGGCAGTTCTCCGGTGACACTGGTACAGAGTAGTCTGTTGACCCGAGATCGTCATAGAGTCTTGTGTGATTCCCACTGTGGTTTGATTTCCATCATACCACGTCCAAGAGGGCATGCAAAAGTTGGCTTTTGGGTACAGTCCCGAATCACATGGAGGCAATGAGCGATAGGAGGGGATTCGTCTCTCCCGGTATAGGGAGTTGATGTTGTGCTGTGTTCGATTGGCTATAACCGGAAATCCCTGGCCAGGGTTGCTGAGATTTACTGGTGAGTGTTATCAGTAGTTTCTCGAACTGTTATAGACCTCATATCGACACGACTTATCGAGCTACTGGGGTCTGACGTTTACTACCCCTAGGCGAGATATGCGACATATCAGACGACGAGACCGGACTGTACGGGAGTGTTACTGATTGGATTCACAGGAGAATATATAGGCTTGCTTGTTGATCTTCTGAGCGCTCAATACCTGGGTGGCTGTTACGTTTAGCTGACCGCTTGCAGCTTGTGGGTATTTGATATGATCATCACCTACTGCCGGCGTATTGACGATTCTTTAGAGTCCTACACAGAGGTTTCTTTGCTCAGGCGAAACGGAGTAGGGGCACATATGTGATATGTGCGGGACCGAGGGTAATACAATATGAGATACCGTATTCTATTCTCGCGATATTTGATATCAGCCGACTCATCGGATCAAGTGTTGATTCGATGAATCGGTACGTATAAATATTAGTCGGTTATATGCGATATAGCCGGATTGTCGGATCAAGGGTTGATTCGATAATTTAATGTATAATAATATATATGATATATTAAATTACATTAACTAATATTTGCTCACTAAAAGATTATTTTTCTCACTCGGGTAATACATTGATATATATGCGATATATGTTAAATGTATCATTTTATTTTGTTACAATAAATATTGTATATGTGATATATAATATTGTAACATGTTATAATTATTAATGCAACATGTTTAGTGGAGTTTAAACAAGATTAGGGTTTGATTTGGGTTAATGTATTCTAGATGTTTCTATATGGTTTTACTTTGTCATTTGCTAAGATATTATGATAGATATTTCTTTGTGACTCACCCTTTAACCCAACCCAAACCCTAACCCTAGAAAACTCTCTACAATGGTTACTACAACCATGGTTGCATAAATGATTATGATAACTTTTTATTATTCATCACAAATGAAAAATCATTATTCTTCATCTTCTTCCTTCTTCTTTTCTTCATGGAAAAAGCTTACTAGCTTTTTTCCAAGTGATGAATAAATGTGAGAAAAAGATAAATAAAGAGAGAAAAAATCCCACTTCATCATCCTCATCTTCCCTTGCCCTTTAGATGAGAGTGTTCACTCAATTTTAGTGAGTGTTAGCTTGTGTTAATGAAACTTCAAGGTAGATCATCTTTGTATCGAAGATCGGAAGCAAGACTGCATCTTTCTCTTCGTGGAACCTTTCGAGAGTCCGGAACCCGATGATCGCAGCGAAGGGACCACAACACAGAGCTTATGAAGTGAAGGACCGGATCTACAAAGGTTGTAATTCTTCTCACTTAGTGTTAAAGTGTTTAGCATGTTAGTTTTCGCCTAAACTCTAGTTTAAAGATCCGGCTTCGGGTTGTTCGGCACGGCTAAATTTTTAATTGGGCATGGTTGATGCCTTGTAGACCCTTGTGCGAATGCATAGCAACCCTACAGTGGTATCAGAGCCAAGCTAGAGCTTTAGGCGAAGTCTAGACGAAGTTTAAAGTCCGATCGAAACCCGAAACCCCGATGTTTACCCTTCTCTGTACATATTTCAAAAATCTGGTTTTTTATTAATTAAAAATTCTCAGAAAAACAAGCAGGAAAAACTAAGAATTACTGTGAAGTACGGACGTCTAATTCTCTAAAATGACAGCGGAACCGCGGCCTAACCAGGGATTTTGCGGCAGTTCCGCGGCCAAAATTTCGAGTTAGTCCCTGGAATTTCTTGTATTTATTCTTAGGACCTTTCTTGGCAATTTTTTCTGGGAATATTTTAATTCCACTCAAGTGTTGAGTTTTCAAGGGTTGTATTGGGGACTCGATCTTTCGATCGAATAATTTAACTTCGTTTAGTTTTTTCCGGATAATTTTTAGAAACTGTTAAAAAGTTCGAACGGATATCAATAACTCACTTTTTCCCCTGTCGGAAATTTTTTCAAAAGTTGGATTTTTTCTCGTGTTTAAGAATGTTCTAAGTCATGCAAGTAACGCGGTGGACTCTCTAGAAGACAACAAACCTTAACTCGATTATGTGACCGTCTTGAACTGCCTCTAAATCTTAGGGTTTGTGGCAGTACGGCGTGCCACATGTGAGGCGTTGGCTTGACCCTTCTACGGCTGGACCATTGGTACTGTGGCATGTGATGGATGTTTTTAAACTCATTTCAAATGTTGAGATAAATTGGGGAAATCTTGGGTGTTTGATTATTCGATCGGAAAGTTTAACATTGTCTATTTATCTGGAATGTGATACAATATTTGGAATCCACAGGTAGTTATGAGATAACTAATTTGAATATTATAAACATAGCAGTTTAGTCTCAGATGATCGGTTGCCACGGAATTTTGATGTGATCAAAAGTCCGTCGCAATTACGTAGCGTACGCGGATACTCGCCGGGTAAATTTAATAGACAGCTACGCCCCATAGCCCCGACCAAGTGACTGTAGGAGAACCCCGTCGCCAAAAGCATCCGTTCGGGTGCTTGCGGCAGCGGTGTTCCGCCTTAGTGCACTTTGTCGACGGCATCCGGGGGTGCGGCCGTCTACTAAAGTTTGCGACGAGCATTCGATCATAATGTCGGGAATCTTGTTGAATTGCCCGACTTGATATTGAAAAGAGTTTTCGATAATGAGACTAAAATGCGGGGTTTATAATTGTTTGGCATGAGATGTCTAAGGAATTCATTTGGTTAGGCATGAGATGTCTAAAGAGGTTGCGGATTCCAACTGTTGTAGTTTTACACTTTCTTTTCTGTGACCGTAAGCGTAGTATGTGGTGTATCGCCGGCTTCGTTGCTATACATCAACGACAATCGGGATACGCATACTTACTTACGTTGATGATATGAGATATTATGTGTTGCTGTTATATGTTATATTGGATCGTCGCGTTTTGATTAGCCGGGGGTTTTATGTGAGATGAGAGGGTTTTTTTTC
Source organism: Agapanthus africanus (assembly GCA_030015575.1). Taxonomy (NCBI): domain Eukaryota; kingdom Viridiplantae; phylum Streptophyta; class Magnoliopsida; order Asparagales; family Amaryllidaceae; genus Agapanthus; species Agapanthus africanus. Next base: position 111,508,029 of record CM057345.1, on the reverse strand, counting down.
ATTCATGTAAAATTCATTTGTATGTAATATTCTTTTATTGGGGCACTTCCAGGTTGCGGAAGATGTCACCGTTGTATATTATTTACTTTTCCGCATTAGGTAGACCCAAGGAGGGGAGCACAAGTAACCGGGTTCTAGGGTCCAGTGGGAGACCATCTCGAGGAGTCGGGACCGGGTCTCCTAACCCTAGAATTGGCTGTGTTGCTTGCCACTCTCGTAGGGGTCTAGGGATGTGGGTATGGCTATTCATCGCGACCGTGGAATCCGTGTTTTATACAGGCTCGTACTAAAACACGGACGTCCTAGTATATCCAATATTTTCTATATGTTTCTTCTGCTGCTATGTTCTGTGATGAGATCATATTACTACCTGAGATGAATGTTTATATTATATATATGATATATATATTATATTGCAGATTTCGTTTCAAATGTGATGCTTGTGAATCATAATAAAATGGGACTTCATTAATGAGATTAATGAAACTAAAAAGAAACCTAAAAGATGTTGTAGAAACTTGTTTAAAAACCGGTAGCTCTAGTTCTTGCTTTGCATAGCGGTGTTCCTTATAGAACATCCAACACCTTATTCGATAAGGAAAGAGCCGAGATCCCTTCATCGGAAGTGACCTCTTTAGTGAAACTAGCAGATGCTACAAACTCGGTTTGTCTTTTGATTGCTTCTATAGTTCTTGCTTTGCATAGTGATATTTATGAAATATCCAGCACCTTATTCAATGAGGAAAGGGCCGACGATCCCTTCACCGGGAGTGACCCCTTTAGCAAAACTAGAAAAGCCTCAAAAACACTCTCATTTTAAAATCACTCGATTCTACAGAGATATCAAGTTCATTACGCAAAAGGTTTTCTTAAAAACCTATCGTAGCCCTCCGTCATTTTAGGAAGTAGAGTACTTAGTATTCGTGCAGCGTATGTCGACTTTAGTTGAGGCGTAGTGTACGGTAGCTAAGTGATGTCTTCCTACACAGCATATGATGCGATTACTTAGGACATTCATGTGATTATGTCGACCATAGTTGAGGGTCATGAAGGGTGGGTCTGATTAATCATGAAATGACGGGTAGAACTTGACTAGTGCTTATGATATGTTGACCTTAGTTAAGGTCATAAGTGCTAGGGGTAAAATATTATCGGGAATTTCATGTGTTGAAATTTGCAATGAGATTGTATACCTTCTATGAGATAGTTGGATCCCGATACCCGCTGCGAGTAAGAGTTACTCCTGGGAGAGTTTTACACATTACAATTAGCCGATCAAGTAGGTATCTAGAAAGGTGTCAACGGGGTTACGCCCCTGGGAAAACGAGGTTTACTTTAATTAGGTTCGTGCGAAAGCACGGGGGACCTCCCTCAAAGTACCGACACTGGCTTGGCTGAAAGATTAGCGAACTTGTAGCGTGTAATTAATCCCGGCTAGTCTTTCCTTTTAGGGTTTGAAGAAAGATTTGACAAAAACAGTGGGAGACATCTTGATTAGATATATTAAATAACCAATCTAATCTTGCAAAAGCATACGCTGAGTGTTTTCTTCTCTCTCTCTCTCCACGTAGCGACCATATCACGCCTTAATCAAGATAATAAAACGGATGAATTAACCGAACCCGCTTGGTATACTGAGCTGGGGAACGTTGGTCCCGCTCCAACTTATAATTGTTATAAGGCATAGCAGGAAATTAGGGAATACCAGATTTCCCGTGCCGCCCAAACGAAGAAAGTGCATGCTGATGCATCATCTTCGGGTGTGTTCATTACAGAGAACTGTTTCTCAGTAACCTTTACGTCCTGGGTATGTAATACTGGATCAGGATCCCATATATGTAATTTGTTACATGGGCTACAGATAGGTAGAGAACTGAGAACGGGTGATAAGTTTCATGAGACAGAAAACGGTGCAAGTGTTGCAGCCAAGTCTGTTGGTCACTATCACCCTGTATTACCAGAATACATTAATTCTGAACGAATGTTATTAGATACCGAACCTGATGTACAACATCATATCAGTCTCTTTATTAGTAAAGAAATGATATAATTTTGTATTGTTGGATAATGTTTTGAACATTTCCTATATCAAGAGTTGATCGGTTCAGGCACGTTATCTAAAAACATTGACGTTCTAAATCAAACTACAGTTCTTAGTATACAGAACACACACAAGAGGAAGAGTTCAGAAATGAACGGATCCTTCTTGAGGTATTGTAGACTAGGTCATATCAATGCGACACGACTAGCTGAAGTTACATATAGATGCATATTTAAATTAGTTTGAATTTACATCTTGTGAAACTTGCCGGTCATGTCACAAAGATAAGATGACGAAAGCTCTGTTTATTGGAAACAGAGAAAGAGTTACTGAACTCTTGGGATTGATACATATTGATGTATGATGGTCCCCTGTCTACACATGCCAAGATTGGTTCTTTGTACTTCATTACATTCTCTGATGATCTCTCAAGATTCAGACATATGTTCCTGTTGAAACACAAGTCCGAAGCTTTTGAGATATTCACAGAATATAAGTTAGAAGTAGAGAACCAAAATACGGGTATAAGTATTATGTCCTTTGATGAGATCAAGGAGGAGAATACTTGAGCACGGAATTCCTGGACTATTCTAAAAGAGAATGAGATTCTCTCTCAGCATTACTCCTCCGAATATACCATAGCACGATGGTATATCGGGGCGGAGCAATAACACCCTATGTGATATGGTGTGCTCTATGATGAGTACTACTGAGTTTCCTATTTCCTTTTGGGAGTTATGCACTTGAGAAGCTGCACACCTATTGAATAGGATTCAAATCAAATCAGTTGCCTACCATTTCATATTTGATATGGAAAGGGAAGAGCCCATATCTTAAGTTTGTTAAGATTTGGGGTTGTCCGGCCTATGTCTAAAAGCAAAATCCGGACAAGCTCGAGGCAAGGTCTGTTATGTAGAACTGGAAATGTTCCAGCTATACAAACTACAGCTGATAATTTGGTAGATCCAAAGGATTCAATAGTTTCCAACAAACCTCAGCCTCTCCACCGATCTAGTAGGGTTCCTCACCCACCTGAGAGATACTTCAGTTTCTCTATGACAGTGGGAGCGAGGATTGCATCATGAGATGATGACCCAACTAGTTTCGAGCAGGCTATCAGGAGTAGGACTCTGTAAGAATGGCTGGATGCTTATCGATCTGAGATGGAATCCTTATACACCAACAAAGTATGGACTTTGGTTGTTTTATCTGAAGGGTTAAATCCCCATCAGGAGCGAGTATATCTTGAGAAGATTACTTGGTGTACATGGAAAAGTTGAGACTTTCAAAGCTATGCTTAAGTCCATCCAGATCCTACTTGCCACGGCTACATACCATGACTACGATATCTGGTGGTTGGGTGTCATGACTGCTTTTCTAAATGATGTTTTAGAAGAGAACGTCTATAAGTACACAGCCAGAGGGCTTCGTAGATAGTGGGAGCAGTGGAAACGTGTACAAGATGTTTTATATGATAAAACATGCATCGTGGAGTTGGAACATCTGTTTTGATGTGGTAGTCAAAGAGTTTGACTTCATCAAAATGTTAGATGAACCTTGTATATACAAAAAGGTAGTAGGGAGTATGGTGGTGATCCTCGTAGAGTACGTGGATGACATACTCTTGATAGGGACAGAGTTTCCTATGCTTCGCTCGGTCAATCTCCGCTTATCACAAGGATCCTCCATATAGGATCAAGGTGATACCTCCTAAAAATCCTGGGTTTTGGATCTATGAGATAGATCTAATTGGATGTTAGGATTCTCACTAGTTGTAGTGAGATGGTATCAATCGATCCTTGGGAGAATCACTGGAAAGGTTCCAGGGTGATAAGGACGACTGAATGTCAGTCGCAGGCATTGTCTATACCCTCAGTAGAGGGACGGTATGTTGGAAGAGTTCCAAGCTAGATACCATGACATACTAGACGATTAAAGGCAAGATACATCGTTACCAAGGATGCTACCAAAGAGACAGTCTGGATATATATAAGTTCATGAGATGAACTTCGTTCCTACCATTGTGTGACAATGGAGTTGTGGCTTTTGCCAAGGAACCCCCGTCCCATCAGAAATCCAGATATAATTCTTAGGCAGTATCACCTGATCATGGAGATGGTTGATCTCCAGGGAGATCGAGGTTAGGAGAGTAGACACAGAGGACAACAGCACGGATCCACTCACAAAGGCCTTTTTCCCAGTAGAGACCATTTATGGGATGGTTGAGTATGAGATACTTCAACTACAGCTAATTGTTGGGTATGTGATACCACAACAGATGGCCCTAGTGCAAGTGGGAGATTGTTAGTTATATGTATGCCCTAGAGGCCATTACTGTACATAGATGTATATTGTAATGGATGCTTGGACATATGTAGGGAGGACTTTCTTGCTCGACATGATAGTATGCTATCTGGTTGTACTTTATCTTAACATGTACTCTGATTGTCTCTATATTACATGTTGATAAAGCCCTTAGGATATGTACTCGACTACAGGGACTATGATGAGATCATACTAGTGGGGCCACGGTAGTCGAGGAGTACATCCTATAACTGTTCCTAGTCGAGGGTGTATCGAGACAGGGCATCGATACACCATAGTAGACTAGCGTATACGCATCTTGACCCATATGATGGGCGATGGATGATCCCATATCCATCGGTGTTTGACATCAAGGATGGTGTATGGGTGCTCAGTGGAGACTGGGTACACTGGACAGACTCGCCGAGAACTCCCAGATGGTATTATACCTCACGTCAGATGGCAGTTCTCCGGTGACACTGGAACAAAGTAGTCTGTTGACCCGAGATCGTCATAGAGTCTTGTGTGATTCCCACTGTGCTTTGATTTCCATCATACCACGTCCAAGAGGGCGTGCAAAAGTTGGCTTTTGGGTACAGTCCCGAATCACATGGAGGCAATGAGCGATAGGAGGGGATTCGTCTCTCCCGGTATAGGGAGTTGATGTTGTGCTGTGTTCGATTGGCTATAACCGGAAATCCCTGGCCAGGGTTGCTGAGATTTACTGGTAAGTGTTATCAGTAGTTTCTCGAACAGTTATAGACCTCATATCGACACGACTTATCGAGCTACTGGGGTCTGACGTTTACCACCCCTAGGCGAGATATGCGACATATCAGACGACGAGACCGGACTGTACGGGAGTGTTACTGATTGGATTCACAGGAGAATGTACAGGCTTGCTTGTTGATCTTCTGAGCGCTCAATACCTGGGTGGCTATTACGTTTAGCTGACCGCTTGCAGCTTGTGGGTATTTGATATGATCATCACCTACTGCCGGCGTATTGACGATTCTTTAGAGTCCTACACAGAGATTTCTTGGCTCAGGCGAAACGGAGTAGGGGCACATATGTGATATGTGAGGGACCGAGGGTAATACGATATGAGATACCGTATTCTATTCTCGCGATATTTGATATCAGCCGACTCATCGGATCAAGTGTTGATTCGATGAATCGGTACGGATAAATATTAGTCGGTTATATGCGATATAGCCGGATTGTCGGATCAAGGGTTGATTCGATAATTTAATGTATAATAATATATATGATATATTAAATTACATTAACTAATATTTGCTCACTAAAAGATTATTTTTCTCACTCGGGTAATACATTGATATATATGTGATATATATTAAATCTATTATTTTATTTTGTTACAATAAATATTGTATATGTGATATATAATATTGTAACATGTTATAATTATTAATGCAACATGTTTAGTGGAGTTTAAACAAGATTAGGGTTTGATTTGGGTTAATGTATTCTAGATGTTTCTAGATGGTTTTACTTTGTCATTTGCTAAGATATTATGATAGATATTTCTTTGTGACTCACCCTTTAACCCAACCCAAACCCTAACCCTAGTAAACTCTCTACAATGGTTACTACAACTATGGTTGCATAAATGATTATGATAACTTTTTATTATTCATCACAAATGAAAAATCATTATTCTTCATCTTCTTCCTTCTTCTTTTCTTCATGGAAAAAGCATACTAGCTTTTTTTCCAAGTGATGAATAAATGTGAGAAAAGGATAAATAAAGAGAGCAAAAATCCCACTTCATCATCCTCATCTTCCCTTGCCCTTTAGATGAGAGTGTTCACTCAATTTTAGTGAGTGTTAGCTTGTGCTAATGAAACTTCAAGGTAGATCATCTTTGTATCGAAGATCGGAAGCAAGACTGCATCTTTCTCTTTGTGGAACCTTTCGAGAGTCCGGAACCCGATGATCACAGTGAAGGGACCACAACACGGAGCTTATGAAGTGAAGGACCGGATCTACAAAGGTTGTAATCCTTCTCACTTAGTGTTAAAGTGTTTAGCATGTTAGTTTTCGCCTAAACTCTTGTTTAAAGATCCGGCTTCGGGTTGTTCGGCACGGCTAAATTTTTGATCGGGCATGGTTGATGCCTCGTAGACCCTTGTGCGAATGCATAACAACCCTACACTAGGTGCCCGAAAACTCATCAATATCTCAAATACGCACAAAAACAATACCGAGCATGCCAAGGTGTATTAAAATCATAAACGTGTGCAACTGCGTGCACAAAATTCATATCAATGCACTGCAAGCACATGTAAGCTATACCGAGTGCATAAATCAAATCGAGTGCGTACAACATGCACAAAACCTCATCGACAGTATCGAAATCCACGGAATCATAAATATGTTCAGCCAAGGTACAAAATCGATATCAAGTGCAATAGATATGCACAAATCATAAACCTATGTAACGGTGTATAAAACATAAATCAAGTGCAATAACTGTGCACAATTGAAAATATCTAATAGGTGCAGCCATGGTGCACGAAAATAAATATCATGAAAATCAATCATCGAAACTCAAGTCCAAGCGATAATAATGTGATACTCGGACCAAAAAACAAAAATCGTAATAAATGACATTGAGGTACACCTCCTTCAATGTCGAAAAATGCCGGTGCGCCCAAAGGTGGAAAAAGCAAGAACATCCGCTTGCCTCCTGCTCACGGTCTGGCGTCCTCGGTCTCCGAATCCTTGTCTTCTCTATGGATTACTAATCCCAAAATCCATCCGCTCATCAGCCCGGTTGGGTATAACGATGGAAACAATTCTGCTATGGCACTCCGCTAATCCTCTCTTGGCCAATTAACATGACTACTCGCAAAACAGCACGTCACTGACGGCATCTGGCCCTCTGAATAAGCGCGATGCAACCGATCCTAGGTGCAAATCTTTATCGCTGCTGTATCCTGGAAAGAGCCTGCTTAGGGCCTCTTCCGATCTCATCTATGCCAAACTATACGGAGGTTGGCACTCTTTACTTAATCCTTTTTCTCACATCCGGACGGCAGCGTCCTCAGCACGTCTTCCCTTTGGAATTTGGCCGCATCCGGCGCCTCTGCATACATAGCAATCCTCTGGTATCAACGAGGAGTAACACAACTCATTAACATCTCTCACGAACCTATTGGTTCACCCGTCTTCATCATCGTCCACGTCGATGTCATAACTTGCGGGCTAAGTGCTGCAATTCGTTCTCGGCTACAGTCAATCCGGAGTCTTTCACACAAACTCGAAATAACGAACTCGGGTATCTTCACCATTCTATGGAAGATATCTAGCCGATAGTGTTCCCGGGAACTCGTCCAATTTATTGGAGGAATACGCCTCATTCGTCCGTTCTCGATCACTCACAACGCATCTGGGTGAGGTCATTCTATCCAAAGCTGGTCAACTTACTGATCTCACATCAGAGCATCCAATGAACAACGTCCTCTCTTACTCGATTTACTCTAGATCTGAGTAAGATCCTTCAAACAGGAAATTCTTCAATTCAACTGAGCCCGCGTCGGGCATCAAATCAGACGAATCATCTCAGTCACTCTTTTCAATATGGACTAGCGGTCTTCTATCACATCTCTGTCTGAAAGCTCCTGTGGTTTCAGCTCATAACTTTGGAGGCGACATCCCATCAATCTCAGCAATAGCTGGGTCGTCTGTCTGCATGATAGACAACATCGCGACCTCTGGGATAGACTGTTCATCAATAGTCCTCTCAATGTGACAGCCGCTATCAAAGGCCCGATCATCCGGTGAATCTCAACACAAACAATACACCAATACGTTCCTATGTCGCCAGAAGAATATCATGGTCAGTCCTCGTTCGTGACGAGCTCGTCCTGACCGCATCTCTAGCTGCAGCTCTCTGTGTGCTTAAAGCCATGATGACATGAACCTCAAACAGGTATCGATGAAGATAGATCATAGGAACGAATAGAAATACAATGCATAAGAAATGTACATCCTAAGGCTACTTAAGCGAAGTAGCGTATCGTAAGTATGCCGTGGAACATACGCACGGTACGTCACTCTACTCAAGCTACCTACTCCATCAATCAAGGTCAACCTATGTAACGAAAGTTCAGGTCTAATACCCCTCGGCCAAGTCTAAGTTCCGTAGGGTCAAGCCTAGGTTTCGAAATATATATACGCCATAGACTTCGCATAATCAAACCTAGTCTCGAACTAAGGTTAAACCTAACGCTCTGATACCAACTTTGTCACGACTCGGAAAAAGGCACGTGACTGGCACTTGAATCATGTGAAGTCTATAGGACCCCACCTAATTCAAGTAAGCCAAAGCCCATAAATCTAAACCTTTTTAGGAAAAAAAATAGAGGTGAAGTTTTTAAAGTAAAGGTATGATACATAAAATTTCAAGTGGATTATACTATAGTTGAAAATATTTTTCGTCTTTAAAAATTCGGGCAGCACCTCCCTTGTATTTTGAACCAAAACCACATACAAACAATATATATAGGCATCCCCAAGCGGGAGCTAGCTCTTCATAATTTGGCGGAATCACAACCACAAAATAAACATATATACGACGCCCTACGGCGAAGATCAAATACAGAAAGAAAAAATAAGGCAAGACATCATCACCTCAAAGAAGCAAACATGCACCCATCGCTCTAAGTCTCACAAATACAAGTCTGACTAGGTCTACCAATATACAAATTTTAGTTTCTGACTGATAGAGTTTATCTAGATACAACAGTTTTAATAATACAAGAATGGGCTCGATCCAATGTGTTCCATATAATCAAGCAAACACCCTGAAGAACTGTGTGCCAGCGATACCGCTACTGATCCAAGCGGTCGGACCTGCAAGAAAACTGTGGCACAACGGGAGTGAGTTTCCAACTCGTGAGTAGAAAATATCAGCAGGTAGAAATCGAATAAACAACGATTCCTAGGTCATACTGTATCATGAAGGTAATACTATGATCTCTAGGGTGACCATGTATGCATATATATCAATAATAGAGTCAAATCCAACGACATATACAAATAAACATCTGAAATCATATGCATGTGGATATCATCCAGGTGTGTCCATCAACGACACAATCAATATCATGGAACCTGAGTGTCCAACATCGACATTCGAATCATCACGAAAACATATGCATGTATGTATGAGGATATCAACCAACATGTGTCCATCAACGACACATCAAAATCATGGAACCTGAGTGTCCAACATCGACACTCGAAACATCATGAAACCCGTGTCCAGTACGATATGTAAATCCTCATATCTCGGGCTCCGTCAGTCCGGATCGGACCATATCCATCTCACGACTTCGGTCGGTATCCTCCGGATAACCGCCGGGTCCAAACTATTACCGGTAGGTTGTGCTCCCTCCTGCCAGGTTCAATGTCATCCCCACGATCTTCTTGCTCCGGGGTACCTTACCGAGTCCACCATGTACCCGCAAACGGTTCGTCCAACTCTTCGAATCGGGTCTCGAAAACAAATCTTAGAACTGAGAAAACTCATGGTGGACGCACCGAAATCACATCACGAGAAACCGCGTTTTTAAAACAATTTATAATTTCCTTTGAAATATATCCGTGGTTCTCAAATCCAGAAATCTCATGAAAACAGTATCTCAATGCATTTAACCATAAGTACGATGTATGCAAACATAGAACAGTAACATGAGCATATCAAGTATATCATGCAAGCATATCAAATGATAGTACTGAATAATGAATGTACTTTACGGTTATGAATAATATCATGATATGGCAGTTCTACTGTGTAAGTGGCACATCAATTACCGATGATGAATATGTGAGCCGACAAATCTATATAAGTGTAACGTGTGCATCATCGATAATTATGCAGGTGTACTAGCAGACGATATCATAACAACTAATGAAAGCGCATGTGTGTATGTATGTATGTATGTATATATATATATATATATATATATATATATCTAATGCAATGAGAGTAAAATGAACGTAGCAGGAAGGTAACTAGTGACGCAACAAGCTAAGATATACTTCGATGTACGAGCCATACAATATCGTATCTAAAATAGCACGAATCTTTATTTTTTTGAAAAGTGGGGACTACGGTGTTTTTAAAGAAAAGCAATACGTTTGAAATCCGTAGCGTCCCTCGGTCTATCTTTTGAAACGTACACGATTCGTTAGTTTTGAAAATAGGTATGACTCGAACCCTATTCTAATCATTTACTTAAGTAATTAAAAGACTAAAAGGCTAACTAATCCTGAGTCAAAGTACGGATCAATCATCATGTATACATCTCGTATGGTATAGTTCGTCGTACGGCCTTCTCAAAATCGAGGGTACGGTCAAATATCATATATCATAATTCGTACGGTATGATCCATCGTATGATATCATAAACAAGGGTAGGGATCTAAGGTCACGTACAACATATAACTCTTTATTCTCATATAAATATGTATATATATGTACACATATAGCTCAAGTCACATCTATATCAAACTCATATCATGTCTCACATCCGTATATCGACATATTAAGCCAAATCATCTTATCTCATCACATTCTCTTTCCTCATAACAATATCTCACGTCAAGTCATCTTGCATATATATCACATTCTCATTTGTATGTATGTAGAATCCCATTTCATCTATTGGCATACGAATATAACATGCACATTTCCTTACATCCTCAAGCCAACACATCCACTAATGTCATCTATTATCAAATCCGTAAATTCGTAGCATATATTTTCTCCAAATATAATTTATATATCGATTTTCCATATCAAAGATTGCGGGGGTGCTATACGCCATCCACCCGACTTCCCCCATAGATATAAATCTACTCATCTGCCAAATCCTTGCTTGGTCGAAGTTGTTGTGCTTTGTCTTCTCGGAAGTCCACGCAAAGGTACCTACATATCAACACATAATCGAAATGCTATTAAAATCCAGTCCGAAAACCGATACGGCACTCGAATTGCTTATAGGTTAGAACCTATAACTTACGCATGCAAAAACAACCAAATAACTCTCGTCGTTGACGTACAAACGTCCAACGACCGAATCACATCAAGAAATTCATAAATCTCAGTTTCAAATATCGGAAAACATAATACGGCAACTGAGAAAATCCCTCCCAGATTCTTGCACAGAAAGATAGGGACAAAACTAACAATACAGGGACTAGCTTATAAGGTGTATGAGCTACAGGCAAAACCCCAACACTAATAGCCAACACTGGCCCGACGAGAAACCCAAATTACCCGGCGTTGCCGGCCAAACCTAGGAATTGGAGTCTCATTCTTCAACTGTGGTCTACTAGTTGTCTAACTATGTTTAGGTACTTGTTTGATTTTCCTATAAACACTCTAAGTTGCTCAAGATACCCTGTAGTCCTTAAAACTTCACAAAACCGACATGGGAAATTCTAAGTTCGTGTATCGGGTTCTAATCTGTGGTCTAGGCCATTAAACATCACCAAGGTCAAGTAAAACACTCACTACACCTCAAATACACCATCATAACTCAACTCATACCCTAAACCTCATCTAGGAATATTCAAAGATCATAAAACTACACTAGTTAGCTCTAAACTACTATAGGACGTAAAGAAACTAAAGATTTAACAAAAAGAGTAGAAATATACCTCCTTTGGCAACTCAAGGAAAATCTTGGGTTGCCCAAAGTGCTCAAAATCCAAACTTGGTTCCACTATGGGGTGTAGGATGAGGTGGGGATCAACTTTTGTGAAAGGAGTGGGGTTTTGGTGATGATTTGGGGTGAGAGTGGAGGAGGTGGAGGAGGTGGAGGAACTTGAGAGGAGGAAGAAGAAGAAGCAGTTGAGGAATGAAGTGAAGAAAGGAATGGTGGGATGAAGGCCCCACTCTCTCTCTCTCATGCAGGCTATACCTCCATGCTCTCTTTGACTTTTGTTTTCTTTTCAGTTCTTTTCTTTCTTTTCTTTTTATAAAAAAAGAACCAAATATCAACAATGCAAATCAAACAAACATGCAACAAAATGGAACATGTCATGCTGCACTAGCCATGGATATTTAAAAATACGGATTTGGTCTAATCGTGATTAGTGGTGCACTAATCAAGTTTAATTTAAACCTGCATATAATTAATTGCATAATTATTTATAAAATACCAATAAATTTCTTTTAAATAAATAAACCATATTAATCTCCAATAATTTTTCAAATATTGGTATATAATTATACCATTTTACGGAAAACCCTATTCGAAAATCGAATAGTTTTTCGTGAAATATATTATTTTATTATTTAAATTTAAAAATAATATTTTATATTTCTGAAATGTTACACTTCGGAAGAAGACAGCTAACCTGATTCAAGAAAGGACCCGCCGAGAAAAAATTTGGTTAAAGTTTCGACCTAAGAAGAGGGGCCCCGAGTAATTTTCAGGCAATGTCAGTCAACTAGGACAAAATGTAGGCCAAACGAGAGCCCTCCTATTTATACACTCCACTAAGAGGCATCCAATGTCCCAAATCGGTTTCCGCCAAAACGAAGCGTCGCGCCTAGCAGACATCAAGGCTCCATATGGAGACCGTCCATTGGACGCATCTCCTCACGGCAGGATTCGGTGGCGATTCCTCATGTTCCGCTACCCTGCGGCGGACACGTAGCACATAGTCCAACCGGCGGGCGAACGAAATGGCGCCCTCTCTTTAAATTCGCAATCATTTCGTTGATCCGCTGACATCACCAAAGATACGCGCGGGAACTGAGGTATCTCGTAAGCCGCCACGTAGATCCAGCGACCCAAGTGGAGCCGCCGCCAAATGTCCCGCCGTCTTCGGGTAGCCCCTCACAGGGAAATCTTCGGCTGAGTCACGAAAAGCCAGGCTTACCACTCTCGACCCTGACCCATAAATAGATCAGGGCGAGAGTGTGAGCTGATGATGAGGCTCATGAACGGGAACACCCCAGATTGCGACATGTGGGAGATGACGTGTCGCATACCCTCTGGACCCTTCGGGGCTACGACGGGGAATCAACGCGACACGTTACGAGTCTTCCTCGGGACCACATGACTAGGTGTTACCCGACCTTTCGGGAGAGCCTCCCTGGAATACCCACCATATGCGTTCAGGCATCCGAGACTCCTCGACCTCCTCGCTCGACTCCGAGCAGATACAAAACTGAGCATCCTCGGTCTCCTCGCTCGACTCCGAGCTACCCACCGAGCTGAGATTTCTCGGCCTCCCTGTCCAACCAGGAGCACGGAGCCCAAGCGCCTCTGTAACGGCTCCGCATATCTCGTAAGAACGAGATTTCCGCCGCTCCATGTTCCGCATCCCACTCTAGCACGTTTCTCCATTAATGAGCGTATCTCGCTATTAATGGGCGTGTCCCGTCATCAACGCGAACGTGCTGTAAGGGCATAACGGACGGCGGGAATCTCACGCCGGATCGCCCCCACGCGACTGGTATATAAACCTCTTCTTCCAGACGATTCAAATAAGCTAAAATCAATTCCAATACGCCGCTACCCTGCATTTATATATCGGTACTTACTTGATCGTCAGAGGGTCCTACGGTGGTCACCCACCCCGGGACTTCCCTTGCAGGTAGCTCGGCGTCAACACCAACCCATTAAGATCCACGCGCCCAATTTTCACTCTCAATCTCAACCGTTCAAGAACGCTTGCAACAAGATCGACGGAGGACAACATCTGAGGGAGATTCCAATCTCCATCACACATGGATCCTCTAAATAAGTTCTCCTTGGAGCCATTCGAAGTACTTACCTTATCTCTGCCTTTAAAATTCTCAAGGATTTGATTGAAGACCCAGGGTTATCTCAAGCATAGAGGGCCAAGGTACTTGCTCTTGAAGAAGAATTTAGCATTGCCCATCAAGGTGGATGTTAACTTCTATTTAGGTTTTAGTTCCTCTCGAATACTATAATCCTTCTACGAATATTAATAATGTTAAATTTAAATTAAGAAGAAGAAAGTAGGTACTAAAATAGAATTGATTTGGAAAGACTATAGCATAAACAAATTATGTGACCTTTTTTAAATAAATGAGAAAATGCTACATGCCTTAAGTTGTATTCTAGTTACAGTAGTAAAGACGAATTTTACTACGCACAATTATCTTATGTGTTTTACTGATTTCAGAAAATCCCTTTCGGATTATTCTCAAATTGCAAGTTTCCACATGCGCTGCCCCGTATGTTGACATTAATAAAAAAATACAAAAAAGATATTGCAATTTTATTTTATTAAAATACTAATAATTTTATTACGATTATACTTAAAGATTTGAGAATAAGCCTTATCTATTTTTCTAAAATCTTTTTGTGAGCAATAAATGAGTTTTGTGTGTGTGGTTGAGTGTGTGAGAAAGAGAGAGAAGCAGATTCAGATGGCATTTCTATAATTAAGAAAAAGGAGATGAAATTTTCTAAATTTTGCGACTTTTTTACTGGAAAATTTGAGAACATATATTTTTATTTCATATTAATTGTTTTTATTTTTATTTTGAATGTAAATAGTGACCTAAGCCGGTTGCAGGTTGCAGAGTAATCGGTAATTGAACCAACATCCCTCAATAATAAATCATATCTTTCACATTTAAAAAAAGTACTTTGGATATGCTAGTTTTGAATTACTAAAACCTAAAGTAACCATAACTTTTATTTATGAAAAGATAAGTCTTGATAGTTGATAGTTGTAGAGGCTTTTTATGTGTCATATTCAACAAACATGCCAGATACAAAATCAATTCAAATTCATATCATTACAGAACAACTAAAAAAAATGAGAAACTAAAGAATTAAATTAACAAAAAGAGAACTAGATTATTCAGAGTCTAGCCCATGTTTGGCCCACTCTTATGCCCAATGTTTATTCTTGCTAAACAAGTAAACCTTATTGGCATCAAGAGGCCCATATCTCCCACCCCCAACCACCCCAAAAACAAATAATAATAACGGTTTTCGATAGCATTACATTTTTAGTATTTTTACATCATAAAATCAACGGTGAAAGGGTTGGATTCATATAAAATAGGATGTATCCACATCCTGTACGATGAGGATGATGGTGGTGGATGCCGATCGTCGAAAAAGATAGTGGAGTTTGACTTCTTTTGACGTCATGGGAATAAAATTACCTACAGTCACTACTACAATTAGGGTTGTCCCTACAGATATAGGAATTCGTAGGGACAACCTTTTATTGCCCCTACGGTTTACACCGTAGGGGCAAACAATGACCCTATGGTTCTTACCGTAGGTGTATAAAAAAATTAAAAAATATTAAAATGCAATCTCTTTATTTGGTCCTACGGTGCCGTAAAAGAAAGCCTTACGGATTGAACCGTAGGGACAACAAAGGGTTGTTTACAAAAAAATAAAGCTAAGTAATTTCCCACCGTCCCCCAAAATTTCCCACCAACCTTAATTTCTCATGCGCCCTCGTTGATCAAAGCTCGTCCCTCGTCGTCGACTTCCTCGTCGCCGATCAAGTTCGTCGGCAAGTTCCTCCTCCATCGCTGTCGATCGAGCTCGTCGTGGAGTTCCTTATCGCCACCAATCGACATCGAGGTCCTTCTCGGGCTCCTCCACCTTTTCGGGCTCCATCTTCTCGGCCTCCTCCACCTCGTCGAGCTATTAGCCTCCACCTCCTCGAGCTCTTTTCTGCCGACCGGTTTTGGCAGTGAGGTGAATTTTTTTAATTTGAAATTGAATTTTTCTTAGTTATGTTTTTGATTTCTGTAAATTAATTAGGAATTTAATTTCTAATTTTGTTGTTTTTGTGTTATTATAGTTGATTTTAGGGTTGGGATTATAGAGCCGGGTTAATTTGGGTTATATGGTGATGATTAGGGTTATGGTTAATTAGATCAATTTGGGTTAATTTTGGTTTGGGTTAGGGTTAATTTTGGTTTGGGTTAATTTGGATTAATTAGGTAAAATAAGGTTGGTGATGATTAGGATTAGGGTTAATTAGATTAATTAGGGTTAATTTTGGTTTGGGTTAGGATTAATTGGGTCAGGGTTAATTAGATTAATTAGGGTTAATTTTGGTTTGGGTTAGGGTTTGGGTGATGATTAGGGTTTGGGTGATGATTAGGGTTAGGGTTAATTTAGGTTAATTAGGTAAAATAGGATTAATTTGGGTTACGGTGCTGTTTTGGGTTAATTAGGTTAATTTTGGATTAATTAGGGATAATTTGAGTTAGGGTGATGATTAGGGTTAATTTGGGTTAATTAGGCTTAGGGTTTAGGGTGCACTAGTTTTTTCAGTAGGATACTCGATGATAACGTAAAAGTAAAATTTTACCGTAAACGTAAGAAAACTTTACCCTAAACTAAAAATTTCAAACCTTTAAAAACGAAACATAAACGTAAAACCTATTCAAGTTAAATGTTCAAGTTAAAACCAATATATGATACTCGATGATAATATGAAACTTTCATATTCTAATCGATAGTCATATGTAAAAATCAAAGCGTGACTTAGTTCCCGTCTATCGGTTAACATACGTTCGATGTTCGTCGTGACATAAAACTATACGAAGGATGTTTAATATGGGACGGTATCGTTCGGTGCTAACAACTGTCGTGTAGTATATGCGACGAGAAGATTCAAACGTATGATAACCGATAGATTTGTCCAGTGTGGACAGGTTAAGAATATATAAAGCAAACAACGGTATTCACTTGTGTTTTCATTCGTTTCTGTAGGGTATTTTTCGTCACCCCATTGAGATGAGAATGCGCGCGCTTGTCAGGCGTACTACAGATTCCCCCTGCGTAGGGTAGGCTGGGGTTTATTGATTGTGGCGATTCGAATCACCGGCAGCCGCGAACTAAGCTGTCGTTAATTACCCCTCGCCTTTGGAGCGAAAGAACCTCCGATTGATGGGTCAAACTGGTCATGCGAACTCAATGTGAAGAGTGTGTGTGTTGTGTTTTGAGGGGTCTTGGGTATATCAGGGGCCTCACATAGTTTACGGGGGTCCCGCTACCCGGATAGTGGACTGGGGTCACCGAGGCTAGCAGCCTCCTTGTGGGGTGCGGGGCAGCGCCCCGTTAGAAATTTTTTCTAACGGGGGAAAGTGTCGTGGAGTGTGTATATATATATATATATAAAGGAAAAATAGCGTCCAAAGGACGTGTGGGTGCCAGCGCCTCACGTGCCCGGCACGCGGGCGCCGGGCTCCAGCGCCTTACGTGCCCGGCATGCGGGCGCTGGGCGCTAGCAAAAAAAAAGGGCATCTCATGTGCTTGGTACGTGGGTGCTGGACGCCAGTGGGAAAAAGGGGCTTAGCCCCTATACCGGGAGTTGTACTCCTAATTGACACTTGGAGTTAAACTCCTAAAAGAAAAGGACAAAGGGGCTTTGCTCCTACACTGAGAGTTGTACTTCCAATTGACTTTTGGAGTTGAACTCCTAAAAGAAAATTTTATTATATATATATATATATATATATTTATATATATATATATATATATATATATTGTGGAGTTAAACTTCTAAGAGATTTTCGGAGATAATGAAAGGGGACCCCTTTCTTCTCCCTTGAGCTCTGGGTTTTCTCTTGAGCCTTAGATCATTCCCAAAGTGGGATTTTTGGAGATGGGTCTCCTTCTTCCTCCTCTCTGTTGGCTGGATCTTAGAGAAAAATGGGGGCGAGGCTTAAAAAGCACCCATTTTGGAGATTTGATGGGAGATATAAGTTCCCATTCAAGGGTTTTATGGTGTAAAACGGTTTCTTTTTGGAAAAAGAAGATTAAACTCTTGATTTAATTCAAGAAGAAGTAAGAAGGTTTAGAACCTTGCGGAAGGAGAAGGAGGCACAAAAACCCAAGATTTTAAGGGGAATGAATTATCCTTCTTCATTTCATCATCATGTTACCTTTTATTGGTTTATAAATTTACATATAACCCCTTGGGCTTTACAAAATGGCATTTTGCCCATTCCATGCAGCATGTGCTTATTTCTTTTTGCACATAAACCATGAGCTTTACAAAAATTTAGCTTTTAACCCATTTATTTTACATTCATGCATGAAAACTACATCAAATTTATTTATTACATAATTTTCTTCTTGGCATGGGAGAGGCCAGCCGGTCCATGTTTGGGCTTGACTTGGGTATGGACCCACTTGGCCTGGGCTTGAGCCCGTTTGATTTGGGGTTGACATTGATTTTGACTTGGTCAACAGGGGTGTAAATTTTAGCCCCAACAAAATGCCCCCATCAATAAATGCATACCGCGTATATGGGTCGTGTGCATGAAATTGATGAATCTTCTTTCGCGTGGAGGTGACTTGATTTTGTTCCCGCTTTAGGGGAGGCTGGCACTGCTTTATTTACGACACGGAAGGTCAATGCTTTATGTGTTTCCGAAACGGAGTGTCGCTGGTTGACGTGTCCCCAAGGCGGATTGTCTGCGTCGGACGTTTCCCCGAGACGGAGTGTCTGTATGTGACATTTCCCCGGAACGGAGCGTCGCTGGTCGATGCTTTCCCGGCATGGAGTGTCGCTAGTTGACGTGTCCCCGAGACGGAGTGTCTATGGTCGACATTTCCCCAGCACGGAGTGTCTCTGGTCGACTTATCCCCAAGGAGGAGTGTCGTTGGTTGACTTATCCCTGAGGCGGAATGTCTGTTTGATGTTTCCCCGGCACAGAGTGTCGCTGGTTGACGTGTCCCCAGCACGGAGTCTCGCTGGTCGACGTTTCCCTGGCATGGAGTGTCGCTGATTCACGTGTCCCCGAGACGGAGTGTCTATGGTTGACGTGTCACCGAGATGGAGTGTCTATGGTCGACGTTTCCCCAGCACGGAATGTCGCTGGTCGACTTATTCCCGAGGTGGAGTGTCGCTGGTCGACTTATCCCCGAGGCAGAGTTTATGTTTGACGTTTCCCTGGCACCGAGTGTCGCTGGTTGATGTGTCCATGGCACGGAGTGTCGCCGGTCGACGTTTTCCCGGCACAGGGTGTCGCTGGTCGACGTTTCCCCGGCACGGAGTGTCGCTGGTCGACGTTTCCTCGGCACGGAGTATCGCTGGTCGACTTATCCCTGAGGCGGAGTATCTGTTTGACGTTTACCCGGCACGGAGTGTTGCTGGTTGACGTGTCCCCGATACGGAGTGTCGCTGGTTAACGTGTCCCCGAGACGGAGTGTCTATAGTTGACGTGTCCCCAAGACGGAGTGTCTATGGTCGACGTTTCTCCGGCACAGAGTGTCGCTGGTTGACGTGACCCCAAGGTGGAGTGTCTGTTTGACGTTTCCCAGGCACGGAGTGTTGCTGGTTGATGTGTCCCCGGCACGGTGTGTCACTGGTCGTCGTTTCCTCGGCACGGAGTGTCGCTGGTCAACTTATCCCGAGGCGGAGTGTCTGTTTGACATTTTCCCAGCACGGAGTGTCTCTAGTTGACGTGTCCCTGGCATGGAGTGTCGTTGGTCGACGTTTCCCCGGCATGGAGTGTCGTTGGTTGACGTGTCCCCGAGACGGAGTGTCTATGGTTGACGTGTTCCCAAGATGGAGTGTCTATGGTCGACGTTTCCCCAGCACCGAGTGTCGCTGGTCGACTTATCCCCGAGGCGGAGTGTCTGTTTGATGTTTCCGCGGCACGGAGTGTCGCTGGTTTACGTGTATCCAAGGCGGATTGTCTGGTCGACCTGTCTCCGGCACGGAGTGTCGCTGATCGACTTATCCCCGAGGCGGAGTGTCACTGGTCGACTTATCCCCGAGGTGGAGTGTCTGTTTGACATTTCCCCGGTACGGGGTGTCACTGGTCGACTTATCCCCGAGGTGGAGTGTCTGTTTGACGCTTCCCCGGCACGGACTATCAATATCGACTTATCCCCGAGGAGGATTGTCTGTTTGACATTTCCCCGGCACGGAGTGTCACTGATTGACTTATTCCTAAGGCAGAGTGTCCGTTTGACGTTTTCCCGGCATGGGGTGTCGCTGGTTGACGTGTCCCTGGTACGGAGTGTCGCTGGTCTACGTTTCCCCGGGGCGGAGTGTCTGTTTAATGTTTCCCCGGTGCCGAGTGTCGCAGGTTGACCTGTCCCCGGCATGGAGTGTTGCTGGTCGACATTTCCCCGGCATGAAGTGTCACTGGTTGACGTGTCCCCGGCATGAAGTATCGCCGGTCGACGTATCCCTGAGGCGGAGTGTTTGTTTGACGTTTCCCCGGCATGGAGTGCTACTGGTTGACGTGTCCCCGGCATGGAGAGTCGTTGGTCGACGTTTCCCCAGCACGGAGTGTCGCTGGTCGACTTATCCCCAAAGCGGAGTGTCTGTTTGACTTTTCTCCGGCACGGAGTGTCGCTGGTCGACATATCCCTGAGGCGGAGTGTCTGTTTAACGTTTCCCCGGCACGGAGTGTCGCTGGTTGACGTGTCCCTGGCATGGAGTGTCGCTGGTCAACATTTCCCCGGCACGGAGTGTCGCTGGTCGACTTATCCCCGAGGCGGAGTGTCTGTTTGACATTTCCCCGGCGCAGAGTGTTGCTGGTTGACGTGTCCTCGGTACAGAGTGTCGCTGGTCGACGTTTCCTCGGTACGGAGTGTCGTTGGTTGATGTGTCCCCGGCACGGAGTGTCGCTGGTCGACGTTTCCCCAGCACGGAGTGGCGCTGGTCGACTTATCCTCGAGGCAGAGTGTTTGTTTGACGTTCCCCCGGCACGGAGTGTTGCTGGTCGACGTTTCCCCGGCACGGAGTGTCACTATTTTTGATGTAGAGACCGTTGTTGGAATTAGTTGGCCTGATTTGTTTTGGGGAGGTTTCAATCTGTCCGGCGGGACTTTGAGTTTGGAAGCGCTTCCGGATGTGACTTTAGTTTGATTTGTCCGATTCATGTTGTTTGGCGAGACCCATGAATTCAAGGCATTGCAACGTGGGATTTGGAATTTGGAATTTGGAATTTTGTTCAACATCAGCATCGCTACACTGGAATGTGGTACCAGAAGCGAATCATCATTTGCCGCGAGAGAATTTGGGGATTTTAGTTTTGGTTTGGCATCAGCATCGCTACACTGGAATGTGGTACCAGAAGTGAATCATCATTTTCCATGAGGAGATTTCCCTCGTTCCCAGTTTAACGACTTAGGGGTCATCTGTTCCCAAATTAACGACTAAGGGGTCTATTAGTTCGGAAGTTTGGAATTTCGGGGTTAGGGTCGGCATCAGCGTTGCTAACTCTGAAACACATGTGCAAGGAGCAATTCATCATTTGCCTTTACCCGTTAGGGAGCGATGGCTTAGGAGACAGGCTTAGGTCCCTATCCCCTGAGGCTTTTCA
This sequence comes from Agapanthus africanus, assembly GCA_030015575.1. Taxonomy (NCBI): domain Eukaryota; kingdom Viridiplantae; phylum Streptophyta; class Magnoliopsida; order Asparagales; family Amaryllidaceae; genus Agapanthus; species Agapanthus africanus. The sequence goes on along the minus strand of CM057345.1, from coordinate 111,486,334 downwards.
ATTTTATGAGCCGTAAGGGTCCCATAAAAGTATTTTCTTTCTACGAGTCGAAAGGATCCCGTAGATGTATTTTCTCCTTAGGAGTCGTGTGGACCCCCAAGTGTGTTTTTCCTTTGTGAGTCGTAAGGATCCTATGTAGGTGTTTTCTTACGAGTCGAGAGGATCTCGTAAGTTTTGCTCTCCTCATGTATCGTGAGGACATAAGAGTGAGTCTTTCTAAATGGAGCATAATTCCGATGGCGGAGACCGGCTACGTGACTGCTGATTGCGGTGGGGTATGGGTGTGATGAGAATTATTTGAGCCCGTGGATTGTATACGGTAGTCAACTTGGGGACCAACCGTAGGGCTATGGGATTTTTCGGAAGATTTTGGTTGGCGTCTGCATCGCTGCACTGAAATATGGTACCAGGAGCGACTCATCATTCACCATTTGGGAATTTGAATTTTGGTTGGCGTCTGCACCGCTGCACTGGAATATGGTACCAGGAGAGACTCATCATTCACCGTTTTTTTACCATGATTGCTCTATCATTTCAGCTTTTCTTATCGCAAAGGTCGCGATTGTCCTATCATTTCGGCTATTTATTCACGGTCGCCCTATCATTTCGGCTGTTTTATTTTACTCGCTGATTTTTATTGCGAGTTGTCTCATCATTTCAACTTGCTTTTTTTTTATTTACGCATTTTTTACATCCCCAATTTAACGACTTAATGGACGTATGTTCCTAGTTTAACGACATGGTGGTTAATTGTTCCCAGTTTAACGAAGTGGTGGTCATCACCGTGCCCTTATTCAAAAATCCTTGGACTTTGATCTCGCGACGCTTCAATGATCTCTTTGTCCTTTTGGAGAGAAGTTCACGTGTGTCCTGTAGAACCTGTGATGAACTGGGTCATTTTCTGGAGCGGGCGATTGAGCCGTTTTCCCCCAGAGGGTTTTAGTCTTCGTTCGAACGGAGCGGACGATCGTAGCTTGGTTTTCTGGTAACGCATCTTTGGCCAATGAGACCACTCCCTCATTGTATAGTTTTTCCACCCAATTCTTGAAAACAAAGCAGTCTTCAATGGTATGACTCACCATTCTGTGATACAGGCAATACAAAGGATCATCAATCATGTTTGCTTCATATGGTATTTTTCATTTAAGCAATTGCAGAATGTTTCTCAGGGTGTCCTTGAATATTTTACGGACTCTATCCCTTCTAAAAGAATAGACCTTATTCAATTTCTTTTTCAGGGGCAATTCTCCTCCCCCTCCCAACACTGGTTTTCGAGGCTGGTCGGCATTAGGCCTGCCTGCTCCTCGCCTACTTTGGTCGGCAAATACATTAAAGGATTCAGTGTCCTTGGGAGGCCCACCTTTACGGTTGTCATTCCTCGGATATTTGGACTTGTTGTTATATTGGTAGTTTGGAAGAGATTTGGGGCCCGCATGTTCCAGCATCTGGACTCTTTTAAGTCCTGGAGAGTTTCGGGATCTGCTGATGACTTTTCTTTAATTCTGCCCTATGTCAACTGGTCGCAGACATGCGTTAGGACTTTCCTGGGGGCTAGTCGCCTTCAACTTTCATGAAGGTATTCCGCTCTTAGACCAGAGGGAATAGCTGTGGCTGCTTCGGGACATCAATCCCTGGTTCATGGACAAATTTTTTTTTGTTGTGATTGCATTTGAAGGACTCAAATTGCGAGATTTTCCACAGCATTCACCAGATCATCGATTTTGGAACGGATCTTGGCTAACTCCCTATCACGGTCCTGAAATTTCTCTTGAAGCCATTGGAATAACGCTTGTTTTGTAGTTTTAGGAATGATGATTGGGTTATCCTCATCTCCTAAGCTTGATTCCCCAAGAACCATGGGCTCTTTTTGCTTAGCAGCTCGAGCAGGGCCCTCATCATTATCTGAACCGAGCCAATATTGGACGGCGTCAACCATATCATCACCATGGCTATGAAGCGTAGGAGGGTTCGTTTCTCCAGGTCCGACCATGTAGACCGTATGGATCACGCATCTGTGTGTTACCCCCTCATCATCAACGTTCATCGCTGGACCTTTGGATTGTCGCCGTGGTTTTCCCCTTTCAGGGAAGGGTGAACAATTGAGAGTGGTCGGTTCCCCAAATATCTCGGTCTCTATTTGTATAAAATTAGCAGTCGCGACTCGATCGTTTGCCAGCACTCCAGGGGACAATGATATTTCTCCCGCCTTGTATTGTTTCTCGACCCAATCCTTGAAGATGCAACAGTCTTCAATAGTGTGTCCCAGCACTCGGTGATATGGGCAAAAGTTGGGATGATCAGTCATGTTCTCTTCACATAGCCTTTTTGGTTCTGGCAGTCGCAGGCAATTCTTCAGAGCATTTTTGAATATTTTGTGAACCTTGTCTCTTCTGAAAGAGTAGACTTTATTTCTCCTTTCGTCCAAAGTTGGCTCTCGAGATTTGTTAATCTTTGCTCCGCCCGCACTTTGCTTATTTAGAGAATCAGTGCTATTGGAACTTTCGCTTTTCTGGTCGTCGTCCCTCCGATGTCTCGGTCTGTTTGTGAATTGGAGATCTTGAGTGGACTCGGGCTTTGAGCGTTTTAATATTTGAACCTTCTTGGTCAGCTCTTGGAATGTTTTGAGGCCTGCGGTGCACAACAAATAGAGCGGGTATTTTCCTGGCTTTCTGCAGGATGCCCTCTGCACTCCTCAACATGTTGAGGAGTTCCGGAAGTTCAACTTCTTTACCTTGAATATTAAAATTCAAGATAAACTGGGCGTAGGTGGAAGGGAGGGACTGCAGAATCAAGTCTGTATACAGCTCATTCTCTAACGTGGTCCCGAGGTCCGCGAGCTCTTCAATATTGCCGATCATCTTAAGGACGTGTTCTCCTACAGATGATCCGACGGCCAACCCCGCCTGAAAAAGCTTCTTCAAGGTCTCGTATCTTGCAATTCGAGATTGCTCTCCATATAATTCTTTAGTATAGAGGAATATAGATTCAAGATCCATATTCTCATGCCGCCTCTGGTGCTCGTTGTCCATAGGGGCCAGCACGAGGCACTTGGCCTTCGCGCAGTCAATCTTCCAGGTCTTACGGATTTCCCTATCCGCGACACTGGATTCTGGACCTGGGACGGAAGGGGCTCTAGTAGTGAGGATATAGCCCAACTTGTCATAAGTTATTACCATTTTGACATTCCTGAACCAATCTTTATAGTTTGGCCCAGTCAATATATTTTTATCTAATAGTAACTTAAGGTCCGTCATCTTTGGTTGCTGCAATAAGGAGAGAGAGAAGAATCACTTTAGCATGATACTTTTGCAAGTTTAGATTGGTTTTTAGTTTATGTAAACAGGATGACTCCCACTGTTTCTCGAATCCTTCCTCAAACCATAAAAGAAGAATTAGTCAGGATTATTCTCACCGTACAATTCTTTCTTAACCGTTCATCCAGGCTAGTGTCGGTACTTCGAGGGAGGTTTTACAACGCTTTCACGAAGTTCCTTAATTAAATAATCTCTTTTTCCTGGAGGTGTAGCCCCGCTAACATTGTTCTAGACACCTACTTGGTTTATAGCATTGATCATTAAGTGAAAAAATCTCCCGAGAAGTAGCGGATACTCACAGTAGGATCGGGATCCAAATATCATTGTGTGATAATGCTGAAGGAATCCTACCAACATTATCAAACTCTAAATGGTATGCAGCACTAGCAAGTTTCAGTTTCTTTAGAAATTCGCGATGTGGATTTTTGCCCCATGCTCTTATGACCTTGACTAAGGCCAACAAATCATAAGTCACATGTCAAGTTCTACCCGTCATTGTCCAGGTTAATTTGAACCCACCCATACATACCCTTGACTAAGGCCAACAAAGTAGTATGATTTTCCCAAACCAACGCATCTATCTATGCAATATATGAATACCCAGCAGCTACAAATTACTATGTCTTGACTAAGGCCAACAAACATAGCTTGAATATTATTGAATATTCATATGAAATGACGGAGGGCTACGAATGGTTTTGGCAAAACCGTGAACGTAATGAACTTGATATAATCGAAGGAATCTGATAGCTTTTAAAAGGAGTGGTTTAAGCTCCGCATTTTTAAAAGTTTTTCTGTTTTGAAAAAACCGAGTGGTTTTAAAATTATTCCAACGATTCAGCTTTGGTTTGTTTGCTTTGCATTAATGTAATGCAGTCCCATCAATTAACCTACCATTGCAGAAAAAGACGAAAATACAACGTACGCTTATATCATCCGCATTCGCCACGGGGCCCCGTCTTACACCGTTAAGTTAGATAACTAACGCCAGAGCTGGGGGCTGGACTAGTACAGATGCAAAACATAAGCAACGTCTAATATATAATATATAATATATATATATAATAATAATAATTATAATAATAATATCCATTCGTCAGACGCAATAATAGGCATTCCAGATCACAGATGAACACATTAGATATATTAGGAATTCCGCGTTTCGTTTAAGCCTGTAACGAAAGACGGATTCCACGGTCGTGATGAATAGCCAAACCCCACCCCAGACCCCTATGAGTGCGACAAACTACCCGTCAAATAGCCGAAGCGAAGCAGCCTCCCTCAACAACGTGAGTAGGCCACTCGGCACTTCAAAGTACCCGGTAGTTTGTGCACCCCACCTTGGGTCTATCCTAGGAGAAATAAACAGTAAATGAAATAATACAACGGTGGCAACAACCTCAATCCGGATGTGCCCCGCTGAAAAATGTTACAACAATTTACAATTTACATTTGAATGAAAGAATATAACACCTCACATCCCCGGCTATTCATTCACGACAATCCAATAAGTCCATATACACAAACAAACATAACAAAAATGTGCAACCCCCAACTAACCGACATTTAGCAATTAGCGGAAGCTTACAAACACATTTATCACAACTTGAAGCATTAAACAACGTTAAACCGCGACTTCGAAACACCCCGTAATGCCACGGTGAAGAATTGATAGAATATCCAAAATTGGCAAAAATAAACAACTCCTGAAACACAAGATCCAAGTCACAAAGCCACATACCAAAACACAAAGCAATCCCCTGCATTTGACCCGGTGAGCCCGGAAATTTACACAATGTGGCTAGCCATTTTCAGAGGGAATTGTCTCGTTTTTGGTGTGTGTTCATGTTACAGTTGAAGGAGTACTCTGCAGTTTCTAAAATAATTTTTAGAGCCTCGGAAAAATTCAACAGAAACTAGGATCTACGTTTCGATGTTTTAGGGTTATTTCAGTTTCTTAGTTTTAGTTGTCGTTTAATCTGTTAGCTATGGTTTAGTCGTCTCTGATACCACTGTAAGTCGTTGTCATGCACCCCACGTGTTCGCGGGGAGGCGGAGTTTGCAAAAAAAAAAAGATTTTTATTAGCTTCGTAAGAACGACTAAACACCAGGATCGATACTAAACCCTAACTAACAACTAGCAAAGAGGTTTAACTACTATGTGTGAGTGTTATACCTCAAGTTCTCGCTGTCCTTCACCTCTTCGCTGTCCTTCTCCAAGTCGTGAGTTCTCTGAACTGAGAACGGAATGCACCTCCTTGTCGTCTTCTCCAAATCGTAGAAAATCCACCCGAGAGATCCGATTTTGAGCTTTAACCTCTAACTTGAAGCAACTAGGTCACTTGGTGTGCTAAAGTAAGTAGCCTAGGATGTGTAGAGAATGATGAGGAGTCTAGTTGTCTCACAAACCCTATGATTCTCAACTCATGAGATGGTTAGGGTTTGAATGGAGAAGGAGAAAGCTTGAGAAAAATGAGGAGAGGAAAAGATCTGTAGAATTTCTTTTGTGAAAAGAATTGTGTGAAATGAGCGAGAGTTTTAGCATTTAAACCATGAGAAAATATCTAACAAAAATATCTAATTCAACAAATTCCAAATGAATCCAAGATGGTCAATGCAAAACCCTAATTTCATTTCACCAAAATACCATAAAGTTTTCCTCTCTCAAATCCTCCACCTCACTAAAGAAATAATCATATAGAAAAACCCTAATTTGAGGCGTCATTCTCCATGTTGTAATCTTGTCCAAATTACAAGAATACCCCTCTCATTCGTATATACATACCCGCATCCGTATCCCGAGAAACACGAATACAATGAGATGAAACTAATCCAATAATCATATACTAGGATCCGGCTTAAACCAAAGACCACTAGTAATGTCCGCCCGAACATCATATGTGCACAAGTACACATATGTGATCGAACCATGTCGTAAAACCATACGACCTCTACACGTTTCGCCCAAAGCCGGGAAACCCTCTGTGTAGGACTCTAAAGACTCGACGGTATTCTTGCATTGGGTTTAACCACAAGCGCGTCAGTGGCACTAGTTGTACGTAACGGCTACCCAGGTATCTGTCGACAAGAAGGTCGACGAGGAAACTCATCCGTACCCTTACTGAGCCTGTCTATGGCAATCTCCGTATAGTCCAGTCTGTTCGTCTAAGAGTGTTGCATATTGGTCCTAGGGGGCGGCAAGCGTCAAACCCCTAATAGTGCAATAAGTCATGTCGGAGTGCTGCCAAAAACACGCTGAGAAACTACTGGAATCTCTAGCAGTAAATCTCGCTTGCCCAGGCCAGGGACTTTATGTAATGGTTTTTCGAACACAGCGCGACATCAACCCCCAATACCGGGAGAGACGAATCCTCTCTAACCGCCACTGCCTCCAAGTACTTCGTGACTGCACCCAACTACTATCTGTTTGCACGACTCAGCAGAGTCGTGGTAGGGTAGTAATCTAAGAATAGTGGGAACACACTTGAGGTGAAGTAGCAGTTTCAAGTCGACAGACTAAGCTGTATTCATGTCACCTGGGAACTGCTACCTGACGATAGATATATTACCAACCGGCAGTTCCCCACGATTCTGTCCAGTGTAACTCATAACCCAATGAGCATCTACATATTATCTCCAGTACGACGTACTGATGGCTGTGGGACAGACCATCTCCCATGCTAGGAAGAGAAGCGTATACACTAGTCTACTCTGTAGTATCGATGCCCTGTCTCGATAATCCTGTGACTAGGGACCAGTGTAAGGATGTGCTTGTAAACTACCCAGCCCCCACTAGTGTGACTGCCATTACAACGCTGGTAGTCAAGCAAAGATCCTAAGGGCTCTATCAATATGTATTAGCGATACGTTAAAAGAAACATATGCACATATTAAGATCGATACAAACTATGTAGTATACTACTATATCGAGCAAGACTGTCATAAATCCGTGTATATATCCCAAGCTTCTAAAATGTAATATACAAAGTAGTACTATACAATAATGGCCTCTAGGGCATATTACACTAACAATCTCCCACTTGCACTAAGGCCATGTGCTGGCATATCGTAGACCTATCATCTCGAATAGCCTCACGAACTGCGTCTGAGGGATGGCCTTTGTGAATGGATCTGCAGTGTTGTCCTCTGTAGCAACTCTCCGAACCTCGATCTCCCGGCGATCCACTATCTTCCTGATCAGGTGATACCGCCTCAAAATGTGTTTGGACTTCTGATGGGACCTGGGTTCCTTTGCTAAAGCTGTAACAACTCTATTTTTAATGTACAAAGAATTGATTTAAATTCAATTTATACTTGGAGTATTTATTACAGCTGATATCTCTTTAAGTATTTATTTTACTCCATAATTACAAGAAGGAGCTTGTAGCTCATTGGTAACACCTTGCACTGCTGAACCAAGCCACCAGAGTTCAAATCCCATGCCCCACATTATTTTTATATTATTTTGTTTTAATTTTTTTTGGAAAGTCAACAGTCAAACAGCCATAACTCATAAAATTTATACTGAACATAAAAAACTAAATACACCAAAATTCCCCCCATGCGTTTCCCCACCCGACGGTACCCCGACTCGGCCAGGACTCGGCCGGACGGCCGAGTCGTCAACACGGAATTTCTCCGTGTTGACCTGGTCATTCCCCCTGCTTACTTTATTTTCTTTGATCGGTTACCAGATTCTCAAGAAATCACTTTTATTCCAAAATTTAATGATTTTTAATGTTTTTTTAATATATTTTATATTTTTTAAATTAAAACCCTAACCCTAGCCTAGCCCTATATAAACACCCCTGCCCTCTACCCTTTCACTCTATATTCCTAAGTCCGCTCTCTAAAAAATTCAAGAGAACTCGATACGTTAGAAAAAGAGCGAAAGGCGAAGCGCTGCCGAAATCGACGACGAATTCCGGCGATCGTACTAGGACCCTTCACGACGTTTAGACGCTCCGACAACCCACTACCTTCCTAGCACTCTCTAGCTTGTCCAAACCCGTAAGTCCCCCTCTTTCTATCTTTCTTTTCTTTTAAGAAAAATACGACTTTTTAAAACCCGACGGAAATTGGAACAAACCGATTTCCGATTCGGTTTTCTATCAAAACTCACTTGTCACAAATTCCATAATGTTTAAACATATCCATGTTGACTACTAATCACTTAAAAATCAATTTGGACAAGTTTTCACACATGAAATGATAACTTTTGCAAAGTACCGTATTTTCGCACTTAAATACCACCATGTTTAGTTTATCTTGTTTAACCCCTAAACTTCACTATACCTTAAAATAGATCACGAGGTAATGACCTACCTCCACACACACGCAAATACAACCCTAATTGATATCATCAAAACTTAGAATACGAAAATACAATACTTTGCATTAAAATACCATTTTCTTTATAAACCTTTTCTAAAAGTTCTAAGTTCTACACAATTTTTAAAACAATATCTTTAATAGGAAAATACGATATGTCATGGACATCAATCGTTTATCTAAACCTGACTTTGCGGTGTCTAGACAAGTGTGTCTAAGGCAGGTGGGTACTTAATTAGGGCCACTACTTGTAGTGGAGAGCCTCCCACTTACCTGGCACTTACCTGGCCGCAATTGGCGGTGAAGAGGCGATTTGAGGCTTCTAATGACTTATCGTTTAGACCCTTTAGAAATAGGTTAGTTGGCTTAGGAAACCCTAGAATCTAAAATACGGAAATTTACACCCTTTTACAAATAAATACCTTATCTTTATAAAACCGTTTTCTAAATGATTAGTATTTATTAAATCTTTGCAAAGCGCCACTACAACCCATCTTTGGGTAACTCGTTAGGGATAGTACGGTTTATCGTGCACTCTCGAGCTTAGTAGTGCGAGATTCAGACCTCCGCAAGGAGCATTCGGTCTCGAAAGGTTTAAAATACGACATTTAAGAAAAATGAGATTTTGGAAAATAAAATATTTATTTAAAATTATTCTTGTATTAACATATATATAATTATCATTTAAACGCCTATTTTGTTATAAGATAAAGTTTCCACCTTTTCCTAAAAATTACAAGATTAAAAGTTACATTAAAATACCATGAATTTTCAAATAAATCAATATTATAATTTAATACTTTTATTAGGATATATTCACTAGAATAACACAAATAAAATTTACACTCATTATAACAATAAATACGAATAATAAATACTTGGGGTGTATCTTGAAAACTATACAAAAGTATTTTTATATAAAACCCCCTCAAGTTTTATAAATTACAATAAGGACCCTAACAATTATAGAACTTCAAATTACTTTTCTTTTAGTCTGACTCGGGTTTGACTCTGACTATTTCTGACTTGAATATGATTCAAAGCAATCTATATTCTTTAATATTCCAACTCAATATGAACACATGAATCCCTGAATCCAGTTAACAATCTATTTAACTTGACTGAATCAAACCATGGATATACATCCATTATTCCGTTATTCCATTTACTTGATTATGCAGTTACAATCTGTTTACTGATATCATGGTTTTGGTCTATCATCCAACTTACACAATACAATACAATAATACTGTCAAAACACCACGGGGTTTAAGGGGTAGATTGATACGGAAGGTGTTAAAGGTGGCACGAGGTGGTCAGATTAAGACAACTAACCTATATTCCGTTGCTGTTGTACCGTGGCTTAACGGTTCCTTGTACATTCCGTTTGCCCTGGTCTCTAACATATAGAGACCCCTCTCGTATACACTGGCATCCTTCTGTACCAAGCTACAAACAACAACGTTAATATAATATTTCATAATATTCGGCAACATAATACTTTAACAAATTACTCTTATTCTATCTTTATAATTCTTCCTTATCTTTGGGACTTACCGAGCGACCTGTTCGCTGACGATATTCTATTTCTTTCTTCTTTGAACGTCGTCAGGTGTTTTGGACCCAGCAGAGATCGAGCCTACCGGTGAAGACTTGGAGCAGTTTCACGAAGACCCCAAGCTCTAGATATTGTACCTTGTTCTTTTCAGTATTTTCATTTCTTGTTATGCCACTGTTTAGGCATTGCTTTTCATTTCAGTTGTATTTACTTTTCATGCATTGTACAAAAGAATGTTATTAATAAAGTTGCTGTTATTTCTATATCTCTTATCTCTTGTGATTTACTTTTATATTGCTTAGATACGCTTAGCGTATTTACTTCACAGTAAATACGTAGCGGACCTCGTCGCGTTCATTTCGCCATACACCGGGAAGCGGGGTGTGACAGGTTTTGTTGGTGGCCTATGCAGGTCAGAGCTGTATGAATCCCTATCATGCAGTTCTGGTCTGCGTGAACAACTTAAGCAATATAACACAAGAACCAGCAACTAGAACATTCTTTACAATTTATATTCCTTGAATCTTGCAAATTTCTATTCCTTGAATCTTATCATTTCATGTATTTGAATCTGTCCTAACCCAAATTTTTCTTCAAGGTTATGGATTCCCTGAACAACATCAGCACCAACGTCAACAACACCCCTCCAGCACTACCTCTTGCACCAGCTGTTCCGGCACCACCCACCGAGCAAACAATGCTATTTGAGGCGATCCGCAGCCTTCTCGAGGGACAGCAACAACTTCTGAACCGTCCCGAGACTGACGCACCGAGAGTAAAGCAATTCAGGGCTTTACATCCCAAGCAGTTCTCTGGTAAAGGAAGCCCTATTGAAGCGGAAGAATGGGCACAAAGCATCGAAGACGATCTGGCAGCAGCTCAAGTGCCAGACAACGCTTGGGTCCGTGTAGCAAAACTACAGCTCACGGATAATGCTCGCAACTGGTGGAAGGCGGAAGAAACCCGTCTGGTACAGCCGATTGAATGGAAGACCTTTCGCGAGAAGTTCGACGCGAAATACTTCCCTGTGACTGCCAGGTTTGCAATAGAGCAACAGTTTATTCATCTACAACAGGGTTCAATGTGGGACAAATCAGTAGATGAATACGATGCTGAATTCACCATGTTAAGTCGGTAAGATATGTCACAATAGTTCAATTTTTAAATATCACATACTACACAGCTAACACAATCTTTAAACAGATTCGTGGCACACTTGATACCGACGGACAATATCAGAGCCCGTCGCTTTCAACAAGGACTGGACACGGAAATTCAGGCTGCTCTAGCCACAGGAAAGTTTTTGACTCATGAGGATGCTCTAGAAGCTGCCCGCAGCTATGGGGTAGTAATAAAAGTAAGGGGTAGACCTCAGTCTGTAGGAGTCAAACACCCTGCCAACCAGATGGCAGGTGGAGCCTCGTCCAGGCCACCTTTCGTGCCAAGGCGCCCCGGAGTACCAACCCATCGTCCTAACCCAGCTTTTTGCACCTACTGCAAGAGAACTGGACATATGATGAAGGATTGTCGTCGAGCCAACCGCCTTTGCTTAGTCCGCGGCTCAGCTACTCACGATATTGGGTCTTGTCCCCAAAGACAGAACCCAGTTGCTGCACCCAGGCCAGCAATTACTTATCCGCAGCGACCAGCTCTTCAGGCACCTGCTCTCAGACCTGCACTACCTGCACCACCCAGAGGACCACAAGCTACACCACCTCCTCATCAGTTCCATCAAGCTCAAAGGAACGTTCCGAGGAATGCTCCTCAGACCAGGAGGAATGTACCACGGCGCCAGGCTTTCACGATGTCCGTGGAAGAAGCTGAGGCCACTGGCCAAGTCATCACTGGTAAATTTTTTCTTTTTTCAAACTTTTCTTTTCTACTACTTAGTTACATATTTCCTATACCTAAAACAAATCCCACATACCATAGGTACAATCTTAGTATCCTCAATCCCTGTACTTGCACTGTTTGATACTGGAGCATCACATTGCTTTATGTCGCAACGGTTTGTCCGAACCCATGCGATTCCAGTTTCATCGTTTGTATCCAGCTGGAATGTCAGTTCCGGAAATGGCGTTCTAAAGGAAACTATGGGATACAACATGTGTCCAGTCGTCGTCTGCAGTCGAGAGTTTTATGCTGACTTCAAAGTGCTGGACATACCAAACTTCGATGTGGTTCTAGGAATGGATTGGCTTGGAACTTTTTATGCTACCATAGACTATCGTCAAAGGAGGGTAGTATTCGAGATTCCAGACCATCCAGTCTTCTATTTCAAAAGTGGAGACCGTACACTGGAACCAAGTACCTACAAAGCGAAGCCAAGAGAAGCAGTAGTTGCAGCAGCTCAAGCAGAGGAAGAATCAAGACCAGATGTGGTTCGAGAGTTCGACGATGTATTTCCTGACGATATATCAGGTTTGCCTCCCGATCGAGCTCTTGAATTCAGTATTGATTTAGTACCAGGAGCACAACCGGTGATCAAAGCACCCTATCGTTTAAGTCCGGAAGGTTTGAAGGAAGTCCGAACACAGTTGGACGAATTACTGGCGAAAGGATGGATTCGTCCCAGCACTTCAAGTTAGGGATCACCTGTACTACTTGTGAAGAAGAAGGAAGGTTCATACAGAATGTGCATCGATTACAGAGCCCTGAACGAAGTCACTATAAAGAACAAGTATCCACTCCCGCGCATCGATGATTTATTCGATCAGTTAAGTGGATCTTGTGTTTTCTCTAAATTGGATCTTCGTTCCGGTTATCATCAAGTGAAGGTCAAGGAAGCTGATATTCACAAAACAGCTTTCAGAACTCGCTATGGACATTACGAATTTCTAGTGATGCCATTTGGAGTGACCAACGCACCTGCAATATTCATGAACCTTATGAATCAAGTTTTCCGGGAGTACTTAGACAGGTTTGTTGTCATCTTCATTGACGACATTCTGATGTATTCTAAGAGTCGGAAAGAGCATGCAAAACATCTACGAATTGTCCTGGAAACTCTTCAACAATATCAGCTTTATGCCAAGTACAGCAAGTGCGAGTTTTGGCTAAATCAAGTTGGTTTTCTTGGACATATCGTATCAGGAGAAGGAATCTCTGTGGATCCAGCGAAAGTTTCGGCAGTTAGCGAATGGCCTACACCAAAGTCAGTGAAGGATATTCGAAGTTTCTTGGGTTTAGCTGGATATTACAGAAGGTTTATTGAAGGCTTTTCGAAGATAGCAACGCCCCTGACCAAGCTCACAAGTAAAGATTAAGAATTTGTGTGGTCAGAAGCATGCGAACAAGATTTCGTAGAACTCAAGTCAAAGTTGACATCAGCACCTATTCTCGTCATACCGGATCAATCTGGAGGATTCGAAGTGCATTGCGATGCATCCGGAAAGGGATTAGGATGTGTTCTACACCAACACGGTAAGGTTGCGGCTTATGCTTCAAGACAGCTGAAGATTCATGAGCGCAATTATCCGACGCATGATTTGGAGTTGGCAGCCGTCATCGTTGCTCTCAAGATTTGGCGTCATTATCTACTTGGTGAACGAGTGAACATCTACACAGATCATAAGAGCTTAAAGTATGTGTTTACTCAGAAGGAGTTGAATATGCGGCAGAGAAGATGGTTAGAACTCATGGCGGATTTTGACATCAACTTGCAATATCACCCAGGAAAGGTGAATGTAGTACCTGATGCTCTTAGTCGCCAACCATTAGCAATGAATCTCACCGCTCAGTGGAAGCTTCAACAAGACTTGCATCAGATGGAGATTGAGGTAGTCATGCCAGATAACGCTTCAAGTTTGATGAATTTACAAGTTCAATCAACCATTGTCAATCAGATCAAAGCAGCTCAAGCCAGCGATGCTAAGTTACAAAAGATCAGAGAACAAGTGGAGAATGGACTCAGAACAGATTTCATCATCCATGAAGACGGATCTTTGAGATACAGGAGCAGATTGTGTGTACCAAAAGGTCCTGTACGAGAAGAGTTAATGAAAGAAGATCACAGCTCTCCCTACTCAGTACATCGTGAAGGTACCAAAATGTACAAAGATCTACGTCAGAATTATTGGTGGCATGGAATGAAGCGTGAAGTAGCCAGAAGCGTCGCAAAATGCTTGGTGTGTCAGCAAGTAAAGGCTGAACATCACAGGACTGCTGGATTACTTCAACCGTTACCAATCCCAGAATGGAAGTGGCAACACATCACGATGGATTTTGTGACTGCTCTTCCTCGTAGCACAAAGGGTAACGATGCCGTATGGGTCATTGTGGATCAACTCACAAAGTCGGCTCACTTCATCCCATTTCGAGTTGGCCAATCAACTGAGACACTAGCAAAGAAGTACATGGAGGTAATAATCTAATTAAGATTTAAACCCTTTATAATATACTATATCTGATACCCATGAACTCATACAGGAAATTGTGAGACTCCATGGAGTACCGGTCTGCATTGTCTCCGATCGTGACACCAGGTTCCGATCGCAATTTTGGCAGAGTCTGCAAGCAAGCTTGGGAACAAGTCTGAACTTCAGCACGGCTTATCATCCACAAACAGATGGTCAGTCGGAACGAACTATTCAGATCTTGGAGGATATGCTCAGAGCATGTATGCTAGACTTCAAAGGATCGTGGAAAGATCACCTACATCTTGTGGAGTTTTCGTACAACAACAGCTACCAAGCAAGCATAGGAATGGCACCTTTTGCAGCACTAAATGGAAGGAAGTGTCGATCACCATTAAGTTGGGACGACATCGGAGATAGGGAACTTCTTGGACCAGAGATGATAGTAGCCACTGTGGATGTGGTTCGTACTATCAGGGAAAGGATGCGCATAGCCCAAGATCGACAGAAGCACTGGGCTGATGCAAAGAGACGACACTTGGAGTTTCAGCCCGGAGATCACGTATTCCTGAAGATATCTCCGAACCGCGGAGTGATCCGATTTGGAAGACGGGGTAAGTTGAGTCCGAGATACATTGGACCGTTCGACATACTCGAACGAGTCGGCGAAGTGGCATACCGCTTAGCGCTTCCATCCTCATTGGAAGGAGTGCATAATGTATTCCACATATCCCAACTCAGAAAGTATGTGAGTGACCCCAGCCATGTTCTCGATCATTCCGAGCTCACTATACAGCCCGATTTGTCTTATGAGCAACAGCCCGTGGAGATCCTGGACAGGAAAGTGAAGACACTTCGGAACAAGGAAGTTAACTTGGTTCGAGTGATGTGGAGGAAAGACACTCCAGGAGAGTCCACTTGGGAAAGGGAGGATGAAATGCGTACTAGATATCCATACCTCTTTGTAAACTAGTCCTCAAATAAAAGTTGTAAATTTCGAGGACGAAATTTTTGTAAGGAGGGTAGACTGTAACAACTCCATTTTTAATGTACAAAGAATTGATTTAAATTCAATGTATACTTGGAGTATTTATTACAGCTGATATCTCTTTAAGTATTTATTTCACTCTATAATTACAAGAAGGAGCTTGTAGCTCATTGGTAACACCTTGCACTGCTGAACCAAGCCACCAGAGTTTAAATCCCATGTCCCACATTATTTTTATATTATTTTGTTTTAATTTTTTTGGAAAGTCAACAGTCAAACAGCCATAACTCACAAAATTTATACTGAACATAAAAAACTAAATACACCAAAATTCCCCCCATGAGTTTCCCCACCCGACGGTACCCCGACTCGGCCGAGTCGGCCGGCGGACCGGCCGACTTGGGCCGGCGCCGCCGGCCGGACTCAGCCGGATGGCCGAGTCGTCAACACGGAATTTCTCCGTGTAGACTTGGTCATTCCCCCTGCATACTTTATTTTCTTTGATCGGTTACCAGATTCTCAATAAATCACTTTTATTCCAAAATTTAATGATTTTTAATGTTTTATTTATATATTATATATTTTTTTAATTAAAACCCTAACCCTACCCTAGCCCTATATAAACACCCCTACCCTCTACCCTTTCACTCTATATTCCTAAGTCCGCTCTCTAAAAAATTCAAGAGAACTCGGTACGTTAGAAAAAGAGCGAAAGGCGAAGCGCTGCCGAAATCGACGACGAATTCCGGCGATCGTACTAGGACCCTTCACGACGTTTAGACGCTCCGAAAACCCACTACCTTCCTAGCACTCTCTAGCTTGTCCAAACCCGTAAGTCCCCCTCTTTCTATCTTTCTTTTCTTTTAAGAAAAATACGACTTTTTAAAACCCAACGGAAATCGGAACAAACCGATTTCCGATTCGGTTTTCTATCAAAACTCACTTGTCACAAATTCCATAATATTTAAACATATCCATGTTGACTACTAATCACTTAAAAATCAATTTGGACAAGTTTTCACACATGAAATGATAACTTTTGCAAAGTACCGTATTTTCGCACTTAAATACCACCATATTTAGTTTATCTTGTTTAACCCCTAAACTTCACTATACCTTAAAATAGATCACGAGGTAATGACCTACCTCCACACACACGCAAATACAACCCTAATTGATATCATCAAAACTTAGAATACGAAAATACAAGACTTTGCATTAAAATACCATTTTCTTTATAAACCTTTTCTAAAAGTTCTAAGTTTTACACAATTTTTAAAACAATATCTTTAATAGGAAAATACGATATGTCATGGACATCGATCGTTTATCTAAACCCGACTTTGCGGTGTCTAGGCAAGTGCGTCTAAGGCAAGTGGTTACTTAATTAGGGCCACTACTTGTAGTGAAGAGCCTCCCACTTACCTGGCACTTACCTGGCCGCAATTGGCGGTGAAGAGGCGATTTGAGGCTTCTAATGACTTATCGTTTAAACCCTTTAGAAATAGGTTAGTTGGCTTAGGAAACCCTAGAATCTAAAATACGGAAATTTACACTCTTTTACAAATAAATACCTTATCTTTATAAAACCGTTTTCTAAATGATTAGTATTTATTAAATCTTTGCAAAGCGCCACTACAACCCATCTTTGGGGAACTCGTTAGGGATAGTACGGTTTATCGTGCACCCTCGAGCTTAGTAGTGCGAGATTCAGACCTCCGCAAGGAGCATTCGGTCTCGAAAGGTTTAAAATACGATATTTAAGAAAAATAAGATTTTGGAAAATAAAATATTTATTTAAAATTATTCTTGTATTAACATATATATAATTATCATTTAAACGCCTATTTTGTTATAAGATAAAGTTTCCACCTTTTCCTAAAAATTACAAGATTAAAAGTTACATTAAAATACCATGAATTTTCAAATAAATCAATATTATAATTTAATACTTTTATTAGGATATATTCACTAGAATAACACAAATAAAATTTACACTCATTATAACAATAAAGACGAATAATAAATACTTGGGGTGTATCTTGAAAACTATACAAAAGTATTTTTATATAAAACCCCCTCAAGTTTTATAAATTACAATAAGGACCCTAACAATTATAGAACTTCAAATTAATTTTCTTTTAGTCTGACTCGGGTTTAAGTCTGACTATTTCTGACTTGAATATGATTCAAGTCAATCTATATTCTTTAATATTCCAACTCAATATGAACACATGAATCCCTGAATCCAGTTAACAATCTATTCAACTTGACTGAATCAAACCATGGATATACATGCATTATTCCGTTATTCCATTTACTTGATTATGCAGTTACAATCTGTTTACTAATATCATGGTTTTGGTCAGTCATCCAACTTACACAATACAATACAACAATACATTCAAAACACCACGGGGTTTAAAGGGTAGATTGGTACGGAAGGTGTTAAAGGTGGCACGAGGTGGTCAGATTAAGACACCTAACCTATATTCCGTTGCTGTTGTACCGTGGCTTAACGGTTCGTTGTACATTCCGTTTGCCCTGGTCTCTAGCATATAGAGACCCCTCTCGTATACACCGGCATCCTTCTGTACCAAGCTACAAACAATAGCGTTAACACAATATTCCATAATATTCGGCAACAAAATACTTTAACAAATTACTCTTATTCTGTCTTTCTAATTCTTCCTTATCTTTGGGACTTACCGAGCGACCTGTTCGCTGACGACATTCTATTTCTTTCTTCTTTGAATGTCGTCAGGTGCTTTGGACCCAGCAGAGATCGAGCCCACCGGTGATGACTTGGAGCAGTTTCACGAAGACCCCGAGCTCTAGATATTGTACCTTGTTCTTTTCAGTATTTTCATTTCCTGTTATGCCACTGTTTAGGCAATGCTTTTCATTTCAGTTGTATTTACTTTTCATGCATTGTACAAAAGAATGTTATTAATAAAGTTGCTGTTATTTCTATATCTCTTGTCTCTTGTGATTTACTTTTATATTGCTTAGATACGCTTAGCGTATTTGCTTCACAGTAAATACGTAGCGGATCTCGTCGCGTCCACTTAGCCGTACACCGGGAAGCGGGGCGTGACAACAACTATAGCCCCGTTGTTGTCACAATACAGAGGTATTGGATCAAGAATGGACGGAACTACCGGAAGTTCTGTTAAGAACTTCCTCATCCAGACTGCTTCTTTTGCGGCATCAGAAGCTGCGATATACTCCGCTTCCATCGTCGAGTCAGCAACGGTGTCTTGCTTGGAACTCTTCCATCAGACCACCCCTCCATTGAGGGTAAAGACATAACCTGACATGGATTTGGAGTCATCCTTGTCACTCTAGAAGCTGGAGTCAGCAAAGGCCTCGATCTGGAGGTCTTTTCCGCCGTAAACCAAGATCATTTCCTTAGTCCTTCTCAGGTACTTGAGAATGTTCTTTGCTGCTATCCAGTGCTTCTCCACAGGGTTTGAGAGATACCGGCTTACTACGCTTAGTGCATAAGCTACATCTGGTCTGGTACACAACATCGCATACATTATAGAGCTTACCGCATAAGCGTAGGGTATAATAGACATGTGATCCCTTTCCAAATCAGTCTTGGGAGAAATCTCTTTGGAGAAGGTGATTCCGTGACAAGCCGGTAAATTACCGCGCTTTGAATCTTCCATACTGAATCTTTTCAGTATGGTGTCGATATACCTAGACTGTGAAAGTCTCAACATCCTCTTAAATCTATCACGATAGATCTGGATCCCCAGAATGTAAGAGATATCGCCCAGGTCTTTCATGGAGAACCTTTGTGACAAGAACCCTTTGACAGATTGTAGCATAGGAATGCCATTTCCTATCAAGAGAATGTCATCCACGTACAAGACGAGGAATACAACAGTTCGTGCTACAATCTTACTATAAATGCATGGCTCATCTGGATTTTTGATAAAGTCAATTTGTTTGACTGTCTCAACAAAACAGATGTTCCAACTCAATTTGTTTGACTGTCTCATCAAAACAGATGTTCCAACTCCGCGATGCCTGATTTAGTCCATAGATGGACTTAAGCAACTTGCACACTTTCCCGCTGCTCCTACTCTGAATGAAACCCTCTGGCTAGTCCATATTGACGCACTATTCCAAATTTCCATTTAGAAAAACAGTTTTTACGTCCATCTTCCAAATCTCATAATCGTGGAAGGCAGCAATGGCAAGAAGGATCCGAATGGATTTGAGTATAGCTACTGGAGAAGAGGTTTCATCATAGTCCAAAGCAGGTCTTTGACGAAATCCTTTTGCAACAAGTCTAGCCTTATAGGTTTCAACCTGTCCATCTACACAAATTTTCTTTCTGAAGATCCATTTGCAGCCTACGGGTTTTACCCCTTCTGGAGCAATGTCCAAAGTCCATACTTTGTTGGTGTACATGGACTCCATCTCGGTCCGCATTGCATCCAGCCATTTTACCGAGTCAGTGCTCTGAATGGCTTGCTGGAAGTTTGTCGGCTCATCATTATCAATAATGCAATACTCTATATCCCTGTCTATGAGAAAATCGTAGTATCTCTCAGGTGGATCAGACAGCCTACTACGAGTGGCGCGGGAATGTCCTGTTCTTTTGAAACTTCTGGTTCCACCAAGCTTTCAGTAATAGCTTATGGTTCTGGGATTTATTCCAGTTCTATTGCGCTCCCACTTATCCGATTTTCTAAAAATTCAGTTTCCAAGAAGGGGACATGATGTGAAACAAAGACCTTTTTCTCCTCTGCGTAATAGAAAAAATACCCCTTGGAGTTCTTTGGGTATCCCACAAATTTACACTGTACTGAGCGTGCCTCGAGCTTGTCCGCATGCTGCTTTTTAACAAAAGCTGGACATCCCCATGTCTTAATGTGTTTAAGACAGGGTTTCTTCCCACTCCACATTTGATATGGTGTGGTAGGCACTGACTTAGTAGGAACCTTGTTCAAAAGATATGCAGCTGATTCTAGTGCATATCCCCAGAATGATCGCGGTAACTCAGTTTTACTCATCATTGAACGAACCATATCTAATAGGGTTCTGTTCCGCCTTTCCGATACACTATTGTGTTGTGGCGTGTATGGAGGAGTAAGCTGAGAGAGAATTCCATTCTCTTTTAGCTAATCCAGGAACTCGGCACTCAAGTATTCACCACCTCGATCAGATCTTAGTGTCTTGATACTTTTTCCTGTTTGTTTTTCCATTTCATTTTTTATATCCCCGGAATTTCTCAAAGGCCTCGGATTTATGCTTCATCAAGAAGACATGTCCATACCTAGAGAAATCATCCGTAAAAGTAATGAAGTAAGAATAACCATTTCTCGTATATGTAGACATTGTACCACATATATCGTTGTGTATGAGTCCCAAGAGCTCGCTCGCTCTCACTCCGTGTCCAGTGAACGGAGTCTTTGTCATCTTTCCCATGAGACAAGATTGACAAGTTGCATAAGACTGATATTCAAACGGATCCAAATATCCCTCTCTATGTAATTTCGTCAACCGTGTTTCATTGATGTGACCTATTCTACAATTCCATAAGAAAGCCTGATTTAGTTCCGGAGACTTTCTTTTAAGTGTGTTCTGGACATTGAAAATTTGTAGTTGGTTTAATACGTATATACCGTTGTTTAGAGTACCTAACCCAATCAGACCATGATTAAGGTGGATGTTTACGACATCGCTTATAAATGTAAAATCATAACCTTCTTTTGATAACAAAGATACAGAAATGATATTACAAGTCAAACTAGGTACACAAAAATTGTTGCGGAAAACCAATATATGTCTTCTCGTCAATCCAAGGTGATATTCCCCTAGGGACACAGCATCCACGCTCGCTCCGTTAGCAACCCTGAGGGTCATATCACCTGTCTTCAGAACCCTACGGCTTCTCAGTGCCTGTAAAGAATTACAGATATAAGATCCTGATCCGGTATCCAATACCCAGGAAGTAGAGTTGATTGACAAACAGTTTTCAATTACAAATACACCTGAAGCCGAAGCCACAACTTGCTTCGGGTCCTCGTTCTTGGCTTTTCAAGCCCTGAAATCTTTCTTCCAGTGGCATTTCTTATGACAGTAAAAGCATTCTTCCTTTCATACTGTCGGCCCCGCTACTCTTTCCTTGCCCTTTGTTTCCACCTTACTAACACTGCCTCTCGGCTTGGTGGGGGCCTTGTTCTTCTTTTCTTTAGCTTTCGCATTGGATCTAGAAGAGGAAACACTACCAACAAATAGACCGGGTGTTTCCCTGGCTTTCTGCAGGGTGCCCTCTGCACTCCTCAACATGTTGAGTTGTTCCGGAAGTTCAACTTCTTTACCTTGAATGTTAAAATTCAAGATAAACTGGGCGTAGGTGGAAGGGAGGGACTGTAGAATCAAGTTTGTATACAGCTCATTCTCTAACGTAGTCCCGAGGTCTGCGAGCTCTTCAATATAGCCGATCATCTTAAAGACGCGTTCTCCTACAGATGATCCGACGGCCAACCTCGCTTGAAAAAGCTTCTTCGAGGTCTTGTATCTTGCAATACGAGATTGCTCTCCATATAATTCTTTGGTATGGAAGAATATGGATTCAAGATCCATATTCTCGTGCCGCCTCTGGTGCTCGTTGTCCATAGAGGCCAGCACGAGATACTTGGCCTTCGCGCGGTCAATCTTCCAGGTCTTACGGATTTCCCTATCAGCGACACTGGATACTGGAGCTGGGATGGCGTGGGCTTTAGTAGTGAGGATATAGCCCAACTTGTTATAAGTTATTGCCATTTTGACATTCCTGAACCAATCTTTATAGTTTGGCCATGTCAATATATTTTTATCTAATAGTAACTTAAGGCCCGTCATCTTTGGTTGCTGTAATTAGGAGAGAGAGAAGAAACACTTTATCGTGATGCTCTTGCAAGTTTAGATTGGTTTTTAGTTTATCTAAACAGGATGGCTTCCACTGTTTGTCGAATCCTTCCTCAAACCATAAAAGAAGAATTAGTCAGGATTAATCTCACCGTACAATTCTTGTTTAACCGTTCAGTTAGGCTAGTGTCGGTACTTCGAGGGAGGTTTTACAACGCTTTCGTGAAGTTCCTTAATTAAATAACCTCTTTTCCCTGGAGACGTAGCCCCTCTAACACCGTTATAGACACCTACTTGGTTTATAGCATTGATCGTTAAGTGAAAAAAATCTCCCGAGGAGTAGCGGATACTCACAGTAGGATCGAAATCCAAATATCATTGTGTGATAATGCTGAAGGAATTCTACCAACATTATCAAACTCCAAATGGTATGCAGCGCTAGCAAGTTTCAGTTTCTTTAGAAACTCCCGATGTGGATTTTTGCCCTATGCTCTTATGACCTTGACTAAGGCCAACAAATCATAAGTCACATGTCAAGTTCTACCCGTCATTGTCCAAGTTAATTTGAACCAGCCCATACATATCCTTGACTAAGGCCAACAAAGTAGTATGACTGTCCTAAACCAACACATCTATCTATGCAACATATGAATACCCAGCAGCTACCAATCACTATGCCTTGGCTAAGGCCAACAAATATAGCTTGAATACTATTAAATATTCATATGAAATGACGGAGGGCTACGAATGGTTTTTGCGAAACCGTGAACGTAGTGAACTTGATATAATTGAAGGAATCTGATAGCTTTTAAAAGGTATGGTTTAAGCTCCGCATTTTTAAAAGTTTTTCTGTTTTGAAAAAAATCAAGTGGTTTTAAAATTGTTCCAACGATTCAGCTTTGGTTTTTTCTCTTTGCATTAATGTAATGCAGTCCAATCAATTAACCTACTATTGCAGAAAAAGACTAAAATACAACGTACGCTTATGTCATCTGCATTCGCCACGGGGCTCCGTCTTACACCGTTAGGTTAGATAACTAACGCCAGAGCTGGGGGATGGACTAGTGCAGATGCAAAACATAAGCAACGTCTAATATATATATATATATAATATCCATTCGTCAGACGCAATAATAGGCATTCCAGATCACAGATGAACACATTAGATATATTAGGAATTCCGCGTTTCGTTTAAGCCTGTAACGAAAGACGGATTCCACAGTCGCGATGAATAGCCAAACCCCACCCCAGACCCCTACGGGTGCAGCAAACTACCCGCCAAATACCCGAAGCAAAGCAACCTCCCTAAACGACGTGAGTAGGCCACTCGGCACTTCAAAGTACCCGGTAGTTTGTGCACCCCACCTTGGGTCTATCCTAGGAGCAATAAACAGTAAATGAAATAATACAACGGTGGCTACAACCTCAACCCGGATGTGCCCCGTGGAAAAATATTACAACAATTTACAATTTACATTTGAATGAAAGAATATAACACCTCACATCCCCGGCTATTCATTCAGGACAATCCAATAAGTCCATATACACAAACAAACATCACAGAAATATGCAACCCCCAACTAACCGACATATAACAATTAGCGGAAGTTTACGAACACATTTATCACAACTTGAAACATTAAATGACGTTAAACTATGACTTCAAAACACTCCGTTATGCCATAGTGAAGAATTGACCGAATATCCAAAACTGGCAAAAATAAACAACTCCTGAAACACTAGATCCAAGTCACAAAGCCACATACCAAAACACAAAGCAATCCCCTGCATTTGACCCGGTGAGCTCGGAAATTTACATAATGTGTCCGGCCATTTTCAAAGGGAATTGTCTCGTTTCTGGTGTGTGTTCATGTTACAGTTGAAGGAGTACTCTGCAGTTGCTAAAATAATTTACAGAGCCTCGAAAAAATTCAACAGAAACTACGATCTACGTTTCGATGTTTTGGGGTTATTTCGGTTTCGTAGTTTTAGTTGTCGTTTAATTTGTTAGCTATGTCTTAGTCGTCTTTGATACCACTGTAAGTCGATACCACGCATCTCACGTGTTCGCGGGGAGGCGGAGTTTGCAAAAAACGATTTTTATTTGCTTCGTAACATCGACTAAACACCAGGATCGATACTAAACCCTAACTAACAACTAGCAAAAAGGTTTAACTACTATGTGTGAGTGTCATACCTAAAGTTCTCGCTGTCCTTCACCTCCTCGCTGTCCTTCTCCAAGTCATGAGCTCCTTGAACTAAGAACGGAATGCACCTCCTCTTCGTCTTCTCCAAATCGTAGATGATCCACCCGAGAGATCCGACTTTGAGCTTTAACCTCTAACTTGAGGCAACTAGGCCACTTGGTGTGCTAAACTAAGTAGCCTAGGATGTGTAGAGAGTGATGAGGAGTCTAGTAGTCTCACAAACCCTATGATTCTCAACTCATGAGATGGTTAGGGTTTGAATGGAGAAGGAGAAAGCTTGAGAAAAATGAGGAGAGGAAAAGATGTGTAGAATTTCTTTTGTGAAAAGAGTTGTGTGAAATGAGCTAGAGTTTTAGCATTAAAACCATGAGAAAATATCTAAAAAATATCTAAGTCAACAAATGCGAAATGAATCCAAGATGGTCAATGCAAAACCCTAATTTCATTTCACCAAAATACCATAAAGGTTTCCTCTCTCAAATCCTCCACCTCACTACATAATTAATCATATAGAAAAACCCTAATTTGTGGTATCATTCTCCATGTTGTAATCTTGTCCAAATTACAAGAATACCCCTCTCATCCGTATATACATACCCGCATCCGTATCCCGAGAAACACGAATACAATGAGACAAAACTAATCCAATAATCATATACTAGGATCCGGCTTAAACCAAAGCCTACTAGTAATGTCTGCCCGAACATCATATGTGCACAAGTACACGTATGTGATCGAACCCTGTCGTAGAACCATACGACCTCTACACGTTTCGCCCGAAGCCGGGAAACCCTCTGTGTGGGACTCTAAAGACTCGACAGTACTCTGTCAGTGGGTTTAACCACAAGCGCGTCAGTGGAACTAGCTGTACGTAACGGATACCCAGGTATCTGTCGACAAGAAGGTCGATGAGGAAACTCATCCGTACCCCTACTGAGCCAGTTTGTGGCAATCTCCGTACAGTCCGGTCTGTTCGTCTAAGAGTGTCGTATATCGGTCCTAGGGGGCAGCAAGCGTCAGACCCCTAATAGTGCAATAAGTCGTGTCGGAGTGCGGCCAAAAACACCCTGAGAAACTACTGGAATCCCTACCGGTAAATCTCGCTTGCCCTGGCCAGGGACTTTGTGTAATGGCTTTCCAAACACAGCGCGGCATAAACCCCCAATACCGGGAGAGACGAATCCTATATAACTGCCACAACCTCCAAGTGCTTTGGGACTGCACCCAACTACTACTTGTTTGCACGACTCAGCAGAGCCGTGGTAGGGTAGTAATCTAAGAACAGCGGGAACACACTTGAGGCGAAGTAGCAGGGTCAAGTCGACAGACTAAGCTGTACCTATGTCACCTGGGAACTGCTACCTGACGATAGGTATATTACCAACCAGCAGTTCCCTAAGAGTCCGTCCAGTGTAACTCATAACCCAATGAGCACCTGCATACTATCTCCAGTACGACGTACTGATGGCTGTCGGACAGACCATCTCCCATGCTGGGAAGAGAAGCGTATACACTAGTCTATTCTGGAGTATCGATGCCCTGTCTCGATAATCCCGCGACTAGGGACCTGTGTAAGGATGTGCTTGCAGACTACCGAGCCCCCACTAGTGTCACTGCCATCACAACGCTGGTAGTCAAGTAAAGATCTTAAGGGCTCTATCAATATGTATTAGCGATACGTCAAAAGAAACATATGCACATATTAAGATAGATACAAACCAAGTAGCATACTACTATATCGAGCAAGACTGTCATAAATCCGTGTATATATCTTAAGCTTCTAAAATGTAATATACAAACTAGTACTATACAATAATGGCCTCTAAAGCATATTACACTAACAATCTCCCACTTGCACTAAGGCCATGTGCTGGCATATCGCAGACCTATCATCTCGAATAGCCTCTCGAACTGCGTCTGAGGGATGGCCTTTAGGAATGGATCTGCAGTGTTGTCCTCTGTAGCAACTCTCCGAACCTCGATCTCCCGGCGATCTACGATCTCCCTGATCAGGTGATACCGCCTCAAAATGTGTCTGGACTTCTGATGGGGCCAGGGTTCCTTTGCTAAAGCTATAGCCCCGTTGTTGTCACAATACAGAGGTATTGGATCAAGAATGGACGGAACTACCTGAAGTTCTATTAAGAACTTCCTCATCCAGACTACTTCTTTTGCGGCATCAGAAGCTGCGATATACTCCGCTTCCATCGTCGAGTCAGCAACGGTGTCTTGCTTGGAACTCTACCAACAGACCGCCCCTTCATTGACGGTAAAGACATAACCTGACATGGATTTGGAGTCATCCTTGTCACTCTAGAAGCTGGAGTCAGCAAAGGCCTCGATATGGAGGTCTTTTCCGCCGTAAACCAAGATCATTTCCTTAGTCCTTCTCAGGTACTTGAGAATGTTCTTTACTGCTATCCAGTGCATCTCCCCAGGGTTTGAGTGATACCGGCTTACTACGCTTAGTGCATAAGCTACATCTGGTCTGGTACACAACATCACATACATTATAGAGCCTTCCGCATAAGCGTAGGGTATAATAGACACGCGATCCCTTTCCAAATCAGTCTTAGGAGACATCTCTTTGGAGATGGTGATTCCGTGACAAGCCGGTAAATTACCGCGCTTTGAATCTTCCATACTGAATCTTTTCAGTATGGTGTCGATGTACCTGGACTGTGAAAGTCCTAACATCCTCTTAAATCTATCACGATAGATCTGGATCCCCAGAATGTAAGAGGCATCGCCCAGGTCTTTCATGGAGAACCTTTGTGACAAGAACTCTTTGACAGATTGTAGCATAGGAATGCCATTTCCTATCAAGAGAATGTCATCCACGTACAAGACGAGGAATACAACAGTTCGTGCTACAATCTTACTATAAATGCATGGCTCATCTGGATTTTTGATAAAGTCAATTTCTTTGACTGTCTCATCAAAACAGATGTTCCAACTCCGCGATGCTTGATTTAGTCCATAGATGGACTTAAGCAACTTGCACACTTTCCCGCTGCTCTTACTCTGAATGAAACCCTCTGGCTGGTCCATATTTACGCACTATTCCAAATTTCCATTTAGAAAAGCGGTTTTTACGTCCATCTTCCAAATCTCATAATCGTGGAAGGCAGCAATGGCAAGAAGAATCTGAATGGATTTGAGCATAGCCACTGGAGAAAAGGTTTCATCATAGTCCAAACTAGGTCTTTGACGAAATCCTTTTGCAACAAGTCTAGCCTTATAGGTTTTAACCTGTCCATCTACACAAATTTTCTTTCTGAAGATCCATTTGCAGCCTACGGGTTTTACCCCTTCTGGAGCAATGTCTAAATTCCATACTTGCTAGCAGCCCCCTTACGGGATGCAGGGCAGCGCCCCGTTAGAAATTTTTTCTAAAGGAGGAAATTGTCGTGGAGTGTGTATATATAAGAAAAGGAAAAATAGCGTACAAGCGACGCGTAGGCGCCAGTGCCTCACGTGCTTAGCACGCAGGTGCTGGATGCTGGGTGCCAGCGCTTCACGTGCTTGGCACGTGGGCGCCAGCTGGAAAAAGGGGCTTAGCCCCTGTACCGGGAGTTGTACTCCCAATTGACTTTTTAGAAAAGGATAAAGGGGCTTAGCCTCTGCACTGGGAGTTGTACTCCCAATTGACTTTTAGAGTTGAATTCCTAAAAGAAAGATTTATTATTATTATTATATATATATATATATATATATATATATATATATTTATGGAGTTAAACTCATAAGAGATTTTTGGAGATGATGAAAGGGGACCCTTTTCTTCTCAGATGAGCCCTGGGTTTTCTCTTGAGCCTTAGATCTTTCCCAATGTGGGAGTTTTGGAGATGGGTCTCCTTCTTCCTCCTCTCTGTTGGCTGGATCTTGGAGGAAAAGGGGGGTGAGGCTTAAAAATCACCCATTTTGGGGATTTGATGGGAGATCTGAGTTCCCCTTCAAGGGTTTTATGGTGAAAACGGTTTCTTTTTGGAAAAAGAAGAGTTAAACTCTTGATTTAATTAAAAAAAAGAAAAGAAAAAGGTTTAGAACCTTGAGGAAGGAAAAGGAGGTATAGAAACCCTAGATTTTGAGGGGAATGAATTATCCTTCTTCATTTCATCATCATGTTGCCTTTTATAAGCTTACAAATTTACATATAGTCTCTTGGGCATTACAAAATGGCATTTTGCCTATCCCATGCCTCATGTGCTTAGTTCTTTTTGTACCTGAGCCATGGACTTTACAAAATTTTGGCATTTTGCCCATTTATTTTACATTCATGCATGAAAATTACATCAAACTTATTTATTACATAATTTTCTTCTTGGCATGGGAGAGGCCAGCCGCTTCATATTCGGGCTTGACTTGGGCATGGGCCCACTTGGCCTGGGCTTGGGGTTGATTTTGATTTTGACTTGGTCAACCGGGGTGTAAATTTTGGCCCCAACAGTTTCGAGTTATTTCGTCGGTACTGTTCCGTTTGTTCTCCGTGTACAAAGATAGATTAGATATTCATTTCAATATTATTTCACAGCATTGAAATAATTATCTATTCTATTACAGTTTACTTGGAGAACAACGGGGAGGTGCTGCCGAAATTTACTCGAAACGGATGAAAACACAACCGAATGGGTGTCTACTCTATACATTCTTAATGGGATAGAAGCAATACCCCTAACAGCCGAAACACACACATACAACACGAATATACAACAAACGCACGCACAAAGAACATACACACTAACAACCCCACACCTAAGAGAAATCATAAATTGAAACACACATACACAGAATACAACTCATACTAGGGTATCTTCAAATCTAACTTTGTTAATCGATAATTTATTCTTTTCAACGACAAACTTGCCTTTATGGATTTTCTTCTTTGTCAGTAACTATCTCGTACTTAGATTTCTCAATATAGTTACCTTAACCTATAATTTATATGTTATACAGTCTAACATAGCCCATGAGTACATCAGAGTTAAGGACTGGATATACGTGGATTGGCAACAACACATGCAATCTAAGTTTATCGTAGAAGTTGCTGCTTTCATTGAATTTACACGCGCACATAATAAGATCGTGTTAGAGAAGATTCTCTGTCCGTGCGATAGATATGGGAATAAGTTCTGGCAAAATGTAGAAATCGTAGAGCTTCACATCGTTAAATATGGTTTACTAGACTTTATACAACTTGGCTATATCACGGGGAAGGACAAGAAGAAGACAGTAATGCGGCAAAAGAAGATGGAGAAGACGGTAATGCGGCGGAAGAAGAAAAAGACGATAACTTCTTTCTAGGAGAAGAAATGGAAGATATTGTAGAGGCTGCCCTCGGTGATAGTATTCCTACCGAAGATGATATTCTTTCCAGTCAAGGACCATGTGCGGATAAGTATGAAAAGTTCATGAATGATACTAGAAGACCAATTTATGAGAATGCAAAGTATTCCACCCTATCATGGTTCGTCCAACTTTTCCAGATTAAGTGTCTAAATGGATAGAGAAACAAGTCATTCACAATGCTTCTGAAGTTCCTGAAAGATTCTATACTTCCGGAAAATAACATGTCCGACAGCTGGTACGAAGCCCAGAAGATGATGTCTGATTTGGGTCTGAAGTGTGAGAAGATTCATGCATTTCCCAAAAATTTCATGTTGTACCGGAAAGGGAATTCAGATTTGAAAGAGTGTTCAACATGCAGAGAAGTCAGGTATAAGCCGAAAGAATCTGATAAGAAGCCTATTATACCTGTCAAGATAACACGATACTTTTCCATAACACGGAGGCTGCAGAGACTATTCAGGTGCAAGAAAACAGCCGAGGCATTGATTTGGCATCACTATGTTGCTCCAAGCGAAGATGGAAAAATGAGTCATCCAAGAGATTCACCGGTATAGAAGGATTTCGATAGGAGGCACCAAATATTCAGTAGTAATCCTCGTAATGTCAGGCTCGGACTGGCTAGTGATGGTTTCTGCCCGTTCAACTATATGGCTGGAAGCTACAGCACATGGCCCGTTATAATGATAGTTTATAATATGTCACCTTGGTTGGCTATGAATCAATTCTACTTTATGATGCATCTTCTTATTGATGGACCAAACTCACCGGGAAACAATATTGATGTTTATCTCCAACCTCTGATCGATGAGTTAAAATCTTTATTCATTGATTGTGTAGAGACTTATGATGCAAACACAAATACAACATTCACAATGTGTGCGGTTTTAATGTAGACAATTAATGACTTTCTTGTCTATAGAATGCTATCAGGTTGGTCCGTACATGGTCACAAAGCATGCCCTTATTGCCATCAAGATACAATATCGAAATGGTTTAATTTTAGCAGGAAAGTTTGTTATTGCGGTCATCGGCATTTCCTGCCACTAGACCATCCCTACAGCTTAGACACTGATCACTTTAATGGTCATCAGGAGATTCTTGGGCCTCCAGCCTCATTGTACGGAGAGGACGTGATTTCTTAGTGGGATAGTTACAATAATGTGACTTTCGGGATAGATCCGGCAAAACAAGTCAAAGCACCCTACTGGAACAAGTTAAGCATTTTCTACGAGTTTCTGTACCGGTCAACAAATTTAGTGCGTCAATGTCTGGACGTCATGCACATAGAGAAGAGAGTATCCGAGCACGTACTCAACTTGACAGCGGGTAAACCAGGCAAGTTTTTACTTCCCAATACCGCATATCATATGTCACAACCGGAGAAGAAAAGGTTGCTGTAAGTGTTACATGATTTGAAAGTTCCCACAGGTTTCTCAGGATCATTTAGCAAGAAGATAAAAATTGTGAAAGGGAAGATCAATAGGCTGAAAATTCATGATCATCATGTTATTATGGAGCACCTTCTCCCATTATCCCTCAGGACTTCCCTTCCTGAATCGGTTGGTCTAGTAATTAATGACGTTTGTTGCTTTTTTAGAGAATTGTGCGCTAAAACCTTGGATGTTGTGACGCTGGAGAATTTAGAAAATTCTATTTCATTGATACTTTGCAAGCTTGAGCGTATTTTCCCACTGTCGTTCTTCGATATCATAATACACCTAACGGTTCATCTTGCAACCGAGGCTAAGTTTGCCGAATCAGTATAATATCGGTGGATGTATTATGTCGAAAGGTACGTTGAATTTTTCGTTTCACGCATTTTTTAAAATTATTGTTGTCCTATATGCCCGTATTTATTTATTTAACATATTTTTCTTTAGGTACCTCTACACTCTAAAAAAAGTATATACACAATAGAAATCGACCAGAGGGTTCTATCATGCAAGGTTATTTTCTAAATGAAATAACCACATTTTGTTCCTGCTATTTGGACGAGAACATTAAAACGAAACTTAACCGGCCTCGAAGAATTCAGGACGGGCCATATGGTAAAGTTGATTATAAGAGAGTAGACACTATATTTATC
Source organism: Agapanthus africanus (assembly GCA_030015575.1). NCBI lineage: Eukaryota > Viridiplantae > Streptophyta > Magnoliopsida > Asparagales > Amaryllidaceae > Agapanthus > Agapanthus africanus. The sequence goes on along the minus strand of CM057345.1, from coordinate 111,454,276 downwards.
AACAAAATATATCAGTTTATCCTCCTCAATAGCGTATGTTTTGAAGAAATTAGAGAGTACGTTTTTTTGGATTAATTGTTATATTTGTGTTTGTGTGTGTATGAAATGATATAATATTAATGTCATAATTTATTGTTGAGAACAGAATTCATATTGATGAGGTACGTGAGGGGCATCCTGATTGGAATGATGAACGATTGGAAAAATATCATCAAGATAACTTTTGTGATTGGGCTGCAGATCATGTAAGTTGTTCGAATAACATATTATTACTACCAGTCTTAATCTAAACTTATATCGTTATGTATTTTCCGTAAAATTTGTTTTGTCAGATTCACGATAGAAATTTGTTTGCATCATTATAGTGAGAATCAAGATGTTTAGCTCAGTTTCCTTGCATGGAGGTTGCATATTATAAATGACTCAGTGTCCTTGGATACAAATTTGAAGTTAAGGACATAAAAACATATCGAACGACTCAGAATAGTGGGATTGCGACGGCAGGATCGAATGGTATGATTTATTATGGATAATTAAATTGCATACTTAGCATCTAATATTCCGGACGGTCAAAACCGTTTTATATATTTCAATGTATTTGGTACGATACACAAACCAATACGGATAAGTGGAGAAACAATCTTGGGACTTGGAAAGATGAATATGGATTGACTAGTGTGAACACATTTCGATTTTACGGTCAGGACGATCCATTTATCTTTCCGAACCAAGCGTTTCAAGTATACTACTCACAGTGCTTGAAGTATCCGGGATGGAGTGTCGTATGCCGTTGGAAACCCAAGGATGTTTACGATGTCCCAGAATTCGAGGATCGTATGGAGGACAGCGATGAGGATGAAGAAGAGAGAATATTTAGAGTGCTTCGACCGAGAAGTATTAAAGTCCTTCGATGTGATCGAGGAGGAGAATACTTGAGCAAAGAGTTCCTGGATTATTTAAAAGAGAATGGAATTCTCTCTCAGCTTACTCCTTTGTATACACCACAGCACAATAGTGTATCCGGGGGGGGGGGGAGGGGGAGGTATCATACCCTATTAGATATGGTGCACTCTATGATGAGTAAACCTGAGTTGCCTGTTTTCTTTTGGGGTTATGCCCTTGAGAAGCCGCATACCTATTGAATAGAGTTCCATCCAAATCAGTGCCTACCACTCCATATGAAATATAGAATGGGAAGAGACCATCTCTTAAACCAGTTAAGATATGGGTTGTCTGACCTATGTTGAAAAGCAAAATCCAGACAAGCTCGAGGCAAGGTCAGTACTGTATAAGTTTGTTGGATATCCCGAACATTCGTGATGGTATATCTTCTACAACACCGAGGAGCAAAAGGTGCTTTTTCTCAGCATGCCACCTTTTTAGAAACGGAATTTCTTATGGAAGAAATTAGTGTTCATGAGGTAGAACTGGAAGGAGTTCCAGCTAGAAAAACTTACAGCTGATGATTTGGTAGAATCAGAGGATTCAATAGTTCCCGATGAACCTTGGCCTCTCCGCAGATCTAGTAGGATTTCTCATCCCCCTGAGAGATACTACGGTTTTCTCAATGACAGTGGGAGCGAGGATTGCATCATGGAAGATGATGACCCAACTAGTTTCGAGCATGCCATCACAAGTGGGGACTCTTTGAAATGGCTGGATGCTATGCAATCTGAGATGGAATCCATATACACCAACAAAGTAGTGACTTTGGTAGTTGCACCTGAAGGGGTAAAACACATCGGGAGCAAGTGGATCTTTAGAAGATTCTTGGTGTAGATGGAAAAGTTGAGACTTTCAAAGCTAGACTTGTTGCAAAAGGTTGTCGTCAATAACCAGGTGTGGATTTTGATGAAACCTTTTCACCAGTGGTTATGCTTAAGACCATCCGGATCCTACTTGCCATTGCTGCATACCATGACTACGAAATCTGGCAGATCGACGTCAAGACCTCTTTTCTAAATGGTGATTTAGAAGATAGCGTGTACATGACACTGCCGGAGGGCTTCGAAGACAGTGGGAGCAGCGGAAAGGTGTGCAAGTTGCTTAAATCAATATACGGATTAAAGCAGGCATCACAGAGTTGGAATATAAGCAGCTGTCTTTTCATACCTATCACCAACTTTTTGATGTGGCGGTCAAAGAGTTTGACTTCATCAAAATGGTAGATGACCGTTGTATATACAAGAAGGTTGTAGAGAGTAAGGTTGTCTTCCTCGTATCGTACGTGGATGACATACTCTTGATAGGAAATGGTGTTCATATTCTACACTCGGTCAAGCTCCTCTTGTCACGAAGATTCTCAATGAAAGATCTAGGTGATGCCTCCTACATCTTGGGGATTAAGATATAAAGAGATAGATATAACGGATGTTGGGATTGTCCCAATCCAGGTACATTGACACCATACTAAAGAGGTTTAGTATGGAATATTCCAAGCGTGGGAATTTACCCGCGATCTCAGGAATCACTCTCCCCAAAGAGAAGTCTCCCAAGACTGATTTGGAGAGGGCTCGCATGCAAGGGATACCCTATACTTCGGTAGTAGGCTCTATCATGTATGCGATGTTATGTACCTGACCTGATGTAGCATACTCACTAGGTGTAGTGAGTAGGTATCAAGCAGATCCTGGAGAGAATCACTGGACAGCTGTGAAGAACATTCTTAAGTACTTGAGAAGGACTAAAGAAATGTTCTTGGTGTATGGTAACGGTGAACTCCAAATGGAGTCCTTTACCGATTCAAGCTTCCAGAGTGATAAGGTTAACTATAAGACAGTCTCGGGTTTTGTCTTTACCCTCAATGGAGGGACGGTATGTTGGAAGAGTTCCAAGCTAAATACCGTGGCAGACTTAACGATAAAGTGTGAATACATCGCTGCCAACGATGCTACCAACGAGGTTGTCAGGGTATAGATGTTCATAAGATGAACTTGGTTCCTACCATTGTGGTGACAATGGAGTTGTGGCTTTGCCCTAGGAACCCCGGTCCCATCAGTGATCCGAATATATTCTTAGGCAGTATCATCTGATCATGGAGATGGTTGATCTCCGGGCGATCGAGGTCAGGAGAGTTGATAAGAAGAATGACACGGCGGATCCACTCACATAGGCCAAAACCCCAGAAACAGTTTGAGAGTTTTTGGGACGTTGGGTATGAGATACTATAACAACTGGCCTTAGTGCAAGTAGGAGATTGTTAGTTGTGTGTATGCCCCAGAGGCCATTGTTATACATGATTGTATATTACAATGGATGCTTGGACATATATAGGTAGTAATTTCTTGCTCGACATGATAGTATGGTATCTGGTTACTCTTTATCTTAACATGTAGACTAGTATTATGATAATGTCTTGCTCTCACATGTTAATAAAGCCCTTAGGATGTATACTTGACTACCAGGACTATGATGCAGATCTTTACTAGTGGGGCCAGGGTAGTCCACAAGTTCATCCTTTAATTGTTCCTAGTATAAGGTGTATCAAGACGGGGCATCGATATTCCAGAGTAGACTAGCGTATACGCTTTTTGACCCATTTGATGGGCGATGGATGATCCCATATCCATTGGTGTTTGACATCAAAAATGGTATATGGGTGCTCAGTCGAGACTGGGTACACTGAACAGGACTCGCCGAGAACTCCTAGATGGTATTATACCTGACGTTAGATAGCAGTTCTCTGGTGACACTGGTACAGGTTAGTCTGTAGACCCGAGATCATCATAGAGTCTTGTGTGATTCCCACTGTGCTTTGATTTCCACCTTACCACATTCAAGAGAGCATGCAAAACGGTGGTTTTTGGGTACAGTCCCGAGTCACATGGAGGCAATGAGCGATAGGAGGGGATTCGTCTTTCCCGGTATTGGGGGTTGATGTTGCGCTGTGCTCAATTGGCCATAACAGGAAGTCCCTGGTCAGGGCTGATACGGAGATTTACTGGTAGGTGTTATCAGTAGTTTCTCGACCTGTTATGATCCACACATCGGCATGACTTATCAAGTTACTGGGGTCTGACGTTTACCACCCCTAGACTAGATATGCGACATATCAGACGAAGAGACCGGACTGTACGGTAGTGTTGTTGTTGGATTCACAAGAGTATGGACAAGCTTGCTTGTTGATCTTCTGATCGCTCAATACCCGGGTAGCCGTTACGTCCAGCTAGTATCGTTGACGGCTTGTGGGTGACTGATATGATCACCACCTACTGTCGGCGTATTGACGAGTCATTAGAGTCCTACACAGAGGTTTCCTAGCTCATGCGAAACGAAGTAGAGCACATATGGGATATGTGCGGGACCGAGATTATTATGTGTATGTGATGTAGTATTCTAATCTAGCGATATAGGTTATATGTGATATAACCGGATTGTTGAATCAAGTGTTGATTCAATGATATGTTATATGTATATGTGATATGCATATAAATGATATTAGTCGGTTGTATGCGATACAACCGGGTTATTAAATCAATTGTTGATTTAATAATTTAATGTGTAATTATATATTTGATATATTAATATACATTAACTAATATAAGCTCACTTAAGAAAATGTTTTCTCTTTATAAATTTAATATATATATGATATATGTTAATGTATTTATTTTGTTTCATGCTAGATGATAAATTGGACTTGGGTGTATGAGACTCATACCATACTTAAGATAATGTGGGGTTTTAATTATTAAGGGAAAATCAAAATTAGGTGGAAATTAGTCATGGCTTGAAGCTTGGAGAAGCTTGTGGAAACCATTGACTTAGTCCACTAATTTTATTTTACTTTAGATATTTATTAACCTAACCATTATCTTTAGCCATGGTTTACTCTCTACATGAGTTATATATGATATTTTCTCACTCATGGTTCATGAGTGGATCACTTGATCATTTTCTTCATCTCCTCCATTTTTGCTCTCTAGTTTTTAGTGAGAAAAGAAAAGAAAGAGAGAGAAATTATTCTAAAGTGAGCAAAATTCCTACTTCACCAATCTATACCAAACTAGCCATTTAGTATAGGTTGTTTCTTCACTAGTTCATTAATTAGTGAAGAGGTAGCTTGAGTCAGAGATTCTTCGACGTAGATCATCTACGGCCTCGAAGTTCTTCAAGAAAGCTTGTTCCTTTCATCTAGTGGAGCTTAACTAGAGCCCGGGAGACTACTACTTGGAGCAAAGGGACTACTACATGGAGCTTTAGAAGTGAAGGACCGGTCAACAAAGGTTGTATTCCTTATTCACTTAGAGTAAAGTTGTTTACTTGCTTTGTTATAACCCTAATCCTCTAGTTAGATCCTCGGTTCCGGGTTTCTTAGCACTCTAGGTTTTTAAAAATTGCATGCTTGATGCCTTAGAAAACATTGTAAGGGTGCTAAGGAACCCAGCAGATAGATATCATTTTTTGTTAAAGGAGTGTGAGTTTTTGAGTGAGTTTTAGGGTGGTAGAGGAGGTGGAGAATTAGGAAGGAGGTGAAGAGGATGAAGAAGAGGAAATGAAGTGGTAAAGGATAAGAGCCATGGGTGAACCCCCCCTCTCACTCTCTTCCTTGCCCATACTTCTTTGTCCCCCTCATGCAAAATATCCCACATGTATATTTCCATTTTCTTTTATTATAAAACTAAAAACAAAAACCATTTAATCACCTATGAATCCAAGGTTTAATTGAAATGTAACAAGTCTTTGCAACATGTCATGTTGCATGTCATATACATAAGCAAGATTAGTGCATAATTAGCGACATATTAATCAAGTTTAGTATTAACATTGTATATAAATAATTATATAATAATCTATAAATGCTCAATTCACATAAATTGTTTCAAAATCAATAATTCTTATTAATTTTCCAAATATTTTCCAAACTATCGGTATATAGTTATATTATATCATTAAAACTAATTCTCATACTTTAATAATATTCATGAAATTCATTATTTTAATTATTTTAATTCCCAAAAATAATATTTTATTTTCTGAAATTTTACACATACAAATGTGAGAATCAAGTATGGTAAATACATACCTAAGAGTTAGAATCTAATTAGGAAAGCAGTTTTCAATTAACACCGCACAGTAAAACTGAAACATGAAAATGTTTCGAGAGGGTGGCCGGATATTCCTAGTAATGCCACTTCTACTATCCAGATTCATGACAGTAGTTTCAATTTTCTCTGCCCTTACTTCAATCCTTTTATATGTCTTTATTTCTTACCTTCTGTACAACATACTTAGGTAAATTGGTTTTCTTCCTTCGCTGCCTTTCGACGCCTGTCTAAGATTTGGAAGAAGACTATCCAATAAGACTAATAGGTGTGCTCTCCTAATACTAGGAGTCCTCGCAACCTGAGAGAAGGTTAAGAGAAAAGACAATAGAATAAT